>SJYO01037955.1:54609753-55268441 GCA_006410555.1 Capra ibex
TATATATATATATATATATATATATATATATATATATATATATATATATTTTATCAAGAGGGGACTTCTTGGGGTACTTGTTATACTTGGGACACTTGTCATTCTTGGAGTACTTGTCCTTCTTGAGGTATTTGTCATATTTTTCCGTTTTTTCTATCCTGTGACTCTCTACTTGAGGGGTCCAACCATCCACGGGTTATACGATGACCTCTAGTCACCTCTTTGTTTAGGTCTTTTTTACTTAGCTACCTCGGTTTCGTTTTTGTAGTGGATCAACACCTACACTGACCAGTACCCTCATTTTAGGTTACGACATTTCTCGTTATAACGTGTCCTTCGACCTTACAATCCAGGTACTTAGTTCCGTTTAACCTTCACCAGTATGTCCTATATCATTGTCACTTGTAACTGTAAAATCCTTAGTCGTTTGATTTTACCTGACCTTACCCACTTATTTGAGTCTACTGATAATATAGATGATGACGCCCGTTCTTTGGGAATCTTCTTTACCTCATCGGTAGTATCAGTTGTTTTCTCAGACTTTACGTCATGAAGTTACGTTAGAGTTTTTAATGTCTTACTAGAAACAAATGAAGGTTCCGTTTGGTAAGTCATAGTGTCATTAGGTTCCGATACGGGGCTGGTCATTACGACTTTTTCGACTTCAACTTACCAAGATACTTCTGGATGTTCTCGAAGATCTTGATAGTGGGGTTTTTCTACAGAAAAAGTAATATCCGCCGACCTTACGTTTTCATCCTTCAGTTCTTTATGGACCTCATTGTCCGTCTGAACCGGAACCTTATGTCTTTCTTCGTCCCATTGCTGAGTGTCTCAAAAGGGTTCTTCTTATGCGACCAGTATCGTTTGTGGGAGAAGGTTGTTATGTCAAAGGTTCACCCAGATTTTTCGTGTGTGAACTCATATAGTCCACCTGACTCTGGTAATGCCGTCGAAAGGAGTAGGAGTCTTCAACATATTCTACGATAAAGGACACAATTCGGAAACTATGGGTTTTACGAATTACATCGGAGTCAATAAGGTTAACTAAGGGCTTCACGTACTTGTGTAAGGATACCTTTCGACGACTTTAAATCTATAGTAATAGGGGTTTACATTATGACTAGGTTAATTATCTATAGTGTTGTAAAAATCTAAAAATTTTTTAATTTATGTTCCTTTTATAAGTGGAAACATTATGAGCCGTGTAGACAAAGAAAATTAACACAGGAAAGACCTTCAAGTTGTAATCTACTACGTATAAACGTATGTTTAAAGAAACTCAGTACGTGAATTTGAAGAAGAGGATTACATTTAATAAATACAATTCTGACTTAGAAATTAAGTATGTGTGTATCAAATTTAAGAATTGTGTTAGTTCGGGTGAATGGTAAAAATACGATGATAGAGAAATCAAAACTTATAAATATTCTATTTCACGATACGATTGAGAATTATAAATTCATTTTAGAGAGAGAACTTGTCAGAATTAATAAAAATTCGTTTAATAAATATTTAAGTGAACTGTGAGGGAACTTCAGGCTTTCTTATCCATTCTCATCTTTCCTTAATAGTTACTCTAAAAGAGTTTGGTCAAAAGATAATTATTAACTGTACCTGTTTTCATTCTCCATCTTGATCTTAGATCATTTGAATATTTTCATTTCAAACAGTTTTTCGTTTCCCTGGATACGACGTACGTATAAATTTTTGTGTTTAGTCAGTATTTAATAAAGTCTTATCCATAGACACTCTCTTATCGTACTTTTCTATTGTTTTATACGTTTATTTTTGTAAACTTATTTGTTGTCTTAAGTCATTACAAGGATGTATGTTCTGTTTATACTTTTTCAGTCATTGAAAAGGTTTATCCTTATTGTCAATTATGATTCCTTTATTATCCCAGTCAAAACGTTTAGTTGCTTTCACCAATGTTATCCATCCTTATTTGGTTCTATGTATGTGTTAGGAATCCTGATGTTGACATTTTACGTGGACTCCTTACACATGTCCGAACCTTATTATTCGTGTAGGATAAGAACTTTATATTTTCCAAAATAACATATAAAAAAGACCGTCAGTCGGATACGTAAAGTACCTAATAAAGTATCTATTTAACTAAGATTTCTTGAGTACTTTTTATTCGTACATACTCGACTATTTCACAAAGGTTTTGAAGTCACCTTATTTGAACTGGATCTGGGTGACTACAGTTGGTGTATTGTCTTCCTCGTCAATTTTGTCACACGTCGACGTAAAACGAAAACCGGTTACATCTCTCGTTTTCCCTCATCTGAATGCGAGGACAGACTTTGTTCCCTTTGTTTATCTGTTTATCCCGTTTCGGTTTATATACCTTGTCTGTGACTCTTCAGTGTCCAAACCAAGGACTGTCCGTCCTAGGTTTACTATACTTGTTACTTTAAAAGGGGTCGAAAGAAGGACCCCTCTGAAAGGACCGGTGCCCCGTTCCCGACCACAGAGGAAATAACTCCTTTACCTCAGACTTAAGACCCCTGTGGTTTCACTAACCTCAAAGATCCTGCCTTATGGTTTCTCCTCTTTAGGACGGAAACTCGTCTTTAGACCTTGAGGCCTTGAGGCACCTCCTAGGACTGATCCGTCCCTCGACAGTCGTGTAGGTCCACTCACTTCTGGGAGGACTTTAGTGACCCCCTAGTGGTGAACCGTAGTGTCTCCCCACCCTTGTCACACATGAAGACTAGTTGTCTGAATTTCCACAGAATTAAGGACCCAGTAACCCACCTTAAGAGTCTTCCCAGAACGGAGTCACCACACTTTATTAGTCGGGACCTGATCGAGAAGAGGACCAAAATAAAAAATAAACAAAATTAAGAATGAAATGTAACCTCATACCAACTAATTTCTCTGCACCTAAACTAGAGATCTAACCTTTCTAGGGGACCTATTCCCTTACCGATGGGTAAAGACCTAAAAACGTACCTCTTAAAGGTCATAAGAACGAACCTGTCTCCTCGGACCACCCGATGTCAGGTACCCCAACGTCTCAGTCTGTACTGACTCTCTCATTGTATCAACTAATTGTTACCATACAATCAAAAGTCACCTGTCGTATTAATAATTCGATATGTATATGTATAAGAAACAGTTTAAGAAAAGGACAAATCCAAAAATGGATTATAACTCGTCAAAGGACATGATGTACCACTCAAGAACAACCAATAGATAAAATAAAGAAAAAAGAACGGGAGTTTGTAGTCGATTGAAGATTCATTGAAAGATTCATTGACACGGGGTCTTATCTCGAGTTTTTATAAATATCCCTAGGTTTACCCTTTTACAAAGGTTACTATCCAGTTTCAGAAATTTTTTGACTACTTGACTTCGTGTAATCTTTCCCATATACAGTGTCCGTTTCACCATCGAAGGGACCCCCGAGTCACCATCTCTTAGGTGGACGGTTACGTCCTTTGTGTCCAAGCTAGGAACCAAACCCTTCTTGAGTACACGACGTCTCGTTGATTCAGGTACGAGGTGTTGACAACCCGGACACGAGGTCTCAGGCCCTTGGTGTTGATGACTTCCCTTCGGTAACGTTATTCTTCGGGTTCGTGCCATTGATCTTTCCTCGGGGGTACGGGACGTTGACGTCTTTTCCGGTGAGTCGTTGTTCCGGGGTGTACCGGTTTTCGTTTACTCATTTGCTCGTTCTTATAAAGTTTTTACCCTCCCGTTCTGTCCTCGACGGACTATCGTTTTTTTTTTTTTTTTTTTTTCTTTCTTTCTTTCTTTCTTTCGTTTACTAACTATTTTTCGTGTGTCAATTTTTGTTTGTTGGATCACCTACACTTTTTAAGAAGTTCTCTACCCTTATGGTCTGGTGGAATGGTCGAAGGACTCTTTAGACATACGTCCGTTCCTCGTCGTCAATCTTAGTCTGTACCTTGTTGACTGACCAAGTTTTAACCCTTTCCTCATGCGCTTCCGACATATAACAGTGGGACGAATGAAGTGAAGATACGTCTCTTGTAGTACACTTTACGGTCCGACGTACTTTGTGTTTGACCTTAGTTGTAACGACCCTTTTTTATAGTCATTGAGATCTATACGTTTACTATGGTGGGAATACCGTCTTTGGTCTCTCCTTCGTTTCTCGAAAAACTACTTTCACTCTCTACTCTCACTTTTTGAACCGAATTTTGAGTTGTAAGTTTTTGATTCTAGTACCGTAGCCAGGGTAGCGAAGTACCGTTTATCTACCCCTTTGTCACCGTCTGATAAAAGAACCCGAGGTTTTAGAGACATCTACCACTCACGTCGGTTCTTTAATTTTCTGTGAACGAGACACCTTCTTTTCGATACTGTTTTGATCTGTCGTATAATTTTTCGTCTCTGTAATGAAACTTCTGTTTACAGGTAGATTAGTTTGGTACCAAAAAGATCATCATTACATACCTACACTCTCAACCTGACATTTTTTTTCGACTCGTGATTTCCTGACTACAAAAACTTGACACCACAACTTTTTCTGAGAACTCTCAGGGAACTTGTTGTTCCTCTAGGTTGGTTACGTAGGATTTCCTTTAGTCAGGACTTACAAGTAACCTTCCTGACTACGACTTTGACTTCGAGGTAATAAAACCGGGGTCTACACTTACCGACTGAGTATCCTTTTCTGGGACTACGACCCTTTCTAACTTCCGTCCTCCTCTTCCCCTACTGTCTCCTACTCTACCAACCTACTGTAGTGGCTGGACTACCTGTACTCAAACTCGTTTGAGACCCTCTACCACTACCTGTCCCTTCGGACCGCACGACTTCAGGTACCTCAGTGTTTCTCAACCTGTACTGACTTACCGACTTGACTGGACTTACCTACAAACTTTAGACATACTGTTTGTGTTCCTGATCCTTTTCCGTTAGAGAGAAAATAAATATCATAAGTAAGTACTTCTTAAGTCTCCGTACTTACACGACAAAATCTAGAGTCGAAACGTGACAGTCTTAGGTTTCCCCGGTGCCGACACTCTTCTCTCTGAAGCCAACTGTGTCCAATTCTGGTTTCCCTCCACGCCCATGGGATTCGTCACATACCTCGGTTCATCTCAACCCCCAAGGGTCGTTACCTGTCACAACTTCTTAGAAAGGTTCACCTCCGTAGACGGGAGATTCCTTCTGGTGTCTCTCGACCTCGAACAAACAAAGTGTCACTTTTACCTTCCTGTCGACTTCGAGAGACGGATTTTGAGGGATCCGACCTCCGGGACCGTCCCCAAAATAAGGACCCACACCTCTTGGACGGTTCGGACACTCGACTACCTTCGAAGGGTGACGACAGGGTCCGGAGACAGACACAGTGAGTGTCTGGGTCTGAAATCCAGATACAACGGAGTCTTACTACAGGACGTCAAAGGTCCTACGATAAGAAGGGAAAACGGAATCGCAAAAAGAAAAAATCTAAAGTAATTGATAATTGGAACACAGATTTGTTTATTGTTTATTTCACTCTCCAAACAAACAAGTCAATAAGTAGACCTTCCTTACAACACTCAAGAGGTTTATTACAGACCCTCTCGTGAAATTTGATACGGTCAACAAGTAAGATAATCTATACTTTTTCGTCTCTATGGTTATTTAGGTCTGTTTACCACCTTAAGGTCTTTTCGTACTTGAAGAGGAGGAGATCCCCTACCACGCTCGTAAGTATTAAGAATCCCACAACACTCACCACTTGTTCTAAACGACTGTCGGGAGACGTCTCACTGTCTTGTTAATAGTCTCTTGTAAACCTGTCAGTCAATAAACCGAAGAAATCTTCAACGAATGTAAACCTATGAGACATAAAGACTCTTAAAAATTTACATCAATTATAGAAAGGCCTAGTTACACCGTTGATTATCATACCTGTACTCAAACTTATCCGAGGTCCTCAACCATTACCTATCCCTCCGGACCTCATGACGTCAGGTACCCCAGTGTTACTCAGCCTGTGACTGACTTGACTTTTCGTTGACTTGGCTTCACTTGTCGTAAGAACCGTAGGAATATGTCGCTTACTATCTTCCACAAAAATTTTGAACCTTTGTAGAAATATAAAAATAAAGTAAGGATTTTCATCTGAAGATTTAATCATCCTTATTTCGTACTGTCACTATGTTAAGATTAACTTTCTGTTTATAAAATTCTTCGTTGTATTATGTATCCGATGGGTGTTAGTTTGCACTATTAAACCGTATAGATTATATAAATTTTCTTATGTTCAAGCTAGTCTACAGTTAGTGTGTTCACCTATGTAATTCCAAATAAAATAACGAGAAGGGATTTTAGAGTACAATGACTACGGATTCGTACTTAATGAATGATCTAGTTTAAAATAGAAGTAGACGTTGAGTTAAACACAAAACATTTATTCAGGGAAACCCCGCAAAAATTCTATGGTGTACGTTCGCCATAGGACACTTTAAACAGAAAGAAAGATCTCGTCTTTGATTGTGTCGTAACATTCAGTTGATGTGATGTTATTTTTAAATTTTCTTCTTTAATTTATTTTAGGACAATGTTATTTTTTAAAAATTTTTTTCTTTTCTTTAAATAGAACAGACGATTCAACGTCAGTAGATACTTTGGTTCTCCCAAATACCACTGGTGACATCTATCTGAAAATTATTCGTTCCTTACAATTTTGTACATAAGAACACGTTCCAAACCTTTGACATATTTCCCGTTACCTCCCGTCCTCCCCTCTGTCTTCGAACGGGTCGTAGACCAGTCAGTCCACGTTCGACGTAGTATAGCAGACCGAAACGAATCTCTGTTCGACCTACGTCTGTTACCTCTAGGTCGGAGTTCCTGTATCGTTTGGACCCTTCTTATTTTAGTCCATACTTGAGTTCTCGATAGCAGAAACAGTTTCAAGTTCCTTTACTCTAGTCCCCCGACCTCAAAGTTTCTTTCCAACATTCTTTCTACAATCCTTACGGGCCCTTTCTTCCTTGTTTTAAGACACCACCACTCCCACTTCACCTCTTGCAATCACTATCGGTCGTTACACCTTTATATCCATTCAGAAAGTGTGTGTGACTGAGTAAGGTGACGTCGGCGGAATACTTCGGTCTCGACGGTAGGAGTGATCTACGACTCTTAAACCAATTGATGAACAGGTCCTGGTGTGTCTACGACTGTCCCCGGTGTGGGATGTAGTTTTTTTTTTTTTTTTTTTCGGTACCCGGGGTACTAGTAGTTTAGTTATGTCTAAAGTCCCAACTCGTTTCCACCCCGTACCTCTACTCCTCTTACACTCCTGTACTGACCTCCTCTGCCCTCGTTGACTTTGTCCGAAGTGTAGTTGGGACTACCCCGGTCTCACTTCTTTCAACCTTCTTCCTGCTGGTTTGAACCTACTATTTACCATTATAGAGTAATGTCAAATTCTTCAGTGGAGAAAATGGCGGTAGGATTCAATAATGTATGCCGCAAACATATCTTAAGTTTTGTTACGGACAAGTCCTTTTATGACTCTTCTATTTCGTTTTCTTACCCAACTTGATTGACGTCCTGGACCCTGTCCGTTAACTTGTAATCACTACGTCATTTTAGTCCCATTATACGGACCAATTGATGGAAGGAGAGTCGAGTAAATTCTCTTAATTATCATAGTTCTACTCGATTTATAGGGTAATTGAGACAAAAAAGGATCTTTTAAAGAGAGTCAACACTTTGTCTTAGTGACCACTCTTCACAAAGATTGGTGAAAAGACGAATGTACCAAATAAATAAGTGGGGTCAACTGAGATAGGACTCTAGTTCGAGGTTTAATTATCCCGTAAGATTTGTTTTAGAAAGATCGTTTCAGTTTTCACATTTTCACTAAAGTACGTAAATTGGAATAGGGTTCAAACTAATCCCTAATTACGACAGGTAAAGAGTATCTGTTAACGAGGGATCTTGTTCCTATTGTATTCCCGTTTAATGTGTTAAACTAAAGTGGGTCACCCAAGAACCTATCAAAGGAATAGTTCTACCACCTAATCTTCCTCCACACGAGTAGAAGAGATCGTTCTTGTAGTTTTAACGTTGACCGACGACTTGTTGTTAACTGTCCTTTTACAGATACATTCCTCTTACATTCTAGGGTGGTTTTTTTTTTTCTATTGGGTGTAGGTTCCCGTTTTCTCTTCGACGTCATTCTAACATCCTCCCCACGTTAGTGTAACATTTAGTTTCGAGTATCCACGGTCTCTATGAGCCTCCCGTGTTTGTTTTGGAACACAAGTGGTTCTGGGTCCCTTTTCTCGTCACTGGAGGTGTTCTCTGACTCTGTATGGACGGAAACTCACAGACTCACAGAGAACACCTCCGTGCACAGTCGTCACCGGACAACGTCCGGTTCCCCGAGACCGTCGTCGTCAGGACTCTCCACATCACACACTCCTCCAACTGTAATCGGGGTGATATCTCAGCGGCTCGTCCACTGGGTGTTTGACCTCTTGTTAATATGGTCTCTTCGAGAACGACACAATGTCTTCAAGATCCCGGGTGTTCTTCTAAAATGTTGGACTCCTAGAACTTTTCCCTACCTCTTGGGTGTCCCTTTAACCTGAGGTTTCCGGTCACCCTAAACTAATATCTTGAAGGTGTCCTGAACCCTTTGTCTGAGAGACTCCCGTGTTTGTTTTGGAACACGTATGGTCCTAGGTCCTCTTTCTCTGACTGGGTCTGAACGGACACTCACGACCCTCAGAGACCGCCTCCGGACTCAGGTGTCACCGGACTGGACCCAGTCCCTATGACTGACGTCTTCAGGACCCTCCAATACCGTATGACCATATTCACAAAAACCTTCTCCAAGGTGACGACTGTGGACGGAGGTGTCCTCTGTGAGTCTGCGAGTTTCCGTCCAGACAGAGTCAGAGAACGCCTCCGGTCCGAAGGGACAGGAAGTGATGAAGACAGGTGACTCAGTCACTACGGTAGGTTGTTAGAGTAGGAGACAATAGGGGAAGAGGAGGACGGGAGTTAGAAAGGGTCGTAGTCTCAGAAAGGGTCACTCAGTCGAGAAGCGTAGTCCAACAGTTTCATAACCTCGAAGTCGAAGTCGTAACCGGGAAGGTTACTTATAAGTCACAACTAAAGGAAATCCTAACTGACCAAACTAGAGGAACGATAGATTCCCTGAGAGTTCTTAACAGAGGTCACATGGTCCTGTTTCTACTTAGGTCCATAAGGGGTTTGTCCCGTGGTAGAGATCTTAGTTCTTCGAATCTTCAGGATCTCATATTAGTCTCCCAGGTTTGTTCAGGAATACTGATAATAGGTATAAGTATATTAGACTCAGGAAATTAAAGTCCCCCGGGTCCCTCGGGTCCTATAGTACACCAAGACAAAAGAGACATCCGTTTGGAAATTAAGTGGAACGGCCTTACTTCTTCTAGTTTGGACTGTGACACAACTTAGATAAGGAAGACAAGTTTCGAAACACGAGACAACGGACACGAATTAGTACGACCGAAACGTAGAAAAAATTTTCTCACAACGGATATCGGACCTTATGTGTCCTATTGGGTAAGAGTTCCTAGATTAGAAATGTTCACATTGAAAAAAAGGACCACATATCCAACGTTATGTCAACACTATGTCTATTAACGTTGTTTTTCAACGTTATGTCTATTATTTTAACCAGCACAACACCAAAATATCCTGTTCTGACTGTACCTGTCGACGGTTCTTATTTCCTAAGGTCGTGGTGTGAGGGAGGGAAAAATCATATATTCTTCGGACTTAAGATTGACCTCTATTTACCAAGAGTCCCAAGAATCTGTGATCAGGTGGTCGGAGAGTCAGACAACCGAAAGAGTTTCAGTGGTAAGAAAAGGGGTCATCGAGAAGAGCCCTTAATAACCTGACTATACACCAATAAACCGTTCGTCATCTTCTAACCTGGACCATTGTAATAATCTAGACTTCTTTCCTCTCACTTGTTCATTTTGCCGGTTTATTTCAAGGATTTCTAATAGGTCTCGTTGTGACTTTGAGATGTAAGACCATTGAAACAAACTTTTATCTGAAATTACTAAATGAGAAAAAGTATCTTTTCACCACTTTAACTTTACGACTATCGAATGGTCTTGAAATGGAACGACAGAACTAAGGTAAAATAGAGTATATACTACGAGTATTTAAAGAATATAAAAACTCAACGAATATCATGTTCTCTTCGTTGATAACATACCATCTTCTGATAGACTGCTCTTTTCAAATTTCAATCTTATACTGTGGTCTTTCCGACTCGTAGGTACTCGTTCAGATAGTACTTGGGCTGAACTGGAGTGGACCGGTAGTCAGTAGTCGGTCATAGGGAAAACAGTAGGTAATAAGTTTCCAAATTTTAATGAGAACAACTTAATGAAGAATTAATACACAATGTTGTCGAAATTATCTCACTCGATACTCCTTACCACCACGTGTCGTGGTAAAAATTATAAACATCCCCTGGACAGATTTTCCATATGTATAAATCTACATTAATTAATGCACTTATTGAATTTACACTTTTATTAAAAGAACTACATAATTCGTGTCTTTTTTGTCGTTTTCTTTACTTTATTGTAACCGAGATGTAAGGATAAAAAAATTTCAACTAATTTTACCTGATAGAAAATAAGTTAGTGCCTCTACGTCGAGTGTAAGAGACGTAAAGACATTGTTAAGACACACACTCCCCTCTACTTACAAAGACATTACTAATATGTCCACTACGTTAAATGAAAATCAATTACATTATTACTCATTTTATATGTAATTCAAAATTACATAAAAGTGTGTAAATAGAAATCATCAGAGAGTGAAGATGTCTATTAAAATGGATATTTATCAAAGTATTTCATCCACATTCACTTTCTAACTAAACTTAGTTGAACCTAGACAGAAATTAGAGTCTTCTTCAATGGTATCCATCCCACATGTTTAAGAGTAAGTTTTCCTATGTTCAAATAAACATACATTTTCTCAAGTCAGGTACGATAACCGTATATGACAAAAAAAAAGGAAAACATCCTCTCATTTCTCTTTATAGTTCCTACAGTAAGATACTTAAATAATAATTCTATTAAGGTTCTATAAGTATAACCTCACACTTGAGTTCACCCGGGATCCTTCGTAGTGATGTTTGTTTTGTTCACTTCCGCTACCTTAAGGTCGACTCGATGAAGTTTAGGATTTTCTTTTACGACAATTTCACGACATGAGTTATGTGGTCGCTTAAACCTCTTGAGTCGTCACCGGTGTCTTGACCTTTTCCAGTCAGGTTAGGGTTTCTTCCCGCTACGGTTTGTTACAAGTTTGATGGTGTGTCAACGTGAGTAAAGTGTACGATCACACTTTACGAGTTTTAAGAGGTTCGTTTCGAAGTCGTCATACACTTGGTACTTGAAGGTCTACAAGTTCAACCTAACTCTTTTCCGTCTCCTTGGTCTCCAGTTTAACGATCGTATGCAACCCAGTGTCTTTTTCGTTCTCAAGGTCTTTTTGAAGACGAAGTGACTGATGCGGTTTCGGAAACTGACACACCTAGTATTGTTAGACACCTTTTAAGAATTTCTCTACCCTTATGGTCTAGTGGAATGGACGGAGTACCCTTTGGACATTCGTCTAGTTCTTCGTTATCAATCTTGACCTGTACCTTGTTACTCGACCAAGGTTAAACCTTTTCCTCATGCAGTTCCGAGATATAATGGTGGGACGAATAAATTGAATATACGTCTCATGTAGTACACTTTACGGTCCGATCTATTTCGAGTTCGACTTTAGTTCTAACGTCCTTCTTTATAGTTATTAGATTCTATACGTCTACTGTAGTGGGAATACCGTCTTTCGTTTCTCCTTACTTTGTCGGAGAACTACTTCCACTTTCTCTTCTCACTTTTTCAACCGAATTTTGAGTTTTAATTTTTTTTATTCTAGTACCGTAGACAGGGTGGTGAAAACGTTTATCTACCCCGTTGTTGTCTTTATCACTCTCTGAAATAAATGAACCCGAAGTTTTAGTGACGACTACCACTGACGTCGGTACTTTAATTTTCTACGAACGAAACAACTTCCTTTTGATACTATTTAATCTGTTGTATAATTTTTCGTCTCTGTAATCAAACGACTGTTTCCAGACAGATCAGTTTTGATACCAAAAAGGTCATCAGTACATACCTATACTCCCAACCTGATATTTCTTCCAACTTGTAGTTTCTTGACTACGAAAACTTGACACCACAACCTCTTCTGGAAACTCTCAGTGAACCTGACGTTCCTCTAGTTTGGTCAGTTACGATTTCTTTTAGTTAGGACTTATAAGTAATCTTCCTGACTACGACTTCGACTTCGAGGTTATGAAACCGGTGGACTAGGTTTCTCGACTGTGTAATCTTTTCTGGGACTACGACCCTTTCTAACTCCCGTCTTCCTCTCCCCCTGTTGTCTCCTACTCTATCAACCTACTGTAGTAGTTGATCTACCTATACTTAAACTCTTTCGAGTCCCTTTATCACTACCTGTCCCTTCGGACAACACAATGTCAGGTACCCCAACGTTTCTCATCCTGTGATGACTCGTTGACTTGTTGTTCTTCTACAAGTACTTAGTTAAGTTTACTGAACTTATCTCTCTTTTTTTACAAATTTGAAAATTTACAAAGACAGAAAAATGACTTATCTAGTACCGACATAACTGGAGAACCAGAAAGTTCTTACTCTTAGATTCGTTTCCTGGTAATCGAAAAAAATTCTTGACCTTTCGTCCTGAGTCTTTACTGATAATGACCACTGTTCTTTCTTTCCTAAATCCAACGTCTTTTCGGATATCGAAAAATTGTACGTCTCTCAAAAAACATCTGTATTTTTTATTATTTATGTTTTTGTCCATTCGTAACAATCATAAGTGTTACATGAAGATGTACATGAGTACTGTACACAAATCTACATTTGTAGTGTATCTCGAAACCATATATTAACTCGACAATACATTTGTACAGTCGAGAATGTATTTCATCTTTCCTATAATACTTTCAAACTTGAGTGTCCCGGTAGTTAGAGTTTATTTTCAAAGTATCAGGAACGTCTTTATTCACTTATTACCGAAAACTAAAATAAGAACCATATAATTGAACAATCAGAAAGGTCAGAGTCGAGGTTGTCACGAAGTTGGTTTGACCGGGCGGATAACTAGCTCTCTAGAATCGTCTGATAGGAGGAAGAAACGTAGACAATAGGTGGGTCCTCGTACCTCTCTACAATAAGAACAAATGATGGGTGACTGATTGGGACAGTCCGAGTCTTTTATAAGTCATTTGTCACTCCAAAGAATATACCTTATTGATATAAAAAAAGGTCAAGGATAATCTCGGATCTTCAAGAAGGTCCCATCATTAATACTAAAAATAAAAAAAACTTATACGGAAGTCTTTAGTAGAACTGTCTAAAATAGTCGAAAATAAAGTAGTATAAAATCGATGTCAAATGTAATTTAATAGACATGCAGTAGTTTAAAACACGAAAACGGAATCTGGTCCCCATCCGTTTTGACTGGGTACCCAGTTTAGATCGGTGTGAGTAACCAAATATGTAACAAATATTGACGAAAGGGCGACGACACTGTCTCGACTCATCAACGTCGTCCGTAAAATAAATCGAGACTCTCAGTTTTTAGAAATGATAGATTGGGAAAAGTCTTTCCTTTTTTTTTTTTTTAGTCCGTTAGGAACGGAATCTGATTTTAACTTAATGTGTATTATAACAATAGGTAATGCCGGTGTTAGTGGTTTCATGTGCTCCCGTTTCCTCTCGAAAATAAGAAGGAACCTAGAAAGTATTGTTAAACGTGTATAACCTTTCAGTTATTCATAAAGAATAAATAATTGTGTGTGTGAATTTTCGATTCAAGAAATGATTCAGTATCTTTACTTGAACCCCCGTGACCAAAGTACCAGAAACCCATCCTTTGGTACTTACTATTAGTCGTCTCTTAACTATATTTTTCGTCTTATACATTAATAAATTTTGGAAACTAAGAAGATACGACTTGTTGAAAGTTCCAAAGATTTTAAAACGAATCGAAAAAAATTTTTTTGTAGACTAAAAAAGAATACGTAAATTGTTATTAGATGTTCAGTTACAGTCTTTTAGTAAACCCTAAAATTGATTACTAATGAAAATTTTATTATCAAACAGGAAAACGTTAATGTGAATGATGGGTTGTAAATATCTAAATGGCATACAAACTTTGGACATGAAAGTCAAATAAAAATTTTATTAGAATTAAGCCAAAGGTGACCTATGTTAATTTTCATTAAATTGTCACGTCCTAGTGTTGTTAACATACGACCCCACCCCTCCTTATATGAATTAAATTTTTGAAATTCCTCTCATCTCTTTATTTCATACTTAAGTTCCTTACAGTGAAACGGTATCTTCATTTTTCATTAACGGACCCTACTTTACTATTTCCTATTCTAAAAAAATTCATATATTAAATAAATATCATTCCCACGATAAAAATCTCGTATATTACTTCATATGAACCGTACTATATAACCTTAACTTTAGGTAGAGGGAAGGTGAATATACATAGAAGTTAAGGTGGTTCTTCTAAACAACGAAACCCAAGAGGAGTTCAACGTAGATGTCTGTCAGAATGGTAGTGAGTGAGTAAGTAGTACAGAATTACAATTTAAAAGACGGAGAGTACCCAAGACTGGTTAAGTAGTAAAATGATTTACTGGTGACGTTAAACAAAGTGATATTAATGATATGGATTCCAACATTATGAGACCCTTTTCATTAAATAATATATATATGATCTTCTGTACGTTCTTTCATACTTTCTATAAGTCCAAACTTCTATCTACACGATTAGCACTTTCCAGAATACACCTGAGACAGAGTTAAGAGGACACCTTCGTTCTGATTACTTACATTCCTGGGTTTATTTAGTATATAAGTACATAACGGTATATATACAATTAAAGGAGGTGTCAGATACTTTTAAACTTTAAATGAAACTTTTCTAACTTTATTTATGTAAATATTTTACTGTGTACAAGGGTAACGAAACTTGTAAATAAACTCACCATGGATAAAATAAGGAACAGTGACTCTAAAAAGAGATGGACTTATTTTTAATATACAGTAAAAATTTTTAAATTGTTTCGTCT
Source organism: Capra ibex (assembly GCA_006410555.1). Lineage (NCBI taxonomy): Eukaryota > Metazoa > Chordata > Mammalia > Artiodactyla > Bovidae > Capra > Capra ibex. The sequence goes on from SJYO01037955.1 coordinate 54,624,932, forward strand.
TAAAATTAATCGTTTACGTATACCTCCATCAAATTTTTTAAAGGAGAAGTAAGACATAATTTTTGTAGATTAGAAAAACTTAACAAATACATCTGTATACAAATTAGTATAGGATAAAAGACCAAAATTAAAATTGAAATGTCACAATTATATTTGGGTTCGAATAAAACCACTGAGTCTACCATTTCTGACGGACGTTACGTCTTCTGAGCCCAAGGTAGGGACCCAACCCTTCTAGGCGGCCTCTTCCCTTACCGACGGGTGAGGTTACAAGAACGGACCTCTTAAGGTTCTTGTCTCCTCGGACCGCCCGGTGTCAGGTACCCCTACGTCTCAACCTGTACTGACTCACTGATTGTGAAAACGAAAGTTCGAATAAAAATACTTGAAGAATTAAGGATAATTTCATTAAACTGTTTTAGAACACAATAAGTATTTGTTCCCGTTACCATCAAAAAGAAGGTTCTAGAACTCCACTACTTTGTAATGCAAGACGAAATTTTTTATTTTTGTTGTTGTTGTTGTTTTGTTCGGCTATCGAACATTCTGTACAATCCAAGTACGACCTTAAGTCACCCCTTCTTTCCAACTTGGTGGATTTAACTAACATAGAGACATATACCGTGACGACATGAGTGGAGTTTAACTCTCGACATGGTAGGAATTAAACCGGTAAAGGATTATTATCACCTTAGGTAGACTGAGGTACAGAGATGGTAGACTCTGGGAGTCTATTTTCGGCGTCAACGAGTTGGCCAACAACCACTCGGGTCCTTCAAAACGAGAAATGAGAGAAAGAAATAGACTTCGGTACCCCTCTTCAGAAGAAGACCGGAGAGACGACTCTGGAGGAATACTTCCTCTCTTCGTTCTTTAGAACTTTACGAAGGGAGCCAGACTCAGTCGTGGAACATGAGAAGTTGAGACTCGGGAACGAACCTAGAGTCTCGGGTATTTTGGCGGTCTCCGAGACAAGTCCCTAAGGAGTTTCAATTACTGGGGAACACACGTGACTGAGGGACTGGACCCTAACCACACGAAGACGCACCCCGTGTACCTTGCACCGTTCAGTCGTGAAAGAGGTCAAAACGTGCGAACGAAATTACCGTCATATCCGCACTGAGACAGTAAAACCCGAAGGACGACCTTGGTCTATGAGGGTGTGGAATGGTAGAGTAAGAGAGAGAGGGTTAAACGAGTTGATGACTGTGGTATAAACGCAGGATGAGAGAAGGCGGAACGAAGAGAAAAGAAGAGCTAAGAACGACATACAAAATTTAAGTAATATATACGTGCTATACACATAGACGAGTAGGTAGTCACTTGTGAACAAAGGGATAGACTTGGACTCCTATACTACGATTCACTTTATTCGGCCTTTGACTTTCTGTTTGGTACGCACTAATATGAAGGTACACCTTAGAATTTTTTAGATTTCGTTCTTTCCCCTTTTATCTTATTACCAACGACCCCGTCGTTCCACCCCTTGTAACTAAAACACTCTACTTATTCAAGACCTCTGGTTTGTATCTCGTACTGTTCATATCCATTATGTTATGTGACATAACATATGAACTTAAAACGGCTCTCTCTAGAAGTCACAATAGTGGTAGGTGTGTTTTTTAATTTTATACACTCTACTACCTATATAACTGATCGAACTAACACCACATTAGTAAAGTGTTACATGTACTTGTAGTTTTATAGTACAACATGTGGAATTTAGATATATTAAAAATGAACAGTTCATACGGAGTTATTTTGACCTTTTTTAAATTTTTATATGTGGTGTGCACAAAGAACCTCGAGTTGACTGACCACAGGGAAAGAAAAGGTCCCGGGGACCCCTTCGGACCGAGACTATGCACCTCCGATAGTAACGCGACTCCTTTAAAGAATGGCATCGTTTGTCTATTTTGTCCTTTTGTCTTTGTCTTCTATCAAGCGAGTGACATGAATATCTGTACAGGTAATAAAGACCCAACGTTTTTGGGCTGTTTTAAAAAAGTCCCCCCTTCACACGCTTTTCACCATCTACTCTCTTTTCTCTTTTCCACTTACCTTTGACTCTCGATTGTTCTTGTATTGACTGATTTTAAGAGACTGAAGATTTTCTCCCATTTTGACTACAATAGAGTTCTGTCCGTCCGTAGAGATGTACACCATGATACTCGTACTCGGTATTTTATTGTAACTATTAACCTAAAGATAACTAGAAATGTCGTCGTATCTACTCGGAACTCTTCGAATACGGTTCAGGTCCTTCGTTCTCCGTTTTTGGTGAAAACATACTGAGGTAAGTATACTTTAAAGATCCTTTCCGTGTTGTTTGGTCTAAGTACCACCGGACCCCACCTCGGACCCTCACCCGTAAGTCACGTTTTGTCCGTGTTCCTAAAAAACGCCAACGTCCTTCACAAGATTTTGACTTGACTCTACCACTAACGAACCAATAACTTTACGGGATTTTTTGTGACCCAGGTAAAAGTCACCCAACTTATAGTCATACGTTTACTCGTAAGTTATTTCAACACTTTTTAGAATCGAGTCTGTCTCCTTAGCCCTCTTAATGAAGGAAGACAGAATTAATGGAAACCTAGGACTTTCGTGACAGTATACCCCGGTACGACTCGTGACCCCAGTAGTAACACCCACGTGCGATTCAGCGAAGTCAGTACAGTTGAGAAACGTTGGGACACCAGACATCGGACGGTCCGAGGAGACAGGTACACTAAGAGGTCCGTTCTTATGACCTCACCAGCGGGACGGGAGGAGGTCCCCTAGAAGGGTTGGGTCCCTATCTTGGACGTTAGAGAATACAGAGGACACAACCGTCCACACAAGAAATGGTACGTGAGGTGGTCGGACACGAGTTTAGTGAACAAATAAATAGGTCACTAAATAAACTTGTGCTTATAATAAAAAACTCGAACAAGAAACACGGTCCACGAGAAAACCCACGACCTTAACACTGTCACCTGGTTCCTCTGTCAGTGACCGGAATTTGTTTATTGTAGACCACCCTTTCTACCTTTTCACTTTAAGAATGAGAAGGGACCACCGAGTCTACCATTTCTTAGACGGACTTTACGTCCTCTGGGTCCAAGTTAGGGACCCAGCCCTTCTAGGGGACCTCTTCCCTTACTGTCGGGTGAGGTCACAGAAACGGACCTCTTAGGGCACCTGTCTCCTCAGACCGACTGATGTCAGGTACCCCAGTGTTTCTTAACCTATACTGACTCGTGTATATGTGATGAGGACGGGAGACCTATAATCGATCACGAGACGGGAGGACCTCGTGGACGGAGTCGTGACACGTCTATTTATTCTTTCACCCTTAGACTGACAAGTACGACTTAACAGAAACCGACTATTCTACAGGGTTTCAAGTCAGGTCCGAGACGGGACCCGGTGACTTGGGGTATCTTATTTTGTACCTGGACCCGAACGTCTTCCCCTCTTAATGGTGGTCTACAGTTGGGGTCCCAGTAGGATCCCTTCTTAAGACGAGATATTTCTGGTACGAGTGGGAGGGTCCTTCAGACTCCTAATCACTGAAGGCCCCAAGGAAGAAGGGTTCCCGAACGTCAGAACCCTCGTACTGATAGTTGGGTCTCGACTCAATGTACTTAAAAACTAATATGACTGTTGAGTTGTAGTATACTTTTAGCATCAAATGGTACATTGACTCGGTCTCCTTTCGTTCGAAGTAGGATTGTCTCTCCAGGTGTAGAGTGACCCTCGACCATGTTCCAGGGGTGACCTCCACCCGACCGTTTTTCTCTATGTAATTTGTCTGTCGTTTAAGGTCACGATCTTTTGTGGTTGTCGGAGACAGGAGGACAACCGGAGTCAACAGTTCACACCAACCCAAATTCGAGAACTAAAGTCCCTGAACTATTCTTTCACTGACCACAGACTATAAATCCTAAAAGAGTAAAGTCTCTTTCAAATCACCGACGATATACAAAGTGGTGGAAACGAAACCGCGAAAAACGTTATAATATATGATTGTCCTTCATAGAAGAAAAAGAATTAAAGTGTTTTTGTGTTAGAAGGAAACATGTCTAAGTTAAACACCCTGAAGTGAATAACGGACTACCGTGTCAAAACGACATAAAGTCAGTCCACGGAAATGAACTAGAGACACCATCCTTACGTCAGAGGATTTAGTCTACAAGAATTGATCAAGTAATTCTAATGTTTCATTTCATTTAGTAGGTAAGTAAAATCATAGTTAATCACTCTTCCTCCTTTGACGTACACGGACTTAAAGGTAGGACATTTATGAAGTATTGTTTTTCAAAGACGTGAGTGTACTATTACCTCCACCTGTGGAATTCCATTACCAGTAGAAGACGGGTTTTGTAATTTGGCTCAGGACTAATACGGAAAACGGGTATAAATGATTCCTGTATAAATGAAGGGAACACCGAGTCGACCATTTCTTAGACGGACGTTACACCCTCTGGACCCAAACTAGGGACCCAACCCTTCTACGGGACCTCTTCCCTTACCGATGGGTGAGGTTATAAGACCGGACCTCTTAAGGTACCTGACATATCAGGTACCCCAACGTTTCTTAACCTGTGCTGACTCGTTGAGTGAAGTGAAGTGAAGTGATCACTGTGTCTCGGTAAAAGGGTTGCGAATTTAAAAAACTCACGAAAGTCTTTCGCTTCCATACTTACTTTCGGAAATGAATGTATACATACTTTCGGTAATTTTGTGTGTAGGGTTCCTGATCACACGGAGTGTCGGTCATGTTTTCGACGGTTTACACGACGGAAACTATTCTCTTACACGAGTGTTACTCAAACCCGTAAGTAGTTTGTGTCTGTCACTCGTCACTGACCAAGACTCGAGAAAGGCGCACACGGTAAACGAATCGAGAATTTCCTTGGAATAGTCCTCTCCGGCAATAGTAGAGACAGAAGACCTACCTCTTGGTCAGTACGAGCCTCTCCACTTTATTACCGGGACGTCCGTGTACGACTCCAGTGTAACACGTTTCCACTGGTAAGAATATTTGGCTTAAGGTCATCTGCACATCTGAAGACAGGCGAGACAGAGATTTGAAGAAACATTTAAAGTTTATATCCTGTCAAGACAACACGTCTTGGTCGGGCGTTCGGGTGTCCAACTTATCCCCGACCTAAATCTTAAAACTTGACTTGACTTCTACAGAGATTGAATTAAATAATCTTTGCTAATGAGTGAAAAGTAATAGATAAGACTCTTGTAAGGTAGATTCCCCAGTAAAGCGACGACCGTCACGTGGGTGAGAACAAATGAACACCGTGGTGGAGGCATAAACCTGACTTACTGAGTTTCTGGGACGTCTAATCGTTTACGATAACTGAAAAAAAAAAAATATTTCACGGGTAGACAAAGAGTTTTTTAAGGGTGAATTTCGTCTATCGGATTAAATTAAGTATGAGTCATACAAGGTTTGACGACCAAAAGTAAAATTAATAGAAGTCTATAAAGACTGATACATAAGAGATACGACTTTGTTTGAACCTACTAACATTTACTAAAAAAAAAAAAATTAGACACACTGTCTAACAATTTCAGACCCGTATACCTTTTGACATTTGTTTTGAGTTTGGTACATTCATTTCCGAGATTCCGAAAGGAATCGACTTTCATTTAAAGGAAGTTTACTGGGGTACTGAGTAATATTCGTATACACACCTTGGAGACTACAATTATTTACACATTCGCATATATGGCACCGAGAGTTTGGGATTGGTCTTTTGTAGACTAGTATCTGTTTACCATTTAGTAAGTTTCCATAGTACTATACGGAGTGGTAACCCTAAAGGAATCATTTATATCCTTTATCATTTTAAAAATCCTAAAAATTTAAATCCTGAAGGGACATTAGTGAATCCCGAAGGGACCACCGGGTCTCCCACTTCCCAGACGGACGTTATGTCCTCTGGACCCAAGTTAGGGACCCAGTCCTTCTATGGGACCTCTTCCTTTACCGTTGAGTGAGGTCATGAGAACGGACCTTTTAGGGTAACTGTCTCTTAGGACCATCCGATGTCGGGTACCCCAACGTTTCTCAGTCTATACTGGCTTACTGAAGTGAAACATTAGTGAATACTTTTCCCACTTAGATCACATAGATTACTAATTTTTCGGGAAGAAAACAACATTAAAACAAGAGGTCGATCTCGTATATTCTCATGGAAGTCGAGGTTTAAGGTACCAAACTTTTGTTGGTTTCGAAGGATTTAAGGACGTCTGAGAGTCCGTGGAGGGTAAGGTTACCGGCGTGACTGGGTCTGAAGAACTTAAACCGGTAGAAACCTGAAGGTGTACAACTGAGTCTGAATTTTGCGTCCTGACAAGGCTTGACTCCTTTTTCGACAAGTTTATCTCTCACAATTATATTTTTGTGTGAAATTACTTCTAAAACATCCAGTGAATATCCTTTCTACATACGGTCTGTAGGGTGCCTTTTGGGGGCAGGGTAGAATCTGTAAAAGTGGGACGTTCCATGGTAAAGTCAGTGGAGGGTGGCTCATGGGAGAACTAGAGGAAAGAATCGTTTCGGGACGGGTTATCTACTGAGAAGGTATACGGGAGAGTAGAAGGGACGGTGTTAGAATTAAACAAAGAGGTAGAAAATAGGAAGTTAGGTGGTTAAAGGGATGTATTTGAGTAGTCACAGAATTTGTCTTTTTGTTGAAGGAAAATTTATACGGGTTGAACTAAGTTCCCGTTAACTTTATTATCCGAAAACAAGTGAAACAGACTAACGAGAGTCTACAGATTAGTTGTTCTACTGTGTTATTGAATATGGTACGTAGGTTAACGTCTCGAAATCTTTCCTCTCTCTCTGTCCAGGTGTTAAAGTCAACTTTTGCAGTTGTAGGTCGAGGGTTATTAACTATCTTTTCAATCTGTCTTTTAGTCACTCCTGACTCTTCTGAATTTGTTTCGTTTTGGTAGTTGTTTGAACTAGACTAACTGTAAAGATCTTGTGAGGTGTGTTTCAGTCTTATGTATTAGATTCACTTGTCTCTTGTGAAAGGTCATGTCAGAAGGGAACCATAGTCACATACGAGTCAAGGGAATATATTTTATGACATCACAAACGTATTTTAGATGTGTAGAGGAAGATATATAAAATTTATTAAAGATCTAATAAACATTATTATCTACGTTAATAAACATTTATATCTACGTCATACTTATCAACATTTATGTCACATTTACGGTACATTTATCAATATTTACACACCGTTTATGACCTGTTAAGTTTTAAAGACCTTTTAAAAAAAAGACTTATAAAAGATAGACTTCAACCAAGTCAGTCGTCTACGTCTTGGACGTCTATACCTTCGTTTGGATGACATATCTAGTACAACAGTCGGTAAAGTAGTTGGTAGTTATATAAAGATTCTTAAGTTACTAAATTTTGTACAAAATACTGGAGCAATTTTAATTAAACATACCATGATTTTCTTTCTATAAACTTTTTGTAGAGGTTTGTGAAACTTTGATTTATTGTGTAAAGACTTATCATGTAGTCCATTTTACCTTAGTTTTCCTTTTAATATCAAAAAATTGAATTTTACTTTTATGTTGTATACCTTGAAGACTCTATATCGATTTCGTCTTATATATCTCTTACAATATCATTATTTGAGACATAATTTTTTTCTTTATGTTTTAGACAATGAGTCTAAAATGGAATTCTTTGATCTCTTTATCAAAGTTTAATTTCATTCGTCTTTTGTATTATTTAGATTTTGTTATCTTTATTATTTTATCTATTATCTTTTTGTTTAGTAGTTGTTTTATTTTTAGAACAGGAAATTCTTCTAGTTATTTTTAACTTTAAAAGATAAATCTCTCTAATCCTCTTATGCTCTTCTACTTCCAATAGTGATATTTTAAAAAATTGTAATTTTCTTATTTTTCTATTCTAATTAAAACACTGTCATACGAACTATTGAATCTATTTTAACTTGTTAATATACTTTTTTTATTTAATGACTTGAATGAGTTCCTCTTTATGTTTTAACTCACCTTGAGATAAATAGTTTCCTTAACTTAAATATTAATTTTAGGAAGGGAATTTCATACGGAGTTCCTGTCTACCGAAGACACTCTTAAGATTCTTTGTGACTCACTTCTTTATTATGGCTTAGACATGTCTGAAAAGATCTTTTAAATTTTCCTCCCCCATTGAGAGGTTAGTATATATCACGGATTATGTGACTATCGTTTTGGTTTTGGTTTTTTGTTTTTTAGTGTACTTTTCTTTTGGTGACTGGTCTTAGGAAATACTAACAATTCTGTGTATAACATTTATTTTAAAATCATTTAGTTACATACACGTAGACACAAGTATTTTAATATATATTTATCTGGGTATCTATCTATCTATTTACTATGGTGTAGGTTCGTTACAACTTCTCCTTCGTCCGTTTCGTCTTAAAGACGAAGATTACGGATGAGAAACTTGAAGAGATAGGACATGATAACGTTAACTTAAAATATAAAAGATCCTTGAGAATTTTATAAAGTGGTCTCGTAAGATGTCTACTTTTTCGACTTGGAGTTTGTGACTCACCAAACGACTAAAATTGTTGGTCAATCAACTTTTCGGTTTCCGAGGAAGTTGTTATGGTTGAAGATTATCGTTTACTTGGCACAGACAGAACAGGGGACCCCTACTTGACCGATGGAAACGTGAGTGTCCATAACCAAGAATGGAGAGTTTATTGTAGACGATGAGATCAAAGGTAACCTCTTCTTTTACCGGTGGATGAGGTCATAAGAACGAACTTTTTAAGGTACTTGTCTCCTCGGACCGTCCGATGTCAGGCACCTCAACGTTTTCTCAGTCTACGTTGGATCTCTGATTTGTTGAGATCGAGGACATGCTAAGACAGAAAGGAAATGCTCTGGGACACACAGGTCTCTGGTGACTTGAAGACCGTGACAAAGTGGAAGAGTGGACTCAAGGGAAGAACTGTCAAAAGACGAAGAACGGAAACAAAATAAGAAACATATAACATACACACTCCTCGTTCTTATTCGTCTATTAACGATTATTGATACCAATATGAAGGTGTCCATGAATGTCAATCCCTCAAATCACACCTGGAATCCGATCTCCGAGTTGTCTGAGGACAGTACGTTTGAGTCTTACTCCAGTTCTTTATTTTACGTTATTGTTATTTCACATTGTCTTTTTTTTACAATGTCAATAAACGAAATACGACCTTTTTATAATTCTGACGGATCTAATCAAAAAAAAAAAAAAGAAATTCTGTGACTACAGGTTTACTATAAACCACCTTCATCCCAAAAAAACGTATTGTGTTCCGTTTAACTACTTTCACTTCTTATAAAGGTTGAATCTCCGAGTATTTACAAACATTGACAGATCTTAAAGTATTTAAGAATAAATATTCAACCAAAGATATAATGTCGACCCCCAAAATTGGTTTATTATGTTATTAAAATGTTTATAGTTTCTGTCTACAAAATCTTAGAAAAAGAGATATCACTAAAACTCTCCTCTGTTCAGACCAACCCTTTATTTAAAATGGATCCGGGGATACACGTTACCTTTAACGAGGTCTTACGGTAGTAGAATATCTTGAAGAAGTGAGAGGTGTTTGAAAAAGACGTCTACTTAAAATTACATACAAAAAATTACATACTTAAAAATTACATACATTACATACTTAAAATACATACAAAATAGACAGAAGTATCTAAGTACCCATGCATATGTCTTATATGTAAAACATATATATTTTCACCTATTAGATTTCATATGTCAAGTCGTGTCCAAAGAAATAATATACAGGGCTGTTTTTCCATCACCGTTTACAATAGTACAAATCTTCTCAATAAGTTAACGAGACACAGTTTCTTTATAACAGTGGTATCATCATATAACGTAGGGACCTTAACTCCCAAAACTAAATGGTTTTGTTTTTTTGATACTTTTATAGGAAAAATGAAGAAAATCCTCCTTTTTTTCTTCCTGTGCACTGTCAGTAGAGACGATCTTCTGGAGGACCAACCGACACTTCCCACAGGAGGTATTCACGAACGTCGAGAAAACAGAAAGGAACCTTCCCGACCTCTACCTTCTCAAGATGGTTGAAAATAGAATGAATTTCAATATAAGGAATTGTAGGATGACGTCAAGAAATTATGTTTTTATGCACAGATCTAATAAGAGGTAGAGGAAAACAGGATTGTTCTGAAATCCTAAATATAAAAACGTTTAATTCAAATTAGAAGATAAATCGTGAATTCTAATAAAATAGAATGTATTTCCCTACAGAAAATAAACAGAGATTTGTTTAGGAAGGAGCATTCGAGTCATCCTCTACTTCTTAGAATAAAGGGAAATCGACCCCCGGAACTACGACGAGGGTCCCCCACGTCACCATTTCCTAGGAAAACGGTTACGTCCTCTATGTCTCTGGGAAAGGTCCGACACGAGTCCTTTCTTCCCTGAAGGGATTACCGAGTCGTCATTTCTTAAGTGGACGTTACGTCCTCTGATCCCAAGTTAGGGACCCAAACCTTGTAGGGGACCTCATCCTTTACCGTTGGGTGAGATCATAAGAACGGACCTTTTAAGGTACCTGTCTCCTCGGGTCGTCCGATGGCAAGTACCCCAGAGTTTCTTAGTCTGTGTTGACTTGTAGACTCGTGTCCTTGGAACTAGAGAAAAGACAAACACTTTTAGACATAACAGTTAAAACGAGAGGTAACTCAAGAAGTTATCTCTTGACGGTAGAATTTTTCTTGTTTTTTCTTTTAACTGGGTAAATAAACGAAAGTACAAACGATCCTTAACGTCAAAATACAGAGAAGACTTGAAGTATCGATTGTAGAACTTAACCGATATAAGTAATAGAATAATTACGAAGTGTGAGGACCAATAGTGCTTTAAGGCAAGTTCACAGAGAGTACTTTGGACGGTAATCGGAATGAGAGAGAGTAAGGGTAGAAACATTTATAAGGTAGGGTAGAAACATTTATAAGGTGTCGTGGACTATGAGTGACAACTCCTTAAAGTGGAGAGACTTGTTACTTACCGTTCGAATCTTTTTTCCTTTGAGTCACTAAACGAATATTTTACACAGAGAATCTTCCATAAACACCCAAAACGTTTACACGATTCAGTGAAATCAGTACAGGTTGAGACAGACTGAAGTACCTGAGATCGGGTGGTCCGAGGAGAGGTCCGTTCTTATGACCTCGCCCAACGGTACGGGAGGAGGTCCCCTAGAAGGACTGGGTTTTTAACTTGGACTCAGAGAATTCGAGGACGTGACTGTCCACCTAAGAAATAGTGATCGTGGTGGACACCTCGGAGTAAATACCCTAAATAGGGTTGAATTTATTAGTAACAGATTTTTCCCTTCTCCATTATAAATTTTTATTTACATTTCTAATATAAAATAACTTTAATACAAGGTTCACATCTTTTCCATCAAAATATGAATCAAAGATTTTATTTTATTAAATAACAAAACAAGTTCTCACGGGACATACGAGGTAATAACTAATCGTTGAACTAAATTTAATTCTCTACCCTCTCTCTTTCTCACCGACTTCCCTGGACACTATAGTTACCTAGTTATTCCACAAAATTACTTATATAAAATCTCCCTAAAGTAAACGATACTGACGTTTCGTTTACTTGTGATTTAACCGTGTAACAATATTAGAAAATGTGAATGTCTAAGATTCCAAACCCTTCAACCTGTCTCGACTTTCCCTATCCTAGAACAGACTTAAAGGTCGTTCTTCTCGTCGGAATTTGACCCGACCTCATTACACTTCTAAACGGGTGAGTACAGTCTGTCAACTGGATTCTGAGTCTGTCCACCCGTGACTGTTCGGACCCGTAAAGAGAAAGACACACAGGAGAGGTACTCCCGAGAGGTCGTACCGTCGAAGTACCATCCGCCTACAGAATCATCAACCGAATCCAAAGGTACCGTGTACAGATTCCTCAACTGTACGGAATCTGTACAGGTCCGTGTACAGACTTCTCCCTCTCTCACGGTCCGTTATCGTCGTAGTGAAAAAGATTGGAACAGAGTCACCACTACATTAAGATTAAAACAAAGAAAAAAAGGGTAATGTTTACAAGTGTAAGTTCCCCTCCCTTTAATCTGAGACGGTAAACGTCTTCCTTAGAGTTTTTGAAATCTCTCTCCAAATTTTGTCTGTTAATTTCTCGTGACGTTAAGACTCTCTCGTCGGAAGGACCCTACTTCTTGTTACTCGTCCCACAGGTTGTTCATTCGTGGTTAAAATACATAAGTTTGGTCATAAAATGTCTTCCTGGTTCGACTTATAATTTCCGATGAGGTTCTTCTTATCGTGTTACCCCTGTTATTCTCACCCCGTTACTGTATTATAAAGGTATAAGATCGATAAAAACATCAACTTATGGTCATCAGTTAAGTACTCTGTTGTAAGACCCTACATTAACTATTAACGGTATTTTTATAGGATGTAATAAAAGAGTTATCAGTAACTTGTATAACCATACATGGTTTCATAAATTTAGATTGTCTTTCGTCTTTCAAGAGAGGGTGCGAAAACAATTTACAGTTTTTACGTAAAATTGAAGTGAATACTTGTTGCTATCTCTGACTTCAGGATTAATTATTTTCTTTCAATCGATATCGCCACTAAAATTATATGGAGGGAAACTCAACAATATTGCCTTTCCAGTAAAATCGATTGTTATTGTTTTTTTTTTTATGGGTCTAAGGTTCCTTTCATTTTAAAATTTACTTCTAATTGTTGAGTACATTAATTTTATCTTAAAAGTTCGGTATACAAGACCTTACAAAAATCACTCAAAGTCATCATAAGTGACCTAAAAGAACAGACAAGTCTACTAAAGACCACTTAAAACAGTTGTTAAGGAAAAAAAAAAAAAATTAAAATTTTAGAAATTAAGAATGTACGTAAGGGTTTGTACTTGGGGGGAGGGTGGAGGGAGGGGTGTTGTAGAGAGACCCAGTAGGGGTACGTGGTCGGGGTTCGTGCGACGTGGGACGCAGTCTGTATCTGACCGCTAAGTTAAGAATGTACTATCATATGTACAATCTTACAGTAAGAGGGTTTAGTAGGGTGGGAGAGGGAGAGGGAGACTCAGGTTTTCAGGTAATATGTGTGTCGACTTAAGATGGTTTTTAAAGCTCTCCTCGATTGTGGATAGGAGNCCGGAAACTGTTTTAAGTTGTAGGTAAATACTATTTTTGAGAGGTCTTTCGTCCTTATCTTCCTTGTATGGAGTTGTATTATTTTCGATAGATACTGTTTGGGTGTCGTTTGTAATAGGAGTTACCACTTTTTGACTTTTGTAAAGACGATTTCAGTCCTTGTTCTGTTCCCACAGGTGAAAGTGGCGATGATAAGTTGTATCAAGACCTTCAAAACCGGTGTCGTTAATCTCGTCTTTTTCTTTATTTTCCTTAGGTTTAACCTTTTCTTCTTCATTTTGGGAGTGACAAACGTCTACTGTACTAGGAGATGTACCTTTTGGGATTTCTGAGGTGGTCTTTTGTTAAGGAAAATTTATATCCAGTCAATGCAAGTCAAGTCAGTGAATCAACTTAGACTGAGAAACGTTTGAGTACCTGACGTCGTACGGTCCGGAGGGACAGGTAGTGGTTGAGGGCCTCAAATGGGTTCGAATACGGGTAACTCAGCCACTACGGTAGGTTGGTGGAGTAGGACAGTAGGGGAAGAGGAGGATGGAAGTTAAAAAGGGTAGTAGTCCCAGAAAAGTTTACTCAGTCAAGAAGCGTAGTTTCCACCGGTTTCCTAACCTCAAAGTCGAAGTCGTAGTCAGGAAGGTTACTTATAAGTCCTGACTAAAGGAAATCCTACTTGACCAACCTAGAGGAACTTCAAGTTCCGTGAGAGTTCTCAGAAGAGGTTGTGGTGTCAAGTTTTCGTAGTTAAGAAACCGAGAGTCGAAAGAAATATCAGGTTGAAAGTGTAGACATGTACTGATGACCTTTTTAGTATCGAAAATGATCTATCTGGAAACAACCGTTTCGTTATAGAGACGAAAAATTATACGACAGGTCCAACCAGTATTGAAAAGAATTTATATCCAATTGTCCAAGGGTTTGGATGATGAAAAACTTAAGAAGTCACATTTTTAGGAAGTTTATTTCTGACACAGAAATTGTCTTTCTTTTTACATATTAAAAGTATCAAATAGACCATTAACATATGTCCAGTATTACCGTGTTACTGAACTGAACATTTTTGACACTACTTTTAGTATCAGTGTAGGTACTTTGTTGTTACTGTCTGACCGTGATAGTTTTTCTTCAGTTATCCAGTCTTTGTAGATATTCGTTAAAAAAAAGAATTGATACTTAATTCTTATTTGTGATAGGTCTGTTTCGATTATGTTTTCATTTCGTTCGGTTAATTATAGACGACTATTACAATTATAATTGAATCATGTGGATGATATCTTTTATTAAGTTTCAAGTTTATTACGTACTTTCACTTTCAACGAGTCAACACAAACTGAGAAACACTGGGGTACCTGATACCTTAAGAGGACCGGTCTTATGATCTCACCCATCGGAAAGGGAAGAGGTCCCCTAGAAGGGTTGGATCCTTAACTTGGTTCCAGAGGACGTAACGTCCGCTTAAGAAACGGTTGACTTAACAGTCCCTTCGGGTACGTATTTTAGAATGACAAAGTTTATTACAGTGACTTTCTCACTCTTTGTTGTACGACACGACACGAATCAACGAGCCACTATAGGCCGAGAAACATTGAGGTACCTGACATCGGGTGGTCCGAGGAAACAAGTACCCCAAGAGGTCCATTCTTATGACTTCACCTCACCCATGGGTAATGGAAGAGGTCTCCTAGAAAGGTTGGGTCCCTAGTGTGCACCCAGAAGACGTAACGTCCGTCTAAGAAATGGGAGACTCGATCGACCTTTCGTACCCGCTGGATTGTTTATGGAGGACAAACTCTTATTTGTACTACCATTTTAGTCGAGGAATGGAGTGTGGATTCAATTGGAGGTACAATATTTCTACACACGACACGAGAAGAGAGTCAACACAGGTTGAGAAACACTGGGGGTACCTGACATCGGATGGTCCGAGGAGACAGGTACCTTAAGAGGTCTATTTTCATGACCTCACCCAACGTAGCAGAGGAGGTCTCCTAGAAGGGCTGGGTCCTTAGTTTGGTCCCAGAGGACGAGACGTCCGTCTAAGAATTGACGGACTCGGTTTCTTCAAGTACAGGTTGTCCGAACCCAAAATATATACAAATAACTCCTTTTTTTTTTTCGGGTTATTGACGTCTACCGGTCTTATTTTAGTCAATATCTTTTATTTCAGTACAATTTATAAAAATTAATTTTAAAATTTTTGTGTCTCTGGACTAACTTTATTTCTCCACAGATAAACCCCGACCAATCCTGACATCGGACCCGAAGGGTCTACCACGATCATCATTTCTTTGGGGGGACGGTTACATCCTCTGTGTCCTCTGTGTCCAACCTAGGGACTCAATCCTTAGGGGACCTCTTCCTTTGTCGTAGGGTGAGGTCATAAGAACGGACCTCTTAAGATACCCGTCTCCTCGGACCGTCCTATATCAGGTTCCCTAGTGTTTCTCGACCTGTATTGACTTTACTGAATCGTACGTCCTGTCATCGGGTACTGTGTGTCTAAGTTCTTCGTAAACTTAATAAGACGGTCGGATTTTTTATTCCACCCGAATATTTCCGTTTTGAGCATTCCAATGTCAATCAACACACTCAACAAATAACTCTTATTATTAATTTCGACAATTCTCATTTCCTACAAACAAATCATCCCTAACCCACTCTGGACTTCACTAACTAATGAATCAATGTTCCCTTTGATGGAACTTTTTGTTCAAACGTCCATCGTCTATAACCCAATTTTCTGTGACCACAGGAACCCAATCAACACTCCCACGAGTCGACGAGTCATTACAGACTAAGAAACACTGGGACGGTCCGAGGAGACAGGTACCTTAAAAAGTTCCGTGCTTATGATCTCACCTAACGGAAAAGATGAGGTATCCAATCCATATCAAGTGTCTTTAAAGTTGAAGAGTCCCGATATCCCTACACAGACTCTTGTCCTGGAGTTCTGACTGTGGAGGTCAAAACATACGAAATTGAGAATAATGAGGTAATATTAAAGTCAAAGAGCAGTCATAGATTTATAGGTTATTTCACTTTTCACGATATATATAGTGTGTAGAAATAGGTAAACAGACAACTACCTGGGTATCCGACGAAGGTGTAGAACCGTTAACGATACTCGGAACCTCACGTGCATAGAAAGACTTAATCACAAAAACCGAAAAAAGTCCATATACGGATACTCACCTTACCGATACACTACATCATCAGATAAAGATAAAAAACTCTTTGGAGGTATGACAAAAAGGTGTCACCGATGTGGTTAAATGTGATCCTATTCAGTCCTTCTAAGGGACCTCATCCCGTACTGTTGGGTAAGGTCATAAGAACGGACCTATTAGGGGTACTTGGGTCCGATACCAGGTGTCCCAGTGTTTCTCAATTTATACTGACTTCACTGAATCGTGTCTCCGTGTGTGTACTTCCTAATTATAGGTTACACATATTTGTCGAGTACGTTGAGTTGTGGTTTTCTAGTTTATTAGATTAAATTTTTACCCGTCTTCTTGAAATGATCCGTAAAACGGTTACTCCTTTACGTCTACCAGTTATCCGTACACTTTTCTACGAGTTGTGATGATTAGGAGTCGCTTTACATTTAGTTTTGGTGTTACTCTATAGTGGAGTGTGGATAGTAACTTTTTCTGGTATTTATTGTTTACAGTCGTTTCTATGCCTCTTTTCTTTTAGGAGTATGTGACAACTATCTTTACATTTGACCACACTGGTACAACTACTATAACTTATAATAAAAATCGATAAATACTCGTAATCTTATTTTTCATGTTATTAGATATACCATTTAATGTGTCTATGTGTCTGTGTGTGTGTGCATGTATTTATATCTATTACATATGTGTACATAAATATACATCCCGTTTCACGAACTATAATTTTTCATTTATTTCCGTTAACAACATCGTCTAAATTTTCATTTAATTGTAATTAGGAGAGTAAGTAAGTTGGTTTATCTACTGATCTACAAGGACAAAACGTATCTTTTGACAATAAGCACCACGAATTAGGACCCCTACCCTTTCACAAGTTTTTTACTTAGGACAGAAGTTACCTATTAGTTTGTGTCATTGTATACACTCGACGTTATTTTGTCTTACCTTATGTGTTATTGTTTATGTCGTCTCTCTTCCTTGAAAACTGGGATATGTCGTCTTCATGTTCCAGTCTCGAAATAAACCTGTTAAACGTTTAATCAAGACTCTTCTGACTACAAGAAATTCATCATATCTATAAACACACCTAAAACTAGAGATTAAGTTTTCTACAGTACTAGTTTTTATTATTTGAGAAGGACGTATTTTAACAAAATAATGTACAGTAGTTACATACTATGGATAAATTTATCAAAATAAAAATAAAACGAATATAAAACGGAGTGTAAATTGCAGTTTACGTCAATGATATGATGACGAAATACGTTATTGGATTTCTTGTCAATAAATCAGAGCTACGTGTATGAATAGGTAAAATAGTTTATTTAAGATAAAACCATAAGGTTCATTAATTTACGTATATTAGTGAACTATATGTCTTTAAAAGGATTTTCCACTCCCTAAAAGTGAATTATTTTTTGTCATATCTCGTACTATCTTAAGACATACACAAGTGTATAAAGTACATACGTTGTATAAAATAAAATTCATAAGATACATCATTTGATTGTATACGTCGATTCGTTTCGTTTAACGAGAATCGTTTTTGAGGAGACAGGAGTCTCTTTAGGAAGTGTGAGTACGTCTACCCTTAACTGTTTTTATGTACATCCGACAACAACTTATAAAAAAGAACCTAATAAAAACTATATTGTATTTAATGTCACGTATATCTTCTATAATATTTAGTAAAACATAAACGGGGTTAAGGGAGGATTGTGACTTTTTTATAGTATTGTAATATCATATACAGGAAACTAAAGTGAGGTTAAGTGAAATTGTACAGAGGTCGGGTGAAATTTTACATAGAGTGGTAAAAACAGACACTGATTCTGGCAACCGTAACCAAAAAAGGAAGTAATGACATCGACACCACATGTGAACGACAATTGTACGAGTTCTTTTAACGACAGTCTCATATTGATTATACCTGAGAGTATTTATTAAGTGTATTCCATAAAGTTCTTATTCAGTTCTATGTTCACCGTCGTAGTCTCCCGAGTTCCCTTTAAAGTCCTATAAACAGGACGAACGTATCGACACCGAAGTATCCACCACAGTCATAAAAGACGCATGTACACTGATAGACCCTCTGTCTTCGTTCACTATTATTGTAAGTGCCCACGTCTGACGTAAAGGGTTCACCAACGTCGTAATGACGAAAAGGTGTAAGAGAACGTGGTGCACTGGAATGGTACGAAGGGTCCTTCGTCACCTTCGTACCGGGGAGGGGAACTCAACTGACCCGAAAACAGAAACCGTTGGTCGTCTTATGTTACTTGCCTTAGCTACGACACTGAAGATTCTCCTCCAGTCTTTCAGTGTATTGGAACAACCTGAACCAAATGGATTGAAAGTCTGACATCGTGTTGCTTGATATAAACTATAAGACACTATTTGGTGTTATCTTTTGTTATACTTTTTCTTACACATATATATATATACATACATACATACATATTGACTCAACGAAACGACACGTCGGCATTGTGTCGTAACATTAAGTAGGTATGAAGTCATTTTTAATTTAATTTAAAATTTTGTCTGTCAGTGTAGTCGACCCGAGCCCAGTAGCTCTTTGAGTAAGGACTCCGGGGTGGACGTGTACGAGTCAACGACCTCGAGTCAATGAGACGACTTCAGTACACCCGACGTAGACCTAGGAACCTCTTTCTACAAGTTTCGATTATCGGAATTCTAGCTAGCACGATCACGTCTGTACTCCTACCACTCCCATCTTCGGTGAAACTTTCGCCCAAAGATCGGTCACAGACAGAGGGTCAGTACTTCCAGAAGAGTCGACACGGGAGTCAGAGGTCTGCAGGTCTGTCTCTCCGCAGTAGTGGTAGTCCCTGAAGGGTTTCAAGACTCGTACCTTAGGGCCTCTTATTATTTTGTCAAACGATGTGACCTTTCTATAAGTCTTCTCATTCATTTGAATTTTTCCCGGATTAAAAGTAATGACATTTAGTGACTCCTCTTGAGCAGATCTTCGTGTAATAGTCTAGTAGTATTATATCTGTGTACAAACAAACAACTGAATAAAAACTATCGATACTCCCCAATGTACCTTGATACATTAAAATTGGACTTGTCATACGTAGTAAAGCAAGGTGAAATTAAACACACCATAATTAAACTTAAATATTTCCAATTTGAAAACTGGTAGTGCTATCTCATAGTTCCAGTATCCCGTAAGAATCAAAGTGAAGTTTATGAACACGACACCCTTGAGTCTCGGGGACTCTATTTCCAATGCTTAGGTCCTTGACTCTTATTGTTTCATCAGTCCTATTCTTTGGTGAGTTTCGTCTTTGTTCCTCGTTTGTCTGTCGTTGTTGTTTTGTTTGTAGACACTTTGAAGAAAAAAATTTTCAATTTAGGTAACACTAGAACTCCGGAGGAACACTAAACTTTTCAGATATAAGAAGGTCACTTTTTATTTTATTAAACTTTAAAATATGTTCTCTTGTAACTTTATCAACACGTCTGACAGAAGGATAAAATTAGGAATACTCTAATTTTTTGTGTAGATAAGTAAAGTCCAAAGTTGATGTCAAAAAAAAAAATTATAAGGAACATAGACTTATATCACACGGTTAATTCGTAAATAGTCAGAGTTTTAATTTTATACGACCCGTCTTTGAACTTGGTTCTCAGTGGATATGTTTAGAGTTTTAGGGTAACCGAAAAGGTATTACTAAAACGGTTTTTGTAAGAACTAAATGACGTTTTAATACGATACGTTTGTTTTTGGTACTTGTCTTATCGGTATACAAGTTTACAGGTTTTCTGAACCCATCTTTATTAACGATATTAATATATTATTTTGAACAATTAAACCGTAGTCGTTGTGTTTTTACACATATTATTTATAAGAATAAGTTCCGTTATTCAAACCTTTCTTACTAAATATCAAACTTTTTATTTCTTCCTAAATTGTATTACCTTTCGTAATAAGTCATAAACTCTTTTTTACTATTTACTCGTATACAAATGAGTATCTTTCGATCTTATTTTCTTTTAAATTTTAGTGACATTGGTTCATTTGTTTACGTCCTTCAAAACGGTTCACGCAACAGAGACCGGTTCTCGCCTTTCAAACCAGGTACTTCTTCGTTAGACACCAGTCGTGACAATAAGTCAGTGATTCATCACAGACTGAGAAACACTGGGGTACTTGTAGTCGTGTGGTCTGAAGAGACAGAAAGTAATAGAAGGTCTCAAACGGGTTTGAGTACAGGTAACTCAGTCACTACGGTAGGTCGACAAAGAGGAGACTACGGGGGAAGAAGAGAACGGGAGTTAGAAAGGGTCGTAGCCCCAGAAAAGGTTGTTCAGCTGAGAAACGTAGGTTTCACAACCTCGAAGTCGTACCCAGTGTCACTTAAATGTTCGTTAATAGAAAGGAAATTCTGTCTGACAAAACAATAAGAGTCCCTAAGGTACCGAGTCTTTAAACCCTTCAGATACCATCCCTACTATTTGAGTGAATGTCGAAACCTTGACATCCATATTGATATCCGTTGGTTATACTAACTACCAACATTTTACTAAGTCATTAATTGTCTTATTTTTCTTTCAAATTTAAGGTGTAGACATTGTGTCCACGAAACATCCGTTTATATACATCGTAGTGTTGAGATTCGATATCAAAAGAATAGGGGACTTTTACCCTTTTTATTAAAAAAGTTGTTAAAGTTTTTATGGGTCAACGGTAGTCTATGTCATTAATGATGGTAATTACATACACCCTTTTTACCATGGTTCTTACCCTGAACACTCGTAGGAGACAGAGAGATAACACCTGACTTCTTCTGTTTGATTGACAGTTGGCGTGTAATCACTAGTCAGGTTCCACGGAAGACTACTGGTGTCAACCTGGTGCCGAACAGTTTCGGTAGTCCAGAACAAAAGTCAAGTGAAGTCAAGTCAGTGAGTCAGCTCAGACTGAGAAATACTGGGGTACCTGACTTCGTGCGGTCCGGAGGGACAGGTAGTGGTTGAGGGTCTCAACTGAGTTTGAGGACAGGTAACTCAGTCACTACGGTAGGTTGGTAGAGTAAGAGACAGCAGGGGAAGAGGAGGACGGAAGCTAAAAAGGGTCGTAGTCACAGAAAAGTCTTCTCAGTCAAGAAGTACAGTCCACCAGTTTCCTAACCTCAAAGTCGAAGTTGTAGTCAGGAAGGTTACTTGTGGGTCCTGACTAAAAGAAATCCTACCTGACCAACCTAGAGGAACATCAAGGTCCCTGAGAGTTCTCAGAAGAGGTTATGGTGTCAAGTTTTCGTAGTTAAGAAACCGAAAGTCGAACGAAATATCAGGTTGAGAGTGTAGATATATACTGATGACCTTTTTAGTATGGTAACTGATCTACCTGTAAACAATCGTTTCACAACAGAGACGAAAAAATTATACGACAGATCCAACCAGTATTGAAAAGAAGGTTCCTCATTCACAGAAAATTACAGTTCCGAGGTCAGTGGTAGACGTCACTAAAACCTCGCTATCGACTTTTTTATTACTCCTTTTCGTCGAACGACTCTTTCATGACTTCTGGTTGTTGTTCTATTACACAAACTTTTATTTGAGAATTTCTCCTTTCTGTAAAGATTCTTGACGAACGATAAAAATTTTCTTGTATCCCTTAAAACTTTTCTGGTTTGATACACTTCATCTCTTCATTTTGTTTATTCTCTACTCCAATTTTTATTTTAGTATTCGATTTTGTCATATTAATATAAGAATGACGTTTTATGTAGAACCTTTAAGAACACGGAGAGAAAGACACGAGATCAACCATCACTCGAAAAACGGTCGAGACGTGACGTGGGTACGTCAAATAGTCAAGTCAAGTCAAGTTAGTAAGTCAGGACAGACTGAGAAACGTTGGGGTACCTGACGTCGTGTGTCTGAAGGGACAGGTAGTGGTTGAGTGTCTCCAACGGGTTTGAGTCCAGGGAGTTCAGCCACTACGGTAGGTGGGTAGAGTAGGAAACAACAGGGGAAGAGGAGGACGGAAGTTAGAAAGGGTCGTAGTCACGGAAAAGTTTACTCAATCAAGAAGTTTAGTCAACTAGTCCCTACCTATGTTTACATTGGTGTGAAACCGACCATAACACAGATTGAGTACTAGTGGTTGTAATCGACCCGAGGGTTACGATAGATCTCAAACATAATTTATAAGAAAAAGTAACTGAAACGGCCAGAGGATATAATTGTAATATATTTGATGCAGGAGAGGAGTTTATGAGGTGAAGAAAAGGGTGTGACTGGGAGTCGTCTACTGGTACTGAGAAGTGACTATTTCTGTCTTGAAAGTGTCTGTGGGTGATCGTTAGTGTGGGTAGTTAGTGGTAGACGTGGGTGGACGGGGTCGAAGGATAACGTCAGTACTTGTTAGGTCGAGGAAAGATCGTGTGTGCAGAGGGGACCGTGTAAACAAGAGTAGAGGAGATGGATGAGGTCTCGTTTTTGACTATGTAGAGGGGAGACGAGGAAGAGTGAAGTAGGTTCAAAGAGAAAGATGTCCTAGTAGGTGTACTAATGTGTTTGTACCACAAAGTAGAAGGTGGAATTTTTCATTATGAGAGAAGTGATGTGAAAGGGTGGTTGTTAAAAGGGGAAAGGAACGAGGGGTTATATTGTAAAGAGGTTTCTCAAAAGACATATACGACAGAACGTCAGGAGACGAGGTCAATGGACAATTTGGAGGAAGTTCGTCCGAAAAGGGGTGGTAAGGTGGTCTAGACAAGATGTCACGGTCACTAGTAGAGGTACAACACTTAAGGTTTCTAAATTAAGAGTGAGGAACGTAATAAACCGTCGCAAACTGTATCAACTAGTGAGTAAGTAGAAATTATCGGACTGAAACTCCTGTGATGTGAGAAACAAATGAGGAACAGAGAATTATAAAGGAAGAAAAGAGGAACTACAAATTACAACCTCTTTACGTTCCAAGGTTCGGCAACCAAGAGAATCGAAAAAATAGTCCTAAAGGAGACGGAAAAAAAAAAAAAAAAAATGATGTCTAAAGGAGACGAGAAGAATGAAATTTACGGTAGATCCATGATCTAGTGTAGACAGGGAGTTCGAAGGTCTTAGTGTAGTGACTGAGTCAGGAGTTATGGACGTGATCTTGTAGCTTATGTGTAGAATTGGAATTATACGGGTTTTGTCTTGAGTTATTAAGACGTATCAACAGGGTGAAAGGAGTTAAGAGGACCTTCGAGGTAGAAAGGTGAACGAGTTCGTATTCAATACCACAAGTAGAAACCGGGAGGGGAGAAAGAGGTCCTGAGGTGTAGACTAAACAGTTCTTTATAAGAAACCGTCTAGATAGAGTTTTATTTGGGTACTATACTGGTGAAGAGTTGTGGAAATGACTATAGTAAGTCTCAATTCGGTGGTAGTGAAGTATGTACTTAATGACTTTAGCAAGTACATTGTCATTATTACCAGTAGTAAAGGTTGCTATTGAAAGGTCTGAGACGACAGTTGAGTCGTCAGTCTCACTCGAGGATTTTGTATTTAATGTAGTGCGTTTAGGAGGTGAGTTTTGGGAGGTTTATGGATACTCAAAATGAGTCTAACTTAAGGACAGTAGTTCTATGATAAACTAGACGAACATGAGTCACAAAAGATTCGTTAAAAAAAAGACGAGAAATTTTAGACATGTACACATGAGTAAAGGGACCTCCAGGTCGTCAATCCTAAACCATGAAAGTGGCACTACTGAAATCAAGTTGGGAACCAGTCCCTTCATTCTACGACGTTCGGTACGGTACGTCGGTTTTTTTTGTTTTTGTTTTTTGTTTTTGTACGACCGAGGTTAAGCTCCTATAAGTGTAATTTTTCTTTCACTAAGACTCATAATTTTTTTTTATACTACTGAAGTGAAATTTAAATAAATTCTAATGAGAACATTCAACCTTATAACTTATTATTTCTTTCAATTTGGTTTAAATAAGTGAAAAATACCCAAATAATATCTTACTGTACTAATAAAAACACGGGAAACTTTACGTACCTTTAGATTTTGTGACTCTAATTTTATGAGTCCAACAGGACCAGTTCTATAAACAACCTCTTAACACTTGACCAATACTAAGAAAAATTCTTCAAGGTCCAAAAATTTTGACAATAGTCTCAAGGGTAAATGTCGACTTTTATAAGGAGAACAATATTTCAATAATACATAAAATAAATAAATAAAAATGATAAGCTGTTCACAAACGATAAGTTCATGAATAAGTATACGACACGATCTATAATACATTAGAGTATGTGTAAAGAATTCCATTTTATTGTAAAAAATAAATTTTTCTTCCGTATGAAAACCTGGTTATTTATTTTGTATAGTCTTTACTGGATCTATAGTCTGTACCTCGTGTCTACCATTTATGTGAGGTGAGGTCATGAGAACGGACCTTTTAGGATACCTGCCTCCTCGGACCATCCGACGTCAGGTACCCCAGTGATTCTCAGTCTGTGTTGACTCACTGAAGTGAAAGTGGAAAGTGAAAGTACGTGACCTCTTCCTTTACCGTTGGGTGAGGTCACAAGAACGGACCTCTTAGGGTCCCTACCCCCTCGGACCACTCGACGGCAGATACCCCAAGTCAGCCTGTACTGACTTCACTGAATAGTCCATCAAGGGTGAACGAAGTGTGGAATTAAAGAATCACTGTCGGTTTAGAGTGAGACTAAGACTTGTCTTGGAGTCTTTGGATGAGTTGGTGTCAGTTCTGGGAGTCCCGGGTGACGAGACCTCTTTGAACAACCACTCGTTGTCAGGTCACGATAGCGACTCTCCGGTCACCTCGATCCACAGATTGATTAACATTAGTCTGACTTTAGATTCAGTGATTAGTATTTTGCACCCCATACCGTCAACCCCCTATGTGTACATACCTACTGACTCAGGGGAACGACAAGTGGACTTTGATGGTGTTGCAACAATTGGTCGATAGTCAAGTCAAGTAAGCGAGTCAACAGGCTGAGAAACGGTGGGGTACTTAGTGTCGTGCGGTCCGGAGGGACAGGTAGTGGTTGAGGGTCTCAAGTGAGTCTGAGTACAGGTAGCTCAGTCATTACGATATGGGGTAATGTTTTATTTTTCAAATTTCAAACTTTTTGTTTTTTATTAGTGTTAAAATTTTGTATATTTTTGTTAGTGTCATGTAGATAGAACATATATAAACTTTTCTGATCCAACCAGGATAACATTACTATCGTATAGACTTTAAGTTTTTGATAGTCTAGGATGAGATAAACGTGTTTCACTTTGAAAAAGTCTACGGATAAAATACTTGAACTATCGAAAAGTTTGTGAAGATAACTGGACCTAAGTGGATGTAAATTGAGTCACTTCTTTCGAATGTATGATGGATTTTTATATGTAATTTAAGTTATAAGTGTTGGTT
This sequence comes from Capra ibex, assembly GCA_006410555.1. NCBI lineage: Eukaryota > Metazoa > Chordata > Mammalia > Artiodactyla > Bovidae > Capra > Capra ibex. The sequence goes on from SJYO01037955.1 coordinate 54,650,774, forward strand.
AAGTTGGTGAAAAGAAAACGGTCCTCCGACAACTTACTTTCAAATAGAAAACGATACAAATGAAATTGTTAAGTCTCAAAAACAATAAAGTAACAATATTAAGTCGAAAAGTATAAACATACTGATTTTTACGAAAGAACATACAAAAATAAATGACCAGGTTCAACATGGAAGAACAAGAAAAATTTCCTTTTTTACACAATTAAATGGAATACTTTACACATATAGTACGTGTAATTTTGTAGTCCTAGTAAGTACAGGAATTAAAAACATAATGAGAGTTATACTATATGACATCTAAATGAGGTCAAGTTGGTGTCTTTATTTAGTAACATATATAAAACCGTTAAACGAAATTTGTCACTTTCTATGATACTTTCGTAATAGTATTTGTCGAAGTAGACTTTGTTATACTTTGTACATAGAATAAATAGACTGATAACTTTTATCGAAGTGTGATAAACGAACCTATATAGATATAGTTTTTCTCCACCTTTTTTGTAGGACAGATGTATTACGTATAAAATGAAGTGTCCAAATTAAGATAAAAATTAAATATGACTTCAACAACTGTACAAAAAAGAAGGACTTAGAATACTTAAAAGTACTACTTCTTCCACTCGTATTAGTAAATCAGAAGTCATTACGAATATACGAACTAGGTCTTGTCCTTGACTCGACCGTACTTACCACACCCTACTTGAAATACACCTCGTAGACCGGAAGTACACTCTTTTCTGTATGCACATGGACGCTTACACTCGTGTGTGTCCATGTGCATGTTCCCAGAATCTCGTCTTCCTTCACTACGGTCCTCACCTACGTATCGTGGGTCTTTTACCAGTCTAGAAGGACTCCTATTGCCCTATGGTCTTTCAGGAGTCTCCTCTTACAGTATAAAAATAATAAATAATAATTAACCTCCCATTAACGAAATGTTACAACACAAACAAAGACGACATGTTTTACACTTTGTCGATATACATATGTACGTAGAAGGAGACGTTCGGAAGGAGGGTGAGACGGAGGTAGGGTAGGGAGATACGGTAGATCGACTCGAGGGACACAATACAAGAACTACACGTAGGACCCTTCAGTCAATAACTACGTCCCCTTTTTATAGGGACAATCTTCCCCGTAAAAAGTCCGGGAACTTGTTAATAGACCACATAGGTCCTGTGTTCCTCGTCAAACTACACTGACCGTGGATACCCACCCAGTACCTCTGTTCAAGTCTAAGTCATTCACTATTCAACCCCTGTACCCCGGAGGACTCTGTACAGTCCCCTTAAGTAAGTCCCTCGAAAACAATACAATATTTACCCTTTATGGTACTGACATGGACACACAAAGTTCCCACTAAAATCTTTTTCGTGATTTCTGACTGCACCGTTCTACTCTCAGTCGATCACCGTCCACCCCTAAAGTAGTTGGGGTCACTCTTTCACTGGTGTGACTCCCTTTTTCTTACCTCATCATGTCTGTCTTCACTCTGAGCAAACCCCGTTTCTTGATTTATCTGTAAAGAGGTTTCTTCTGTACGACGATTTAGTGAAGTCAGTACAGGCTGAGACACACTGGGGTATCTGTCGTCGGGTGGTCCGAGTGGGCAGGGACCCTAAGAGGTGCGTTCTTGCGACCTCACCCAACGGTAAAGGAAGAGGTTATGTACTTTCACTTTTCACTTTCACTTCAGCGAGTCAACACAGGCTGAGAAGCACTGGGGTACCTGACGTCGGATGGTCCGAGGAGACAGGTACCCTAAAAGGTCCGTCCTCATGACCTCACCTCACCTCACGGTTGCGGAAGAGGTTTCTTCTGTATGTCCTACCGATTGTTTGTGTATTTTTCTACGAGTTGCAGTGAGTAATAGTCTTTTTACGTTCAGTTTTGGTGTTACTCCATAGTAAAGTGTGGCCAGTCTTACCGACGCTAGGTTTTCAGATGTTCGTTATTTACGGCCTCTCCCACACCTCTTTTCCCTTGGGAGAATGTGACAACCACCCTTACGTTTGATCATGTCGGTGATACCTCTTGTCACACCTCTAAGGAATTTTTTGACGTTTATCCTGACGGAATACTGGGTCGTTAGGGTGACGACCCGTATGTGTGACTCCTTTGGTCTTAACTTTCTCTGTGCACATGGGGTTACAAATAGCGTCGTGACAAATATTATCGGTCCTGTACCTTTGTTGGATCTACAGGTAGTCGTCTGCTTACCTATTCTTTCGACACCATGTATATGTGTTACTTCATAATGAGTCGGTAATTGTTCTTAAGTAAACTTAGTCAAGATTACTCTACCTACTTTGACCTCGACTAATATGTCTCACTTCATTTGGTGTTTCTTTTTGTGGTTATGTCATATGATTGTGTATATATACCTTAAATCTTTCTACCATTGTTATTGGGACATACACTCTGTCGTTTTCTCTGTGTCTACATATCTTGTCAGAAAACTTGAGACACCCTCTCCCGTTCCCACCCTACTAAACCCTCTTATCGTAACTTTGTACATATTATAGTATAATCTTTGTTTAGCGGTCAGATCCAAGCTACGTCCTATGTCCTACGAACCCCGACCACGTGACCCTACTGGGTCTCCCCACCATGTCCTCCCTCCACCCTCCCCCCAAGTCCAAACCCTTGTGCACATGTGGGCACCGCCTAAGTACAACTACATACCGTTTTGGTTATGTCATATCATTTCATTTTATTTCATTTTTTTTTTTTCTTAATCTTCTTAGATCTCTAGAAAACTTTTGTGTTCTCGGTCTCACCGTTCGATCCTAAAACCAGGTTTTTTATCTTTGTATCCTGTATGATATTTCAAGATTTCTCCTCACTTTTGTCCTCTTGGTTTGTCGATCCTACAATCACCAGTGATTCTGGTGAGAGTCGAAGTCCCTCAGTGATCCTTCTCCGAGTTCTAAGCCTCAAGTTGAGTGTGGATTCTACATTNTTTTTTTTTTTTCTTAATCTTCTTAGATCTCAAGAAAACTTTTGTGTTCTCGGTCTCACCGTTCGATCCTAAAACCAAGTTTTTTATCTTTGTATCCTGTATGATATTTCAAGATTTCTCCTCACTTTTGTCCTCTTGTTTTGTCGATCCTACAATCACCAGTGATTCTGGTGAGAGTCGAAGTCCCTCAGTGATCCTTCTCCGAGTTCTAAGCCTCAAGTTGAGTGTGGATTCTACATTCTGTTGTTTTCCTTTGTCGTTCTGTTCCTGTCCCTTTTGCACATCGCTAACTACGTCGATCTGACTAGGAGCTTCTTTGGTCCGAGTTCGAAGGTGGTAGGAGAGGTCACTTCAGTATGTCCTACACGCGGTAAGAAGGTCGTTCTTCGACCCTGTCAGATGATTCCTTCAAGTGACCTATGAGTTCCGGGTCCCAAAAGTACTCCCCGACCAGTACAGTCGTAGGAGATAGATGGTGGATATTAGGGACTCAGGGTCTTCCTTTCTTGGTCACAAACCATGTTTCTCGTGTCCGTGTTATTCGGTAACAATAGTAAATTGTCTTCGAAATTATAAAGAAAAATAATTCGAAAAATTAAAATATAACCTCATATCGACTAATTGTTACAACACTATCTAAGTCCACCTACCGTTTCCCTGAGTCGGTATGTAAGAGTCCAGATTATACGATTAAAACCACTTCACCCTCCTTCCCTTTTCCAAACCACCGAATTACCGGGTTCCCCTACTCTCTTTAACGATTATTTTTTATTCCTAGTACTAAATTTTTTTCTACTACTCCGAAGTTGGTTCTCTTTACCTGACCTTCAACATAGTAATTCTTTTCCCTTCTCAGTCTTCCTCAATCCACGACTTAGACAAAAACGTAAACAACTTGAGATCCAACAAGTCAACAAGTTCAGCACAGGCTGAGAAACGCTGGGGTACCTGACAACGTGCGGTCCGAAGGGACAGGTAACGATTACGGGCCTCTAAAGAGTTTGAGTGCGGATAACTCAGTCACTATGGTAGAGTAGGAGACAACGGGGGCAGAGAAGAACGAGTCATCCACTCCTACAGTTTAGACTCACACTTATAGCTCGGGACCTCTACGTCGAAACGAACCTTTTGACCACTTGAACCCTATATAATGTTCTTATTGGACTTGTACCCACTCTCGAAGTCTCAATCACAACTGAACTTCCTCTCGTTACAAGAATAGACAAAAGTAAGACAGAAATTATGTTAAATTTATACACTTAGTAGTTGAAAAATACAAGAATAAAGTTAATATATTGACTACCGTTAGTAGGACCTTTGTCTAAATAAAAAGTGTATAGGTCTTTCTCAGAAAACTCTAAATTCCGTGTCCATATCCGATGTTCTTAATTTTAATCCACGTACGATTACTTTATATAAACAAATCAAGACAAAATACATATTTCTCTATTTAATCCATCGAAGGATTGGTTATTTTACTTTCTTTCTGTAAAAACAAAACACAAAGGAAATGGTCACTTAATTTTAATGTTTAGTATACATTTTTATTCATATACATATTTCTATCAGTTATAGAATACAAGTAAATTCCAGTAGTTTCAACAATCTCCTTTAGTTTCGGTCTTCTCAAGTAAGACAAAATTCTAAAGATCAAGTCTTTTAATAAGTCTTTCATCGAACAAACTCTCGACTCAAGTACTTTGAAAAGGAACTTATTTCAAACGTCCTATACGACCTCTTACCCGGTTTAAGTCCGTGATAAGTCCTTTCTCTGAAACGAAAACTAAGTAGTCATCTGTGTCCCTTTCTCAATCCTCCAGGAAATTTCGAGTCCTCTCTTTAATTTCCTGTGGTCCAGTACCCAAGTAACGAAAAATAATTTATCACTTGAAAAAGAAAGTCAAGACAAACACCAACAGATTTACGTGTCACTCCAACCGTTCCCATGGTGATGGAACACATAAAAAAAAGGGACGGTACAAGGAACATGTAAATTTTTAATCAACAAAATAACAACTCAAAATTCTCAAGTAAGATATAAAATTTATTCTCTGAATACAGTCTATACACCGAACGTTCATAAAATAGGGTCTGACATTGAACAGAAGAGTGAGAAAATTGTAATAGAAATCGTGTTAATATTATTCGACTTCATGTCGAATAGTCAATAAAGAAAGTACCGTCTCTTCGAAAATTACAACGTAGATTTTTCAGTAACGGTATGGGTTTCAGTAGATTCAAAAGAGGATAGAATAGAAGACCCTCAAAGTATCAAAAAGTAGAAAGTAATAGACACTGAGTAAGACTCAATAGGAGTCCGTTTAACATACCAGATACACGTATATCAGAAGAATTATAAGTCACTCGTGTCTTAAAGATACCTGAGTACTACGACCACCAAGTTGATCTCAGTTGTATTTGTGTTCTACTCGTACAATCCATATCTCAACTCACTGACCTTCACGACCTTCGGGACTCTTCGGTTAGAAAGGTAAGTTTGATCTGGACGGAAACTTGATTAAACGGTTTATCTTTCTTCCGTTATAATACCGTTCTTTTTGTTAGTTACTCCTTTGGAATACTATAGAGAAAAAACGGACACAATGAAAGGACATACTCAATTGGTGAATACGATTATTACTACTGTTCCTTTCTCTTTTTATCTTAATGTGCCAAGATAAAAAGAAAGTCCAGAAGGAGTGAGTAGTTATTCGGTTTCCCTCTCTTACAACTATTTTTCATACGTGTAGTTCTTCACTTTTGTCTTTGATTTTCCGTTCACCACTAAATTACAGTACGTCTCCAAGGTAACAAGACTATTCTCTTTTCTTACGTCCGCACACACTCGATATTTTATATTTAACGTATTACGTCCACTAATACGTTTCCTTGATTTGTGAAAATATAAACTTAAATTGTGACAATAATATATCTTATTTTTGCCTTACCATTTACTGGACGATTAATAAATATTAAAACTGACAGTAACGAATTTTACTGTAATATCGTTTATATTTTTCGTAATATCGTTCTTTCTATGATATCTTGTTTACCTTTTTGGTATAAAACCATAAAGTATTTATAAAGGACGAAAAAGTTGTTCTTCGGATGGAAAAATAAAAGATAAAACAGGATGTTTAATACATCGATCGAGACCGGTTAACAACATAAACCTAGAAAAGAGACTTCACGGTTTTAAGTCTATTAACTATCCAAAACGTATATATACATAGAACTTAGTTTTACTCTGTATGAAAGTGTTAATGTATGGGAAATAAGATTTCGTGTAAAGTATAAATTTTCAATCTTACCATGGAATATTAATAAACATCATATAAAGAAGGGGGTTCTTCTCCGACTAATTTAACTCTCTGGAATTTTGATCAGAATCTGAATTCTTCTGAGTGTTAAACGGATTCAAAAGAGGAATTTAATCTGTGTCGTCAACTCAGTTACTATGTGTATACTAAAGAGGGACGTAGTTCACATTTACACAATCACTTTCAAGTACTGATCACCTAAAGGGATAGGAGAGTCTCGTGACTATATCGTTCGTCTTGATCTCTTCCTAGTCTCTCTCATTAGTTCAGGACAAGGTTACTTGCCTTCAGGACCCTTTCAAACTCTACTTCCTTCTGTTCTTTTCCCACTCAGGGTTATCCTCGCCGGTGACTATGAGAAGCCCTCACGAGGGACAAATGAGCCCATTACACAAAGCCTATTTAAAGGGAAGTTGTGACAAAAGGAATTACTCGTTGTGTTCGTTGATTTTTGACCGTATGTTCCATCGGTTCAGAATAAAGATTTCTTTAGTAGATTATAGTGTAGACAGTAACCAGTATAGGTAGTAACAAACTTTTATGAGTCTTCCAGTTTCTTATAAACAGGAATACGGACAGGTCCACGAGTCAGCACGTATGAATCACAATTTGTCCATAATTGTAAAACCTTCAACTCTCACCCGACGACTTTAATCATCTCAGAGATCGATTTATAGACTTTTATCGGGTTTTCTTTAGGATATCGACCTTGGTTTTGACCTTTCAGTGTTCTCTCTTTTAGTGTGTTGTAGTTGTCTACTAAACTTTCAGAGTTACGTCTTTCGTACACAATGCGATCACAATACACAATATGTCAATATTTGACATTTGGTTTTTTTCTCTATCATCATATATCTTTCTTGTATCTTTTTTAGTCAAAGTAATTCTCTGACCGGTTAAGTTGGTTTTATTTCTATATATAGTTATGTAATCCTTTTGATCTTCTATCATTTTTGTTGATATTTACTGACTTTATAAACGTATATTTATACATTTTATACTCTTTCTTCGTATTTATAAAGACAAAGATATAATTGTGTACACTTCGATTTATAATTAACTCTGATGTCCAACACTTGTAAATAGGTGTTCGTAGTAACACTACACCACTTTATCTACGTTCTCACTTTGTCCAGTTACTTTCCCAGGTAGGAACATTTCTTTCTTTATTCTTAGATATTTCGTTGTTTCATCTGTATTTAACGTGTTTCATCCCAAGTTCACACTAGATTTAGTTTAAGCAATACTAATATGTCACCTTCACTATTTATGTAAGTTCTTGATACTTACGTCCGAGTATTATAACTTGTCCTCCATCACTAGATTTGGTGGACTTCTTTTTATTTACGTTTTTTCGTTTTACTAACAGACTCCTCTGGAATGTTTATCGACGTTTTTCTTCTCTTCGATTTCCGTTTCCTTCTTTCCTTTCTATATAGGTAGACTTACGTCTCAAGGTTTCTTATCGTTCTTCTCTATTCTTTCGGAAGGAGTCCCCAGTTTCGTTTCTTGATCTCTTTTTGTTATCTTACCCTTTCTGATCTCTAGAGAAGTTCTTTTAATCTCTATGCTTCCCTTGTAAAGTAGGTTTCTACCTGTGTTATTTCCTATCTTTACCATACCTGGATTGTTTCGTCTTCTATAATTCTTCTCCACCGTTCTTATGTGTCTTCTTGACATGTTTTTTCTTGAATTGCTGGGTCAATTGGTGCTACCTTAATAGTGAGTGGATGTCGGTTTGTAGTACCTCACGTTTCACTTCACCCGGAATCCTTCGTAGTGATACCTGTTTCGATCATCTTCACTATCTTAAGGTCAACTTGATAAAGTTTAGGATTTTCTACTACGACACTTTCAAGACGTCCGTTGTACGGTTGTTTAAACTTTTAGAGTCGTCACCGGCGTCCTGACCTTTTCCAGTCGAAAGTAAGGTTAGAGTTTCTTTAAATCAAGTCAAGTCAGTCAGTCAGAACAGGTTGAGTAACGTAGGCGTACCTGATGTCGTACGGTCTAAAAGGATAGACAGTGGTTGAGGACCTCAACGAGTTTAAGCACAGGTAGATCAGTCACTGCGGTAGGTTGGTAGAGTAGGAGACAGTAGGGGAAGAGAAGGACGGAAGTATCGAAACTGATATACCTGGAAACAGTCGTTTCATGACAGAACGAAAAATTTTACGACAGATCGAACCCGTATGGAAAAGAAGGTTCCTCGTTTGTTAGGGTTTCTTTCCGTTACGATTTCTTACAAATTTAATAACGTGTTGACGTGAGTAGAGTGTGAGATAGTTTCATTACGAGTTTTAAGGGGTTCGATCCGAAGTTACCGTATACATAACTCTTGAAGGTGTACAAGTTAGACCTAAATCTTTTCTGTCTCCTTGGTCTCTAGTTTCACGGTTGTAGTTAACCTGTACCTCTTACGTTCTCTTAAGACGTTTTTGTAGATGAAGACGAAGTAACTGATGTGATTTTGGAAACTTACACACCTAGTGTTCTTTGAAACCCTTTAAGGGATTTCTCTACCCTTATGGTCTGGTGGAGTGGACGGAGGACTCTTTAGACATACGTCCAGTTCTTTGTTTAATCTTGACCTGAAACTTTTTACCTGACGAAGGTTTAACTCTTTCGTCATACAGTCCAGACGTACAACAGTGGAACGAATAAATTGAATATACGTCTTATATAGTACGTTTTACGACCCGACCTACTTCGTGTTCGACCTTAGTTCTAACGGTGATCTTTATATTTTTTGGAGTCTATGCGTCTACTGTGGTGGGAATACCATCTTTCGCTTCTCCTTGACTTCTTGGAGAACCACTTTCACTTTCTCCTCTCACTTTTTTGACCGAATTTTGAGTTCTAAGGTTTTTGATTATAGTACCGTGGACCAGGGTAGTGAAGTACCGTTTATCTACCCCTTTGTTACCCTTGTCACTGTCTGAAATAAAAGAACCCGAGGTTTTAGTGACGTCTACCACTGACGTCGGTACTTTAATTTTCTACAAACGAGGAACCTTCTTTTCTATACTGTTTGGGTCTGTTGTATAATTTTCTGTCTCTATAACGACATGACTGTTTCCAGTTTCGATACCCAAAAAAGTCATCAGTACATACTTACACACTCAACCTGGTATTTCCTTCGACTCGTGGTTTCTTAACTACGAAAACTTGACACCACAACCTCTTCTGAGAACTCTCAGGGAATCTGTCGTTCCTCTAGTTTGGTCAGTTAGGACTTCCTTTGTTCAGGACTTATAAGAAACCTTCCTAACTATGACTTCGACTTTGAGGTTATAAAACCGATGGACTACGTTTCTTGACTGAGTCTTTTCTGTCGCTACGACCCTTTCTAACTTCCGTCCTCCTCTTCTCCTACTGTCTCCTACTCTACCAATCTGCCGTTGTGACTGAGCTACCTGTACTCAAAGTCGTTCGAGACCCTCAACCACTACCTGTCCCTCCGGACCACACGACGGAAACACTGGTACCCTAGTGTTTCTCAGTCTGTACTGACTCCCTGGTTTGTAGAGTCTTTCACATTCCTCCTATGACACAGGTTCTCTTTGGACATAGTATCTTTCGGAACTTTTACATTTCTAAAATTCTTTTGTCTTTACATTATCTATCAAGTTTATATTTTATCTTTCAGTCACTCGACCTTTTACTTTCCCTCGCTAAAAGAATCTTAAGTTTCATCCCCACAATTTGACTATCTTACTTTCTTTTCAATCCCGTATTCTTCTCTTACAAAAAGGTTGTAAAAAGATTGTTCTCCCGGTCTTCCTTTATTTTGTTACTTCTCTTCTACCGTTAGTTTGTTATGTGCACACAAAGGGTCTTAACTTTTGTATACATGTGACTTGACTTGACTTCTCTACTCCCAAGTTAGGGATTCAACCCTTCTACGGGACCTTATCCTTTACCGTTGGGTGAGGTCATAAAAACGGACCCTTTAAGGTACCTGTCTCCTCGGATCGTCCGATACCAGGTACCCCAGTGTTTTTTAGTCTGTGTTGACTACTGGCTCGCGTATAAGTAGTCTGCGTAATCTCTACAAGGGACCAAAAACCCCTCGGTGTCGAAGTAGGTGTAAAGATTAGAAGAGCGAAAGTCCATCCCAGTACGCTGATTAAGATCGGTTACACCATGTTCATTGTACCGGGAACAGAGAAGACTCGGGTTCGTAAATTCTACATGACTCACCGAGAGAGAGAGAGAGAAAGGTGTTGACTGTCGGAGGACCCTTCTAAGGTTTAGGATACAACTCTACCGTCGAACTGTTCTGCTCCCGTGGACCTAGTGTCCAGTTGTTTGTGGAACCTCACAACAGACAGGTCACCCTGTGACATGTGACACTGCTGAACTTCAAGACATAATCGGAAAAGTCTATCCAAGACCCGGGAGGAGAGTCACAGAAGGACGATGAAGGACGGTAGGAAAGACTAGATGACCCAGTACACTCAAAGACGAAAATAAAGACTCACTTGTCGCAGACAGACCAAGGAAGTAAAGAAGGGTGTTCAGAGTCTATCACAGTTTAGTCTTTACACTTACAATAAAAGTTAAGTTGTTTATATACTCGAGAAGGATACATACTCTGAAGTGGTTTATAATTTAGATTACGTTCTCTTACATTGTTCACACACAGGAGTCAGTACAGGTTGAGACCTTGTGGTACCTGATATCGGGTGGTCCGAGGAGACAGGTACCCTAAGAGGTCCGTTCTTATGACCTCACCCAACGGTACGGGAGGAGGTCCCCTAGAAGGGTTGGGTCCCTGTCCTGGACACAGAGGACTCAGAGGACTTAACCGTCTTCCTAAGAAATGGTGCCTCGGTGGAACCTTCGAGGTTCTCTTACGTTGACGACGACGACGACTCAGCGAAGTCAGCACAGACTGAGACACGCTGGGTTATCTGTCGTCGGGTGATCAGCAGTGGCAGGAACCCTAAGAGGTCCGTTCTTGTTACCTCACCCAACGGTAAAGGAAGAGGTTATCTCTTACGTTTCCTCTACGATTATTCTCGGAGGAAAATCATTTTCTCCCTTTATCCCGGTTTAATAGTAGGGAAGGTCAGAGTTTTGGTCGAAACAGTAAGTAACTGACCTTCATAGGATATAAAACACCTGATTGTTCACGTCTTTAAACAAAACGAATTCAGTAGCACTACAACTCTTACTTATACAGGAAGAGTCAATTCTCTATGAGACCTCCTTATTACACGACTGGTTCCAATTATACGAAATCCTCGGAAAGTGTAAAACGTAGTGGTGAATGAATTAAATTCTTTTCTTTTATTTTAAGACTTAGAAATCTCTCTAAAACATATACCTTAATATAACGGAGGTACCAAAACGATGAGTTTTTACTCATCTAAAATCAAGTGTTATATTTTTTACAGATCGTATTCTTTAGTGTGTTTGAAATTTACAATTAAAATATCCCTCTATTTTAGGATACAAAAGAACAGTCAGTACGAATCAGTGAGTCAACACAGGTTGAGAAACACTGGGGTAGCTGACATCGGGCGGTCCGAGGAGACAGGTAACCTAAGAGGTCCGTTCTTGTGACCTCACCGAACGGTACGGGAGGAGGTCCACTAGAAGGACTGGGTCCCTAGTGTAGGTCCAGAGGGTGTATCATCCGTCTAAGAAATGGTAGACTCGGTGGTCCCTTCGGGAAAGAACAGTAATCTTCGTTAATAATACTTCACGTCTTGGTCCTTGACTGAAAGTCCACAACTCCCAACTCTCTTTTCCCGAAGAATAAGTATACTTTTTAAAGGACATTACTAAGAATGTAAAATGACACGAACCCACACCTTCCTGTTTTTTAACGCAATTTTTCAATCTTACGTTTTCCTTAGTTTTACTCGTTACAGAGATCATTAATTCGTTATTGTTTTCATAGTGGAATAGATAATTAATAAATATTAAACGGAAGGGTACATAATAGTAATTTCTGCGACAGTAAAGAGAGGTCAAACTAGTTCACTACATCGTTTTGTCTTTTAAGATATCTGTGACGTCCTCTTTTCTCTTGTCTCGTCATAGATGTTTTATTTTTACTGAATGACTTGTTACGTCACTGGGACCTCGGTACGAACCCAATTCGGTAAAGTAGGTAATGTGTGATTGTAGTCGAGTTCTCGTTTTGTCACTTGAGTGACTTAAAACTCTTATCCTGAAACATTGGACTACTATTACTCTCTTCCGGTCGTAAAATCGTACTGTCCACCACGAGGTCACTGATTCTACGGTTTGCGTCTGTCCGATGTACGAAGGATCGATTACCCGATAGGTCAACCTTCACGGTTGTGTCTGTAACTTTTACTTGGTGTGTCTTCTGGAAGTTTAAGGGACCCGACTAAATTACGTCGTTGAAAAAATATATACATTTTAGTCTGTAAACTTTTTCTTTCTTAATAACGGTTTAGACTTTCTCCATCTTTTACCGAACCTTTTGTTTTATATATTAGATCATCACAAATTAATACACCTTAAGGACTAAATTCTAGACGTCACTTATTGCTCAAAGAGGTTAAGATTGTACTTTTAAGGAAGTTGTCCTTAATTTGATAAAGTTTTCTTCGTTAGGGTCATTAAATTCGAATAATAAAAGTTTTCATAGTATATACTACGAAAGTATTTGATTAGGAATTTTGAAGAAGTTTATGAAAAAAAAAACCTTTAGTAGAAAGGAACGTATTAAAGAACTCTCCTATTTATGTTATAGATATCAGAGAGTATAAGAATTACATATAACTTTCATGAATTTCATAACTTTAGATGAAAGACTTGTTTTGAACAACCTAAAGATAAATATTGAATAAAAATGAGAAAGGAACTTATAATCTTTTTTTTTAACATCTAAAGACCAACGGGATAACATTTACATATCGTCTCCTGGGTAGAAAGTTGTTATGTCGATGACGAAACTTTAAGTCGAAGTTCTAAGGATATTGATTGAACGGTATTTTGTCTATAAGAAAAGGACGACATAAACGTATTGGTAAACTCAAAGGAGATGGTGATTGTAATTTTAAAATATTCGGTGGCTTGTCCATTTAACTTTTCCCTTTTCCTTGAAGAGGTTTTTCACTATTTTATCATTAACGTAATCCCTTGTATACTCAAAAGTCCGACAAAGACTTTAAAAAGAAAGACTTACAGAAAGACATAGTCAAATATAGGAAAACTAAACACAATTGAGTTCACTTTGTCTTCATTCTTCACACACCCCATTGTAAGAAGACATAATGTTTCCTGTTATACATAGACGAAGTTGTCCTTCGATTAACGAAGTGGAAACGAACGAATTGGAGGATTTTTTCTAACGGGGTCAAAACATAAAAATTTTGGAGAAAAATGAGATTAAAAGGGAGACGATGACACGGTGAGGGGGATTAAAGGTTTTAATTTGTCGCACTTTCTCAACAGATGTAGAGGACGAAGATAAAGACGTAAAAGATGACACAGAAGTTCGGTAAACTCAGACCTAAGACGAGAAAAAAGAAAAGAAAAGAAAAAAAAAAATTGTCTTACTCCGCAAAATAATGAGTTTTTACCAAGTGAAAAATAAATCGAAAGACTGAGACACGAACACGAAAGTTATGAAAGTGTTGCTAGAAGACGAGAAGTTATTGCTTTCGCGCGAACTAGGACAGAGCCTGTGTAAATCGTGTGTACCTTGGTGGTATACGAGCCGACTGTACAAAGAAACAAAATCTGTTGGAGTACTCTTGAAAACTAGAGTGTCGTGCTTGGGGAGATTCAGCCGGACCCGTGTGTGGTGTACGTCTAAAACCACGAAAGGGTTGGAAGAACCATATTTCCATTTGTTAAGATAATGGTCCCCAAGCCCTGTCGGACCAAAACAATCTCCGACATAACATTCTATCGGATGTTGACATACAGTCTGTGACGTGGTAGGACTTACGGAGATCTACGGCAGGGGCCCTCTCGGACGAGAAAAAAGATTACCTTAATAAGATAAGTTCCGGTGGAACACAGTAATATGAACGACCTGTGACAGGGAGTAAAAAATAACCTAACATTAACGGAATATAAAACACTATCAAAGACGACATGTTACTTCACTTAGTCGATATACATATGTATATAGAGGAAAGAAGACTCACAGGGAGGGTGAGTGGGGGTAGGGTGAGTAGATCCAGTGGTGTCTCGTGACCTAATTCGAACAGGGAAGAAGGGAGAGAAGGTACCTGGGATACAGTGGTCGGAAGGGACCAGAAGGTCAATGGAGGGGATGGAGAAATAGGAAACGGAAGAGGAATGGTTACTTACGACTTACGGTTTTCGTAACTTTAAGGTTTCAAAAAGTCAGGAATGTGTGAGAAACAGAGTAGAGTCTTTTGAAAGAACAAAGGTAATAGGAGACTTACGACTCTAAAGAGTTTGTATGTAGTAGTACCATTATAGGACTTATCGTTCGTGCCTAGGCAAACCGGTCGTAGGTCGAAGTAAGTTTGACGAATCGGCAGTAGAAAAATAAAGGGAATCAGTGACGGTGGTGATGGGTGGATGGGTAGTGGATGGAACGTTATTTACCGTGGTAATGAACGTAAACCGGTCCTATCTCTTGTTCTACATCCAAAAAAAAAGTAGTAATCCGAAAGTCCAAGGTGGTATCACGTGTTGAAGGAGTTCTCTGAAAGTATATCTATACTACTGTTTTCGGGAGTGCCCAACGAGTCACGTGTTGGACGTGTCGTCATGTCCTGCACGACTATAAGATGAAGAGGAGTACTGGTTTCAAGAGTGTTAAGGTGGTATATGGAGATGAAGACCTGATACAGAACGTAGAGAGGTAAAGGGATAGGTCAAGTCAGTCCTGGGTAGTAATAGAAAAAGGACCTGACATCTAGATCGAGAGACTGATCAGGACACGGAAGACAAGACGGGGATATCGGTCTCCCTACCAATAATTGTATTAACGTCATGAATTCGAGAAATTACCAGAGGATAATGACACGTCTTTTACAAGTTTGATAGTCCGAGAGCGTTTAGGACGTGTAGACCGGAAAGGAGGGAGTTACAGTTGTTTTAAGGAGAAGTCCCAAGTTCTGACGACTGTGGAACGTAAACAGGGTTTCTTCAGCATAAAAGAGGGTGGAAACGGCACGGGAGGTGGACCTTGTTAGAAGGGGTTGAACGTAGGAAGCGAAGACCAAGTTCAGGGTTAACTTTATAGAAAAACTATCCCGAGATAAGAGACTGGAAATCTGAGTTAAGTCAACCAGGACCCAGTGTAAGGAATCAAGGGACGAGAAGGAAAAATAGTGTGCTAACTCGTAATATCCAAAGTAGTGGACAGAAGGTTCTTCTACTCTACAGAACAAGTTTTCGGGTAGGGGTCGTAAGTAGAGTTGCGGACCGTGGAGCATCCATGAATTGTTTAACGAAGATAACTAAAACAAGATAGTAAAGAAATCTTAGAATTTATACATACTTATCAATTCTTTTTCGAGATTTCTAAAAGTCAAGTCAAGTCAAGTCAGTGAGTCAGTACAGGCTGAGAAACGCTGGGGTACTTAACGTCGTACGATCCGGAGGGACAGGTAATGGTTCGGGGCCTCAAGTGAGTTTGAGTGAAAATCTTACGATATTAGAGATTCTATAGCAAGTCTACCGAATTTCACTGAAAAACTGTTAAAAATTTTACACCTGGTAAATTTTCCAGAAATTACTTAAACAATGTCATAACGAAGACAAGATGTCAAACCAAAAAACGGACGTTCCGTACACATATCCTAAAATCGAAGGACTGGTCCTTAACCTAGTCTTGGGGGACGTAACCCTCTACTTTAGAATTGGGTGATCTGCTGGTCCCTTCAGGAATTTCACAGAAAAGAATTATTATTTAAGATCTTCTCATTGAAATTTTTTAATTTTTATCGAATTAAAAACTTTCACTTGTAAATGTTGGTCGTTTGTTCAGACGTGATTGTATTTACGAAAAGAGTCCGTCTTTTAGCCCACTGTCGAGACGACTCCTTCTATTTCATCGTAGGGAAAAAAATAAAGTCTTTACACAAAGGGTAACTTTAGACACTCTAATTTAAAGGGGTTCCCTCCTTTTAAATCTAATTATTCACCTGTCTGAGTAGTAAATGTTTGAAACACTTAGAATCGTATAAGAAAGAAATCTGACGTCTGTGGACTGTAATACCACTGTTGTACACCGTACAATGGGGTTCCAACGGAGAAGAGAAACGAAAAGGACAGGTCCCTCCCCTAGGAAGTATAAAAGACTGTGGAAGAAAGAGAATGAAGTAAGTAATTGGTCCAAATCTTAGATATTTCTCTGTTTATACTTTAACATGGGAACGACTTATGACCTGAAATTTTCTCCTGTATTACCTGGACTGAATTTTACGTTATGATGTAAAGAGTTTACTCTCTTATGAAAGAACTAGATTTTGAAAACCCATTAATCAAACTCTACGTCTAAACACTTTTTCAGACCGTTTAGTGTACGATACATTTTGTTCCCACATATAAACCTACGAAATAAACCCAAGACTGTAATAAAATAGAGTATTTATAACTCCTCTCGGAACAACCTCTACGTTCGTTCCTTCGAAAATCGAGTCTTAGGACGACGGACACTGTGACACTTCATTTCTATCAGATCATGTGTCTCTCAGACCACAAGTCTCGGTGTCTATAGGTTCCCCGTTCCCGCGACAGGAGAAGATCTATGCCAGAACGGGGAGTCTCTGTTCTGCACCTACCGGGTGATGTTTGTCATCTTTCACTTTGTCTTGGACCTTGATCCAAAGTCACATTGACATTTACGAAATCTTTGAGTGTTTTCCCCCTCCGCTAACGTCAGCCTTACTTTTTCTTTTCCAAAACCTTCCTTCTCTGAGAACTGTGAAAGAAAAAGAATTGAACGGTTCTTGTCACCTTTATGTAAAAGTCCACTAACCAAACCACACTCGGTGACCAACCTCGATCCAAGTTCTTCTCCGGGGTTTGAACCGTGTCTGACCTATGTCCTAGTGACCTCCTTTGACCTTTATTCTGTCCTTCTGATCTTTTGTTTCGACGAACTCTAAAAACGGACGATTTCAATGAGTATTTTTGTACAGACAAAGGTGACTTACGAAGATTGTTATAAAATCCCATTCGTTGAAACACACTTTCAAGAAAATTTAACCATCTTTCATTTTAAAAAGTAGAGATAGACGTTTAAATAAAAGACTTTATCTAAAGTCTTCTCTTTTGGACTTTGAACACAAAACAATTATTGTCGTTTAGCTCTTCCAAAAACGTTTTATAAAATTTTATTTATCTAGATTATTTTAAACTCGATTAGGTAAATTTTAATATCCTATCTCGTCGTCATAACTCCAATTAAGGCCTTTGTTGTTGTCGGAAGGTTGATATTTGGACCTACGACTACAGAAATCTCGTTCTATAATCGAGAATTAACTCCGGTCGAGATGATAACCAGGGAACTAAGTCGTAACTCGATTAGAACTTCACTTCACAATCAGGAAGTCAGTACAGGTCGAGAAACACGGGTGTACCTGACATCGGGTGGTCCGAGGAGACAGGCACCTTAAAAGGTCCGTTCTTATGATCTCACCCAACGGTAAAGGAAGAGGTCCCTTATAAGGGTTGGGTCTCTAACTTGGGTACAGAGGACGTAATGTTCGTCTAAGAAATAGTGACTCAGTGGTCCCTTGTGGACTTGATTTGAATAACTCCATTATTTCGAAATTTTAGTTCAAGTCATAAATTTGTCTTAGTACTACCAAGGGATGATCACTTTATTACTTAAATCTGTTTATAAACTCACTATCGTCAGCACAGGTTGAGAAACACTGGGGTACCTGTTATCGAACGGTCAAAAGAGAAAGGTACCCTAAGAGGTCCTTTCTTACGACCTGATCTAACGGTAACAGAAGAGGTCAATTAAATGATACCCTAAAACCTAAAAAAAAAAAAAAAAAATGGGGATCAGGAGGGACCCGGTCCGGGATCCGGTGTGGTACGACACGTTCTGACGCGACGAGTGCTGACGTCGTGAGATTTCTAAAATCGTGTCTAGAACAACTTTAATCCGTCAATTGTTTTACCTTCAATTTGTCACACGACCAAACAATGAAAACTGAGTTGAGGTTATCAAAATAAAACAAAAGTTTGTTTTCCATTTCACACCAGTGTGAATTTATCCTCCACCCCCTATTAAAGACCCTCCCTTTATCAAACCAACCGATACAGCATAAAGGTCGACCGTAAGATGTGCAAGAAAAAAGGAAAATTACCTCTAAAAAAAATTTTTATATTTAAATAAATAAAATTAACCTCCGAGTAACGAAATGGTATAACATAACCGGAACGGTATGTAGTTGTACTTAGGCGGTGCCTACATGTGTACAAGGGGTAGGACTTGGGGGGAGGGTGGAGGGAGGGGTATGGTAGGGAGACCCAGTAGGGTCACGTGGTCGGGGTTCGTAGGACATAGTACGTAGTTTGGACCTGACCACTAAGTAAAGCGTATACTATAGTGTGGGAGAGGGAGAGGGTGTCTCAGGTGTTCTGACAGGATATGTAGACACAGAGAAAACGACAGAACGTATGTCCCAATAGCAATAATAGAAAGATTTAAGGTATATATACGTAATCATATGATATAACCACAAAAATAAAGACCGAATGAAGTGAGACATATTATCCGACGTCAAAGTAGGTAGAGTAATCTTGACTAAGTTTACATAATAAAAATTACCGACTCATTATGAGGTAATACATATANTACAGGTCGAGAAACACTGGTGTACCTGACATCGGGTGGTCCGAGGAGACAGGCACCTTAAAAGGTCCGTTCTTATGATCTCACCCAACGGTAAAGGAAGAGGTCCCTTATAAGGGTTGGGTCTCTAACTTGGGTACAGAGGACGTAATGTTCGTCTAAGAAATAGTGACTCAGTGGTCCCTTGTGGACTTGATTTGAATAACTCCATTATTTCGAAATTTTAGTTCAAGTCATAAATTTGTCTTAGTACTACCAAGGGATGATCACTTTATTACTTAAATCTGTTTATAAACTCACTATCGTCAGCACAGGTTGAGAAACACTGGGGTACCTGTTATCGAACGGTCAAAAGAGAAAGGTACCCTAAGAGGTCCTTTCTTACGACCTGATCTAACGGTAACAGAAGAGGTCAATTAAATGATACCCTAAAACCTAAAAAAAAAAAAAAAAGTGGGGATCAGGAGGGACCCGGTCCGGGATCCGGTGTGGTACAACACGTTCTGACGCGACGAGTGCTGACGTCGTGAGATTTCTAAAATCGTGTCTAGAACAACTTTAATCCGTCAATTGTTTTACCTTCAATTTGTCACACGACCAAACAATGAAAACTGAGTTGAGGTTATCAAAATAAAACAAAAGTTTGTTTTCCATTTCACACCAGTGTGAATTTATCCTCCACCCCCTATTAAAGACCCTCCCTTTATCAAACCAACCGATACAGCATAAAGGTCGACCGTAAGATGTGTAAGAAAAAAGGAAAATTACCTCTAAAAAAATTTTTATATTTAAATAAATAAAATTAACCTCCGAGTAACGAAATGGTATAACATAACCGGAACGGTATGTAGTTGTACTTAGGTGGTACCTACATATGTACAAGGGGTAGGACTTGGGGGGAGGGTGGAGGGAGGGGTATGGTAGGGAGACCCAGTAGGGTCACGTGGTCGGGGTTCGTAGGACATAGTACGTAGTTTGGACCTGACCACTAAGTAAAGCGTATACTATAATGTGGGAGAGGGAGAGGGTGTCTCAGGTGTTCTGACAGAATATGTAGACACAGAGAAAACGACAGAACGTATGTCCTAATAGCAATAATAGAAAGATTTAAGGTATATATACGTAATCATATGACATAACCACAAAAATAAAGACCGAATGAAGTGAGACATATTATCCGACGTCAAAGTAGGTAGAGTAATCTTGACTAAGTTTACATAAGAAAAATTACCGACTCATTATGAGGTAATACATATACATGGTGTCGAAAGAATAGGTAAGCAGACGACTACCTGTAGATCCAACGAAGGTACAGGACCAATAACATTTGTCACGACGTTACTTGTAACCCCATGTACACAGACAAAGTTAAGACCAAAGGAACCACACATACGGGTCGTCACCCTAACGACCCAGTATTCCGTCAAGATAAACGTTCAAAAATTCCTTAGAGGTGTGACAAGAGGTATCACCGACATGATCAAAGTAAGGGTGGTTGTCATATTCCCCGAAGGGAAAAGAGGTGTAGGAGAGGCCGTAAATAACGAACATCTAAAAACCTATCGTAGGTAAGACTGACCACACTTTACCATGGAGTAACACCAAAACTAAACGTAAAGAGACTACTCACTACAACTCGTAGAAAAGTACACAAACAATCGGTAGACATACAGAAGAAACCTCTTTACAGACAAATCAAGAAACCGGGTAAAAAACTAACCCAGCAAAATAAAAAGACCTTAACTCGACGTCCTCAACGAACATATAAAAACTCTAATTAAGAAACAGTCAACGAAGTAAACGATAATAAAAGAGGGTAACTCTTCCGACAGAAAAGTGGAACGAACATCAAAGGAAACAACACGTCTTCTAAAATTAAAATTAATCCAGTGTAAACAAATAAAAAACAAAATAAAGGTTATAAGACCCTCCACCCAGTATCTCCTAGGACGACACTACATACAACCTCTCTAAAAACGGATACAAGAGGGGATCAAAATATCAAAGACCAGAATGTAAATCTAGAAATTAGGTAAAACTCAAATAGAAACACATACCACAATCTTTCACAAGATCAAAGTAAGAAAATGTTCACCAACTGGTTAATAGGATCGTGGTGAACAATTTCTCTAACAGAAAAGAGGTAACATATAAGAACGGAGGAAACAGCTTCTATTCCACAGGAATCCACACACCTAAATAGAGACCCGAAAGACAAAACAAGGTGACTAGATATAAAGACAGAAACACGGTCATGGTATGACAGAACCACTGACACCGAAACATCATCTCGGACGTCAGTCCGTCCAACTAAGGAGGTCAAGGTAGGAAAAAGGAGTTCTAACGAAACCGATAAACTTCAAAAAACAAAGGTATGCTTAACACTTTAATAAACAAGATCGAGACACTTTTTATGGTAACCATCGAACTATCCCTAACGTAACTTAGATATCTAACGAAACCCATCATATAAGTAAAAGTGATATAACTAAAAAGACTAGGTACTTGTACCATATAAAGAGGTAGATAATCACAGAAGAAACTAAAGAAAGTGCTCACAAAATATCAAAAGATATCTATCCAGAAAACAAAGAAGTCCATCTATATAAGGATTCATAAAATAAGAAAAGTAACGTTACCACTTACCTTAACAGAGGAATTAAAGAGAAAGATAAAAGAGTAATAATCACATATCCTTACGTTCCCTAAAGACACACAACTAAAAGATAGGACGTTGAAATGATATAAGTAACTAATCGAGATCATTAAAAGACCACCTCAGAAATCCCAAAAGATACATCTCCTAGTACAGTAGACGTTTGTCACTCTCAAAATGAAGAAGAAAAGGTTAAACCTAAGGAAAATAAAGAAAAAGACGAGACTAACGACACCGGTTTTGAAGGTTTTGATACAAATTATCATCACCACTTTCACCCATAGGAACAGAACGAGGACTGAAATCCCGTTTACGGAAGTCAAAAAGTGGTAACTCCTATTACAAACGACACCCAAACAGTGTATATCGAAAATAATACGACTCCATACAAGGAAGATAAGGACGAAAGACCTCTTAAAAATAGTATTTAGCTACAACTTAAAACAGTTTCTAAAAGAGGCATAGATAACTCTATTAGTATACCGAAAATAAAAGGTTAAACAATTACACCACATAATGTAACTAAACGCTTCTAACTTCTTAGGAACGTAGGGACCCTATTTCGGGTGAACCAGTACTACATAGTAGAAAAATTACACAACAACCTAAGACTAACGATCTTAAAACAATTCCTAAAAACGTAGTTACAAGTAGTCACTATAACCGAACAACAAAAGAAAAAAAGTACCGTATAAACAGTCCAAAACCTTAATCCCACTACCACTGGAGTATCTTACTCAAACCTTAAAATGGAAGGAGACGTTTAAAGATCTTCTCAAACTCATCCTATGCACAATCGAGAAGAGATTTAAGAACCATCTTAAGTCGACACTGTGGTAGACCAGGACCCGAAAACAAACGACCTTCTAAAGACTAATGTCAAAGTTAAAGACACGAACACTACCCAGACAATTCTAAAAGATAAAGAAGGACAAGTCAAAACCTTTCAACATGAAAAGATTCTTAAACAGGTAAAGAAGGTCCAACAGGTAAAATAACCGTATATTAACGACTAACATAAGAGAATACTACGAAAACTTGACATCACAACATCTTCTGAGAACTCTCAGGGAACCTGACGTTCCTCTAGGTTGGTCAGGTAAGACTTCCTCTAGTCGGGACCCTAAAGAAACCTTCCTGACTACGACTTCGACTTTGAGGATATAAAACCGGTGGAGTATGTTTCTCAACTGAGTAACCTTTTCTGAAAATACGACCCTCCCCAACCCCCGTCCTCCTCTTCCCTTGCTGTCTCCTACTCTACCGACCTACCGTAGTGACTGAGCTACCTGCACTCAGACTCACTTGAGGCCCTCAACCACTACCTGTCCCTCCGGACCGTACGACGCTAAGTACCCCAGTGTTTCTCAGCCTGTGCTGACTCCCTGACTCGACTTGTCTATTAGGAAACATAAAGACACAACAGGAAACACTAGAGAGATAAAAGTAAAGATTAGAATAACTAAACTAAAAGAGGGAAACAAAGAACTACTCAGATCGATTACCAAACAGTTAAAATAAGTAGGAGAGTTTCTTGGTCGAAAACCGAAACAACTAAAAACGATACCAGAGAAAACAAAGAAAATGTAAATAAAGACGGGATTAAAAATTCTAAAGAAAGACAGATAATTGGGACCCCAAGAATTAAAGAAGGAAAAGATCAACGAAATCCACATCTCAATCCAATAAATATACTGAAAAAAACAAACAAACAAGGAACTCCACACGGACATAACGATACTTGGAAGGGGAATCGTGACGAAAATGTCAGAGGGTATCCAAAACCCAACAACACAAAAGTAAAAGTAAGCAAAAATACGTATAAAAATAAAGAAGACACCAAAAAACCGATAAGTCGTCACACAACAAGTCAGAGGTATACAACCTTAAAAATCATCAAAAAGAGGACATTAACTCTAGATTAGGATGACGTAACACTAGTCTTTTCTACGAACCTTACTAAAGTTAAAAAAACTTAAATGGTTCCGAGATAAATACCGGGTCCTACACTAGATAGGACCTCTTTCAAGGTACACTCGAACTCTTTTTCCACTTTAAGTGACAAAACTACGCTTTACAGGATGTCTATAGTTAATCTAGATTGACCAGATAAAATAGTAAATTTCAAACACAAAGACACAATTAAAAGACAAATCAACTAGATAGGTATCCACACTACCCCATAATTTCAGAGGGTAATAATAACACAATAACAATTAAAGGGGAAAGTATGAACAATCGTAAACAGAATTTATAACACCACGAGGATACAACCCACGTATATATAAATATTAACAATATAGAAGAAGAACCTAACTAGGAAACAAGTAATACATCACAGACAGAAACAGAGAAAAGTGTCGGAAACAAAATTTCAGATAAAATAGACTACACTCATAACGATGAGGACGAAAGAAAACCAGACATAAACGTACCTTATAGAAAACGGTCGGGGAGTGAAAGTCAGACATACACAGAGAACAAAACACTACCCAGAGAACATCTGTTGTATATATCCCCAGAACAAAAACATAGGTAAGTCGGACAGAAACAGAAAAGCAACCCCGTGAGTTGGGTAAATGTACATTCCATTAATAACTATTCATACTATGACAACGGAAAACGAAATAACAAAACCCAATCTCAAATATGTGGGAAAAACACAAAGGACAGATCTCTCATAGTAAATCGTAAACAACCTCTCGACCAAACTACCACGACTTAAGAGAGTCGAAAACAAACAGACATTAAACTAAAGAGGAAGTATAAACTTACTCTAGGAACGATCCATGTCATTAGACCCGACATCCAATAAAAAAAGTAGTGAAATGCATACAGGACGATAAGGGAAGACCGGACTTCTCAAAGATAACTTTCTAGTCGACAATAGGAAAACACTTAGGGTAACACACAATAAACAACAAAAAGGGAACGACGAAAATTATAAACAAGAAACACAAACTAGGAACAATTAAACTAATTATACACAGAACCCTGTAAAACGGAACACAAATAGGACAAACCCTGAGTGACCCGAGGAACCCGAACCCACTATTAAAGGAAGGGATAAAATCCCTTCAAAAGTTGATAATAGAGGAATTCATAAAAGAGTACCAGAAAGAAAAACAGAAGAAGAAGATCCTGAGGATACTAAGTTTACAACCCCGTAAATTGTAACAGGGTCTCCAGAGACTCTAACAGGAGTAAAGAAAATTAAGCAAAAGGAAAAAAGGAGAGACTAAGTAAATAAAGATGGTGAGATAGAAGATGGAGTGATTAGGATAGAAGACGGAGGCAATAAGATGAAAAACAAGGGAGGTCTCACAAAAACTATAGTAAATAACGTAATAAGTAATATATAACTGAGGAAAAATAAAGAAGACGACGATTCGATGAAGTCAGCACAGACTGAGACGCGTTGGGGTATCTGCCGTCGGGTGTCCGAGGGGGTAGGGACCCTAAGAGGTCCGTTCTTGTGACCTCACCCAACGGTAAAGGAAGAGGTTACGTACTTTCACTTTTCACTTTCCCTTCAGCGAGTCAGCACAGACTAAGAAGTACTGGGGTACCTGGTGTCGAATGGTCCGAGGAGACAGGTACCCTAAAAGGTTCGTTCTCATGACCTCACCCCACGGTAGCGGAAGAGACAATATAAAGAAGATCCAGGAAAAATTTGGAAAGAACGTAGAAGAGTTAGGACAGAGGTCCGATAAATAGACACTAAAGTAAAACAAAAGTTCTAAAATATAGTAAAAGTCATAGTAATAAGTCTTAAGAAATAGTCCATCTAAGGGATAGAGAAGGAGAAAACAAACCAAACCACCCATAAATAGGACAAGGAAATGGACGACCCAAAAGGAGACAGAGAAGTAGAACAAATATAACGACACAAACCCCACCGGTAAGACATAAGACCGTCAAACACTTCAAGAGAAATAACACCTCAAAGGAACGACACACACCTCACCATACCCACCGAATAGTTCCCAAGGATCAATCCCTTCGAACACAGGTACAAGACCACCCACCTCGACCTGAAGAAGAGAGACCTCACGTTACTTCACAGGTCATTACACAATACTGTACAGTTACCCAAACCTCACTGAAACCTGTCGGGCATATAACTTCGGGTCCCGATATAAGGACACAACGACCTCTTAAACACACCATACAGAACGAGACCTTGAACAACCGACAACCCACCACGAACCAAAGTCACATCCATACTTCCACAAACTACTCGAGGACAGTTAATTACAAGGGACCTCAGTCCTCAAGAGACCACAAGAGTCCTAAGCCTGAATTCGGAGACCAAAGTCAGAATAAAAATGTCATCGGAGTTCTGAAGAGGTAGATATGTCGTGGTCACTATTATGTAGATCCAACTTCTAAATTTCAAAGAGGTGTCACTCCCTGTGGGTCTCTACAAGTGCCTCAATATGTCTCTTCTCTTCTGTCTCCTTCCTCTGTCTCCACCGGTCCTCTATATCCCCCTTTAGTTTTCCTCTCTCTGTATAGGTCGGTCATTAGTAAAGGGATTCACAAGAGGTGGTAGACCTTGTGTGTTTCTCTAAGTGTCTCAACTCATCTCTTCTCTTCTCCCTCCCTCCTCTATCTCCGCTGGACCACCTCTTTTCCCCTCTCTCGTCAGTTCGGTCATTAGAGCGAGGGTTCATTTTTACCTATGACTTCTAACACAAGAATTTCCATGTTTTAACTATGATTTATGGTTTTTCGTTTCTGATTTTTAGATCTCATCTCCAACCTAAAAGTTTTTATGTTATAATTTCTTTTTCTCTCTCTCTTTTTTTGTTTAAGTGGTTTTAATATTATATATATATATATACTTCAAACGAAATTTTTTATCCCAGAGAGGGAGAAAAAAAAAAAACGTTTCATTATCGTCCAATATTTTTACTTTTAATTTCCTGAATTTATATTGTTATCTCCTGAATTTTTATTTTTTTTAATTTCTTACTTTCATTTTTATCACTTTTATATAGATCCAGAAAGAGACCACAACAACACCCGTCACACCCCAGCCAAGTAAAAGTCTATCAAGGAACTAGGCCGAATATAAAGAGTTCCAGATATCCGGGGAAGGATGCATCAACCATGATAGATGTCACAAAGTTAGATAGCGTGGGCAGTGAAGGTTCCTCCCAGGGAGACGAAATCGAAGAAGACAAACGACCAGAGAAGGCACAGACAAAAGACGGGACCGTGTTCCCCCGCCACCACCTACGAATAAGTCCGAGTGACAAGTCAGCGCGACGCCCCTCCCTCCCCGCGACGTTCGTTTATTGCGACCGCACACGAAGTCACAGAGCCGGTGTGACCCAAACGGGGGGAGTGCCGCACACGCGAAAGGGACAGATGTGACGAATCCGAGCTCCAACGAGACGGCCCTTGGCAGACTCCGGTCGGGACTCAACATACGTGAAGGGTCCAGATTCGGCGAGTCCAAGTCCGTGAGCCCATCAGGAGTCTCCCCGTCTGAGCCAACCCGGACGCAAAACACGGGAAGGGTCTAGACTCGTCGAGTCCACTGGTCCACAAACCACTCACACCAACGACGCTGAGTAACGGAGGGGGTTAGGACGGCGAGTCAAAAGACCCGCATATTGGTCGCGTGGAAGAGTCCGTCTACAACTGGCAGGTCTTAGGGTTCTTCAGAACCGATCGTCACTTCGGACGAACGTCAAACTATCTAGGACGGAGAGACCCCGGCACTGACGGGGGAACGTCGAGACCGACGAGAGCGGACGGACAGTGGTCTCCCCCTACCCGTCAGACGTCGGTCGATTGAGACAAGTCAGGAAACAAGACACTCACCCGGACCACCACAGAATCCAATCCCGAAAAACACACCATCAATAGGGTGTCAGACCAAACGATCGGGTTCAATCAAGGGAATCCAACGGGAAACCCCCGTAAGTCCGGGCCAAGAATCAGATTCGTTACGTCGGCTGCGGAGGGACGGGTCGGGGGCGAACGATCACCGCTTACGTCCGTAGACACGACGAAAAGGTGACCCCCTCAATGGTAACCCGTGCATTAGATACCCAAATTTAATAAATAAATAAAAAGGAGGGACAATACAACGGGAGACAGCACGGTTCCCATCGGTGTCTGAACCGTCACTCTCACAAAGGACCACAAATCTTTGAAGAGAGAAAAAATTTTAAGGGAAGGTCCTACCTCGAGGTAGGGATGGAGAAAACAGAGAGAAAGTAGAAAATATAAAAAAGGATAGAGGAAAGTTTCTGTTACCCGACGAAAAGACCCACGGACTACAGGAGACGGCCGTAAGTCTTCAACAAAACACCTTAAAAGAGGCACAAGTTTACAAGAAAACTACTTATACACCCCCTCTTTTACCAGAGGGTAGGATAAGCAAACTAAAACCTTTAGAATAGGAAAGAGAATAAGTGGTCCGACAGTCAAGTCAAGTCAGTGAGTCAGTACAGGTTAAAAAACGTTGGGATACCTGATGTCGTGAGGTCCGAAGGGACAGGTAGTGGTTGAGGGTCTCGAACGAGTTTGAGTACAGGTAGTTCAGTTACTACGGTAGGTGGGTAGAGTAGGAGACAGTAGGGGAAGAGGAGGACGGAAGTTAGAAAGGGTAGTAGTCCCAGAAAAGATTCCTCAGTCAAGAAACGTAGTCCACCGGTTTCTTAACCTTAATGTCGAAGTCATTTTCAGGAAGGTTACTTATAAAACCTGACCAAAGGAAATCCTACCTGACCAAACTAGAACGTCAGGTTCCCTGAGAGTTCTCAGAAGAGGTTGTGGTCCGAAGATGTAGGGGTCCAGTGGTCCTCTGGAATTAATACCGTTATCAACCGATATCCTATCTCAGTAAAACCTTTGTAGTCCCTGAACACACGATGAAGGTATAGGGGGTTTTGTGACTTCGGTGGGACTGTTCCTTACATTTTCTTTAGTCGTCTTTAGTGTATTACTACGTCCTAAGGTCCGAGTGGACGTTGGGTTGGTCCGTTCAACTTAAGAGAGAAACGTTCGATTACTTTCAATCGGAAGTGGAGGTAAAAGACATATCTCACTATAGTGATTATAAACGTACCCTTTCTCTTTTCTCATATAAATTCCGGTTAGTAATAGTATTAAATCTATTAACTATAAAGGTCAAAGAAAAAATTTTTAAATAATAAGTGAATTACAAACGGACGTGACCCAGAAGTAACGACTTGTGTCCGAAAGAGATCAAAGTCTCGTACCCGAGATCTAGAGCACGAGTCTTCAACAATCATGTGTCTAACTCAACGAGACACTGTCCACCCCAAAAGGGTTTGGTTCCTAACTTGACCACAGGGAACGTAACGTTCGGTCTAAGAATTCGGGACCTGGTGATCCCTTCGAAGGACAAAGATTATATAGTAGTAATCGGTCAGGTAGGTGAGTTGAAAAAAGACGACATTCTTTAAGATATATAATCGAATTAAAAGAATTTTGTCTATTACAATAGATGAGTAGAACTTTTATTAAGATGTAAAGATAAAAATCTCTAATTTTTTACTTATATTTGTAAATAAGTATAAAGGGTTTGGATCTTTTATATAAAAATAATACAATCGAAGGGAAAAAATAAACAAATCACATTAATTAATAATTTCACTAGGTACTAGTTATGGTCTCTTCCGTTACCGTGGGGTGAGGTCAGGAGAACGGACCTTTTAGGGTACCTTCCTCCTCGGACCTTCCGAAGTCAGGTACCCCAGCGACTCCCAGTCTGTGCTGACTCGTTGAAGTGAAAGTGAAAAGTGAAAGTACGTAACCTCTTTCTTTACCGTTGGGTGAGGTCACAAGAACGGACCTCTTAGGGTCCCTACCCCCACGGACCACCCAACGGCAGATACCCCAACGTGTCTCAGTCTGTGCTGACTTCACTGAATCGTCGTACTAGTTATGTATTGTCAGTGTAAGGTAACAATATAAAAGAGGTCGTAGCACAATTAGTTTAAATCATAAATAAAGATATCTGAAATTTTTCAATATACTTACATACAATCAAAAAATTTACTTAGATATTAAATCTTTATTGTTAACGACACAGAAAGTAGAACAAGTGTAAAAGGATTAAACAAAAATATATACAAGGTAGAAATAGAGTTTTAAAAGGAGACACAATGACTAAAGTACAAATAATCTGATAAGACAAGGAACTAGATTGAGTAATAAAACTGGATATTAGTACCACAAAACAAAGATTGAAATAAAAGGAGCGACCTTGAGAGGAAACCGTAAAGTAAAAGGATTATAGAATATATACGACGATGACGACGATTCAGCGAAGCCAGCATAGGCTGAGACACGACGGGGTATCTACCGTCGGGTGGTCCGAGGGGGCAGGGACCCTAAGAGGTCCATTCTTGTGACCTCACCCAACGGTAAAGGAAGAGGCCACGTACTTTCACTTTTCACTTTCACTTCATCGAGTCAACACAGGTTGAGAAACGTTGGGGTACCTGACGTCGGGTAGTCCGAGGAGACAGGTACTCTAAAAGGTCCGTTCTCATGACCTCACCCCACGGTGACGGAAGAGGCTGGAATATGTATTTGAGGAAGATTATACTTATAAAAATAACAAAGGATAACCCTTTGTAATACTCTTAAAAAGAGGTAGGATTCAAAAGAGAATTAACCAGATAAAAGAGGACAGGGGATACTACAGATAAAGAGAAAGAAGATACAAACTTGTAAGATAGAACAAGTACTACCAGTCTAGACCCGTCCGTAGGATAAATAGAACCCCAATATACGATTGATATACTGAGAGAAGGGCAGGATTACTCACCGTCAAATAGGGAGTTTTCTTGACGTCAAGGGAACCTGTATCGGACATCCTTGATGAGCCCACGACCTCTCCTCTCTTGGGGTGACACCACTAGAGGAGTAATGAATCTAGTGAACCGACACCAGAAGAGACTCCTACAATCTACAAGACCTAGTCCCAACAATGGTAGATAACACAACACACAAACATACGCACACACAAGGGTCACCCACTTTCACAATCACAGAGTCAGTACAGACTGAGAAACTCTGGGATACCTAACATCGAGTGGTCCGGGGAGATAGGAACCTGAAGAGGTCCGTTCTGATTACCTCACCCAACGGTAAGGGAAGAGGTCCCCCAGAAGGGATGGGACCCTGACTTGGACCCAAAGGACGTAAAGTCCGTCTAAGAAATGGCAGACTCGGTGGTCTCTTCTGACTACCGATTAAGGGATTAAATTTTGAGAAGAGTCAAGAGGTGCCTCGACGTCTCAGAGTAGAGTCTCTCTCCTCTCGTCTGAGGAACAAAAGAAGGGATTGAAGTGAGTAAAAGGGGGTCAGTCTTATCCTTTTTCAATTGTACTTGGAAGTAAAACTAATAAAGGTTCAAGAATCATAATCACTCGTGACGACCCTAAGATAGTGGAACTTCAGGTCGACACACTGTTCTATCCCGACTCCAAACAACATAATAGAGAAGGTGGTGTCTTACAGAAATAAAAGAAACCGGTATGAATTTTTTTCTTACTGTACTCCGATTCAGGGAAGGGACCAAGTCGACAACATCCACTATAAAAAAAGAGTAATTGGAATAGAGTTAAATCTCTGTAGGAAGAATTTATCGAGTTGTATCTCTTCCTTCGTATTTCGGACAGAAACCCTAATTATTATATAGGACTTTATTCCAGTCCGAATCATTTTCGTTTGCTCAGACATCTCTGTCTAAATATGGATAATCTTAGGGAAAAAATGTGTTAGTATACTTTCGAGATAAGTTATCGAAAGTATGAAGTTATAAGAAATTCTACTTTTAACGGAAAAGTCATCGATTTCCACTTCAGAATACGGAGTCAGAGTAGATCCGAGATATTTGGAACTCACATAACGGTACTACTATATACAATAATTGACCGTCGACTTTTCTTGTCTTCTGAACCCGGTTTTACTCGTCGAGATGTCCTTGAAACGACTTTAAGTCAACAATCGTCCTTAGTAAAACACGGAAGGAACATTAGTACGTGTCTACTTTTGTCTTAACGTTTCACTTCATCTTTGACGTGTCTCCTAGGTGTGACATATACAACGTTATACGTTCCGTATTTAATACCTGGTTTTCCGTGTCTGAATATGAGTACCTAGATGGGTAACCACAATAAATACTTAATAATAATCGTCGTTACGGTCCACCATATAAACCTCTTTACTATTCTTATTTGTGTGGAGTGTGAAACCCACAATCCAACTAAAGGACTTCTCCTACCCTGATTTGACATGGAACAGGTATGGGGTCCGTGTCAGTGGGTGGCTTTACCTTCCTTCTGTGACTTCAGATACGGTGTTCCCTGTCTTAGTAATGTATATTCCTTTTAGATACGAGTCCTGTTACAATGATTTTACAATCTGTAAAATCCTAAGTGACTCCCTAGAGACCGAAGAACCGACAATTCAAGTCCCCACCACCCATATTTGGTAACAAGAGTTGTAAAGGTCAATGAGTACTCTTTTATTTACATGTACCATGAAATAGTTACCTAAAATACCAAAACCAAGAAAGTAAATATAGTATAAATAATAAAGGTTTAGGTCACCAGTCCCGTAAAGGTTGTAGATTGTAACTCCTATTATTTAGTAGTCTTGTCAGGAAAAGGATGGGGTCAAGGTGATTAGATCCAGTAGTATCTCGAGGGACACGGTATATCGTTGAAGAGTCATCGACAGAGAAAATGTGTGCCACACGTATATGGACAGTTGGGACTAGAGGGTCAAGTAGAGTGGGAGGGGAAGGGGTGGACACATATGTACAGGTAAGAGATGAAGACACAGAGATAAGGACGGGATCTTTATCAAAGGAATCATGACAAAAAGATCTAAGGGGTACATACGTAATTACATACTATAGACGAAAAGGGAAGACTGAATGAAGTGAGACATACTGGTGAGATCCTCCAGGTTGACCCTCCCCTATATACATATGTATATCGACTAAGTAAAGTAACATTTCGTCTCTGATTGTGTTATAACATTTCACTAATATGAGGTTAATTTTTTTTCTTGTATCACGTAGTGTTGTACTTACTTTCAAAATATAAACAAGTAAGTAAGTTGAATCAAGTAATGTGAATTATGTCATTGTTACAACGTACATCTTATACCCGAGACCTGTACCTGTCTGATCCAAGTTTAGAATTGAGACGAATTATCGTCGTATACGGGGTAGTAGAAACAGACGATGTCGAGGAGACCTTATGTCTGATGATTAGTGTAGATGACAACCTCGTCATGCACTAAACCTCATTGTGAGAACCTTGGTATAGACCAAGTATTGTTCGGAATTTTATATAGTCAAGACAAAAGGGGACACAGTCCCAGGTAATATCTTTTATGATTATACAATTATATATAATTGCTTGTCTTCTCAGTCAGGAACAGAAGTACTTTAAATCAAGATCACCTATTTCCTCTACGGTTTATTGAAGTTTTCCATTTGTTCTATCTATACATCGAGTCAAAGATTCATCACAAGCGGAGAAACGTTGGGATATCGGTACAGACGTCTGAGGAGACAGGTACCTTAAAGGTCGGGTTCTTATGACCTCACTCATCGGTAAGGGAAGAGGTCCCTAGAAAGACTGGATCCCTGACCTGGGTCCAGAGGACGTATCGTCCGTCTCAAAATGGATGACTCGGTGATCCCTTCGGATTAATGTTATTTTTTTCCTATTACACTATGTTTTTTTCATGTAGGTCCGTTACACTATCGTTGGATCTGAACCCTTTCTCCGACACTCCCAAGACGATTCTAACTCAATAAACCCTTCTGCAGAGAAAAATTTTTTGTAAAAAAGAATAACATAAAGTAAATAAGAATAATGTAAAATAATTTTTTGACAAACAAATAGAAACCGATAACGACGTGTCCGAAAAGGATCAACGTCCCTCATCCCCGATGAGAACAAACGTCACACACCCGAAGAGGACCGACACCTAAGAGAACAACGTTTCGTGCCCGAGATCCCCTACGTCCGAAGTCATCGACGTCAAGGACCCGAGGTCTCGTGTCCGAGTCATCAACGTCACGAACCCGAAACAACGAGGTACGGTACATCCTAGAAGGGTGTGGTCCCTAGTTTGGACGCCGAGGACGTAACCGTCTGTCTAAGAAATGGTGACTCGGTGGTCTCTTCGGGACCCTTCTGAAGAGAATTTCCTTCGTAAACCGGACTCTTGGTTTACCGTACGGTCATAGTCGGGTATCGAGAGTCCTTTCTCTTAAGGTCCGTCTTCCTTGGTCTCGACCTTTACGGTGTGCACCACGTACTGTCACACTTGGACCCTGTACTGTAGTCTTGAGTCACTTACTTTTAGTCTTACAGTCTGCCATAAGTCAACTATACCCAGGTAGTAACGGACCCCTTCCTCAAACATCAAGTAGAATTCATTCCAGTCCTTGGGACCCTCCGAAAATTTGACCTCTTAATATACTAAATTAATTGTTAAAACGTTACGGTAAAACCGATGTTGTTCTGCCGTCCCCTCCGTTCTACCTTTGATTCCTGGTAAGAGACAGTCCCCAGACCCAAATTCTATTGTCTGATCTCCCTCTCGTCACTCTTCCGTCTTTCGACCCATTAAGTCCTGGATGAGTTGTCACGTACACCTCCCTAATCTACACCCACCCAATCCTTTCTACTTATTTCGAACCCTGACGTCATTGAGACTTAAGATAACGAAGAATTCTACCCCTTCCCTATCTTGATTCAACCGTCTGACACAGTTCTCAATGTATACCCTCCACAATCTACACTATGTGTTTAGACTGTAGGATCCTCTCTATAGTCCACACGTCGTCAAACATTTACTGTACAGAGGTCTCTCTCCGTCCTGGTATCTATGTCTAAACACTCAGTCGTTGAGTACTACCTAAATTTGGTGAACGACTCTTTCGTATCTCTGTTTCCCTTCTCTCTCCACATCGGAGTCCGTCCGAACTTCTACTTTTTTTTTTTTTTTTGTTTTGTCGTTCACTCTAACCTCTCTTATCTATTCCTTCATCCCTTTTTCAATAAAGCTCTTTATAGAAGATACTGTTTTCACTTATTCTACCCTTGTCCTTTTATCGTTACTCCGGACTGCTGTACCTACAATATACTCTACGACCGTTCTCAACAGGACCTAACTTCTTTCGTTTACGTAGACCATCAGGAAATTCAGTTTTACAATAAAATAGTATTTACTTAGTGTGATTTATGTAGTACAGCTTGCAAGAAGTAAAATAAATTTAAAATAGAAGTTTGATAATCAACGTTGTTTACAGTGTCTATAATTACCTAAACGGGAGTAGATTTACCCTGTTTTAGAACTTACACACGATCGGAAGTTCATCCTAATAAAGATGGTAAAGTGTAGGTTTTTGTACTGGAATAAAAAATAAATCTCATGTTGACATTTAAGAGTATTGAAGTTGAAAGGACCAAATCTTCTCGAAGTAAAAAGGGAGTGGAAGTAATACTTAGGAAAGGAGTGTAAGTACGTGAACTAATTAAAGTGTGACAACCTAAAATCGTTTTAATGACCTCACCCATCGGTAAGAAAAGAGGTCCCCTAGAAAGGTCGGATCCCTAACTTGGGTCCAGAGGACGAAACGTCCGTTTAAGAAATGGTAGACTCGATGGTCCCTTCGGGATTTAATCCAGTATTACTATGTCAGGATTAGATAATCCTAAACACCAGAATATTCTTTCCTTCTCTCTCTCTCTCTAGAGTGCGTGTACCTCCGTTTCGGTACTTTCGTCTATCGTACCGTCACGTTAGATGTTCGGTCCTTCTCTCGCTAGACGACGACGACGACGATTCAGCGAAGTCGGCACAGGCTGAGACACACTGGGTTATCTGCCGTCGGGTGGTCCGACCCTAAGAGGTCCGTTCTTGTGACCTCACCCAACGGTGCCGGAAGAGACCTTGTCTCACGAGTCGTAAGTAATAGACTGGTACAATCGTTGGGTCTGAAGGTCGGAGGTCTTGACACTCTTTTGAAGACAACAAATTCGGTGAGTCAGATACCACAAAACAATACCTTTGGTTTGTCTGATTCTACGACACATACGGGACCACCGACTATACCATTTCTCGGACGGACGTCACGGCTTCTGGGGTCGAGTCAGGTACCCAACCCTTCTAGGGGACCTCTTCCCTTACCGTTTGGTGAGGTCATAAGTACGGACCTTTTAAGGTACCTGTCTCCTCGGACCTCTCGATGTCAGGTGCCCCAGAGTCTCAGTCTGTGTCGACTCACTGATTGTGTGTGTACGTGTTTGTGTGTCACAAAAACTACATGTCCAAAATATGTTTATGTATTAAGGTATACCCGAAGGGTTCACCGAGCCCCCAGTTCTTTGACGAACGGCAACGTTCTCTACGTCCTCTATGTCGAAACTAAGGGCCCAGCCCCTCTAGGGAGTCTCCTCCTTTACCGTTGTGTGAGGTCATAAGGACGACGCCTTGGGTACCTGTCTCCTCGGACCGTCTGATGTCAGGTGCCCCACTGTTTCTCAGTCAGTACTGACTCACTCACACATCCGTGCATTAAGACATCAATGTACACATCCGTCCATTAAGACATTAAGTTATGTATTTTTGATGTAAAGAAGTAAGGGTTATATGAAAGGTCCATTTAGATATTACTATACATCTGTGCATGATATCATATAGTTCCATAAATGTATGACCAAAAAAAAAAAAACCAAAAATAACTATCTAGATGTGAAAAAGTAAAAAATTATAATGTTACTACTTTAATCGTAAGAAATCTACAGAAACTTTAAAGTGCACACAAGGTATCCTTCATACTGGTCTACAGATCCAAACTGACCCTGTCAGTACCAAATACTAACGAAATCTAGTCTATAAAAATAGTAGAGGAAAGTAAGGTGAAAAGTACTATTTAATAAGTAAGTCTCGAAGGAAACTAATATATGG
Source organism: Capra ibex (assembly GCA_006410555.1). Lineage (NCBI taxonomy): Eukaryota > Metazoa > Chordata > Mammalia > Artiodactyla > Bovidae > Capra > Capra ibex. Next base: position 54,687,493 of record SJYO01037955.1, read on the forward strand.
AACCATCACCTTGGTGACATAAAATTCAATTTATATATGGGACCAAATAATTTACGACTTCGGAAGAAGTTTAAACGAAGTAATCAAGTCCAAGAGTGATTTTAAAACAAATGTATAACGTTTCATTGGTCACTCAAACAACTACTACTTAAAACATAGATTGAAAGATTTGAAATCGTTATCCCTCTGTATTGTACCAGAAAGTTAAAATTTGTGTGAGAGGAGAATGAATAATTACTTGTATACCTCTTTACGAGTTTGTACAACCTATAGGTTTAAAAAATTTGATGATTAACGGAAAAGTCTAAGTAACTAATATCCGAATACAAAGAAATGAGGACAACTAAAATCCTGAAAGATACTATAAAATCTATTATCAGTAACCAGTTAAATATACCCTTTGTTTATATTCAAAGACCAATTAGTGAACGGAGAAAAAAATAAAAAAAGTTAATATACATCTACTTAGATATTTCTAAAGGTGAACTCTATAAATTGAGTTATAATAATTTTTCTTTTTATTCGTCTTATTCTTAATCCTTTTTCAGTTTATAATAAGAGACACCCTATATAAAATTACACCATATATGTTTTTAGTCTTCTTAGTTGTCTTTCTTTACTGTTTTACACTGATGTTTCATCGATATGTCTAGTTTTGTATTTGGATTCCGTTACGTCATTTACATTAATCTTTTAAGTTATTCTATGACGAACGTATTTGTAATCTGATAGTGTATCCATCCCTAATGGGATCGATGTAACCCAGAGATCTCTCATTAAATAAATCACTTTATTTCATAATCTATTTTCCAAATACTGTCTGTAACAATTCTATAGGTAGGAAGGGTTCATTGCGTTTCGTTTTGTTAGTTACACTGACTATCTGTGGATTTGCTAAAATCCCTTTAACCTGTCAAAGGTTTACATACTGCCGTATTCAGAAAGGTTTAAAGACTCGATTGACCCTTTCTCTTTTTTCTGTCCCGAATAAGATCATCTATCTTCTATTATAACGTTTTAGTTTCTGACCGTAAATCTTTCTATGTCTATTTACCCGATTATTCCTTCTTATCTCCTTCACATCTGACGTTTGGTGTCGTCAAATCTCGTAATCTGTGGTTTCTAGTACTATTGACCCGACTTTTCGAACGAGTGGTATACTTCTCTTATTTTGACCTAGTTTCGGAGTCAGATTTTAACAACTTTATATAACATTCTTGTATTCTCCGTTTTGAGAAACACTTCTTTAAATCCTATTATAAATCCTTTTAGAAGAGGTAGAATTTCAGTATTTGTTCAAAATTCAATGTCTTGTCTTTAACCGACTATTACTATATGTAGAATAGTGAGGTGTCTCTTATTCTGAAGTCTCTATAGCGGTAACGGTGGTTTAATTCAATTTTTTAAATCGGACCAAGAGGACTTACTTGACAGTAGTTTTACTCAGTAATTTCCCTAGACAGAACACCAGGTCACCAATTCTTAGACGGAAGGTTACTTCCTGTGAACCCAAACTAGGGACTAGACACTGTCCCCCTGATTCTAGGGTGTACGCCGTCTCGTTTATTTGGGTTCTTTTCTTCGGATACGCAGTGTTGATCTCTTTCGACGACGTGGTGTTATTTCTGGGTCTTGTCGGTTTTTATTTGGACTTAATGTTTGTTCGTTCGGTAGTTCCTGTGAGAAGGAAAGAATCGGTACAGCTACCAGTCAAGTGTCGAAAAAATCCTTACGATACAAGAAGGTTGTGAATAATGCATAGGAACTGAAATAGTTTGAGGCACAGGTTGATCCTGTCACGAAGAGTGGGTACTGACACAGAGGCTCCACTGTAAACTGTTAGACTTCTGGACAAATACCGTCTTTCACTTCTCCTTGATTTCTCGGAGAACTACTTTCACTTTCTCCTTTTACTTTTTCGACCGAATTTCGAGTTGTAAGTCTTTTGCTTCTAGTACCGTAGACCAGGGTAGTGAAGTACCGTTTATCTACCCCTTTGTGACCTTTGTCACTGGCTGAAATAAAAGAACCCAAGGGTTTAGTGACGTCTACCACTGTCATCGGTACTTTAATTTTCTGTGAACAAGGAACCTTCTTTTCGATACTGGTTAGATCTGTCGTATAATTTTTCGTCTCTGTAATGACTGTTTTAGACAGATCAGTTTTTATACAAAGAAGGTTATCAGTACATATATACAATTTCAATCTGGTATTTCTTTCGACTCGCGACTTCTTGACTACGAAAACTTGACACTATAACTTCTGAGAACTTTCAGGGAACCTGATGTTCCTCTGGGTTGATCAGGTAGGATTTCCTCTAGTCAGGACTTATAAGTAACCTTCTTGACTACGACTTCGAGGTTATGAAACCGGTGGACTACGTTTCTTGACTAAGTAACCTTTTCTGGGACTACGACCCTTTCTGATTTCCATCCTCCTCTTCCCCTGTCGTCTCCTACTCTACTAACCTACCGTAGTGACTGAGCTACCAGTACTCAAAGTCGTTCGAGACCCTCAACCACTACCTGTCCCTTCAGACCGCACGACGTCAGGTACCCCAACGTTTCTCAACCTGTTCTGACTCACTGACTTGACTTAACTCGACTTCTGGACAAACCAACAGTGTTGACCCCCTCCCTTAAGATGACGGTAGATCACCCACCTCCAGTCATTACGACGATTTATAAGACGTCACGTGTCCCGTGAGAGGTGACGTTGTCTCTCAGTAGGTCCAGTTTTAGAGTTATCACAAGTCACTCACAAGTCCCCGAAGAGTTCATCAAGTCACCATTTCTTAGGTAGACGGTTACGTCCTCTGCGTCCAAACTGGGACCCAGTCCTTCTAGGGGACCTCTTCCTTTACCGTTGGGTGAGGTGACGAGAACGGACCCTATAGAGTACCTGTCTCCTCGGACCACTCGACGTCAGGTAGTCCAACGTTTCTCAGCCTGTACTGTTTCGTTTACTCGTGGGTCCGTGTATGATTTGATTCTCGAAATCTCCCCGTGTCTGACACTGGAGGTTTAAAAATCTAGGTCGTCACTTGTGTTCTTGTTTTTCGTATTAACTTTAGGTTTGACAAATAATTTATATAATGATTGAATTGACTAAATAATGACGGTTACTTATATGATCAAAGAGGGACTAGAAAATTGAAGGAGTGTTCCGGATAGTGAATATATTTAAAATTGGAGTCTATCTAACGTGACTTCATATAAAAGGGAAGAGTTGATGGTTCAAGATAATTCTGGTAGTATGATAACTGATAGATAATTATGACAATAAGATTTTATACTGTTTCCTTTGAGACGTAATGCCCATCAAATTCCTACTTTGAGACTCCATCATTAGGATGTTGGTTTATTATATAGTACGTAGGAATTTTCTTGTGGTATGTTTAATTGACTTTAGTTCTGTGTAGCGATTTCCTTCAATCAGGTACTTAAGCGTATTGGATTTACACAGTCAGTAAGTCAGTACAGCCTGAGAAACATCGGGGTACTTGACATCGGGTGGTCCGAGAAGACAGGTACCTTAAGAGGACCGTTCTTATGACCTCACCCATCGGTCCTGGGTGTTTCTGAGGCGTTATCAAAAAGTTTAGTTTTAAAGTCTTGAAATGGGTGAAGGTTATTTCTTTATATCTTCATCTATAATTTTCAGGTAAAATAGTAAGTCTATTCATTACCTCATTCAATATATATATCTATATCTATATCTATAGATATATATAGAGGAACATATTCCTATTGAATGTAAAGTTCCATATACGTAAAATTTATGTTTTACACTTCACCTTTAAGTAAAAACGAAGGTCTTAGTGGTCCCTAAAAATTTTTGTTTTCATAAAAGGATCTTCGAAACAAGAACGACACATCGTTCTCCACTATACAAAAGTTACCGAATTTTCTACCGAACTAATATGTTAGTAATCAAAATGACCTTATTATTCACGAGGTTCCTACGACCATTAGTAGTCGAGAACAGTCAAAGTTTACGTAACGCAGAAAGGTCGTCATTGACTAAATCTCTGGTCGTATGAAAATGTGAGAACACTCGGAGACTCGTGGAGTAAAATGGTAATACTCGTGGTCAGAGGACAGATACTTTCTTTCCATTGTCCAGTACTCAGTAAAAATAGACACCCCTACCCGAAGTTTGTTAGGTGTGCAGACTACCTACATACGAGTCAACGAGTCAGTACACGTTCAGAAATACTAAGATACCTGCCATCGGGTGGTTCAAGGAGACAGGTACCCTAAGAGGTCCGTTCTTATGACCCCGTTCCCCCCCATATGAAGGATGAGGTCCCCTAGAAGGACTGGGTCCCTACCTGGGGAGTGGAGAATGTAGAGAAATACCTAAGAAATGGTGATCGCGGTGACCCTTCGAGTAGATACGTGGACTCGAGTCAACAGGGACTGAGAACCACTGTGGATACGTGATTTAAGGGAGATTTACGGTTAAAGGACATCTTCAAGATTAAACGAAGTAAAAGTTCCTTGTATGAAACTTCTATGACAATCTCAAAGGTTCTTTGGAAAAGGTCTGTAAATTGACACTACTAGACATCCCGGTCCAACTACCTACCCTTCCAGTAAGATCGTTTAAACCAAATACCCCTAAAATGAGTCGTATAATACTATTTATTAAGTCGACAGGGTGCGTATCCTCTAAATATCGTGGTCACCCTTCTACCAAGACCCGTGTCTACTCTTTTTTAAATGTGCTACACATATACTAGATCCGTCACCCGAGAAGTCCCTTTACAGGAGTTCTCGTGTCGGACCCCCGCCCCGCCCCTCAGGTAGGTTCTTGTATTCGATGAGACCAGGATGAACACCTATTCTATTTTAGGGAACCAGTGATGTGTGGTCCTCAGTCTGAAATACGTTCCTTTACACAAATACCTTACGAAGACCTAGTTTAAGGTGTGGAATATACCTTCCCAATCGATACCATACCCAACTCTACTACTGACTGTGACACCATAAAAAATGAACTTCCGTACTCCCCTTCACTCAGGAGAGATTGCAGGAACGTCCCCTACTTCCCTCTCTTGGTCTTTATTCTAGAGGGGAGGTTCCTTCACGTTCCGATCACGACGAATGATCACTCCAGAGGTGGGAACAGACTCGGTACTCCCCTTAGGTAGTACGTACTGTAGTCTCGGTCACGTGCAGTCTGAGGGGTGTCCTCGACCGGAGATGTGTGGATGTGTTTGGTTGGAGTCGAGGACCACTCGTCCACACGACACATGACAGCCCTTAATTCGGACAAACGTTTCAGACTATCATCTGGTGATAAGTGAAATTCCTGACTTTTTTATTGTCCTTTGATTCATAGAAAACCTACCGTTAAAGAGATATCTCCTTGAGAGACGAGTTTTTTTTTTTTTTTTTTCACCTTCGTCACTGTCTAAAGTAAAACCCCTTGAGGGTTTAACGACGTCCACCACTGACGTCGGTACTTTAATTTTCTACAAACGAAGAATCTTCTTTTCGATACTGTTTGGATCTGTTACATAATTTTGTATCTCTATAGTGAAACGGTGGTTTCCATCGATCGATAACAGTTTCGATACCAAAAAGACCATCAGTACATACCTACACTCTCAACCTGGTATTTCTTCCGACTCGTTGCTTCTTGACTATGAAACTTAACACCACGACCTCTTCTGAGAACTCTCAGGGAACCTGAAGTTCCTCTAGTTTGTTCAGTCAGGATTTCCTTTGGTCGGGAATTATAAGGAACCTTCCTAACTACGACTTCAACTTCGAGGTTATGAAACCGGTGGACAACACTTCTCGACTGAGTGACCTTTTCTAGGACTACTACCCTTTCTGACTTCCGTTTTCCTCTTCCCCTACCGGTTCCTACTCTACCAATCGTAATGGTTGACTTATCTGTGCTTGAACTCGTTTGAGACCCTCTATCACTTCCTACCCCTTCGGACCGTACGACGTCAGGTACCCCCAACGTCTTAGTCTGTGTTGAATCACTAACTTGTTGTTGTTGTCGTCGAAGAGTTTTCCAATAATACTTTATTCATTCGATCATGTGTTAACCTTACTCGGAGTGTTAATAGGAGTCGGTGTGATTGCACGAAAGAAATAGTGTTCACTGGATGAATACAACACGGACACCCGTCTACGCCTGGGTCTTGAACCACTTACGGTAGTTGAGAAACCAGAACAGAAAGAAGACTGGAAGAAGAGTAGGACATAGATCTTGGTAAAGGAATTTTGGGTTTTACATGGCTAGAGAAACTTCACCCCCAGATGTATTGCCTCAACCGTCTAAGTAGAACATATACCGCCTTGGAGAACACAGTCGACGAAATCAGAAGTGAACTCTCTCTTTAAAACTCTTTTATTTTTACAAACAAAGAAGAGAAATACTGGTGTACAAACAAAGAAGAGAAAATACTGGTGGAGATAGATACGTTCACTTTCCGTCTCTACCGGTGAGTAGAGGTCAAGTCCTCACTTTCGGGAATTTCGATCATATATGTCATTTAGGGGATGTATTCTTAGAAGTTCTACACTTGAAAGTTTCTACAGTCACCTGTCCATACTCACTTCAACGTCGAACGGAAACCCAGAGGATAACGACTGCTAAGAAGTCGAGATGGTAGAGGGTGGAGGAGTGGGAGGGGTCAGTCATGAAGAAGAACAGACAAGTGAACTACGGTCAGGGAAATACGGTCGACAATATGACATGACGACTTGAAAATTTTCAATTGTAATTTTTTTTTATAAATAAAACACAAACCAAAAATGTATAATAGACACACTTTTCACACCATTTGGATAGTGTCAGGTCATGATATATCGACTAACACGATCCTCCCATGGATCCGATTAAAACAACTTGAATACTGTTTAACCTGGATGTGTTATACGAGAACCTTGTCTCGAACAAGTATACATCCCCCGAACGACATGGGTCCTCTCCTACCTTCCCAGAATCTTCCCTAGGTCCGTCTGTCTTACCCCGAAGACGGACTACCTCGACTTCCAAATCTCTCTTTACCAAAACCTCTTCTATCCTCAATCCAGTTTTACTAAAACCTCTTAGACAGGAGATGGGGGTCCGGGGTCTTCTTCTATGATCTCTCGGACGAAATTCTTGGTCCAGGACCCTTGTCTCTTGGACTCGACTCTAAGATCATTCACCAGGTCCCTTCTTCTGTTCGGAGTCTGTTTCCAGGAGAACGTTGATTTCTCCTTCACTTGCACTCGCACGAGTCGACACAGATTGAGAAACGTTGGGGTCCCTTACCTCGGACGGTCCAAGGACACAGGTACCCTAAAGGATCCGTTTTTATGAACTCTCCCACCGGTAGAGGAGAAGGGCCCGTAGAATGGTTAGGTCCCCAACTTGGGCCCAGAGGACGTAACCATCGACAAAAGAAAAGAAAAAGTAAAAATGGTGACTTGGTGGTCCCGTCGGGTATGGATCTCAGTTCTTAATTCCTTTATTGTCTACACGGTTTTTATTTTATTCAACGGGTACCAGACTGACCTCATTTCATTAAGATCGACCTTCTCTTCGGATCGTCGAACCAAGGGTCCGAGGAGGAGGTGAGACTCAGACATAAAGGAAAGTCTCCCGTCAACTGTGGGGGAGGGTAGTGTGAAGTGTGAACGGACTTCCTTTAGTTCCAGGGACTAGTGTAGGTCTACACCGTTGAGACTTGTCCGGACGATTGGAGGAACACTTTGACCGGGGCGGAGTTCATATTACATTTCTTCACTGTCACGGGAACAGTAGGGGTGACATGAGTGGACGGACCTAGTTCTCGTAGAAAGAGGACTCTTTTAAGTGTCTTTTATAACTTCTGGGTTGGAGTCCTTTTTTACTCTGATATCGTCAGTGCGTTGAACATCGACCCTAAGGGACCTCCAGGTCACCAATTCTGATCACGAAGGTGAAGTTGACACCCCCCACGTCGAAGTAGGGACCAGTCCCTTGATTCTAGGACGAACGACGTTCCACGATTGTGTGTGTGTGTGTGTGTGTGTGTGTGTGTCTCCCTCCCTCTCTTTGTCGTCAGTACTCTGAGGCTCGGATCCTCAAGGTAAAGGCGTGGTTCGGTCGACCAAAGAAATAAGGAACTTGGTATACGAGTAGAGAATCGACTCTATCTAACGTTCACTAAACAGTTCTTGATTCTAAACGATTTCAACACATAAAAACGATAATAGGATCGAGTTTAATCTTTGTATACAAGTAGTGGAGTCGGACACTCATCAAGTTCAACCTGTCAAAAGGAATAAAATAAATCTCGTCTGGTTTCTCAATAGTAAAGTTTCAACTGGACGTTTTTTATTGTGAGTGTGTCAAAGAAAAGATTAACACACAAAAACAAAAAGAAAACGTTTGATCAGTTACTTGAGTTAATTGAATTTATCTCAACACGGAGAGTCATGGTATTAATCTTGGCGGAAATAAGTCCATCCTCTATGACTACCTTAGTAATTCGACGTCTTCGGTGTACTTCTCGGAAGTTTAAAGTCTCAAGTATAGACTTCATCCCTGTCTATTACCCTGAGTCCTGTAAAGTAGAGATTCACTTTCACTTTCATCGAGTCAACACAGCCTAAGAAACACTGGGGTACCTGATATGTCAAGTACCTTAGGAGGTCCGGTCTTATGACCTCACCCATCGGAAAGGGAAGAGGTCCGCTAGAAGGGTTGGGTCCCTAGTTTGGGTCTAGAGGGTGTAACGTCCGTCTAAGAAATGGTCCACTTAGTGTTCCCTTCGGGTTCCTATGACCTCACCCATCGGATAGAGAAGAGGTCACCTAGAAGGACTGGGTCCTTAGCTTGGTCCCAGAGGACGTAATGTCCACCTAAGAAATGGTTGACTCGATAGTCTCTTCGGGATTTCAAGACGGAAATTACCCCACTACCGAAATTACCACTACTCTTTTTAATGATAGACTTCCGTCGAAGGTCGCACTAGACTACTTTTTAGTAAGGGTCCAGTCGGGTCACTAGTGACAAGTAATTTATATCACATCTATTACATGAAGAGACGTCTTCACCCCCTAACATTTGTCACTTCAAATAGTCTTCGAGACTACAGTAAATCCCCGTAAATCCTTACATCTACCGGTGTAGGACCAGGTTTTCACTACGATACCCATCTCCTCCCAAATATAATTATTGTCGACCCTTAGTCTACTGTTTTCTCAATCTACCATCAATAGTGACAAGTCCTTAACTCTTCTTTTATTTCTTCTATTCACTTTAAATAAATATTACTTTGTTCACGATGACCAGAGAGAGTTAGAGGGGGCAGGAGATAGAGTTAGACGGTGCACTCGAGTGTTACTCTTTTACCGGTAGGCACTTGGTCCTTCTCAGGATTGGTCTGTGACTTAGATGGTCGTACAACTATAATCTGAAGCGTCTGAGGTCTTTATACTCTTTACTCTCGAATAACAAATTCGGTGAGTACTACGAAACATTATCGTCGGGAGAGTGGACTTAGATGTTACTAGAGTCATCGACTTTCCTTTGTCTCTATGGTAAAAGGACCAAATGTGAGTCACGTGACGGGAGGAAAGATTTATGTGTAGGTGGGTGTCCTCAGGTGTCCGAGTCGACACATAGGAGTCTAAATACGGGTCTTATTCTAGGTCATCGTGCGGGAAACACTCTTCACTAATCGCAGTAGTGTGATCTCATAGTCAACGTCATGGACCTCCACCCTTAAATCTTTTATAAACTACATTGGATTAATTTTAATTATGATAGTGTTACTCGTTTCTAAAGGTTCTTTTCTAGGACAAATGATTTTTAGACTATTTCACCCTGACTATTACAGATAAAATGTTAACTTCTTTACTATGATTCTTTCAGTGTAAGAAAGATTTTCCTGTGTCAACTTTTTCACTCAGAGACACTAACACTCAGAAAGCGACAGACCAAGTCGTAGTGTCAGCGGGTAGTGTGTGGGTCTGTTGCCAAGTACCTGATGGAACAACGTACAACGACTCGGTGAATATATACACATGTGTAAGAATTATTTCTCCAGATATATGTTGTTCCCCGGGACCACTTCAAAGGTCAACTCCTTGACTCCACTTTTCTCTGGAACTCTTCAGAAACTAAAGTGTTTCGGGGAAAGTTACTGCATAATCTTATTTAAAGAAATGGAGAAGTGAAACTATAACAGAACTCGACGTTAAAATAGTCTTTCCACAAAGAACTTTGTTAGATGTTTGGATTATCGTTCAGAGAAACATTACGAATATACGATGAGTGTAAAAAGAGGAGAAACCTTGATCATTTCATGAGGGACATAAAGAGGACTAGTGAGTCCTCTTTACATGTATCCTTGAACGTGGACGTAGTACCGGGATTGACTTTTATAGTGTTTTATGACCAATTTTTATTCATATCGACTTTTAAGTGTATTCTTCGTAGAACTGTTTGGCACAGCTTTCACTGACGTACCTTGTTATAAATAAATCTTCATAAAGTGAAGGTAAAATAAAGTATAAAATACAGAAATGACAATCACAAATAGTAAACCGATTCTTTTCCCACTTACATAATTTTACTAATTTACTATTTCAAAGAAAAAGACTAAAGTCCAAATATCACATAGAAGTATTTTAATTCATCTGAAGAAATGACCCCTTTTCGTTTTAAAGGTTGTTTTTGGAATTGTTAATTTTTATATATACGTACGTTCAAAGTCGTAGAACTCAGCTAAAAGGTGACAAAAGTCTAATTGAACCTCCATTTAATTCATGACGTCAGTACTTTAATTTTCTTTGAACGAAGAACCTCCCTTTCGATATTGTTTGGATCTGTCGTGTATTTTTCGTCTATACAATGAAACGGTTGTTTCTATGTAGAGCAGTGTCGATACCAAAAAGATCATCAGTACATGTCTACACTCTCGACCTGGTATTTATTCGAGTCAAGTCAAGTCAACGAGTCAACACAGACTTAGAAACACCGGGGTACCTGACGTCGTGTCGCCCGGAGGGACAGGTAGTGGTCGAGGACCTCGAATGAGTTTGAGTTCAGATAACTCAACCACTACGGTAAGTTGGTAGAGTAGGAGACAGGTGGGAAAGAGGAGGACAGAGGTTAGAAAGGATCGTAGTCCCAGAAAAGGTCACTCGGTCAAGAGACGTAGTTCACCGGTTTCATAACCTCAAAGTCGAAGTCGTAGTCAGGAAGGTTACATATAAGTCCTGAATAAAGGAAATCCTAACTGACGAACCTAGAGGAACGTCAGGTTCCCTGAGAGTTCTCAGAAGAGGTTGTGGTGTCAAGAAGCCGTGAGTCGAAAGAAATATGAGGTTGAGAGTATAGGTATATACTGATGGTCTTTTTGGTACCGAACCTTATCTGTCTGTAAACAGTCATTTCATTACAGAGACGAAAAATTATTCGACATATCCAACCAGTATCGAAAAGAAGGTTCCTCGTTCGCAGAAAAATAAAGTACCGATGTCAGTGGTAGACGTCACTAAAAACTCGGGTTCTTTTATTTCGGACAGTGACGAAGCTAATAAAGGGGTAGATAAACGGTACTTCACTACCCCGGTCCACGGTACCAGAATCAAAAAACTCACAACTCAAAATTCGATTGAAAAAGTGAGATGGGAAAGTGAAAGTAGTCCTTCCGGGAAATCAAGGAGTAGTGAAACACGGTATTCCCACCATAGTATCCACATAGACTCTAATAACTATAAAGAGGAACTTTAGAACAAAGGTCGAACACGAAGTAGGTCGGACCGTAAAATGTACTATGTGAGACGTATCTTTAATTTATTCGTCCCACTTTTATACGTAGGAACTGCATGAGGAAAGGGTTAAACATTAATCAGACAACAAGGTACAGGCCCAGATTACCAACGAAGAGATGGACCTATGTCTAAAGAGTCCTCAGTCCATTCCAACAGACCATAAGGTCAGAGAACTTCTTAAAGGGTGTCAAACAACACTAGATGTCAGTTTCCAAAACCGTATTAGTTATTTCGTCTTTATCTATAGAAAGACCTTAAGAGAACGAAAAAGATACCAAGTTGTCTACAAGGTCGAACTTGTCAAGTACCAAGTGTATGAGAACTTCGGACCCAACCTCTTAAAACTCGTAATGACACGATTACACACTCTACTCACGGTGACACACCATCAAACTTGTAAGAAATCTTAACGGAAGTACCGTAGACTAGGGTGGTAAAGTACCCTTTATGGACCCCTTTCTCACCTTTGTGACAGTCTAAAGTAAAAAACCCCTAGGTTTTTAATGACGTCTACCACTAATGTCGGTACTTTAATTTTCTGTGAATGAGGAACCTTCTTTTCAATACTGGTTGGATCTATCGTATCAGTTTTCGTCTCTGTAATGAAACGGTTGTTTCCAGGTAGATCAGTTCCGTTACTAAAAAGGTCACCAGTACATACCTACACTCTCAACCTGACACTTCTTTCGACTCACGACTTATTAACTACGAAAACTTGACACCACAACCTCTTCTGAGAACTCTCAGGGAACCTAACGTTCCTCTAGGTTGGTCAGGCAAGACTTCCNAAAGTAAAAAACCCCTAGGTTTTTAATGACGTCTACCACTAATGTCGGTACTTTAATTTTCTGTGAATGAGGAACCTTCTTTTCAATACTGGTTGGATCTATCGTATCAGTTTTCGTCTCTGTAATGAAACGGTTGTTTCCAGGTAGATCAGTTCCGTTACTAAAAAGGTCACCAGTACATACCTACACTCTCAACCTGACACTTCTTTCGACTCACGACTTATTAACTACGAAAACTTGACACCACAACCTCTTCTGAGAACTCTCAGGGAACCTAACGTTCCTCTAGGTTGGTCAGGTAAGACTTCCTCTAGTCGGGACCCTAAAGAAACCTCCCTTACTACGACTTCGACTTTGAGGTCATGAAACCGGTGGAGTACGCTTCTCAACTGAGTAACCTTCTCTGAGACTACGACTCCCCCTAACCCCCGCCCTCTTCTTCCCTTACTGTCTCCTACTCTACCGACCTACCGTAGTGACTGAGCTACCTACACCCAGACTCACTTGAGGCCCTCAACCACTACCTGTCCCTCCGGACCGCACGACGCTAAGTACCCCAGCGTTTCTCAGCCTGTGCTGACTCGCTGACTTGACTTGACTTGACGAAATGCTAACCTTACTTTTGACTGGAAAAGTCAGGACACTGGTGACGACTCAAAATATTTAAACGACCGTACAACTCTCGTCGTGAAAGTGTCGTAGTAGAAGGTTCTAAACTTTATCGAGTTGACCTTAAGGTAGTAAAGGTGATCTAAACAAGTATCACTACGAAGGATTCTCGGTGAACTGAAGTGTAAGGTCCTACAGACCGAAATCCACTCACTAGTGTGGTATCACCAATAGACCGAGTACTTCTAGAAAAAAACATGTCAAGAAGTCACATAAGAACGGTGGAGAATTATCGAAGACGAAGACAATCCAGGTATGAGAAAGACAGGAAATAACACGGGTATAAAAGTACTTTATAAGTGAACCATAAAGATTAAAGAACTTCTCTACCGATCACAAAGGGTAAGATGACAAAAGAAGAGAAGAAAAGAGTCGATAAAGATTCCTGAGGAGTCTGTTGGTAAAACGGAAAAACGTAAAGAAAAAGAACCCTTACCAGAACTAGTGACGGAAGACATATTGCAGTACTTGGAGGTAGGTAGGACAGATAATCTAGATTAGGAAACTTATATGAACAGTGAAGGTAACATATTAGTATTTACTAAATTAAATTCAGTATGGACTTACCAGATCACAAAAGGGATAAAAGAAGTTAAATTCAGACTTAAACCGTTACTCCTCGAGTACTAGGCTCAGTATTAGTCGAGGACCAGAAGAAAGACGACTAACATATCTCGAAGAGGTAGAAACGGACGTTTCTTATATTAGTTAGACTAAAGCCATAACTGATAGACAACTACAGGTACACATCTCAAGACAGAACACAACAACCTTCTCCCACAAAAGATACTGGTCACGTAAGAGAACCGTTTTAAAACAATCGTAAACGGGACTAGGTAAAACATAAGGTTCCGGTTTAAACGGACAATGAGGTCCATAGAGAACTGAAGGATGAAAACGTAAGGTCAAGGGATATTACTTTTCCTGTAGAAAAAACTCACAATCAAGATCTTCCAGAACATTCAAAAGTGTCTTGGCATTTCTTTCGACTCACGATTTTTTAACCAAGAAAACTTGACACCATAACCTCCTCTGAGAACTCACACGGACCTTACGTTCCTCTAGTTTGGTCAGTTAGGATTTCCTTGAGTTGGGGCTTATAAGTAATCTTCCTGACTACGACTTCGACTTCGAGGTTATGAAACCGGTGAACTACGTTTCTTGACTGAATAACCTTTTCTGGGACTGAACAACCTTTTCTGGGACTACGACTCTTTCTAACTCCCATCCCCCTCTTCCCCTGTCGTCTCCTACTCTACCAATCGATATCGTGGTGATAGAATTACCTGTACTTAAACTCTTTTGAGACTCTCTATCGTCTCCTGTCTCCTCAGACCGTACGAGAACAAGTACTCCAACGGTTCTCAGTCTGTGTTGAACGGTTGACTTGTCGTTGTTGTTTAATTAAAACGGACACAGGACGACCCTTTTCAAGAAAGGAGTAATAAGACAAAACGGGAGAGGAGAAGGATAACAGTGACTTTCTGGAACTCCGGATTTTATCAATGATTAATAAAAGGTGGAAACGGGGAGTGACAAGTTTCGTCACACACTACAAAACTGGTACTCCGAATAATTGTGTCTCGAAAATTTTCGGTGTGTCTTATTTTACCTGAGTGTTTTTATTTCTAAAACACGAGTCCCAATTTCAACTTATTTATTGTTATAAAGGTATGTTCTTCTTAAAGACCCGGTTATAAAAATAGTAATAATTTCATATTACTTTTCAAATTACTAACATAATACTTCGTTTATTCGTCATACTCAGTTATTGGTATAATTTATTATTTATTCGTACGGAGACAATCTAGTACGTCTTTTATGTTAAAATAGTTTTAAACGATAAATTAAATCACAATATTAATACCATCCCAACAAGAAATAAGTGAGAAGTCAGACGGGTTTACCCTTCTGACGTATAGAGAGTTCATAAGTCCCACGTCTATCCAAAATATATCAAATTATAAATAATTGTTTTCCGAAAGTTGTAAGGAACGATCTCAAAACAACAACAAGTCACAGATTCAACACAGATTGAGAAACGTTGGGTACCTGACGTCGAACGGTCCGAGGAGACAGGAGGTGCTAGAGGGTCTTAAACGAGTTTGAGCACAGGTAACTTAACTACTAGGGTATTGGGTAGGTCAGGAGATAGTAAGGGAAGAGGAGGACGGAAGTCAGAAAGGGTCGTAGTCAGAAAGGGTTACTCAACCGAAAAACGTAGTTCACCGGTTTCATAGCCTCGAAGTCGAAGTCGTAGTCGGGAAGGTTACTGATAGGTCCCAAGTAGAGGAAGTCCCAACTGACTAAAATAGAGGAATGACAGGTTCCCTGAACGTTCTTAAGAAGTCACGAGTCGAAAGAAAATCAAATCTATAAAACATCTGAGAAAAACCATAGTCAAGAAAAGTCTCGACAAAAAATTTTAATAAAGATATTATAGATTTACCAATGGGGTGATCTTTTGACGTACGATTCAGCGAAGTTAACACAGACTGAGAAAATCTGGGATACATGACATCGGGAGATCTGAGGAGACAGGTACCCAAAGAGGTCCGTTCATATGACCTCGCATAAAGAGACGGAATGAGGTCTCCTAGAAGGCCTGGGTCCCAAACTTGAACACAGAGAATACAGAAGACGTGACCGTCCGTCTAAGAAATTGTAATCGTGGAAGGGGAAGGTAAGGATTGGGTACGGTTAGAGGATTTTACCTGTTAGAATTTCCCACCTAAAAGTTCCAGTGACGACATCCAGTGTCCCTGAACTAATGTGTTCCTCACTGACTCTTCGTACGTCTTTGAGACAAAAAGAAGGGATTTACGGTCCCCCGACTCAAGTCTGTCTATACCAATGTTGGTTTCAACATGACTAATTAATCCCCTATGTTATACTTGTAGTTTTTGTACAGTAGAGAAGGTTCTCGTTTGAAATTTTGGACACATAATAATTATAGACTGGTGTATATACATATACAAATTTTTATAGTAAAATAAAACCATGGTGAATCAAATTAAAATTAGACTCCGTTTAAATGATTTAGATCAGAAATAATACCGAGTCGTTATTTCTTAAACCGACGGTTACGGACGGTTACTTCCTCTGTACTCAAGTTAGGGATCCTGTCCCTTTAAGGGATCTCTTCCTTTACCGTTGGGTGAAATCATAAGTACGGACCCTTTAGAATACCTGTCTCCTCAGACCACCCGACATTAGGCACCTCAACGTCTCAACCTGTGTTGAATTGTTGTTGTCGTCTTTCAGAGGACAGGTCAAAAAAAAGAAAAGAACTAGAATGTTTTAAATTAAGTTCGGTGACGAACATTGACACCATTTAAGGAAAAGTTCCCACAAATTATAAAATACCACACTTAGATAAAAGAATAACGGTAGACCTACCAAAACTGGAATACTTGTCAGAGAACTATAAGAATTGAAGACTATTTTACTCGATTTCAAATAGACGATTACTTAGTGAACGGGTGTCTTATATGTTTAACAGTTAGAAAGTTTTTTAATAGTCATACAAAGATTTTATACAAAATTAGTATAGACATTATTTAATACACATATTCTTGATACTACATTAATGTAATTTTATTTAATAACAGTTGTAATCTCTCAAAATCTGAGAGATTAAATTGTTTTAATTAATAAATTTATAATATACGGGTTACGAACTATAAAACTTACTCGTCAGGTTCAAAGTTTTATAAAGTAAAAAATTACAAAACTAAGAATTCACCTTTAAAGTACAAAGTTAAAGTAGTGATAAATTAGAGTACAAATTTGTACCATTGTCTCTAGAACTTGAACGGGGTGACCGGTATAAGTGAAAAAGTTTTATTGTTGTTCTTAAGGTACTTTATAACATAAACTATCCTTTGACACATGGTCTAAATAAACTCTTTTTAATCTTATAAACGTCAGTATTAATCAGAGTTTTATCGGTCCCCTTATCTATATTTGATTTAAAGTATTGTATAACGATTTAATAATGATTATAGTGACCTCGTAGAAGTTTATTCCTCTGTCTTCTATAAGCTTAAGCTAAGGACCCAGTCTTTCTACGGGCCCTCTTACCTTACCGTTTGGTGAGACCATAAGAACGGACCTCTTGGGGTACCTATCATCTCCAACCGTCCGATGTCAGGTACCCCAGTGTTTCTCAGTCTGTACTGACTTCACTGAATCGTGTCGTGTGTAAAAGTTTATTTTCAGTAAGAAATTATTTCACCAATCGAACATACCATTACATGTAGTGAAAATTTTCTACGATAAAATGACGTAAAATTAAAAGTGTCGAAATTACACTTAATTGAAAGGACGTCATTAATGACGATAATAAAAGTATGGGGACCTTTTATAAGATAAACGGTTTTATGTATAATTTTGTTACTTTGTACACTCAAAGAAGACGATTACATGAACAAATCACAAAAATATTTTAATTATGTATGACGAATGTAAAATGACGGAACCTGATAACATACTGTTAACTTAACACTTTAAAGATGGAATAGAGTAGGAAATTAGGTCAAGTAGTATCGAAACTATTTAACAGAATACAAGAAAGGACTCGCTAGTTTTGTTATTACAGTTGACAAGTGGATTGTAACAACGATATTACCGTTTTCGTTTTGTCAATTATACTGGAAAAAAGAACATATAAAGGGGGTAAACACATCAGTCTCAAATAACAGTCATCTTGAATGTCACATAAAATCAACTTTTTAAGACAGACATGAACCGTTTGAAAAAGAACTAAACTAGTCATAGAATGATAATGATGAACCAAAGATTAAGACGACTAAGAAAGGTAAACCCCCGGAAAATTCCAAAGTTTAAGTAAAGAGTAGAGGAGAGTCAGACGCAGAAGAGAAGAGTGGATGTACGACTTCAGAGGTAAAAATATAAAGACAGAGCTAGAGAGGTGACTGAGAGTTTGGGTACATACTTTAAAGACTTTAGGTAAGTGGTTCATCTATTAAAGACAAGGGTTGTTTACACGTTCGAACCTAGTACCGTAATTGTAATGTCGATAACAAGGTATTAATTAGTGACTCTATCAAGTTCCGTCTATAAAAGTAGTGGTAAATTGTAACGTTCTTGACTCCTAATGGTATATATTCATTAAAAGATTTCTAATATGTTTAACATTAACCACTTTGATTTTGTTTGGTTCTAGCCGGGCTACGGGTTCAAAACAAGGAAGGTTGCGTTGTTTATTGAACTTGGTTTTTTTTTTTTTTTTAGACCTATATTCATAATAGGTTCGTTTAGGAGGGTCGAGACTACTTAGATTATTTTCTGGGAAAGGGATGGGGTTGAGGTGGACTCCGAACCCTTCCACAACTGAGGATCTTCCCACGTGGATCTAGGAGACCATTTCCAAAGAATCTTCAGTACGTTACATTCGAAGGTGGGGACTTTTCAAACTTGAATAGTATTTTCTACCCGTTTGGAAATGGATAAATTTTTTGTTAAGGTGAACCCTTTAGTCAAGAATACTGACTCCCGGTAACATATTAATAGTAACTTTGTTATATACAGAAAGTAATCCTAGTTAGAGTTCTCCCATCTTCCTTTATAGTCGAACCTTCACGTCTTACTGACTCAGACCTCTTTAATGTTTACCACTTAAGAGCTACGTTGTCGTTTCGGTGGTTTCAGACTCGGATATTCACTTCTTCCGATAGAATCTCTCAAGACGACTAAACGATTTTGCAGTCAAAGTCACTCAGATCCTTTGTTTTAGTCTAGAGCCGACGACATAATAGTTTCGACACAAGTCCCAGATCATTCGTCAATCTCGTCTCCTCTACCCCGTGAGTCATTTCAAAACACACACCAAATTTCTCTCTCATTGTCCGTTTAAACCGGAACCTTACTTCTTACCTCGTCCCGTTTCTAATTATTTCAAAACGGTTCTATTACGTGACCAGTATCGTTTGTGTAAGAAGGTTGTTGTGTTCTCTTCTGAGATGTGTACCTGTAGTGGTCTACCAGTTATGACTTTAGTCTAACTAATGTAAGAAACGTCGGTTTCTACCTCTTCGAGATATGTCAGGTTTTTTTTTTTTTTTCTGGTCCTCGACTGACACCGAGTCTAGTACTTGAGGAATAATGGTCTAAGTCTGAGTTTAACTTCTTTCATCCCTTTTGCGATCTGGTAAGTCCATACTGGATTTAGTTTAGGGAATCCTAATATGTCACCTTCACTCTTTATCTAAATTCCCTGATCTAGACTATCTATTCTCACGGACTACTTGATACCTTACTCCAAGCACTGTAACATGTCCTCTGTCCTTAGTTCTGGTAAGGGTACCTTTTCTTTACGTTTTTTCGTTTTACCGACAGACTCCTCCGGAATGTTTATTGACACTTTTCTTCTCTTCACTTTTCGTTTCCTCTTTTCCTTTCTATATTCGTAGACTTACGTCTTAAAGTTTCTTATCGTTCTTCTCTATTCTTTCGGAAGATGTCGTTAGTTACGTTTCTTTATCTCCTTTTGTTGTCTTACCCTTTCTGATCTCTAGAGAGGTTCTTTTAATCTCTATGGTTCCCTTGTAAAGTACGTTTCTACACGAGTTACTTCCTGTCTTTACCATACCTGGATTGTCTTCGTCTTCTATAATTCTTCTCTACCGTTCTTATGTGTCTTCTTGACATGTTTTTTCTAGAAGTACTGGTTCTATTAGTGCTACCATACTAGTGAGTAGATCTCGGTCTGTAGGACCTTACACTTCAGTTCACCCGGAATCTTTCGTAGTGATACTTGTTTCGATCACCTCCACTACCTTAAGGTCACCTCGACAAAGTTTAGGACTTTCTACTACGACAGTTTCACGACGTGAGTTATACGGTCGTTCAAACCTTTGGAGTCGTCACCGGTGTCCTGACCTTTTCCAGTCAAAAGTAAGGTTAGGGTTTCTTTCCGTTACGGTTTCTCACGAGTTTGATGACGTGTTAACGTGAGTAGAGTATATGATCATTTCATTACGAGTTTTAAGAGGTTCGGTCCGAAGTTGTTATGCACTTGGCACTTGAGGGACTACAAGTTCGACCAAAATCTTTTCCGTCTCCTTGGTCTCTAGTTTAACGGTTGTAGACGACCTAGTACCTTTTTCGTTCTCTCAAGGTCTTTTTGTAGATAAAGACGAAATAACTGATACGGTTTCGGAAACTGACACACCTAGTGTTATTTGACACCTTTTAAGACTTTCTCTACTCTTATGGTCTGGTGGACTGGACGCAGAACTCTTTAGACATACGTCCAGTCCGTCGTTGTCAATCTTGACCTGTACCTTGTTGTCTGACCAAGGTTTATCCTTTTCCTCATGCAGTTCCGATATATAATAGTGGGACGAATAAATTGAAGATACGTCTCATGTAGTACTCTTTACGACTTGACCTTCTTTGTGTCAACCTTAGTTCTAACGGCCCTCTTCATAGTTATTGAAGTCTATACGTCTACTGTGGTGGGAATACCGTCTTTCACTTCTCCTTGAGTTTTCGGAGAACTACTTTCACTTTCTCCTCTCACTCTTTCAACCGAATTTCGAGTTGTAAGTCTTTTACTTCTAGTACCGTAGACCAGGGTAGTGAAGTACCCTTTATCTACCCCTCTGTCACCTTTGTCACAGTCTGAAATAAAACCCCCCGAGGTTTTAGTGACGTCTACCACTGATGTCGATACTTTAATTTTCTATGAATGAGGAACCTTCTTTTCAATACTGGTTGGATCTATCGTATAACTTTTCGTCTCTGTAATGAAACGGCTGATTCCAGACAGATCAGTTCCGATACCGAAGAGGTCACCAGTACATACCTACACTCTCAACCTGACACTTCTTCCGACTCGTGGCTTCTTAACTACGAAAACTTGACACCACAACCTCTTCTGAGAACTCTCAGGGAACTTGACGTTCCTCTAGGATGGACAGGTAAGACTTCCTCTAGTCGGGACCCACAAGAAACCTTCCTTACTACGATTTGACTTTGAGGTTATGAAACCGGTGGAGTACGTTTCTCAACTGAGTAACCTTTTCTGACTACGACCCTCCCTAACCTCCGTCCTTCTCTTCCCCTGTTGTCTCCTACTCTACCGACGTACCGTAGTGACTGAGCTACCTGTACTCAGACTCACTTGAGGTCCTCAACCACTACTTGTCCCTCCGGACCACACGACGCTAAGTACCCCAGAGTTTCTCAGCCTGTGCCGACTCGCTGACTTGACTTGATTTGATTTCTCTCTCATTCTATTCCGTCGTTACTGTTTCTGAGACTTGTTTGTAATAACATTGAAGAAATATACTAGGAGTACAACTAGTTCCTTTGTCGGTTACAAAATGTAAAGGTATATTCAAGTTAGTTATTCGAAATCTGAGACTCCTGTTCCAACCTAGGTCATGTCTGAAAGACGGAACCCCTGATTCTAAATACCAAGATAGAGTGGAACTTGGCGTCGAATTTGTAAGGATACCTTATACTACTTGAACGTTTTAAGTACCCGTAAACCACGGATCAGGGAGAATGTCCAGTAAGACGTGGTATGAGACGGGACCACTTTGAGTGGACGTACACTAAGAAACATGGAAAGAGAAGTTTCTGTAAACGCGGTTACTAAAGACACAGGTAGTCGAGTTCATAGTTCGGGTTAATAAGACGTCTTACACCCTCTCCTTACCCTCTATTCTGAAGATGGTATTATCGGAATTAATATCAGATGTTTAGTACAGATAAAGTTCCAAAGTGTGTATCACATTATAAATGAGGACAACTTAATCTAGGACTTAAAGATGTTGGGATGAGATCAAGGTTCTTTACGAAAAAAGTACGTATTTGTTCCTTTTTTTGAAATTTACTCCCGTTGTATAGTAATGTAACGAAGACACCCTATTACAGATATAAAATCCACTCTCCTGATTTTTTCTCCTCCTCTCAATATTCTCCAACCGAGTGCACTGACACTTTCACTTCACAATCAGCGAGTCGACACAGGCTGAGCATCCTTGGGGTACCTGACATCGGACAGTTCGAGGAGACAGGTACCTTAAGAGGTCCATCCTTATGACCTCACCCACCAGTAAGAGAAATTGTAGATATCCCGTCCGATCGTCCGACCCTTAAGTCCCTTCCGAACTGTAACGACAGAACTCAGGTTTAAGACGTCCTGCCTTACCCCCTTCGAGTCCATCCTAAAGAGGTAAGTAAGAACTCCATCTTAAAGGAGAAGAAACTCTTTGGAGTTAGGTACGAGAATCCTCGAAGTTAACTATCCCATTATTACTCCCACCGGACCTAATGAGTTTCAGATCCCTAGATTTACAGTTAGTGTAGATTCTTAGTGAAAGTGTTGTTGTAGATCTGACTGTAAAGTGGATTGTTGAACCGTGACTTCGGATCGGTTCAACTACGTATCGTAATCGACAGTCGGTGTCTTTCCAATTCATTGAAAGGGTTACACGTGTCGATCCCTCACGGTCTCAGTATAGAGCTCGGACAGCCATGTGTCACAGGTGGGTGAGTCGGTGACGTAGTTTGATCAGACTACAACATTCAACATGCACATCATGAACGGGGAGAAAAGACAGAAGTCTTTAGTTTAAAGTTTCTGGTTTCTTTTTTACTTTTTTTTTTTTCTTTTCTTTGTGAGTTACTGTTTTCTGTTTTTTTTTTTTTTGTATTTATGACTCGATTAAAACCTGTATGTGTTCAAGTTTCTTTGAGTTCCGTAAAGTTCCGGAAAAATCCACCGAGTCGTCATTTCTTAAGTGGACGGTTACGTCCTCAAAATCTTCTGTTCCCAAGTCAGGGACCCAGTCCTTCTAGGGGACCTCCTCCTTTATCGTTGACCGAGGTCATAAGAACGGACCTCTTAGGGTACCTGGTTTCCTCGGACTGTCCGATATCAGGTGTTCCGACGTTTCTCAATCTGTTTTGAATAATAATTTGGTGTCTGGTGGTTGGTGGTGGTTTGGTAAAGTTTCGTCACTGACTGTCAAGGGTCGAAGGATACTTGTTAACAGTAAGTCTCGTGTCTAAAAGAAGTTAATTTCTATGTCACCGTTTCTTCACGACACAGTACCTCCTCACTGTCTACACAACCATCGTCGTCCGTCGACCCTACGTCTATCCGACACCTATCGTAATGACGGAGGTAAGTATCCTAAGTACCCCCTAAATTAATGACTTCGGAAAAGAGGAAGAAAAATGTAAGAGTACTTAATCTGTACCTTAAGGTCGATAGTAAAAGTTCGAAGAATGTTAAGAGACAGACCCTTTTTATCTGTTCTTATAAGAATCGATGAAAAAAAAAAGGTCGGTCTTTTATCTGTATTTATATCGATAGAATTCTTATTTAAATCTTCCGTGATCTCAGTCCATTACCGAATAAATACTATTTGTAAATCCATATAAAATTGTCGTAGTATATAAAATTTATTTCCACTACACTAATACAAGATAGAAGAACCTCTCGACACGTACGTACATTACTTCGGACCTCTCTCTACTCCCTAGTCCATATAATCCTCGATTTGGAGGTGGATTATTGGTTTATGTTATTCGTAGTCCTCCGTGACAGTCAATTAAGTATAACACCTCTTACTTTCGTGACAATAATAGTCCTTTTTTTTTTTGTATGTCATTAAAAGTGTCGATGTTACTCGTTATGTGTGTGTTTGTTTCGTCTAAGACTCTATTAGTAGAACCTAGATTTAACATGGAAGGAGAGTAAGTTATTTCCTGACAGTAAAATGTACAATACCACCCATTGGTCCTCACTCTCTCAACTTTAGGCGCTTTGTCCTCCACTCTTCCACTCTCTCTCCCATCCCCCTTTCTACCCACTTAACCTCCCTCTGTCTCTTTCTCGAAAATAAACTAAAAACAAAAAGTCTTAAATTAGTGAAAAGTTTTCGAAGTATCCGAATTATCCTTGTTTTATAGAGTCCCTGAGACCCTTGATCTTTTCTATCAGGGACATTGACCCATTCCGTAGTGGTGGACCCTACAGGACGGTATCGAACTTTCGGGTCTTGCAACCAGACAACCCGTTTTGAAGGGGAAGAAGACCCGAGGTGGAAGTGGGGGTTTTACGTTGGGTGTCTGGATGACGTCGTAGAGTCCAGAGGGGATAAAGGGGATGTTGTGTCCGGTGGACGTCCTTGTATGAGAATGACCTCGACGACACGGGTCCTTAGTCCAGTACTAGTCCCTGAATCCCTCTGTCGAGTTCCGGGACTTGTTAAGTCAAATCACCATAAACAGCCAGTAATGGAGATCACTGATTAACAGGAGAAAAACCGAACGAACGTCTACAAGCCAATATTCCTTCGTCCAAAACCAAACAAAGTATATCTTGACCGACTGTTAGAAAGTCGTGTAATTTATTCAGTAAGATCACAAAAGACTAGCGATGCCAAAGGTCACTCTACACTCAACAGAAGTGTAGACACTTTAAACTCCAGTAATCATAAAAGTTAAAAAGGAGACGATGAACACACATACACGGGTCCACCACGATCACCATTTCTTAGGTAGACGGTTCCGTCCTCTGTAATTCTCTGGGTCCAAGTTAGGGAACCAAGCCTTCTAGGGGTCCTCTTCCTTTACCGTTGGTGAGGTCATAAGAACGGACCTTTTAGGGTACCTGTCTCCTCGGACTACCCGACGTCAGGTGTTCAAGCGTCTCAGCCTGTGCTGACTTCGCTGGATCTTATGTAGTGATGCGGAAAGAGATGGAGAAGAGGACCCTGAAGGTAATTACGTATATACGTACAAGAATAACTACAAAACGGTCGTAGACTCCACGAAAATTAAAAAGAAATAAGAAAAGAAATACAAGGAGTCTGATTTAGTAGATTTAACTAGATTTAACAGGATAGAATTTAAATGACCAAGAAATAGACAGGGGAGTTTATACAAATAATCAAAATCAACCACATTAAAGTTGATATCTTAAGATGGACCAAAAAGGTGATGGGGTGAAGGGGACTAAAGACAACTAAGTAAATATAAAAGATCAACTGCTCTGTAACAAACGTAAAAGGAAGTCAAGAAATCCATGGTGAGGGAGATCAAGAAATTTACGCGCTATCAAATAATTTCTAAAACGTATCATTCAGGTGGTGGACCCGACCGAGTCCCCGTCACAAGAAAATGACAAAGACGGGTAGAGGTCCTCAGAAGGACAAGTCAAAAAAACGTATATAGTAGAAATAAAACTTTTGACCTATAAATTTTATTGTATTACACCACTAATTCGTTTAGTCTAAGAAGGGGAAGAGTCCCTAAAAACAACAGTACAGTGAAACGAATAAATGACTTAAAGGATGTGCTTAAGTGGTTTCAGGCATAAGAAATAACACACATTGTTGGTCAGAGACGAATCATTCGAACCACCAGTGGATTGATAAACTGTCTGTAAAAGGTTTTACTGAATTTGGTCATTCAAGGATTGTAAACGGTTCTCCAAGACACACGTATAACCACGTACGAAATTAAAGATTTAACTAGAATGGGAAATTAAGGACAAATACATCTCGGAATTCCGGTCGATACCCACTGTCTAATCTCTAAAAGGAAACTTTAAGAAAAAAAAAAAAAATTAAAAATGAAATAAAATGAAATGTTATGACATAACCAAAACGGTATGTAACTGTACTTAGGTGGTGCCCACATGTACACAAGGGTTTGTACTTGGGGGGAGTGGAGGGAGGGGTATTATAGAGAGACCCAGTAGGGGTACGTGGTCGGGGATCGTACGACACAGGACGTAGCCTGTATCTGACCGCTAAGTTAAGAATGTACTATCATATGTACAAAGTTACGGTAAGAGGGTTTAGTAGGGTGGGAGAGGGAGAGGGAGACTCAGGTTTTCAGGTGATATGTGTAGACACAGAAAAAACGACAGAGCGTATGTCCCAGTAGTAACGGTAGAAAGATTTAAGGTATATATACACAATCATATGACATAACCACAAAAAGAAAGACCGAATGAAGTGAGACATATTAGCCGAGGTAAGAAATCAGTGGAAGAACAAACAAGGTTAGTCAACCGGAATCCGTCGACGTTACAATTTGTCGTCAACGATTGACAAAAATTCTTTGTTAGGGCTCCTTTTCTGAGAAGTGCGATTGACTTGAGACCCAATATTCCTCCGGATACTCTACCCGATAGATCCTATGGGGTAGATCCAAGAGATCCTACCGTAAAACCCCTGAAGGTTGGACAAGACGAGGAAAGTCACTGAAGATCTTACGATAAAAAGTAACGGTTTTACTAACGACCAAAAATTCCGATAATGAAATGTGATTTTGTAGTGACAAAAATGATTTCGCACAGAGATGAGTCAGACACAGGATGAGAAACACCGGGACCCGTGACACCGGGTGGTCCGAGGAAACAGGTACCCTAAAGGGTCCACTCTTATGACCCCACCCAACGGTAAAGGGAGGAGGAGGTCCCCTAGAAGGGTTTGGTTCCTAACTTGGGTACAGAGGACGTGGAGGACGTAACGTCCGTCTAAGAAATGGTGACTCGGTGGTTCCTTCGGGAAAATGGTTATAAGTCGATAATAGTCTGATTTGTGAGGAATTTAAAAATTTTTCGAACCAATTAAAGGTCTTCAAACTTTTACAACCACAACCGTTAAAAACGGTCACAGAATAACGAGTATACCTCCTAATCCAAAATCTCCCAACAACTAACGGAAATATCTTCACCGTAAATGATCGACTAAACAATTACACCTTCACGTAATTTAAAAAATTATAGTCAAAGGAAACCTAGAGACCGGGTATTCTACTTAGTACACGGTCTACTTGTGATTCTTCTTCTTAATAAACGACATACTAACATGTATTACAAGTACAAGACTTGTTACCGTTCACTTTGAGATAGTCGAAGTAAACTTCTCCACGACAGTAGAAACCTTTTGTAACTTTTAAACTTTTTCTCATGTCGAGTTATAAGAAGGACTCAAGAGACGTAGTCTTATCTTCAAAAAGTTACTAAGGAGGTTACTCATAAAGAAAAAGGAATAGACACTTTTCTAAAACAGTTTTGATAACGTTCTATAGTCTTAAGAACTCTTTCCTTCCACTGACCATTTAAAAATATTCGATATGTCTCTCACCTTCATCAGAAATATATATGTCTTTGTCAACTTAAGAGTATCCCCTTTTAAATTTTATTACACTCGGTAATAGGAAAGATTCAAGTTGTCAATCTTACTAAAACTTATCTATGATACTTAAAAACATTGGTGTTTTACGTGTGAACTGAATCTTTCCAAATATTTTCAATAAAAAACTAGTTTTAATATTAAATACTATTAAAACCACTTATTTTGAGAAGGACTTTGATCAATAATAACCCGACAGTTTATCAAGTTTTAACTTTTCAATTGTAGTCTTTTTTAAATGGATTAAAGTTGAACTTAGTTTTTAATTTCGAACCAAAATAAAGTGAGGTAGTCGACTTTCTTATAGTCAGACACACACAGATACAAAAACATACTCACAAACTGGAAGTAGATCTATTTACGGGTGATAAAGTCGAAAGAAACAACATCAACAACAAGTCAGTGATTCAGTACAGGCTGAGAAACACTGAAGTACCTGATATCGTGTGGTCCGAAGGGACAGGAAGTGATAGAGGGTTTCAAATGTGTTTGAGTACAGGTAACTCAGTCACTACGGTAGGTTGGTAGAGTAGAAGACAGTTGGGGAAGAGGAGGAAGGGAGTTAGAAAGGGACGTAGTCCCAGAAAAACTTACTCAACCGAGAAACGTAGTCCACCGTAGTTTCATAACCTCGAAGTCGAGGTAGTAGTCAGGAAGGTTACTTATAAGTCCCAACTAAAGGAAATCCTAACTGATCAAACTATAGGAACCTCAGGTTCCCTGAGAGTCCTCAGAAGAGGTCGTATAAAGACACAGAGACACATACTTACAAACTGGGAGAGTGGATTTATTCATGGGTAATCAAATTAAAAGAATGGGTTTAAATATCCTTTCCCACGTAGAAGAAGATTCAGTCCACATCGAATACGTAGAAGGACCTTTGTAACACAAAACAGAAACGGTCCTTGACGTTTTCTGAACGTACGTCCCAAAACTTTGTGTTTTTACAATTTAAACAGTCAGAAACAATAAAGTTGAATTTATAAGTCAAGTCCGATCTTGAAGACTCTAAAAAACGAACAACCAAATGTATACATAGAATTCCCGACTACACCTCTTCAGACTTTTTGTGTGGAAACCCACCCCGTTGGAAAGTTCGACTCCGATTGAAGTGTCAGTGCAATGTTTTCACTCATTCTTGCTCCGTAAAACAACAGAAGAAGAACGAAAATGAACAAACTAAATTTGTTTTGTTTTGGAAGAAAACTCTGTTTTCTACTTGACTACCCCTTCTTTACGGGTCTACGATGACTTGTACAGTGTGGTCGTACACATTCTTCTCTTTCAAAAACCGATGACTCTTTACAACGACCTTCACTTAGACTAAGGTACGTCAGGTCGAAATTGACCAACAGGTCAGTATGTACTGACTAGGTAGGACGGAACATACATTAATCATATTTTAACCCATTCTCCACCCTGTATGGGAAAAGATAAGACGTGTACGTCAGAAGTTTCGTTTTCTCGAAACTTCCATCCTCCAGTAAACAAAGATTACGTTTTGGAAATAAATCAACCGTCTAATAACGTCCTAACCGTGTAAAAGGTCGTCTCTCTATTTGCGATCATTGTTGAAGGTACGACTTTTGAACAGTTCAGTGTCGTATAGTTAACCACAAACGGTACGACGAACAGTACATTCTACGGGGTTTGACGATACAAAACTGTGAATTACACATTGTTTTACGATCACAACCCAGAAACGACAAGGGTTCCTTTCCTTATCTAAGATTCGGTGTGTCTTGAAACACGATACGAACGGTGACAGAAAAATTGATCCTTGACGAGAGATGAAACGGACTAAATACTCTCTTCTAGTAAGTTAAGACTTATACTATTAATCTCAGGGGAGAAAGTAATGTGAGTAAGTAGAGTCTCTCACTTATAAACTCTTCCTTCAAATGTAACAGTCCTCTCCCTGTCCCTCTAGACCATTCTATGTATCGGACTACTCCTCTTTGTCTCACGCAAGTCATAGTAATACAACCAAAAACGTTGTCTACTCCCTAGAGGACGAAAGAAGGACCCAGGTCAAGAGTAGTATCTTGAAATGGATATACTTTTTATTTTCATTTATGATTCTGTGTAGAAGAGGAAACGGACTCCGTGGAAATACGAGGAGGATTTGTCAGAGGGGGTGGTGGCCGAGAACCCTGGAGAGACTGGTGGGTAGAACGGGGACTGGTCGGGACCAGAACCACGAGTACCAGCAGAGACTAGAACACACGGGGTGGTACTGGTAAAGGGTACCTTCACTGTTTATCTGTTACAAGGTTAGTTTACAATGAAGGGTCAAAAACCCTTTAAGACGTCAAATTAAGAGGTTCTTTTTTGAAGGTCTCTTTATTCGAACTTGTGTTTCTTTTGTTAACTATGAATACTGTCTTCAAAAAAATATTCGGATATCACCATATTCGGTACGGCACACCCCGGTGGGTTCTACCCACCCAGTACCACCTCTCCAGACTGTCCCACACCATGTGACCTCTTCCCTTACCTTTTGGTGAAGTCATAAGAACGGAACTCCTGGGGTACTGGACATACTTTTCCGTTTTACTATCCTATTACTTTCCCCTTGAGAGACCCAGCCATCCACGGGTTATACGATGACCTCTAGTCACCTCTTTATTGAGGTCTTTCTTACTTCCGTATCTCACTTTCGTTTTTGTTATGGGTCAACACCTACACTGACCACTATCTTCGTTCCAGGTTACGACATTTCTCGTTATAACATATGCTTGGACCTTGCAATCCAGGTGCTTAGTTCCGTTTAACCTTCACCAGTTTGTCCTCTATCGTTCTCACTTGCAGTTGTAAGATCCTTAGTCGCTTGATTTTACCTGACCTTACCCACTTAAATTGAGTCTACTGGTAATATAGATGATGACACCCGTCCTTAGGAAGTCTTCTTTACCTCATCGGTAGTACCAGTTACTTTCTCAGGTTTTACGTCATGAACTTACATTAGAGTTTTTACTGTTTTACGAGGGACAATTAAAGGTTCCGTTTGGTAAGTTATAGTGTCATTAGGTTCGGATACGGGGTTGGCCATTTCGACTTTTTCGACTTCAACTTGTCCAGATACTTCTGGATGTTCTGGAAAATCTTGATTGTGGGGTTTTTCTACAGAAAAAGTAATATCCCCTGACCTTACGTTTTCATCCTTCAGTTCTTTGTGGACCTCATTGTCCGTTTAAACCGGAACCTTACACCTTACTTCGTCCTCTCAAAAGGGTTCTCTTGTGTGACCAGTATCGTTTGTGGGAGAAGGTTGTTGTGTTCTCTTCTGAAATGTGTACCTGTATTGGTCTACCAGTTGTGTCTTTAGTCTAACTAATATAAGAAACGTCGGTTTCTACCTCTCCGAGATGTGTCAGTTGTTTTTGTTCTGGTCCTCGACTGACACCGAGTCTAGTACTTAAGGAATAACGGTTTAAGTCTGAATTTAACTTCTTTCATTCCTTGTGGTGATCTGGTAAGTCCATACTGGATTGAGTTTAGGGAATACTAATATGTTACCTTCACTCTTTATCTAAATTCCCTGATCTAGACTATCTGTCTCACGGACTACTTGATACCTACTTCCAAACACTGTAACATGTCCTCTGTCCCTCGTTCTAGTGAGGGTACCTTTTCTTTACATCTTTTCGTTTTACCGACAGACCCCTCCGGAATGTTTATCGACACTTTTCTTCTCTTCACTTTTCGTTTCCTCTTTTCCTTTCTATATTCGTAGACTTACGTTTCAAGGTTTCTTATCGTTACTCTCTATCCTTTCGGAAGAGGTCACTAGTTATGTTTCTTTATCTCCCTTTGTTGTCTTACCTTTTCTGATCTCTAGAGAAGTTCTTTTAATCTCTATGGTTCCCTTGTAAAGTACGTTTCTACCCGAGTTATTTCCTGTCTTTACTATACCTGGACTGTCTCTACCATACCTGGATAGTCTTCGTCTTCTATAATTCTTCTCTACCGTTCTTATGTGTCTTCTTGACATGTTTTTTCTAGAAGTGTTGGGTCTATTGGTGCTACCACACTAGTGAGTGGATCTCGGTCTATAGGACTTTACACTTCAGTTCACCCGGAATCTTTCTTAGTGACGTTTGTTTCGATCACTTCCACTACCTTAAGGTCAACTCGACAAAGTTTGGGACTTTCTACTACGACAGTTTCACGACGTGAGTTATACGGTCGTTTAAACCTTTTGAGTCGTCACCGGTGTCCTGACCTTTTACAGTCAAAAATAAGGTTAGAGTTTCTTTCCGTTACGGTTTCTTGCAAGTTTGATGGTGTGTTAACGTGAGTAGGGTGTGTGATCATTTCATTACGAGTTTTGAGAGGTTCTGTCCGAAGTCGTTATGCACTTGACACTTGAAGGTCTACAAGTTCGACCAAAATCTTTTCCGTCTCCTTGGTCTCCAGTTTAACGGTTGTAGACGACCTAGTAACTTTTTCGTTTTCTCAAGGTCATTTTGTAGATAAAGATGGAATAACTACGGTTTCGGAAACTGACACACCTAGTGTTATTTGATACCTTTTAGGACTGTCACTACCCTTATGGTCTGGTGGACTGGTCTGAAAACTCTTTGGATATACGTCCAGTCCTTCGTAGTCAATCTTGATCTGTACCTTTTTGGTTGATCAAGGTTTATCCTTTTCCTCATGTAGTTCCGACATATAACAGTGAGACGAAAAAATTGAATATACGTCTCATGTAGTACTTTTTTAGACCCGACCTTCGTGTTCGACCTTAATTCTAACGGTCCTCTTTATAGTCATTGGAGTCTATACGTCTACTGTGTTGGAAATACCGTCTTTCACTTTTCCTTGATTTTTCGGAGAACTACTTTCACTTTCTCCTCGCACTTATTCAACCGAATTTCGAGTTGTAAGTCTTTTGCTTCTAGTACAGTAGACCAGGGTAGTGAAGTACCCTTTATCTTCCCCTTTGCAACCTTTGTCACAGTCTGAAATAAAAAAACCCGAGGTTTTAGTGACGTCCACCACTAACGTCGGTACTTTAATTTTCTACGAATGAGGAACCTTCCTTTCAATACTGGATGGATCTATCGTATAACTTTTCGTCTCTGTAATGAAACGGTTGTTTCCAGGCAGATCAGTTCCGATACCAAAAAGGACACCAGTACATACCTACACTCTCAACCTGACACTTCTTTAGACTCGTGGTTTGTTACCTATGCAAGTTTGACACCACAACCTCTTCTGAGAACTCTCAGGAAACCTGACGTTCCTCTAGGTTGGTCAGGTAAGATTTCTTCTAGTCAGGACCCACAAGTAACCTTCCTGACTGCGATTTCGACTTTGAGGTTATGAAACCGGTGGAGTACACTTCACAACTGAGTAACCTTTACTGGGACTACGACCCTCCCTAACCCCCGTCCTCCTCTTCCCCTGCTGTCTCCTACTCTACCGACCTACCTTCTCAGTCTGTACTGAATCAATGACTTGTCGTTTTGAGGAATTTTCGATAGTCACAGGGGACGGTACATATTACAATCCTATCTGATTGTTTTCCGTCGGAAAACATGGGTCATTAGATAGTGTAGGCTCTCAAGAGGTACTTCCACTTTGTGGGGTCTCTGTACGGTAAGATGAAGTGACTAGAAGGAAGATCCCCTTTGTTGACTCCTGAAGAACAGGGGAGAATCACTGGTCTGACGACGTCGTCCCAAATGTTTACAGTCGTACAAGGGTACGGAGACGAAGTGTACAGGGGTTTCCCCTCCTTTTGTCCCCACTGGAAGTACCCAGAGTTCAAAGGTTGTACTTGACTTCGAGACCAAATCATTTACAAAGTAAATACTATTAATAGATGAATTACTTTTAGAGAACAAAAAGAGACAGAGAAAAAAGTTGTGTCTTTTGATGTGTAAGTTTTCTACAAATTAAAGTATGTTTTGTTCAAGAGTTTATAAAGGGGTTGAATCTAGGGTGTATCATATTTTCCTACGGAACTTTGAGTCGGTTCCCCACAAGTCTTACGTAGAGGGACGGTGTCACAGTCGATGAATGTTGGTTTCTAGATGTGTCGTTTACAAGTCAAATTTTTGAGAATGTACACAATGATTTTGGACGTCCTCCGTACTAACTACAGACCCATTGATACATGTCTTTACAGAAGACATCGTATTTGTGGACGTTATAACAAATCGGATAAAACTAAGACACAGACAAATTGTTTCTTACTTCGTCCACCGAGAAAGGACTCTCTTTGTAAAACCAATTTTACTTTTGAACCGGTTCCATTATCTTTATAAGTGTTGTCTCTCGTTAACTTTTTACCTCGGACAGGGATTCAGTAACTTACCATGACAAAGGAACTTCTGTTATACTTGAGATAACATGACTCAAATATAAATACCACAACAATTTTATAGATGACCGGAAATTTGTAACGTGAATCCGGGTTAAATACTGTGTTTGTTCTTTCGTAAAACACACCGCACCGATTATGAACGTAAAAAAAAATTTGAATATTCAGTCATGTTCGGTCGATGTGTCCTAAAACCTACGTTATCTAATGTCCTCAATTGCTCAGTATTAGGTATCCAAACTAGACGTTTTTCTTACTAATACGAAAACATTAATGTCTTAGATTAACCATAGACCATGGATTAATCATAGACTGACCGTACAACGTCAGGTACCCAGCGTTTCACAGTCTGCGCTGACTCGCTGACTTGACTTGACTTGACTTGACCATAGATTTTTACGTTCACATAAAGGTTGGTCGTCCGGAACTCGTCGTCATCGTCACACCTACATGGGGGTGTTCTCCGTCTGGAAGAGGGGTCTCCTAAGGGACCGAAACAGGAAGAGCCCCCGAGGAGAGGTGTCTGGTAGAGGGTAGTGACTCGTTGTGATAGGACCCGTTCCTCGACCCAGAAATCGTAGAGAGGAAGGTTTATACGGTACACCTCTACGACTTTGAGACCTGGAAGACCCTGAGAGTGGTCCTTGTTTGTCCTATTGAACCTGGGTCCTAGAAACATTGGGAGTTTAGAGGAGGACTTGGGAACCGGAAGAGAAACGGGGAGACTAAGTTTTGGACGGGGGAGAAGGAGGGACGGAGGTTGGGGGGATGAGGGTGGGGAGGTGTCGGACCCTGGTCAAGATCCACACTCGTCACCTCGACAAACGTAAAAACCTTCGTGACACTGGAGAAGAGTTGGGTGTACGAAGGAAGAAGATGGTATTTACATACGCGGTGACTCCTTGACGTCATAAAGTCTGTCTTTATCACTCTGTAAACCAATTTTGGCCTAATAAAGTAGAAAGGTCATAGAGATTTAAAGTTAAGAAAGTTTTATCGTGTTATCCTTTTTCTTTCTCTTTGACTTCGAACCCTCTTTTAAGCCTTGAATTCCACTGTCAAAAAGAGGAAGAAAGTCAAGTCAAGTCAGTACAGGATGAGAAACGTTGGGGTACCTGGCGTCGTGCGGTCCGTCCGAAGAGACAAGTAGCGGTTAAGGACCTCGAACGAGTTTGAGTACGAAAACGGAAGAAATTATAGAAGGATTTTCTTAACCGAAACTGGAGACAAGATCTTATATACCGACCTTCTCACCAGTTTCTTTAGGTGGGAAAAGGAAGATTGTGACACCTCAGTATTGTAAGGTGTATTTACTCAATTTACAGACGTCAAGTGAGTTTAATAGTAAAGGTTACTTTCAGTCTTACGTGTGACACCTGAGACCCCAGACGTAAACACACGTCGAGACACGCAGGAACAGACTTCTGTCCCCACTATTCCCGTTCAGGTGACCGGAGTGCGAGTCACTTGTACGGCAGCGTTCACCTCGGGACCCATGGGCCCTCGGATGTTTTACGTGTCCCGTGAACAAGGGGGTCAGTTCCTATTGAACCCTTGACTATATAAAAATCATTTTACAATCTCCAAGTTTCTATCGGACGATATACCGACTACAAGGTATGTTTAATTATGTACTTATGTTTAATTTTATTTTATTGTTGAGTCTTTAATTTTCTGGTAAAATTCCATTTACGTTTTAAATTTTTTTATGGGATTCAGTGAAAATTTTCAATGTACGTTTCTCAAAGGAAATTCAGTAACCTTTTAATTTTTTTTTATTACTAAATAAATTAAAGTCTATAATGTGTATGTAAATATTAAAAACAGTGTTATCCAGATCAAAAAGTTACATCAGACATAATTGTCTTTTAAAATTATTATAACTCTCTTTGACTAATTAATAACAACAAGTTTTTATACTGGTAACCTTTGTCTCACACACCGTCGGTAGTACAAAACCTTCGAGTATCTTTTCGAAATTTCCCTTTTGTCGAGTAAGAGTGTTCGGAGTTACTTGTTTGATCTTATCGTAACGAAAAAAGGTCGTTAATTAAATAGGAACCCAGTACCATATTACCAATTAACTGAGACTTGTGACTTCAATAACATGTGATTTATAGGTGATAAAAAAAAATGAAGATTTATCCGTAACTAATATTTAATGAGTTTCCGTTCTTTTTCTAATATTGAGTCTTCACTGGATTAATTTTTTGGAAGAACCTCTTTCACTAGTTATTGTGTGCACGGTGAAATGAATGGGACACCTGTTTTTCTTCGTTTATATATTAGTTATGTAATTTCAGTTGTTGTCACTCGGTACAAAAATTACAAACATCATGAACAAATTTTTGGTCAGAACGGAGGCACACAGAAAAAATGGATTTATGTGAAAGTACTAAATTTTGGAGTATCAAAAACTCTGTTACTTGTTGAAAATCTCTTAGAAGTGGTTATACTATTTATATATGTACTGGTCTTACAATATCTTTAAACGTTTTCCCACCTCTTTATTTTTTTAAGGACCAGAGAATAAGGAGGGTTGACGTTATTCCTTCATTGAAACTTTTAATAACATGTTTTAACGAAAACGAAACTTCACATGTACGGTTTCATAAAATGGAGTAGACTGAAAGTGTATAAAAAAAGGTAAATAAAAGGGAGTAAGTCAAAGGTCACTAAAGGATGAAGGTCATGATTAGAATCTCAAGATATAAATCTTTTCCATCGTGTGCATCAACTTCTTTTTTTATTTACACCCTTGAGATTGGTAGAGACATGAGATTTACATTTGACACAAATATTTTCTCATACATTAAAGACGGAATAACTGATACGACTTCGGAAACTGATACACCTAGTGTTATTTGACACCTTTTAAGACTTTCTCTACTCTTATGGTCTGGTAGACTGGACGGAGACCTCTTTGGATATGCGTCCCGTCCTTCGTTGTCAATCTTGACCTGTACCTTGTTGTCTGACCAAGGTTTATCCTTTTCGTCACGTAGTTCCGACATATAACAGTGAGACGAATAAATTGAAGATACGTCTCATGTAGTACTCTTTGCGACTCGACCTTCTTCGTGTTCGACCTTAGTTCTAACGTCCCTCTTTATAGTTATTGGAGTCTATATGTCTACTGTGGTGGGAATACCGTCTTTCACTTCTCCTTGATTTCTCGGAGAACTACTTTCACTTTCTCCTCTCACTCTTTCAACCGAATTTCGAGTTGTAAGTCTTTTGCTTCTAGTACCGTAGACCAGGGTAGTGAAGTACCCTTTATCTACCCCTTTCTCACCTTTGTCTCAGTCTGAAATAAAACCCCCCGAGGTTTTAGTGTCGTTTGTCACTGACGTCGGTATTTTAATTTTCTGCGATCTCCACTTTCGCAGACGGACGTTACGCCCTCTGGACCCAAGCTAGGAACCCCGCCCTTCTAGGGGACCTCTTCCTTCACCGTTGGGAGAGGTCATAAGAACGGACCTCTTAGGGCACCCGCCTCCTCGGACCACCCGATGTCAAGTGCCCCAGCGTTTCTCAGCCTGTGCTGACTCGGTGAAGAGAAAGTGAAAGTGAGGAACCTTCCTTTCGATGCTGGTTGGATCTATCGTATAACTTTTCGTCTCTGTAATAAAACGGTTGTTTACAGGCAGATCAGTACCGATACCAAAAAGGTCACCAGTATATACCTATACTCTCAACCTGACACTTCTTTCGACTCACGACTCATTAACTACGAAAACTTGACACCACAACCTCTTCTGAGAACTCTCAGGGAATCTGACGTGATAAAAACGGACTTTTTAAGGTACCTGTNGACACCTGTTTTTCTTCGTTTATATATTAGTTATGTAATTTCAGTTGTTGTCACTCGGTACAAAAATTACAAACATCATGAACAAATTTTTGGTCAGAACGGAGACACACAGAAAAAATGGATTTATGTGAAAGTACTAAATTTTGGAGTATCAAAAACTCTGTTACTTGTTGAAAATCTCTTAGAAGTGGTTATACTATTTATATATGTACTGGTCTTACAATATCTTTAAACGTTTTCCCACCTCTTTATTTTTTTTAGGACCAGAGAATAAGGAGGGTTGACGTTATTCCTTCATTGAAACTTTTAATAACATGTTTTAACGAAAACGAAACTTCACATGTACGGTTTCATAAAATGGAGTAGACTGAAAGTGTATAAAAAAAGGTAAATAAAAGGGAGTAAGTCAAAGGTCACTAAAGGACGAAGGTCATGATTAGAATCTCAAGATATAAATCTTTTCCATCGTGTGTATCAACTTCTTTTTTTATTTACACCCTTGAGATTGGTAGAGACATGAGATTTACATTTGACACAAATATTTTCTCATACATTAAAGACGAAATAACTGATACGGCTTCGGAAACTGAGACACCTAGTGTTATTTGACACCTTTTAAGACTTTCTCTACTCTTATGGTCTGGTGGACTGTACAGAGACTTCTTTGGATATACGTCCCGTCCTTCGTTGTCAATCTTGACCTGTACCTTGTTGTCTGACCAAGGTTTATCCTTTTCCTCACGTAGTTCCGACATATAACAGTGGGACGAATAAATTGAAGATACGTCTCATGTAGTACTCTTTGCGACTCGACCTTCTTCGTGTTCGACCTTAGTTCTAACGGCCCTCTTTATAGTTATTGGAGTCTATACGTCTACTGTGGTGGGAATACCGTCTTTCACTTCTCCTTGATTTCTTGGAGAACTACTTTCACTTTCTCCTCTCACTTTTTCAACCGAATTTCGAGTTGTAAGTCTTTTGCTTCTAGTACCGTAGACCAGGGTAGTGAAGTACCCTTTATCTACCCCTTTCTCACCTTTGTCTCAGTCTGAAATAAAACCCCCCGAGGTTTTAGTGTCGTTTACCACTGACGTCGGTATTTTAATTTTCTGCGATCTCCACTTTCGCAGACGGACGTTACGCCCTCTGGACCCAAGCTAGGAACCCAGCCCTTCTACGGGATCTCTTCCTTCACCGTTGGGTGAGGTCATAAGAACGGACCTCTTAGGGCACCTACCTCCTCGGACCACCCGATGTCAAGTGCCCCAGCGTTTCTCAGTCTGTGCCGACTCGGTGAAGTGAAAGTGAAAGTGAGGAACCTTCCTTTCAATGCTGGTTGGATCTATCGTATAAGTTTTCGTCTCTGTAATAAAACGGTTGTTTACAGGTAGATCAGTACCGATACCAAAAAGGTCACCAGTATATACCTATACTCTCAACCGGACACTTCTTTCGACTCACGGTTTCTTGACTACGAAAACTTGACACCACAACCTCTTCTGAGAACTCTCAGGGGACCTGACGTTCCTCTAGGTTAGTCTGGTAGGATTTGATCTAGTCAGGACCCACAAAGAACCTTCCTTACTGCGATTTCGACTTTGAGGTCATGAAACCGGTGGAGTACGTCTCAACCGAGTAACCTTTTCTGAGACTACGACCCTCCCTAACCACAGTCATTCTTTTCCCCTGTTCTCCTACTCTACCGACCTACCGTAGTGGTTGAGCTACCTGTACTCAGACTCACTTGAGACCCTCAACCACTACCTGCCCCTCCACACCGCACGACGTCAAGTACCCCAGTGTTTCTCAGCCTGTGCTGACTTGCTGACTTGACTTGACTTGACTTGACTTACTACACTCCCGAAGGAATCACCGAATATACCATTTATTAAACGGACGTTACGTGTCTGGACCGAAACTAGGGGGGTTCTTCCCTTACCGTTGGGTGAGGTCATAAGAACGGACTTTTTAAGGTACCTGTCCCCTCGGACCGTCCAATGTCAGGTACCCCAGATTTTCTCACCCTGTACTGACTTGTCACTTGTGAAAGTGAAAAAACATTACTAACGTTTACGATATTTATCAACTCTGAGATCAAAGAGGTCAAATAAGAACCCCTAAAAACTTTAGGGTTCTAACCTGTTTTTACATTTGGACTCTAGATCTTTTCTGGCTTGTCTGACCCTTTAAAATTATACTACTAATTGACTTCTGTTATCATTTTATTTTCAAGATAAATTAAAACTTACACAAAGTTCCTGTATAATTAGTTTTACATTTGTTTAGTCAATTTTTAAGATTTTTAACATTTTAGTAGCAGTTCTAATGACTAAAGAATAGATCCTTCTTTACCATCGATAACTCTGAGGCATAAGATAGGAGAGGAAGTAAACCTCAACGACAAAAAGTTCTAGGTCTAGATCGGATAACCAAACAACCCCGACGGTAGTTTTTTTTTTTTTGTTTTGTTTTGTTTTGTTTTTTTGGATTGACCATTTGTCTTTTTTTACATAAAAGAGTCTAATTCATTCATTCATTCACTTTCAGTGAGTCAGTATAGACTGAGAAACGCTGTGGGACCTGATATGTCAGGTACCTTCAGAGGTCCGGTCTTATGACATCACCCATCGGACAACGAAGAGGTCCCCTAGAAGGGTTGGGTCCCTAGTTTGAGTCCAGAGGGTGTAACGTCCGTCTAAGAAATGGTCGACTGGGTGTACCTCAGACTTTTCAGACTCTAGTTACACAGGTGGGTGTCCCCCAAAGAGGACTCCGGACAGAGGAACCGGCCATATACCGGTAGAAGAGGGACACAGAAGTATCGGAGAGGTGAGGTATGCACGGACACAGGATTAGAGAAGAATGTTACTGTGACCAGTATAACCTGGTCCTTGGTGAGATCACTGGAGTCGATTGGATTAGTAGAGAAATATCCGGTAGGAGGACCTCTTCCTTTACCGTTGGGTGAGATCATAAGAACGGACCTCATAGGGTACCTACCTCCTCGGACTATTCGATTTCAGGTACCCCAGCGTTGCTCAGTCTGTACTGACTCACTGAAGTGAAAGTGGAGGTTCCTGTCAGGCAAAGACTTCATGACCTCCCGATCTTGAATTTATATACTTGTACCCCGTCGTGGTCCCTGTGTTAAGTCGAGTATCATAGATTCTTATACTATTAAATATTTCAAAAACCATATAAAAGAAATATAGTGACCAATATGACGATAGCCCTTTCTGACAGTGAGTAAACTTATATTATTTGTATCTTGAGTTCCAGAGTCATTCAACGATATTTTTTATTAAAGGTGCGTGTCTTGATATTAGATGATACTATCCTCTTACGTACCAAGAGTGACTAAAAGTATCCCTAGTATTGTTCACAAAGTCCTACCTTAAACAAAGACTTTAAACGTATTTTGACTATTTTCGTTAGTATAACGGAAAAGTAATTATAAATATTTACGTCAGAGAATAATACATAAATATGGAAAATCAAGTTACTTCCTATGTCCTGTCTGTCGTCACAGTGCGACACGATCGACATAAGTGATTTTTGTGGTGTCTGTTTTCCGTCCGCCCAAAGATCCTGTGTTTTACATATACCGTGTTAAGTTCTTTATTAATAAAATTGTTTTGTGCTGTTTTTCAATTTATCGACACCTTTATATTTGTCTGATGTGATACCGTCATTTTATAAAGGGTGATCAAATTAAGATGTAGTTTTAAATTTTCGGTCCTTGGTGAGATATATTAACGTACGGAAGTAACGAATTTCTCCGTCAACTAAATAGTAAACCTAAAATACAACGTATCTACGAATGTAAATAAAACAAGTAAAGAAGTCCGAAATATACAAATTTTATATTATAATATATATATACATATATACTTTTGTATCCTTTCCTCGGACGTCAAAATAGACATTAAGACACATATCAATCTTTCCCCTTTTGTCAAGGAGTTTCTATCCTCTCTTATACAACGTAAAGTACCAGAATTAACGGACTCCCTAGTTGTCGTTTTAGTCACGTTATTTTGTGAGTCTCTAACTATCCCCAAGAGAGATTTCTGCCTCTACGAGTCTCTACGAGTCACCCTGTAGTGTCTCGAAAGGGGTATGGGTCACAAATCCGGCGACCATATAATTTTTATATACTTACAGTGTTGTAACACTCTGTTGATATGAGGTTATTTTTGATTAAATTTTTTACATACTTACAGTTTTGTTTTAAAATCTTGGGTACGAGCATGTGTATGTGAATGTCTGTTAGTAATATATAGTAAACTTCTTTTCTGACACAATTTCACTTCCGAAAACGTGTCTACAAGGCTACTGTCGGTCGGGGGGTGGGGGTGGGGTGAGGGGTCGGGGTGTAGGTACGTCCGAGTCAGAGGGGTCGTCCCTGAGTTTCCGTTGTCTCTTCGAGTTAAAATCTCTCGACACAAAACTAGTACTAACAGTCGTAAGGTCACGAGCAGATCGAAGGAGTAACCTAACCAAGGGACCCTGACGAGATTGTTTGATGGGGAACACCCGAATTTTGTGATGTGGAATCAAAGGAATGATACACACACACAATCAACGAGTCAACACAGGCTGAGGTGCTGGGGTACCTGGCATCGGGCGGTCCGAGGAGACAGGTACCCTAAGCGATCCACTCTTATGACCTCTCCCAACGGTAAAGGAAAAGGTCGATGGGTCCCTAGAAGGGTTGGGTCCCTAGTTTTGACCCAGAGGACGTAACGTCCGTCTGCGAAATAAGAGACTCGGTGGTCCCTTCGGGTTTTATAAATAAATTCGGGGAAAAACCCTCCTCCCCGTTCTTATAACCCCACCCAACGGTAAGGGAAGAGGTCGAGACTTGGGCCCAGAGGACGTAACATCCGTCTGTGAAATGGGAGACTCGGTGGTCCCTTCAGAGGATAAAACGACCTCCGGGTTACAGACTTTACCCACAAACCTAGTTTTAGTTCCGTAATTGACCCGACTTAAGAAGGACGTCGAATATTCCCTTTTAGACAAAGAAAACGACAAGGAGGCCAAACGTCTCCGACAAAAGTATCAGAAACAGAGGACCGAGGAAGGTAAAGGTTCAGGTCGTTCTTACGGAGTACAAGGAAAGTGTGGAGTTTAGAGAGACTGGAGAAGAAGGTAACAGGATAAGTAGAGTGTGTGTGGGACTAAGGAAGAAGAAGTTGAAAATTCCCGGATACACTAATGTAACCCCGGTGATCCTATTGTGCCCTATTAACGGAACAAAGTTCAAGTCGATTAAAGTTGAAGTAAAGGAAACGTTGGAATTAAGGTACATTGTATAGTATAAGTGGTTGTTAGCCGTAAAACCGTACCTCCAGAAACCCTCAGATATTGCAATGGATAGAGTGAATAAAAAAAGTAATTTTTATACATACAATCGGTTACCGATAGTTTTCTACTTAATTACATAAGTTCTTTGTTCATTTCTTTTGTTCCTTTCTTTGTCTAGTACCGTTTGACCCGCCCCATCTATTTTGGGTCCGTTTTCTTTTACTTTATCCGCTATCGACCTCTTTACCGCTGTACCTGGGTGACCACATTCTCGAGAAGGTTGAGAGAGAGAGACAGAGTATAGACTCCAGTGGGAAGTTCGTGTCCTTCTTCACACATCATAAGACGTCCTTTTTATATATAAATCTTCTACCTATTTACGTCAGATCCTTGTCTATTCCGTCTTTGTAAAGGGTCTCTGTTTGTATCTTTCAGTTTTAATCAAGGAAGATTAAAAAGTTTAAAGAAAACTGTAGTGATCTTTTGACCTCGAATTTTTTGTTTTTATTTTGTTCCGAGTATACAACAAAAATTAATCTTTTATTTAAATCTCCGTTACAATGAAGTTCTTTGATATTCTTTCAACCTTCATCGACAGAACAAAGGGGATCGTAGGGAAAGTAAAATTAGTGGATCGTTATGAAAATGTGTTCAAGTGTCACTGTTCGAGTTCTTTTGAAGCGATACTTGATGTTCCCACACTTCAGTGACCCTCCCTTACTTTCCAAAATGACTTTTGATCTCAGAAGAGAAGTCCAGAGTTTTCCCGACTACCCCCAGGGAACGGACGTCTATTGGGTATACCGGAGTGGTCCAAGAGGACTCCCTCAATTTGTTACCGAATAATGTCAGACCCGAACAAGATGGTAGTCCTCTTATTTCGAAAGGGTTCCGACCACTACCCACAACACTCACTTTCAGTCGCCAAGACTCAAGGGAGTGAAGGGACTAGACAGAGGGGGAGACTTGTGACCCTATTATTATTCGAGATGTACACAAGAACCTCAGTTCACTCTGTCTAATCATCCTCTTTCACACTCTACGACTTGACTCCAATGTCTACGACTTTAATTCTACGACCTAATTCTCTTTGTCTTGTTTATCCTACTTATCTCTTTATATATTCTTCTCTAATGACACCTACCACTGACGTAGGTACTTTAATTTTTCTGCGAACGAGGAACCTTCTTTTGGATGCTGTTTGGATCTGTCACATAAGTTTTCGTCTGTAGTGAAACACCTGTTTCCATGCATATCAGTTTCGACGCCGAAAAGGTCCTCAGTACAAACCTACACTTTCAACCCGGTACATCTTTCAACTCATGGTTTCTTAAGTACGAAAACTTGACACCACGATTTCTGAGAACTCTGAGGAAACCTGTCTTTCCTCTAGTTTGGTAAGTTAGGATTTCCCTTTGTTGGGACGTAAAAGTAACCTTCTTGACAATAACTTTGAAGTTATGAAACCGGTGGACTACACTTCCCTGTTGAGTAACCTTTTCTGGGACTACGACCCTTTCTAACTTCCGTTTTCATCTTCCCCCGTTGTCTTCTACTCTACCAATCTATC
This sequence comes from Capra ibex, assembly GCA_006410555.1. Taxonomy (NCBI): domain Eukaryota; kingdom Metazoa; phylum Chordata; class Mammalia; order Artiodactyla; family Bovidae; genus Capra; species Capra ibex. The sequence goes on from SJYO01037955.1 coordinate 54,731,947, forward strand.
GTAGTGACTGAGTCGTCTGTACTTAGACTCGTTTGAGGTACTCTGGCACCTACTGTCTCGTCGGTCTGGACGACGTTCGGTGACCCCATCGTTCCTCAACGTGTCCTGAATCACTGACTGGTTGTTGTTGTTGCATTCTACTCTAAATAGTGTCCTTAACCGAGTACCCCAATACCTCCGCTTTTCAGGGTACTAGAAGACGGACGTTCGTCCTCTTCGTCCTTTCGTCCACCTCAACAAGGTACCTGTAAGTTTCCGTACTCTTGGTCCCCTTGACTACCACACTCAGACTTGACCTTGGTCAACCGGACCCTTGGTCCCTATCTTCCACATTCAGGACGACTCTCAGGTTTCCGACCTCTTGGTCCTCGCGTCTCCTACCTCTTTCACCTACAGGGTAGACTTCGTCTCACTCAATCAAACACAAAGGAGGTGGAAAAACGAGATAAGTCAGGGAGTCGGATCACTCACTACGGATGTGTGTAATCCCTTCCACCAGAAGAAATAAAACAGACGACTAAGTTTACGATTAGAGAAGGACTTTACGGGAGTATCCACAACAACAAGTCAGCGAGTAAGTACAGGTTGAGAAACACTGGACACCTGACGTCGTGCGGTCCGAAGGGTCAGGAGGTGATAGAGGATGTCAAACGAGTGTGAGTACAGGTAACTCAACTCCTACGGTAGGTTAGTAGAGTAGGAGACAGTAGGGGAAGAGGAGGACGGAAGTTAGAACGGGTCGTAGTCCTAAGAAAGGCTACTCAGTTGAGAAGTGTAGTCCACCTGTTTCATAGTCTTGAAGTCGAAGTCGTTACCAGGAAGGTCACTTACAAGTCCTACTTAAAGGAAATCTTAACTGACAAAACTAGAACGTCAAGTTGAGTGACTCGTCATAAATGAGTCCTATTTACTTTTGTTTATCGATGTTAATTTGAACGTACACATATAAGTATAATAGAATAATATCAGTTTTGGGTCTTTTTTAAGATCACAGGTAGTTGACCATCACCTAAATTTTTTGACATCATATAGTTATGTTAAGTATGATGAGTCGTCATTTTGTCTTGTTGATTTGTATTTTCGTACCTACTTGAAGTGTTAGTAATATAATTGTGAACCTCTTATAAAGTGTTTCACTGACATAAGTGAATTTTATGGGGTTTGATTTTTATCCGGATTTTAGGTAGTTGTCCTCTTCACTACTGGGTAACCCATATAATTAAATTACTTAATAATTACTCAACAATTTTTGCTTCTGAAGGGACCACCGAGTCAACTATTTGTTAGACGGACGTCACGTCCTCTGGGCCCAAGTTAGGAACCAAACCCTTCTAGTGGACCTGTTCCTTAGATGGGTCGGGTCATAAGACTGAACCTCGTTAGGTACCTGTCTTCTCGGTCCGTCCGACGACAGGTACCCCAATGTTTCTCAACCTGTACTGACTCGCGTACTGGTTCCTTTGTAAAGTACGTTTCTACCCGAGCTATTTCCTGTTTTTACCATACCTGGATTGTCTTTGTCTTCTATAATTCTTCTCCACCGTTCTTATGTGTCTTCTTGACATGTTTTTTCTAAAAGTTCTGGTTCTATTAGTGCTATCACACTAGTGAGTGAATCTCGGTCTGTAGGACCTTACACTTCAGTTCACCCGGAATCTTTCGTAGTGATGCTTGTTTCGATCACCTCCACTACCTAAAGGTCACCTCGACAAAGTTTAGGACTTTCTACTACGACAGTTTCACGACGTGAGTTATACGGTCGTTTAAACCTTTTGAGTCGTCATCGGTATCCTGACCTTTTCCAGTCAAAAGTAAGGTTAGGGTTTCTTTCCGTTACGGTTTCCTACAAGTTTGATGACGTGTTAACGTGAGTAGAGTATATGATCATTTCATTACGATGAAATACGAGTTTATGATTTACGAGTTTTAAGAGGTTCGGTCCGAAGTCGTTATGCACTTGACACTTGAAGGACTACAAGTTCGACCAAAATCTTTTCCGTCTCCTTGGTCTCTAGTTTAACGGTTGGAGACGACCTAGTACCTTTTTCGTTCTCTCAAGGTCTTTTTGTAGATAAAGACGAAATAACTGATACGGTTTCGGAAACTAACACACCTAGTGTTATTTGACATCTTTTAAGACTTTTTCTACCCTTATGGTCTGGTGGACTGAACGGAGAACTCTTTGGATATACGTCCAGTCCTCGTCGTCAATCTTGACCTGTACCTTGTTGTCTGACTGAGGTTTATCCTTTTCCTCATACAGTTCCGACATATAACAGTGGGACGAATAAATTGAATATACGTCTCATGTAGTACTCTTTGCGACTCGACCTTCTTCGCGTTCGACCTTAGTTCTAACGGCCCTCTTTATAGTTATTGGAGTCTATACGTCTACTGTGGTGGGAATACCGTCTTTCACTTCTCCTTGATTTCTTGGAGAACTACTTTCACTTTCTCCCCTCACTTTTTCAACCGAATTTCGAGTTGTAAGTCTTTTGCTTCTAGTACCGTAGACCAGGGTAGTGAAGTACCCTTTATCTACCCCTTTCTCACCTTTGTCACAGTCTGAAATAAAAAACCCCGAGGTTTTAGTGACATCTACCACTGAAGTCGGTACTTTAATTTTCTGTGAATGAGGAACCTTCCTTTCAATACCGGTTGGATCTATCGTATAACTTTTCGTCTCTATAAAGAAACGGTTGTTTCCAGGTAGATTAGTTCCGATACCAAAAAGGTCACCAGTATATACCTACACTCTCAACCTGACACTTCTTTCGACTCACGGTTTCTTAACTACGAAAACTTGACACCACAACCTCTTCTGAGAACTCTCAGGGAACCTGACGTTCCTCTGGGTTAGTCAGGTAAGACTTCCTCTGGTCGGGACCCCAAAGAAACCTTCCTGACTACGATTTCGACTTTGAGGTCATGAAACCGGTGAAGTACACTTTTCAACTGAGTAACCTTTTCTGAGACTACAACCCTCCCTAACCCCCGTCCTCCTCTTCCCCTACTGTCTCCTACTCTACCGACCTACCGTAGTGACTGAACAACCTGTACTCAGACTCACTTGATCCCCTCAACCACTACCTGTACCACCGGACTACACAACGCTAGGTACTCTAACGTCTCAGTCTGCGTTGACTCGTTGACTTTACTTGACTTGACTTGACTCGCGGATTGTGTGTGTGACAATTTTGGTTTGAAAAGTATACGAATTATCTTACCTAATTAGAGTATCTTTTTACGGTTTAATTGTACGACCTGTGATTTTGTAGGTGTATCGTGTAAAATCATAGTGTCTTGATTGGATCAACCTCTTTATTCTTACCGAAAAGGAGACCTACCCGACTCTTAACTGTCCCTTTCTTGTCCTCCCCGTAAGGTCCTTTCTACCTTTGTAAGACATACTTCCGTCCACACACGTAAGGTACAGAGGTACGTGGATTGTTCGACCCTACAATTCTACACACACGTCGAAAATAGAGTTACGTTCAGTGTATTTTTTATTCTCAGTTTAACACTCCCAATCATCTTTTTTTTTTCTCGTAACGAAAACGAATTTATACTTTCGAGTGACCTTAGATATTATCGAACACACCTTACAGGATTGTAACTCCGGTATTTGGTTGATCTGATAGATTGTCTACTCCTAGAAAAGTATATAAGTGAAATAATGGGTGTTGAATTAATGAGTTGCTTAGAGGTAAAAAGACGAGAACAGAAATAAAAAGAGACCTTATAGTCGACGAGGGAGGGGGAAGAAGAGGTTAATTTTAGGTAGAGTAGAAGTTTACTACGAACTAAAGAGTCAACATAGATTGAGAAAAGTTGGGGTCCTGACGTCGGAAGGTTCGAGGAGACAAGTACCTTAAGAGGTCCGTTCTTATTACCTCACTCATCAGTAAAGGAGGAGGTCTCCTAGAAGGACTGGGTACCTAACCTGTTCGTAGAAGACACAACGGACGTAACCGTTCAACTAAGAAATGGTGACTCAATGGACCCTTCGGGGTAGAGTAGAAGTCTCACTTTCAAAGAGTCAGTACAGGTTGAGAAGGACTGGGGTACCTGATATGTACCCCATATCATAAGATATGATACACACACACACACACACACACACACACACACACATATAAATTACCATATCATAAGACATGGTACCTTAAGAGGTCCGGTCTTATGACCTCACTCATCGGAAAGGGAAGAGGTCCCCTAGTAGGGTTGGGTCCCTAGTTTGGGTCCAAAGGACGTAACGTCCGTCTAAGAAATGGTCGACCCGGTGGTCCCTGTGGGAGAGTAGAAGTTCCTGGTGGAGTTTATAGTGGGAGGACTGGGGTTCCTCTGAATAGTCTAAGAAAAGGAACACTTAAGATGTCGTTAGTGACAATGGACAAGAGATCCTCAAAAGTGAAACAGAAGTCTTTTTCAAAAGTCTGAGTTCAAAGAGGAGGGAATCATTTTTCAAGAGTACCAGAGACGGTACCGACACACACAAAAGAGACATAGGAAATACCATGGGTTGTGTACTAACTATTCACTACATGTATAAAAGACTCACTAGAACTTTTTGTGTTGAAAGGTTTTGACTGTTCTATTTGTCTTTTAGATTTATCCACATACAGATAATTTTTAACTTAAAGGATCGTTTGTAAAGGATATTTGAGATCCGAGTCTATTTAAAGCGGACACTCAAGATTGTTTGTACATTTCTGCTTTGTCGTGGTTAGTATATGTTTGTAGTGGTCTTGTACCTTCTCTTTCCTTATGGATGTTTAGTACAAAACTCCGGTCGTAATAGAGTTACGGTTTCGGATTGTTCCTGTGATTGTCTTTTAATGTCTTGTTATAGGAAGTACCAGAAGTCACCTTTTTTTAGAAATGTTTTATATTTCTTGACGAATAAAACGATTATAATTACTGACTTAATATTAATAAACTTTGTATTTTTTATTGAAAGACTTCCTTAGATTATTGACCCTATGAGTAAACGGAACTAATGAATAAGTAGTATTTTATATACACGGTAGAATAACTAGGACGTCTCATTGGAAAGTGAGTTAAACGTATAAAATAAACATGGAAGACCAGGGATTCAGACATCTGACTAAGGTCGAAGCTGAAGTTGAGAGGACGTGTTACACAGAGTAGAACAACGAAGTGAAGAGGGACCGTGGAGAGTCCCCAGGAAAGAAAAAACTTCAATAAACTATCTAATTATAAGACTAGTCCCTTTTCCGGGTCTCTTCTCTGACATCTAACCCAGATGTCTAGTGTCCATCACTTGAAGGTCGTCGTGTAAATTCTCGTTTTATACCAGTGGGTTAATTTCACGGTTATGCAGAGTGAATCGGTCGAGTGTCAGTGTTACTAATAAGGTAACCTAGAGTCTTTCGTGTTAAACGTGTAAAGTGGTACGTTTACAATGTCAATATTTACGACGGAGGATCTTCTCTATCGTCGTATCTAAGACTCAGTAGTACATCAACTCACTCCTCACACTTTTAATAAGTACTTTAATGTAGACCACAAATTATCCGTAGACCCTACACCCGACGACTGTGCCAGACATACTAGTGTAAGGACTCCCGTCCTAGGGTCGGGTCTCTCCAGTTACAGTCCAGTGACGGTCTAAAGTGACGTTCCGAGTCTTGTCGAAGTCGATAAGTGTATTAACAGAGAGTTCCATGTCGAGTGTCTTTGGATCTGTTTTGTTCGGCCATTACTCGTGGTAATTCTGAACCCCAGTTTCTAAGACAGTTTTACGGTTTGGACACTCGAAGTCACATAGGTATCACATCTGTCTCGGATCACCATACTGTCGGTCGCTTTACTCGTTCCTGGACGACAAAGACGTTACCTCCCTTTTAGTGTATAAATGTACGGGTTACCCTAATTCTTAAAGTCCACTACACCCCGTACTGGTGATTGTTAGTGTTTGGTTGACAGAAAATAAAACGATCTTCACTACATCCAGACGAGAAGTGACTATTTTGACTCGAAAACAACAACAAAACTTACTTTTGTAATAATCATTTTAAGTAGTTTCAGAGTTCTCTTCCCTTTAAAACCAAAAAAAGTATAGAGTTATTCATGTCGTAAGTATCAAAAGGAAACGGTATTTGTCCTGGTCCTACTTATTGTCAAAGGTAGTGTCTTCGTGAAGAGGTCCTGTTCCAAAACTTTGACCCCTATCTCTTCAAGACTCTAGAATCTAATAGTAAAACGATTCGGGGAACAGTCCCCGGTGGGGAAGACACCACCGAGTCTTACACTTTCTTAGACGGACGTTACGTCTTCTGTGCCCTCATATATATGAGTATATGAGAATAAACATATTAGTACTTTTTCAGTAATGAGAACCGGACTTTAAAAGAGGATTCCTTTCCTTTCTTCCCCGTCTTCCAAAGATTTAGATTCAGGAATAAACTCAAAAAGGTCTATACAAAGACACTTTCTCTCACTATCTCTTTCTTCCTCAAGTTGTGGGTCCTCAATCTACTATTGAGATTAATAATTTAAAATTAAACGAGTGACTTTCTATACCATAAACTAAGGTATAGGAAGAATCAAAAAGACCTCGAGTATTAAATAACGTAGACGTAGTTTACTCCACTCTTTAGGACCCATTGAAGAGAACATTATAAGGAATTCTTTTCGGATACCAATCAAATGTTCTGGGCTCCCGCCTACAAGTATAACTTATCACTCTCGTACACCATTTTTCTAACTAAGTGACATTAAATGAACAGTTTGTGGTAACAATTCCAAAGTTTTTCTCTCCTTAGGTTTGTTATTAAAATTTCGTTATGGGGACTATCACGGACCTAGAGAGTCCTAAGAAGGGTGACAACTAAATAGGAGTTTTAAGAGAAGGTATAATTTTTACGACTCTCAACCTTACTTTATTTTCGGAATCTCTTATTCTCCGTGAAACGAAAATTACGTTAACGGTTACATCTATAGGGTTTAAATGGTCACTGGTGATTACGAAAGGATTTTAGTTTGTAGTGTGAATAAACTGTCTTTCTCTACATTAAAGTGTTTCTACGAACGTTTTGACTTCTTGTTAATGACTCTTCTTTATATTTGAGTCCTGGTCTAGTGCCATTTCATGTGTCTAAAGAGAGACGACCTCGGTACGTCCTCTAAAGTTTTATTGTACATCTCTTCGTTACTAAATGTTAAGGGTGGAAATTAGAAGATCGGATGTCTTTACCAAGGAATTATTTATGTCCTCGGCTTTTGATGTCAAACGTATTGTCAGACACCAATCCGAAATAGTAATATTTAGATATAGAAACGTTTCATAGGACATCGGGACCTCTCTCCAAGTGTTATGTCGATAACAAACTTTCATATACGACGTTCTTTAGTTTTGAAGAAAAAATCCCGAAGGTATACGACAGCACGGGTCGATACGGTTTCTCAGGTTTGACACGTTTTATACGTTAGAAGAAGTTCTCTGGTCGGTGTTAAATAAGTGGAAACGTAGGGGACTTTATTGGGTGACAAATCATGTTTCGACCGAAGGGACCGCCGAGTTTGTCATTTCTTAGAAAGACGTTTCGTCCTCTTGACCCAAGTCCAGGACCCATCCCTTCTAGGGGACCTCCTCCTTTACCGTTGGGTGAGGTCGTAAGAACGGACCTCTTAGGGTACCTGCCTCCTCGGACCTCCCGATGTCAGGTACCCCAACGGTTCTCATTCTGTCCTGACTCTCTGATTGTGAAAGTGAAAGGTCATATTTCGACCACTAGTTGTTTCCAGACACATTACCACCCAAAACTTCTCCTCCACATAATCAAGGATCCCGAGGACATTGTTTTGTGGTATTAGACCGACGGAACTACGTTGTCTATAAATAATAAAGTGTCAAACCCTTCGATCTTCCGGTTTTAGTTCCACAGTCATCAAGGGAAAAGGAAGACTTTCGAAGTCCCCTCTTGAGAAGGAAATAAGAAAGAAACGAAGACCACCGACAACTGTTAGAAACCGGAAGGGACCGAACGTCGAAGGAGTAGGATTAGAGACTAAGACAGTAGTGTACACGGAGATACAGATTTAGACTTAAAGGTAGAAAAGTGGTTCTATCGTTGGTATAACTAATCCCGAGTGGGATTACCAGGGTAGAATCAACATATCATAGACGTTTCTGGGTCAAAGGTTTATTTCAGTATAAGTATCCACGACCCCAAATCCTGTAATTGAAAAGACACCCCTCCTGTGTTAAGTTGGGTATTGTGCATCGTGATACATGGTACGAAAACAATATAGAGGAAATGTGGTTCATTATACGACTTGTACATGGACGGAGTGTCCTTTGCACGACTGATTAACATCCTAAACAATGTGGGTTATATAATACTTAGGAGTAACTGATCTGACATTTGTTTGTCACATATAATAGGGACGAGGTCACTAGTGGTTTGAACGAGACTAGTAAATGATGAATCGGCTTCGAGGACGGAACCAAAGAAACCCGTTGTAGACATCTCAGAGTAGAAGGAAGAGGTTTGTTTTTTACCTTGGTATCATGTTGTTTAGTTGAAACACGGTAAAAATAACGTTCTCCAACAGGAAAACCTGAAACTTGAAACTACATGAAACTTGTGACTTAACCTTAATTGTGACTGATTGAAACGACTACGTCTTTTATCTTATCTTAGTTAACCATGTACGGAACGTTTAAACCCTACAAGTACGGAAATCCTAATTTCTTACGTTACTTATATTATTTTATATTTCTAGACAAAAATTTGATTTATTCTTTGTAGATCTGATCCGATTAAGTGTGTATCCTTTTTTTCCGTTTTGAACTTCATTTTACTCATTTAGGAGACTAAAGATTCCTAATAGATTTCTTATAGATTCCTAATTATAAAGTCAGTTAAAAGGTCCACCGAGTCTCCATTTCTTAGACGGACAGTTATATCTTCTGTACCCAAGTTAGGAACTAGACCCTTTTGCGGGACTTCATCCTTTACCGTTGGGTGAGGTCATAAGAACGGACCCTATAAGGTACCTGACTCCTCGGACCCCCCGATGACAGGTGCCCTAGTGTTGTTCAGTCTGTGCCGACTCACTAATTTGTTGTTGTTGTTCCCAAAAAAACCAAAAAAAAAACCGAAATAATTTTATGATAAATCGTTAACGATCCATCTGTAGTGTTGACTGAAACCGTTAACACTAAAGGATCCCCAGGGACTACACCGAAAGAGTCAACATGTATAATTTCATATTAAAAAGATTACTCTGTCCTATGCATTCAGTACGTCTGAAGACTACTTTGTAGTTCAACTACATAGTAATTTATAGTCAGTGGACAGTTAAAATTAGTACTCCGTCTTTAACGTAAATTAATACGTTACATACATAGCTCGTGAGACATTAGTGTCTGAGATGATTTCTCTTGTTCTCCAGGTAACGCAAGTGTCCTCTCCGTCTTATAAAAGTTCCCGAACATCTATGAATAAAGAGACCTGAGGACCTCTGAGTGACATCCAACATCCTCTACCTTCTGTGTCCGACACCGGTACTTTGTCGTTTCGATTGGTTAAGATTCCCTTTGACTGGGGCACTGGTGCTGACCCAGGCGAGGTGAGACTAGGAGTCTAGACGCCGGATCTGGAACCAGTACGAACTTTGAGGTCCGGTTCAAAAACACGGACAATAACTCGTCTACGTGTCAATCTCGACCTTATTGAACTTAAACAACCGTCGTGTTAGACCAGTTGCTAACTCTGACCGTGTGTGACAGGAAGCTTGGGTACGAACCATTCTTTTAACCAAAATCTGAACCCTTTTTTTAATGTTTCTTTCTCCGTTACCGTCAAGAACCCATTAATCACTTAAGAAGGAAGAAATTTTCATCCAAGGATGATATCGTGTCTCGGACCCTCCATTCCCGTGATAGGAAGAAATACGTCTGTCTACTGAACGTCCAGGAACTTTTCCCGAAGCACCCAACGTTTTGACCGTTCTGTGAAAACTTTTTAACTGTGGATTCTTTCTTTCCCTTTAATAAACGTTTAAAAGGTTTCATTTAAGAGGTTCTTATCCCTCCAGTCCGGACCTCAGTTTTTCTTCGAACGGGTTAAAATTAGTTCGAATTCCCTTATAATTCTGAGAACCAGTGGTCGAGATATACATATGTGTGTGTGTGTGTGTGTGTGTGTGTTTGTGTGTGAATGTTCAAAAAAAAAGGTCATTCTCTAACATAAAAAAGAAGTCAGAGAAATTCGAAGGTCTCTCTAAGAAGTACACAAAAGTCACTATACTGAGTCTGTCTTTTAGTTAATCTCTTGTTACATTTAGTTAATATTTTATTATGTACATTGGGTGATGATTTAATACACGTAGTATCGTTTTCGGTTTCCTAAAATCTTTTTAGTTCTCGACTATACGTACTCTTGTAAACGTTCCGGTGTGTTTCGCCCGTCTCAGTACTTAAAGTAATCATAATTCTCAGATTCTCTAAACATTTACGTAAGGCTTACGTAAGTAACGACTGTGTAGGACCTAACTCACTTTTACACTTCGTGCGTATCGAGTCTACCATTTCTTAGGTGGACGTTACGTCCTCTGGGGTCAACCTAAGGACCCAACCCCTCTAGGGGACCTCTTCGGTATCCGATGGGTGAGATCATAAGAACCCGAAGACGACACCGAGTCGACCATTTTTTAGGAGACCGTTACACCCTCTGGACCCAAACTAGGGACCCAACCTTTCCAGGGGACCTCTTCCCTTTGCGATGGGTGAGGTCACAAGACCGGACCTCTTAAGGTACCTGACATATAAGGTACCCCAGTGTTTCTCAGCCTGTGTTGACTCCCTGAAAGTGATCAGAAAGTATGGCATCCTTTCGAAGTCGACCGCCCAGAACCTAAAAGTCACCGGCGACAAAGGAAAACCACGTTTTTAGTAGGACGAAACTCACATCCACCTTACCTTTCTTTGAGGTAGGTTCACAGAGGTACTGACACAGAGACCCCGTAAGAGAGACTCTTCGTAAGCAGGAAGTGAAAAATGTGGAACGAGAAATTCTATTGAGTAGGTGTAGACTACGGTAGAAAAATATTTTATACTTATACCTATTATAGGATTCCTGACAAGTGATGATGTAACATGTGTACTTTAAAGAGCATCCTTTTAATCACAACTACGGGTTAAACTAAATGGATCCTCTGCCGTCACTACCACGGGATATTTTGAGCGTCCAATCCTCTTCCCCTGGGCCTAAGTCGGGGTGAGACGGGGAAGAGAGTCTCGGAGTTCAGGAGTGGATGTTTTATCCCAAAAGTCCCTGAAGGGACCACCAGGTCACCAATAGTGAAGTGGAAGGTTACGTCCCCCCACACCTGAGGTAGGGTGTACGGAGTACCGGTCTTTTGGTTTGTACTTTGCTCCGTTATAACATTGTTTAAGTCATTTCTAAAATTTTACTAGATGTAGTTTTTTCAGAGAATTTTTTGTCCTAAAAGTCATGGACGACTTATATCAAAACAAAGACAGTTTATCGACATAATAGTAGTTTTTCAACACAATAATACGTGAACATCTTTGACTCCGAGTCCCCTTAACTTTCTACAAGGTCCCCCTGGACCTTGTTCTTTTCTTCCAGACCCCGGGTCCAGGTCGACTTAGTCGTGATTCCACACTAAAATTTGTTTTAATCTCGACTTTCGGGACTCGTTTACACAGAGGACGTTGACTTATAAAGTCAGTCACCCCTGTCGGGTCACATTTTTCCTCCTATATGTCAAATATTTTGTCGTAGATTTCTACTTTATTTGAGACACCTATACCCGACGTTCGAAAGGACACAATCCACTCCCTTATGTCAGTCTTCCAAAACACCAATACTCGTCCGAAATTGGGGTAAGTGTGAAGACACTGACTAAAGAGAAATCAGGACTTCCAAACTAGATACAAATTTTCAAAATAAGTGAAAGTACAAATTTTCAAAATAAGTGAAAGTTTACCGACTTCATCTAAATCACTTTTCAACCTCGAACTTGAAAAGAAACTTCTGGTGAATCCAAATCTTTTTCTCTAAATCATCGTGTGATACATCGAGGTCATTCGATTACGTTCTTAGAATTTCCAGTCTTAAGAGGTTTAGGTCGTCTTGTCTTTCATAAGGGAACTCGACTGGAGGACGTTTCGAGGATCCTATGGTGAGTGACGAGACAGGGCGGATCCGTACCAAGTCCTCATCGACCACGACCCGTCGGTGATAAGTAATAATACAGTGATTTGAAGTAAAGGGTCTGTTTTATGACCTCACCCGACGGTAAAGGAGAAGGTCTCCTAGAAGACCTAGGTCCCTAGTTTGGACGCAGAGAACGTAGAGGACGTAACCGTCGGTCTAAGAAATGGTGACGTGGTGGCCGGTTCCCGTTTTACACTTTATAGAGGTAAAAGTTTACATCATTCTTGACTTTTATAATCAACCTCTGTTGATAAAACGAAGGTAAATCGTAATGATAAAACAACTGTCTATTAAATCGTTTGGGGAGACTTGTAAAAAATAATAATGAAATAAAAAATTATCACCAAATGCAAAATCTCTTTTTAACCACCCTTCAATGTCCTTAAAGAATATTTGGGACCGGATTATGTACGTGTTCGAATGTGTGTGAGTAAATTTTGGAAGGGGTTGTTTAACCTCGTAAATTATGTACACTATTTGGATGTAGTTGGATATTATTTAATTTCAGGTATCAAATGTAATGCCAAGTGAGTACCATAATATGTATAAGGTGTTAAAACATGTCTAGACATTACTGAATAGACCTCTTCTTTTACCTTTGGGTGAGGTCATCAGAACGGACCTTTCTAGGTACGTACCTCTTCGGACCGTTCAATGTCAGGTTCCCCAGTGTGTCTTAGCCTTTACTGGCTCGTTGTGAAAGTGAAAGTATCATTGAATATAGAGAGTATTAGCGTATTAAAATGACGGGATTTTTAAGGGATACGAGACAATAAAGTAGAGATAGGAGAGGGGTTGAGACCTTTTGATAATAAAAAGGACAGAGGTATCAACATGGAAGGGGTCTTACAGTGTGTCCACCTTAGTATACCAATCCATCAAAAAAAATCTAACTGAAAAAGTGAATTTCCGGAAGGGACCACTGAGTCTACTATTTCTTAGACGGACGTTAAGTCTTCTGGGTCCAAGTCAGGAACTCAGACCTTCTAGGGGACCTCTTCCTTTACCGTTGGGTGAGGTCATAAGAACGGACCTTTTTGGGTACCAGTCTCCTCGGACTATCCAATGTCAACTACCCCAGTATTTCTCACCCTGTACTGATTCGCTGAAGTGAAAAGTCAATTTTTTTTTACTTAAATTCCGAAGAGGTACAGAAAGTTCCCGAACTATCGAGTAAATAAAAATCACGACTTATTATAAAGTGACAGACAACACGGTACCAAATAAATAGACGAGTGGATGACTTCTTACACAGAATCACCGAATGTTCAAATCTGACTATATTTATTTCGATGATTTTTATAATACTACGTGTAAAAACATCCTTGAGTTTATAAGTTGAGGAAACCAATTTATAGTCCTGCATACTAACTGTCTAGAATACTATCACATACAAATCAAAACATTCTTAACGGTTTGATGGTAGGTTTCACTGATGTAAAATACCGTTTTAGTTATGTCATAACATTTCATTTTATTTCATTTTTTTTTTTATTTTATTTATTTTTTTTTATTTACTCTCAAGGACAACGAGGCATAGGAACACTCGTAAACCACAAGACCTAAAACCGAAAAGACTCTCCATACATCACCACAGAATAACAAAATTAAACGTAAAGTATGTACTACACGTCTTAGAAAAGTATCCGAATAAACTGTAGAAATAAAAGAAACCACTGAACAGACAATTTTATAAACCGGGTGAAAAATTGACTCAACAAATAAAAAAATCACAACGCATAATCCTCAAGAAACATACAAAATCTATTGTCAGGAAATAGTCTAGACAAAAACACATTTATAAAGAAGAGTCAGACACCAAACTGAAGGGTAAGAGATTTGTGACAGAAAGAGTCTAGTCTTCAAAAATCAAAATTACTTCAGGTTGACTAGTTAATAATGAAAGTACCCAACATGGAAACCACGACATAAGTTTTACAGGATCAAGATGGGTTCCAATAGATCCAACGGAGGATACAATGTAAGTCCCTCAAGAGATCAAAATTTAAAATGTATAAATCAAGAACCTAGTTAAAACTCAATTAAAAACACATCGTACATTCTGAACACAGAAACAAAGACAAAACGTACATCTACAGTCGAGAAGATCGTGGTGAACAAGTTTATGATAAAAAAAGGTAACGTGACAAAACAAGGAAAGAGTTTCTATTCAACTGATTTAAATGTACCGAGATAAAGACCCGATAATAAGACAAAGTAACCAGATAGATCGACAAACGAGTCATTATAGTGTTACTACTAATAACACCGCAATATCATTCAGAATTCAACCTATCTTAGTTAGGAGGTCGAAACAAGAAAAAGTTGTAACACAATCGGTAAGACCAAGACAACGGTGAAGTATATCTGAAATCTTATATAAAACTATCGGTGTTTTATTGAACGAACCTAAAACCTACTCTAATGTAGTTCAGTTTGAGGTATTACTGACGTCCACCAATGACGTAGATACTTTAATTTTCTGCGAACGAAGAACCTTCCTTTCGATACTGTTTGAACCTGTCGCATAATTTTTCGTCTCTGTAGTGAAACAACTGTTTCCAGACATATATCAGTTTCGATACCAAAAAGGTCATCAGGACATACCTACACTCTCAACCTGGTATTTCTTCCGACTCGTAGCTTTTTTACTACGAAAACTTGACACCCCGCCCTCTTCTGAGAACTCTCATGGACCCTGTCGTTCTTCTAGTTTCGTCAGTTAGGATTTCCTTTAGTTGGGATTTATAAGTAACCTTCCTGACTACGACGTCGTCTTCGAGGTCATGAAACCGGTGGACTACACTTCTTGGTTGAGTAACCTTTTCTAGGACTACGACCCTTTCTAACTTCCGTTTTCCTCTTCCCCTACCGTCTCCTACTCTACTAACTTATCGTAGTGGCTGAGTTACCTGTACTCAAACTCGTGTGAGGTCCTTTCTCATTTCCTGTTCCTTCGGACCAGACAACGTCAGGTACCGTAACGTTTTTCATTTAGTACTGAATCATTTACTAGTTGTTGTTATATAGTTCAACCCTTCTTGACTGTAGAACTGTTATAACTCAGCAAGATATGTACTTATATCTTATAGAGAAATTAAGAAGACACCAAAGAAAGTAGTCTCAAAACAGTAAAAAGATTATTCTAAGGGATGTGTATCGAACAATCTAAATATTGTTTCAGAAAGTAAACCACCTAATCTTGTTGTATTAGGTCCTTGAAACTTTACGGTCAAGTTTTGACGATCGGAGGTTTGATCTACACTAGTGACTCTTTTACCAACGTCACTCGAGACACCCGAAAGATACTTGAACCATTTATCAGATTATACGTAATTATCGGGGAAATTTGGTGTTGAAACTTATACAGACTGTAAAATATTTCGTTTTAATAAAGAGGTTGTCTATACCAATCATACTATGAAACGTTCCCGACAATGTTCTCGTAGTGTTTCATCCACGGAATTTGTTAGGTCTAAGTGGTAGAGTGTCCAGACTTCTGATCTTCAAACGCTAATTCCACACCCGTCGAAAAACAACACAAAAGACTCGTAACACTCACCCCTAGACAAGGTCCGGAGGCAGACGTCGAAAGTCTACCAATAAAACACAAGTGTACCTCAAGAGGTACGTAGTTTAAAAGGAAAGAACATTCCTGTGGTCAATATTACCTAATCAAGTCAAGTCAAGTCAGTGAGTCAGCACAGACTGAGAAACGCTGGGGTACTTGCCGTCGTACGGTCCGGAGGGACAGGTAGTGGTTGAGGGTCTTAGATGGGTTTGGGCGCAGGTAGCTCAGCCACTACGGTAGGTTGGCAGAGTAGGAGACAGTAGGGTAAGAGGAGGACGGAAGTTAGAAAGGGTCGTAGTCCCAGAAAAGTTTACTCAGTCGAGAAGCATAGTCCACCGGTTTCATAACCTCAAAGTCGAAGTTGTAGTCAGCAAGGTTACATTTGGATCCTGACTAGAGGAAATTCTACCTGACCAACCTAGAGGAACGTCAGGATCCCTGAGAGTTCTCAGAAGAGGTTGTGGTATCAAGTTTTCGTAGTTAAGAAGCCTCGAGTCGAAAGAAATATCAGGTTGAGAGTGTAGGTATGTGCTGACGACCTTTTTGGTATCGGAATTGATCTGCCTGGAAACAACCCAGTATTGAACGGAAGGTTTCCCATTCGCAGAAAATTAAAGTACCGACGTTAGTGGTAGACGTCACTAAAACCTCGGGGGTTTTTATTTCAGTCAGTAGGGGTAGATAGGAACTTCACTACCCTGGTCTACGGTACTAGAATCAAAAGACTTACAACTCGAAATTCGGTTGAAAAAGTGAAAGGAGAAAGTGAAAGTAGTTCTCCGAGAAATCAAGGAGAAGTGAAAGACGGTATTCCCACCACAGTAGACGTATAGACCCCAATAACTATAAAGAGGGTCGTTAGAACTAAGGTCGAACACGAAGAAGGTCGGGTCGCAAAGAGTACTACATGAGACATATCTCCAATTTATTCGTCCCACTGTTATATGTCGGAACTGTATGAGGAAAAGGATAAACCTTGGTCAGACAGCAAGGTACAGGTCAAGATTGAACGAAGGACTGGACGTATATACAAAGAGTTCTCCGTCACACATATTACCTAATCCCGGACTGGATTACTGGATTAGAATTGAGACTATTCTTGGACATGGTTTACTCCAATGTAAGACTCCATGACTCCTGAATATCCTTAAATACCCTCTTTCTTAAGTTAGGTATTGTTAATCATATAAATTCAGTCGACAAATGATAGTTAACTCAGTTTAAGATACTTCTAAGGTTAGTTTTAGATGTTAAATTTGAAACAATATAATAGTTCTTCTTAGTACAAGTAACAGTCACGATGTTTTTTAAAACTTGAATCGGGAAAGACTCTGATAAAGGTACTTTAAGTGACGTACACTGCCCCCAGAAACATGGAGGTGGACCTCTCCACAGGTTTCGAGCGTCAGAAGAGTAGAACGGTGAGGTAGTGGGGGTATTTGGATGATACCTCTCTCTACTACTATGACGAACGATAAAGAAGAAATTGAATGAGAAATCTTAACAATTTTCACACATCCTGACCGGTATAGATAGTACAATCGTAGGGTGTGTCCTCAGTATAAAATTAGTACGCCATTAAAAAAAAATTAACTTATGTATTACCTTACAAAAAGTTGTTCCTATGTCACGTCCTTCTAATAAGTTTATTGTGGTACTTAAGGAACCCCAACATACACCTTTAAATAAGTTGGAAGTTGTGTGTCAGGGACCATACACCAACTGAAGGATATTTGTCGACTAATATTTCTTCTTTACTTATTTAATAGGTTACCCATACATGTTATTTCAATGACCTTTACTATAGGGTACTTTTACTTTTAATTGATTTTTTAATGGATAACGAAAATAGTGAATTAGTCAGAGTAAAGGTAAATTAATAGTAGGGTATAAATCGGATAAACTTTTATTTTTATAGTTTATAAATTCAGAAACGACAACTAAATCAGTGATTCAGTACAACTGGGAAAACACTGGGATACCTGACATCGGACACCCCGAAGAGATAGTTACCCTAAAGACTCCATTCGTATGACCTAACCCAATGGTAAAGGAAGAAGTCCCCTAGAAGAATTGGGTCCCTAACTTGGACCAAGAGGACGTAACCGCCCGTCTAAGAGATGGTAGACTTGGTGGTCCCTTTTGCAGTTTAGAAATTCAGATCTGAAAATATAATAGACTAGTAGAAGTACGGTTTGTTACTACAGATGAAATGTATTGGATTCGAAAGAGTCTAAATCTCTTGGAATCGGTTAAGAAAAAAGTTTTCTTAACCGACTCCAAAGTGAATCATAAAAATTTTTACAAATACTCACTCTTACCGGATACACTAAAAAAAGAAAATGAAAAGAGTTGACATAAACTTAAGACGTAATACATTCTATTACCTTAGAAAGGTAAATGACATCAGACAACATGTAAAGTTTCATCACCTCAATAAAACGGTTTTTGATAAAAATATCGAATTATTTTTGATGTTTTTTGGACGTGTATGAATTACATATGTTCAATTTCTTAAAACCGTTTACGTGTGCGAGTACTATACACATAATAGAACCAACGACGATGACGACGATTCAGCGAAGTCAGCACAGTTGAGACACGTTGGGGTACCTGACGTCGGGTGGTCCGAGGAGGCAGGTACCCTCAAAGGTCCGTTCTCATGACCTCACCCCACGGTAACGGAAGAGACATATTCCAACTACCATAATACCCAATACGTACGTAGATTTGAGTAGGTTGAGATATGTAATAGGTCAAAACATTGAGTGACAGATAGGTCGTAGACGAAAGAGTAGGACTTGGAAGATTTGGACGGTAAAATTGTCGAGTCGACAAAGACATAACTGCCAAAGGTAGAAGTAGAACAAGTAAATGAACAAGTTACTGAAGTCTCGGGGTCCCGGTGACGGAACGAGTCAGTACCTCTGAGGACGGAAAAACAGACCGTTTTCTTAAAATTTTACAGATGCAACTAAATAAAATTGTAGGAGACACCATCAGGAAACACCAAAGACAATGGGGACCATTGACGACGGAGGAAGTCAGTTTCGAGAGTACCCGGTAGTCAGACTTGTCCTAACCCCCCGTCCCTCAACACACACCTTACTTGTCCATCTGGAAAGTACGGACACACTCTGAGTTTTCGATCAAGACAGAAGACTTAGACCACTTTCTCTCGACCTACTATTAGTGATACCTTTCCCTCTTCTCTTACCGTTGGGTGAGGTCATAAGAACGGACCCTTTAGGGTACCTGTCTCCTCGAACTGCCCGATGTCAGGTACTCCAGTGTTTCTCAGCCTGCACTGACTCACTCCTAGTCAAAGTGAAGTGAATTCCTTTATGGTCATCTTTATACATCTTTTTATAACTATTTTATTATATACTCCTAGGTACTGACTTTAAGATATGTCAGTGACGTTGTTAAGATATTTTTAAGAAGTATAAACCGTAGTTTCTTTTACCGGTAACTGATAAATTTTTCAATTACCTTTTTAATACTGAAAAGTTTAATTCTTGTAGTCTTTGTATTAGAAAATAAATATCCCCCTTCCAACACTTCTTGGTCTCTTAAGTAATTTTAAATCTTAACTATTTTTAAAACTTTTTAGAGAGGTACACATCGTTCGAGTCTGGACCCGAAATGAACTGAGAGGATACTATATTTGTATAACGGATATTTTAAAGACTACTCCGAAATAAAATAGATAAGTCGATTATAAATAGTTTCAAGTGATCCCCGATCTATGATAAGATTCTGGACTTAATGTCCCCTTTGGAGGAATGTACTTCAGATTTAAGAAACTCCGACACCTCTTTTCTTTTATTGGTTTATCTAATTTGTCCTTTTATGGTATAGTCTCGAGATCTTCTAACTCAATTGTAACGTGAAACGTAAATTAGATTATATCGATTAGTAAATAGAAACTTTTGATTGAACAACTTTCGACCGATTTAAGTAAAATTGGTCCCATCTGTTCTGTAAGTCCGAAGGGTCAACCACAATCACCATTTCTTGGAGGGACAATTACGTCCTCTACATTTCTCTACACCCAAACTAGTGACCCAGTCCGTCTAGGGGACCTCCTCCCGTACCACTAGGTGACCTCACTCTTAGGGTACCTGTTTCCTCGGACCGTTCGATGTCCAGGTACACCAGTGTTTCTCAACCTGTGTTGACTTTACTGAATCGTACGAGTGTGGGTCTATTCAGTAAGAGAAAAGAATTAATCGTCTTCTAGCCACTAGTCTTACTTGAGGTTCTGTTCGTCAAATATTTAAATTCTCTTTAAATCCACTGTTTTAAAACCGTGTAAATGAGTTGTATATATATATATATATACCTACATACCTACATATGTATATATATAAAACTCCCCTGTTTTAACCACTTCCTCCAGTTTTCCATGTTTAAAGGTTCAATATATTGTTTATCCAGTACCCCTACGTTACTTGTCGTACAGTTAATATCACTTATTCTTACATAATACATAAACTTTCAATAATTCTATCTAGAATTTGTAAGAATAATGTTCTCCTTTTATCATTGATATAGACCCCTTCCCAATTGATCTAAATGACACCACTAACAAAATGTTATATGTGTTTATGGTTTAGTAATGTAAGATGCGAATTCTGATTATAGAACAATATACAGTTAATATAGGATTAAAGAAAAATTTCATAAAGAAAATTCAATTTTAAACCCGATTTTCGTGTGATTGAATGAAGTAAGCACAGGTTGAGACACGTTGGGATACCTGACATCGGGAGGTCCGAGGAGACAGGTATCCGAAGAGGTCCGTTCTTATGACCTCACCCAACGGTTCGGGAGGAGGTTCCCTAAAAGGAACGGGTCCCTAGTTTCTTGGTCTCTTAAGTAATGTTAAATCTTAACTATTTTTAAAACTTTTTAGAGAGGTACACATCGTTCAAGTCTGGACCCGAAATGAACTGAGAGGATACTATATTTGTATAACGGATATTTTAATACAGGGGACGAAACCGTCCGGTCTAAGAAATGGTGATCGTGGTGCCCCCTCGGACCACCCGACGGCAGATGTCCCAGCGTGTCGTAACCTGTGCTGACTTCACTGAATCGTCGTCGTCGTCGTCGTGGTGGTGGATCCTTCGTCTTTTTTCCTACCTCCCTCCCCAAATTTTTATTCTCAAAGTTTTTAATCAATTAATGAACTGTTGTTGTTTCTATGTCTCTTACGTCTCTAAATTACAAAAGTCCCCGTGGCTATGTCCGAATCAGAGACATAAAGGAACTTTCGTTTTCAGCGAGTCGACTCAGACTGAGAACCGTCGGTATACCTGACATCGGGTGGTCCGAGGAGGCAGGTACTCTAAGAGGTCCAATGTGATGACCTCACCCCTCGGTAAGGATAGAGGTCTCCTAGAAGGGTTGGGTCCTTAGCTTGGGTTCAGAGGGTACACAGATATATTTAAATAACCAATTGAGTCATAAGACATAAGATTTTCCAGAATGTAACCAAAGGGTTCAAGATCGGGGGTAAAAGTGATACTTTATGAAGTATTTACTCAGATATACTTAATGTATGTACTGATTAGGTTGTTATGTTTATACGAGTGTCTGGTAGGTGAGTCGGACTACACACCATCGAGGGGTGTACACCTTCGGGAGACGGTAGGAAGGGTTAGAGTAAGAGGAAGGACGGAGATCCCCCTCCGTGCTGGGACTTTAGATATAAAGAGTACGGTGAAAAAATTATCAGTCACTTTCACTTTCACTTCAGAGAGTCAACACAAGTTGAGAAACGATGGGGTACCTGACATCGGGTGGTCCGAGGAGGCAGGTACCCTAAGAGGTCCGTTCTTATGACCTCACCCAACGGTAAAGGAAGAGGTTATTATCAGTCATCTATCATCGTTCCTTTATCTACTCTTGTTATCTTACCCTTTCTGATGTCTAGAGAAGTTCTTTTACTCTCTATGGTTTCCTTACAAAGTACGTTTCTATCCTGGTTATTTCCTCTCTTTACCACGTCTCGATTGTTTTAGTCTTCTATAATTCTTCACCGTTCTTATGTGTCTTCTTGACATGTTTTTTCTATAAGTACCGGGTCTATTGGCGTTACCATACTAGTGAGTAGATCTCGGTCTGTAGGACCTTACTCTTCAGTTTCCCCGGAATCCTTAGTAGTGATGCTTGTTTCGATCGCTTCCACTACCTTAAGGTCAACTCGATAAAGTTGAGGATTGTCTACTACGACACTTTCACGACGTGAGTTATACGGTCGTTTAAACTTTTTGAGTCGTCACCGGTGTCCTGACCTTTTCCAGTCAAAAGTAAGGTTAGGGTTTCTTTCCGTTACGGTTTCTTACGAGTTTCATGACGTGTTAACGTGAGTAGAGTGTGCGATCGTTTCAATACGAGTTTTACGAGGTTCGGTCCGAAGTTGTCATGTACTTGAGACTTGAAGGTCTATAAGTTCGACCTAAATCCGTCTCCTTTTTCCCTAGTTTAACGGTTGTAGGTGACCTAGTAGTTTTTTCGTTGTCTCAGGGTCCTTTTGTAGATGAAGACGAAATAACTGATGTGATTTTGGAAACTGACACACCTAGTACTGTTTGATACCTTTTAAGAAGTTCTCTATCCTTATGGTCTGGTGGAATGGACGGAGGACTCTTTAGACACACGGCCGTTTCTTCGTTGGCAATCTGAGCGTGTACCTTTTTGTCTGACCGAGGTTTAACCCTTTTCTCATGTAGTTCCGTCATATAACAGTAGGACGAACAAATTAAATGTATGTCTCATGTAGTACTCTTTTCGACCCGACCCTCTTCGTGCTCGACCGTAGTTCTAACGGTCCTCTTTATAGTTATTGGAGTCTATGTGTCTATTGTGGTGGGAATACCGTCTTTCGTTTCTTCTTAATTTCTCGGAGAACTACTTTTACTTTCTCCTCTCACTTTTTCAACTGAATTTTGAGTTATCATTTTTCAATTCTAGTACCGTAGGCCAGGGTAGTGAAATACCGTTTATCTACCCCTTTATCACCTTTGTCACTCTCTGAAATAAACCCCCCGGAGGTTTTAGTGACGTCTACCACTGACGTCGGTACTTTAATTTCCTGTCAACGAGGAATCTTCTTTTTGATACTGGTTGGATCCGTCGTATAATTTTTCGTCTCCGTAATCAAATGGTTGTTTACAAGTAGATCAGTTTCGATATCGAAAAGGTTATCAATACATACCGATACTCTCAACCTGACATTTCTTTCGACTCATGGTTTCTTAACTACGAAAACTTGACACCACAACCTCTTCTGAGAACTCTCAGGGAACCTGACGTTCCTCTAGGTTGGTCAGGTAGGATTTCCTTTGGTCATGACTTATAAGTAACCTTCCCGACTACGACTTCGACTTTGAGGTTATGAAACCGGTGGACTACTTTTTCTGGGACTACGACCCTTTCTAACTTCCGTCTTCCTCTTCCCCGCTTGTCTCCTACTCTAGTAACCTACCGTAGTGACTGAGTTACCTGTACTCAAACTCGTTAGAGGTCCTCAACCACTACATGTCCCTTCGGACCGTACGACATCAGGTACCCCAACGTTTCTTAACCTGTACTGATTCGTTAACTTCACTTGACTTCTATCATCAGGAAATTGTATAAATAAACACATCTAAACCTCGACCACCGAGTCTGTCATTTCTTAGACGGTCTTTACACCCTCTGGACCCATGTTACAGACCCATCCCTTCTAGGGGATTGGGATTGGGATTGGGATTGGGATTGGGATTGGGATTGGGATTGGGCTCATACAATATGAGCCTGAAAATAATCGATATACTATCCTTTACCCGAAGGGATCATCGAGTCAACCATTTCTTAACCGTACGGTATGTCCTTTAGGTCCAAACTAGGTACCCAACAACCCCTCTACGGGACCTCTTCCTTTACCGTTGGGTGAGGACATCAAAACGGACCTCTTCGGGGTTCCTGTTTCCTCTTCCCGCCCGACGTCGGGTACCCCAGTGTTTCTCGCTTTGTACTGACTCAATGATCCGTGTAAACACATCGAAATATCGATTTATTTTACCCAACCTCCAAAAATTTTTTCATCGACACCAGAAGTCACTGGTCATCCTCCAAGTTGTTCTGGGACGACACTTACAGGGTAACCTCACAGTGACTCCAATCACTCCTCAGTCACTCCCCACTCCATACCCTTAACAGGGACACCCCTCTTGTGTCTTACTCGGCTTAAACCCCGGTACCTCTTCCATCCGGGGTTCGAGTCGACAACAACTCTGAGACAACGAGTCGGGACTCTGGTGACCCGCGGTAGGAGACTCCAGGGTCTCCAGGGGAGGACCCATCCATCGGAAGTACCCTTCTGGAGTCGTGACGAGAGAAACCGTTCCTGTTACTTCTACCTGGGCATTCTATGCGGTCAGTCAATTCGGGTTTGTCCACCGGAAATCCTTTTCTTTATATGTGATTTGGAAGTTTGAACGACACGAAGACGTATTCTCGTTCAGTCAGAGACTAAGAACCGGAGTGAGAAAAATAGACCATTTACCCGGTCATCTGTCTAAAACATTCAACGAAAGGTGAACTTATAAGGTCTTAGCTTCCTCCAAAGAACTTACCTTGAGACCACACGATTTTTCAGTCGTATCGACATAAGTCATTGATTATTTCATAATCTCAAATTTGTCGAATTTCCTATAATTGTGAGTATACTTTAAGTCGTCATCTTCCCCCTGGTCACCGACCTGGTACACCATAGTTCTCCCTTAGTGTACCAGAAAAATAACCAAATTATGACTTTTCAACATCTGTTTACATCCTGTGTAAAATCTTAGACGGTTCATATTTACCACTTAGTTTATTTTTATCGTGAAGAGAAGACCAAAAGTTCTATTTCACAATGAACCATCTCTATACTTTAAAAAACAATTACCTTTAAGTCGACGAGGACCGGTTCTACTAATAAAAGTTATATGAATTACACTAGAACGTAAGAGTCTATTACCTGAATTTAATATAGAATGTGAAACGACTCTCCCCTTTAGACAAACGGACAGTCACTATATGTAAGAACCATAAACGGTCTGTCGAAGAATACCTGTTTACTATTAGTTAAGTCTACCCCCTTTAGTGTAATTTATTAAGATAGTGAATTTAACGTTCTTTAAATATCATCAAATCTTAGTTCTTTATGTAATCGTGTTTGTAATTTAATACTATGTTCGAGGTAAAATGAATTATGAGTAATTTTTGCAAGTCGACATCTCAGAGTTTTGTTGTAGTTGAACCCTTTTTATCTTTATTACTTACGGATAAGAATAAGAAAGGTGAATTTACATGTAATCTAATTTAAAGGTAAACTGGTGAGATAGTTATTTACGTATTTAGGTCTCTAGAGAGGGTCCCTTTCGGTAAATCAACCTAATAAAAAGATTACCCTGTACATATAAACCCATTTCTCCTGTTCTTTGTGTTTCCGTATAGACACAAACGAGGAGTTTCTCCGACTATGTACTTGCAGTCACACAGGGTCGACTTCAGTCTGACCAGTTCAAGCACAGGTGATCGTAATGTGCTACCGTGGGGTGAGGTCATGAGAATGGACCTTTGAGGGTACCCGTCTCCTCGGACCATCCGACGTCCGGTACCCCAGCACTTCTCAGCCTGTCCTGATTCGTTGAAGGGAAAGTGAAAAGTGAAAGTACGTAACCTTTTCCTTTACCGTTGGGTGAGGTCACAAGAACGGACCTCTTAGGGTCCCTGTCCCCTTGGACCACCCGACGGCAGATACCCCAGTGTGTCTCAGCCTGTGCTGACTTCACTGAGTCGTCGTCGTCGTCGTCGTCGTAATGTCGGTCCCGTCTCTCCAGTGTGACCCGAATAAAATCCGACAACATAATAAACAACGACAACACAATAGACACCAAAGTAACAGTTATACGAAAAATCAAAGAGTATTATTGAAAGTAAATTTTAGGAAAGTTCCATTCTCGTCCCCCAAATAAGTATACATACATGAGTCGACTCACTAAGACAGCCACCCCCACGAGACACGTACCTTAACACATATACTCTGACATATGTATGGTAACGTACAAATATAAAATAAACCTTCTAAATCTAAAAAAATAGTATTGTCGATTTGTAGTCATGTCTAAAATTAAAAATCGACATTTTATGTGAAGGTATGATGAACCAGAAAAGTCTTTTATACGTTGTAGTCTTCACGTCTACTCCGAGTCGGTGATTCCGTAGAATCCAACCTGGATCGACTTCGGTGAGTGCACATTTATAAGAACTACCTAATATTTCACTAAAAACAGGTGGACGTAAATAATTTTTAGTATTAGTAAGATTAAGTAAGAAGTCTGTTATTAAATCAAGGTTTATAAATTAGGTAAATTACAATTTCTATATCGATATCATCGATCTCTCTCCGGTGTTACCGTTAGGTAACACTCGACCTTTTGTGTATGACTATTGGACTGAAAATTTTTATAAAAGGGTTTTAGAATAAATCGTCAATAAACCATTAAGATAATGTCTTTATGTCAGAAACCTGGGGTACTTGACACCGGGTGGTCCGAGGAGACAGGTACCTTAAGAAGTCTGTTATTATGATCTCACCCATCGGTAAGTGAAGAGGTCCCCTAGAAGGGTTGGGTCCTTAGCTTGGTCCGAGAGGACGTGACGTCCACCTAAGAAATACCAGACTCAGTCGTTCCTTCGAGTCTTCACGTGTCTGTTAATATTAATGGAATCAATAAATTTTCCGATGAAAACTCATTATGTCCAGATACTAAACGAAGTGACTAAACCTTCTTTATCACTAAGAAAATCGTAGGTAAGTCATAGTTCTTTCCTGCATGTAGGACCCTTCAATCTTCAGTCATCTGTCCTACCTCTCTGGGAACCACACGTCCTGCTTTCGTTATAGAGGTCGGGACAGTGACGGGCCGACACTCACATTTCCCTTCGGTAGAGTCAGAAGAATAGGTAATTTACGACGATCAATACGGTTGAAGAGATCTTGAACGTAACTCGTCACTTACAGTCCCTTTTTAACTTTCGTCCTCCTCTTCCCCTACCGGTTTCCTAACCTCAAAATCGAAGTCGTAGTCAGGAAGGTTACTTATAAGTCATGACCAGAGGAAATCCTACCTGACCAACCTAGAGGAACGTCAGGTTCCCTGATAGTTCTCAGAGGAGGTTGTGGTGTCAAGTTTTTGTAGTGACTCTACACATTTACCATCATTAGATATGGGTGGAGAGATAGACTCTTTAATTGAGAGAAATAAAACCTCTGGGGTTTTATACTAACCGCTTCGGAGTCGTATCTCGACGGCAAGTTTAAGTTTCCGATAGACCTCTGTCTTAAGGAAGAATAAAACAACTAGAAAAGTATCTTGATTAAAACGAAAGAAGGTAAAAGGTACACCAAAAAGACAAAACAAACAAAGGTGAGATTAGAATTAATATAGGAAGGAAGACGAAATACATACAAATTAAATTGTAACTAAACTCTAAAATTTTTTAAAAATATATCCGTAAATTTTGAGACGTAACGTAAGAGTGACAATGAAGTCGATGTTGAAGAAATAAAACAGAAACAAAAGTAAATAGTGTTTCATAAAAACTAAGGGAAACAGTAAAGAAAGAAAGAAAGAAAAAAACTTAGTAACCAATGAATCTTCATACGACGAATTAAGGGTGAATAGACACTTAAAGGATTTAAGGGAAAAACTTGTTAAAGTGTAAATAAATAAATAAAGACCGACACGACCCAGAAACCACGACGCGTGTCTGAAGGAGGACAACGCCGCTCACCCCAGGTGAGAGATCAACTCCACGACCCCGAAGAGTAATGTTACTGAAGAGAGAAACGTCTCAGACCCGAGATCCCGTGTACTCGAAGTCATCCACGTTGTGCACCCGAGTCATCAAAGTCAAGTACTTGAATCAACGGGGCCCCATATACCTTAAAAGAACCTGGTCGTAACAGGTCGTACAAGGTTTGGGTACAAGGGCCGCAACCGTCCGTCTAAGAAATGGTGACCTAGTGGTCTCTTCAGGGGATCTAAGGAAAAACGATAAATATAAGTTGAAGTACGACAACACAGGTCCCCGTATTAAACATCCTAAAATACAGATGACTTCGAACAAAGTCCAAGATGAGCTACCGGTCAAGACCTCTTACAGGGTGTACGGGAACATTTCCACATACATAAGACCACGACGACTGACTTCACGAGAGATGTACGACCAATGCAGATTAACAAAATAAGGTACCACATTCAGACAGAAATAGAAGACGGATCATCAAGATAGGTAAAGGCTTTCACTTCGTAGTGTAAAAGGGCGATAATGACAAAAGTTGGGTCTCCATGAAACAATACTGATAATGAAAAATTTAAAAGGGTATAAAATTTCTTCGACTCTCTCATTTCTTGTACATATATACACATCACAAACATGTACTTAGAATAAATAATAAAGACAAAAAGCAAAATCAATAAGGACACATAAGTTCAATGGCTTACTACTGTAAAGAATGACGTTATGTCGAAACAAGATACGTGACGGAACCACAAAAATAACAGTTTATATGATCAAATATAAATATAAAATATTTTTTCTCAAATAAAATGAAACCGGTGAACTACCCTTCTTGACTAAGGAATCTTTTCTGGGACTACGATTCTTTCAACCTTCCGTCCTCCTCTTCCCCTACTGTCTTCTACTTTACCAACCTACCGTAGTGACTGAACTATCTGTACTCAAACTCGTTCGAGACCCTCAACCACTACCTGTCCCTCCGGACCACACGACGTCAGGTACCCCAGCGTTTCTCAACCTGTACTGACTCGCTGACTTGTCTTGACTTGACTATTATCAAATGTCCTGGTTGTCATGTTAAAACAAAATATGTTTAAAAAGGAATTTCGTTAATATATCCATAATGAAAACATTAATTTTTTACTCTGAGAGGATAAATTTTTCCTATCTACCGATACCAATTAGGTCTGTTACTTTAT
Source organism: Capra ibex (assembly GCA_006410555.1). Lineage (NCBI taxonomy): Eukaryota > Metazoa > Chordata > Mammalia > Artiodactyla > Bovidae > Capra > Capra ibex. Next base: position 54,760,776 of record SJYO01037955.1, read on the forward strand.
AATTAGTCACTTCCTTTGGATTTACAAATGACTCATTTTCTCGGTTAGACTTTTCCGGTGTATGACACACTATACTTCGGATACTGTAGTACCTTTTCCGTTTGATACCTCCGTCATCAAAGATCCCTGACCCCCTCGGCCCCATTCGTCCACCTCGATTGATGAGGAATACTATGATGTTATCACCTATGAATAATATGTTTACAGGTCTGGGTATTTTACAAGTTTTGGTTCTCACTTGGGATTACATTTGATACCCAAACCCACTACTACTCTATCGTCACAACCAAACAGTCAACATTACGTACATAGTTGACCTCCACTAAATCAGCGATTCAATATAGGTTGAGAAACACTGGGGTACTTGACATCGGAAGGTCCAAAGAGAAAGGTACCCTAAGGGTCCGTTCTTATGACCTCACCCAACGACAAAGGAAGAGGTTGGTTGACCATCTCCTACGACTATCACCGACACAGACCACTTAGTCTGTCTCCTAGACCCTTCTTCTAAGGTTAGGTGTAGTTTTAAGGTACACATCGAGTCGGAGTCGGAGAAGGTCCCCTCTACCAGGATGGGGGTCGCATTCACTTTTTCAATATGGTTCGTATACGACAGATACAAGTGGAAGAACCCAGTGGGACTGGCCCTTCCCCGTGGGTTGTCCGAGTGTCAAGGTAAATGTAGTCGAAGTACTACGGCCCGTTCCACCCTCAGGGTAGGTAGAGAAAAGATAATTACGGGATTTCGTGTCAGAATCAAGGGGTTTAGACGGGAAATGGTTTCACCTTATTTTGATAGTACACTAACCACAGACAAAACCCTCCTTGATGTGATCGGTGAACCGTGTAACCAAGTAGATTAGGAAGGTTTGGTGGTCCTTCCTTTGAGGTAAAATGTCTTCTCCTTTCAAATTTGTCAGGGTGTAAAGAAACCTTCCCTCGAAATTTAAAAAAAAAATTAATAAATAAAATTAACCTCGGATTAATGAATTGTTATAACATCACCAAAAACGGTATGTAAGTGTACTTAGTCGGTGTCCACATGTACACAGGAGGTAGGACTTCGGGGGAGGGTGGAGGGAGGGGTAGGGTAGGAAGTCCCAGTAGGGTCACGTGATCGGGACTCGTGGGACAGAGTACGTAGCTTGGACCTGACCGCTAGACAAAGTGTTTACTATTATATGTACAAAGTTACGATAAGAGAGTTTAGTAAGTAGGGTGGGAACGGAAGAGGGTGTCTCCGGTTTTCAGACGAGAAATGTAGACACAGAGAAAACGACAGAGTGTATATCCCAGTAGTATTCCCGGAAAATATCTTTAGGACTCAGTCAGAAGGGAAGTCATAGTGGAGGAGAAAGTCGTGTGAGGTTACGGGGGAGTAGGACCCTGAGGGAGGACCAGGTAGGAACCCTAAGAACCTCCTGACTGGAACGACGAGGAACGTGTGTACCTCCTTTACGTATCGAGGAAGAGGTCCCGTCACGTGTGTCACCGGGACCGAAGTAGTCACCTGGAAGTACGTTTCGTAGGGGGTCGGACCGAAAGTTCAGGTCGGTGGGAAGGTCGACGGGGAGTGTTAGGTCCCGAGGTCGGCTTTGCTGAGTAGGTCTTAAGGGAACGTGTTCGAAACATGGTAGAGTAGAAGGTAAACGAGTCGGACCTAACACACACAAGGGACGACAAGTGTGAGTGTGTAAGTCGGATAGAAATTCTACGTGGAGTTTAGGGTGAAACAGTTCAGTGGAAAGGACTAGATGAGTCAAGTTAAGTCAAGTCAGTGAGTCGGCACAGGCTGAGACGCTGGGGTACTTGGTGTGTCGTATGGTTCGGAGGGACAGGTAGTGGTTGAGGGCCTCAAGTGAGTCTGAGTACAGGTAACTCAGCCATTACGGTAGGTCGGTAGAGTAGGAGACAGCAGGGGAAGAGGAGGACGGGTGTTAGGGAGGGTCGTAGTCTCAGAAAAGGTTACTCAGTTAAGAAACGTACTCCATCGGTTTCATGACCTCAAAGTCGAAATCGTATTAAAGAAGGTTTCTTTAGGGTCTCGACTAGAGGAAGTCTTACCTGACCAACCTAGAGGAACGTCAGGTTCCCTGAGAGTTCTCAGAAGAGGTTGTGGTGTCTAGTTTTCGTAATTAAGAAGCCACGAGTCGGAAGAAGTGTCAAGTTGAGAGTGTAGGTATGTACTGGTGACCTCTTTGGTATCGGAACTGATCTACCTGGAATCAGCCGTTTCATTACAGAGACGAAAAGTTATACGACAGATCCAACCAGTATTGAAAAGAAGGTTCCTCATTCGCAGAAAATTAAAGTACCGACGTTAGTGGTAGACGTCACTAAAACCTCGGGGTTTTTTATTTCAGACTGTCACAAAGGTGAGAAAGGGGTAGATAAAGGGTACTTGACTACCGTGGTCTACGGTACTAGAAGGAAAAGACTTACACCTCGAAATTCGGTTGAAAAAGTGAGAGGAGAAAGTGAACGTAGTTCTCCGAAAAATCAAGGAGAGGTGAAAGAAGGTATTCCCACCACAGTAGACGTATATACTCCAATAACTATAAAGAGGGTCACTCTACATTTGAGAAGGGAAAAAACTTAAGGGTGTCGTAAATTGGACGTCTGAGAGGACCACAAATACTGAAAGACAAAACTAAAAAATCCGGTGACGTGGGAGGGAAATGACTACAACTTCGACTTTGAGGTCATGAAACCGGTGGACTACGCTTCTCGACTGAGTAACATTTTCTGGAACTACGACTCTTTCTAACTCCCGTCCTCCTCTTCCCCTGCTATCTCCTACTCTACCGACCTACCGTAGTGGCTGAGTTGTCAGTACTCAAACTCACCTGAGGCCCTCAACCACTACCTGTCCCTCCGGACCGCACGACGCCAAGTACCCAACGTTTCTCAGCTTGTGTTGACTCGTCGACTTGACTTGACTTGGGACGGGAATCTGACTTTCGAGGAGTGTCAGACTCCGATAACACAATGCACAAATCACCGTAGACCGCGTCACGACCTAAACAGATTGTTCTTTACGAAACTCACCCGACCTAGATCCCGTAAAACGAGGGTCTCGAGGTACACGTCTCCTAATGACTAGGGTCTGAGGGGAGAGGAGACTAAGGACCGAACCACCCCCATTAACGTCTTGTCCCCCCTTCCTTCTTTGGTCCCATTGAAGGCGGGAAACGGAGATGAGGTACTCAGTAGAGAGTAGCGACCGGAAAGATCTAGGTCGAAGTGATTTATCTGACCAATACAGAATCGACGAAGGTCCGTTTGGGTCAAGGACCCCAGGTCTTTGGGTTGGGGGAGACACTCACGGGAGTCGGGAACACCTCTTCAAAAAAATAAACAAAATGATAGAGGGTACCCGAAGAGGGTAGAAGATAAAGGACACATTGATTTATAGATATGAAAAGTTACGACTCTAAAAAAAAAAAGGAACTAACCTCAGACTGACTATGACTAGGACTGTGACCCCTAAACCCTGTATAAATTCCCCGGTCACCCATTCTACCGACTCTCCCCGACACCTGACAGAACTCACTAGGTGTACCAGTAGCGAGGACGGATGTGAGACCTCTGTGGTCAGTGGTAGTACAGGTAGAGTACCAGTAGTCACTAATAGACCATTGGTCGGTTGAAAATACGGGACCCTTCGGTACAAAAATGGAGTTTTAGTGACTCCTTGAACTCTGGTATTTGAGGTTTGTCGGACTAAGATAACATACGAGATAACCATGCACCGTTTTGTGACTTAAACCGTTTGTGAGTTCCTTGTGAAACAGTAGAACCCGACAAGAACCCGTAAAAAGAGGGTTTCGTTAGACAAATTGTCTTCCTACAAAGTAAGTGTGACAGTAACCGTCGTTCAGGAACTCTTTATTTGTGAGTCCTGAGATAGACTGGACCTGAACACCACTATTTCGACCCGTGTGGGGTTTCTATCTCTCTTCTGTAGTCGTCACAGAGCCGGTCGGGTTTGACGATGTCGTTTTACAGTGTCGATCCACGGAATGCGTTATCTGTAAATAAAGAGTGTAAAGACCTCCGAGGTCTCAGGTTCTACTTCCACGACTATCTAAACCACAGACCACTCTCGGATGAAAACTTGACATCACAATCTCTTCTGAGAACTCTCAGGGAACCTGACGTTTCTCTAATTTGGTTAGGTAGGATTTCCTCTAGTCGGGACCCACAAGTAACCTTCCTGACTATAACTTCGACTTTGAGGTTATGCAACCGGTGGACTACGCTTCTCGACTGAGTAAATTTTTCTGGGACTACGACCCTTTCTAACTTCCGCCCTCCTCTTCCCCTACTGTCTCCTACTCTACCAACCTACCGTAGTGACTGAGTTACCTGTACCCAAACCCACCCGAGGCCCTCAACCACTACCTGTCCCTCCGGTCCGTACGACGTCAGGTACCCTAGTGTCTCAGTCTGTGCTGACTCGTTGACTTCACTTGACTTGACTTCTCGGATGAGGGACTGACATCTGTCAGTGGAAGAGGAGAAAACGTTGTCGTAGTTAAGGTAGTACTTAAGAGATGGGAGTACCGGGTAACTGGAGGGTTGCCGGGGTGGACGTCTATGGTAGTATGACTGCCGTGTCACAGTTATCTACTCAAACCTCCTCTGCGTCTTCAAGTCGGGTCCCGTTCGTCCTATAACCGAAATGTACCCGTAGTGTAGACCAAAGACAGAGGTTCGAAAGAAGAGGGTCGAGGAAGGGTTGTGAGTGGGTAGGTACTCCTGTCACCTACACTGTCACAAAGTCTTGTGAAATGACATTAAAAAAGTTTTTATATGTTGTCAATATTGGTCTCGAAACAACTTAAAGGGGAAAGAGATAGGAGAAACACTTTTCTAGAAAAGACAGGAAGAGTACTGGACGCCGGGGGGAATTGACGGCACAGGACGAGAACCGAAGGTTTATATAGTACGGTCGTTGTTTAATATTTCGTTTTATAATCTGTTCTTTGTTTGGTACTATTCTACTGTTTCCTCCGATAAAAATGAAATCCCTCCAGAAGGGAAACGGTCATCTTCAGTATTTTATTTTTATTTATGTTGAGTCGGGTCGCAAACTCACGTGTTTCGAATGGGAGGGTCATCCAGAGTATACTCTAGTGACACACGAACAGTGACGAACTCCTAAATGTTCAACTTGTACTGGCACACTCGCTACTGTGTGGTCGAAGTGTGTCTGGTACCTTAAACTCACAAAAGGGTGTCAGCAATACGATAAAGAGTAGAGACAGGGGTGATTACCTTACTATCACCTTTAAACTGACTTTTTTTTTTTTTTCCCGTCTCTTTAAAAGTAGAGAAACAAACAGGTTTCGAATAAAAAAACAGGAACACGGAACAAAACTTTGTCGAATGAGACACGGGTTTGCTGAACTTGACTGTTGAGTCAAGTAGGACTTTGACGAGTCATAAAGACACCTGGTTATAGAGAGGGAGAACCTTCAGGTGCAAAGGTCCCTTTCCTATAAATTGAGTCGGTGACAACACTCAGCCTTTCCCCCCAAAGGAACGGACTGAAGGCCCCTACTCTCTTTGTTGTTCACGGAGAAGAGCGGAGGAGGAGTGTCACGGCACCGGTCTTTTCTCACCTGAAGAGAGACTAAAGACGGTAGGGTTCATCTTTCTTATACTAAAACTTGATCTTCTCTCAAAATGTCTGACCCAATAGGTTCATATAAGAAATTTTAAAAGATTCCTCTTAAATCTTAAAAGGTGTACTAATACATTTTGAGAAAGGATTTTGCCATAACGGTACGACATTATGACGACGGATTCGTGTGACGTACAAGGTCTTGACTTAAAGTTAATGTAATATAGGGGGAAAGAATATAGTTTAGTAAGGTATCTTGTATAGAGAAAAAAGTCATCTTATATATGATCTTTACGTTGTCTCTTTTATTAAAAATGGTTCAAAAGTTTAGAATGGAACGATGGGATTACGGAATAGGGGTATACTTTTTGTGGGAGACGAAGGAAGATCCGAGGATTAAGAGTCGAACGGATCATGGTCCCTACTCAATGTCATTGTTGGACCTGAAAACAACACGAACATGTTTCCCCGCCTCGATTCACGACGTAGTTTAATAGTCGAAGTAGAAGTGTCGGTAGTATACCATCTCGAGATCAATTGAAGTAGAATGACTCTTCTACTGACTTGTATGTATGATACACTCTGTCTTTCTTATTTATTATCTCATCCAAAATTTTAACTGAATGAAGTGATAAGTGTTATCGGTTCTGGATCTTTGTCGGATTTACAGGTAGTTGTTCACTCACCTTTTTCTTCTCCACCAAGTATATATGTTACTCTATGATGAGTCAGTATTTTATTTCTTTCTCACTTTATTACGGTAAATGTTGTTGTACCTACGTTGATTTCTAACGGTATGGTTCATTCAGTCTTTCTCTTTCTGTTTATGGCATACTATAGTGAACATGCACCTTAGATTTTATACTGTGTTTACTCGACTCGATACTTCGTCTTAGTGTTGGATCTCTCGTGTGACTACCAACGGTTGCTCGTCCCCGAATCCCCTCCGTACCTAGCCCCAGTCGTCTACATTCGAAAATGTATGTCTTGTCTATTTATTCCAGGATGACATATCGTATCCCTTGATATAAATTATAGAATACTATTTGGTGTTACCTTTACTCATAAAATTCTTTCTTACACACACACACACATATATATATATACTGAGAAAACACTGGGGTATCTGACACCGGGTGACCCGAGGAGACAGGTACCCCAAGAGGTCCGTTCTTATGACCTCACCCAACGATAAAGGGAGAGGTCTAGAAGGACAGGGTCCCTAGTTGGGACCCAAAGGACGTAATCGTCCACCTAATAAATGGTGACTTGGTGGTCCCTTCGGTCCATATACATATGTACATGTGTACATATTGACTTAGTGAAACAAAATGTCACCTTTACTCGTGTTGTGACACTTTGGTGATATTAAGTTAATTTTCTAACTAATTTTAATTGTACGAAATCTGGGTTTGGATAATAGTACCGCGGGATGATTTACAAAAGAAGAAACTTTACATAAACGGATAAAAATACACGTCGGTAATGACATGACACTCACAGGACCCTGGTTGAGGTCGTGACTCGTCTCCCGGAGAACACATTATCTACACACGATTCGATTACTTCCCTGTATTTATATACTACTACTTCTCTCTGTCGGTGTAGTGGGTCGGGTCCTGTTGGATTCTGTTAGTCTGCTACGTCTTTAGAGTAGACGTCAAAATACCTTCGATACTTTTCCGTCTCCTTACTAACTTTTCCGGGTCACTCACCCCGTCTGTTATTACAAGTCGAGTCTTCTCCTCCTCCTGTCTCCCGATCCTTTTCGTCCCGACATACTCTACTGGTCTGATCGTTTCACACGTATTCGAATTCAATTTTTTTTTTTATATACCGTCCTCCTCTATCTGGTGTTGCTGATCTCTTACTTGGGTTACGTGGACCGTATATAATTCCCGTGTCTAATTAGTTTCTCCGACTTCGTCTTTAAACCACCTTTCTACCTTCATTTACGACCTCGGGATAAAATTTACCAGGACTTAGAGGACTGTAAAATACTTGGACTGTTAGTTTCACCTAGGTGCACCGATATCGTCCGACCTATGTGTACTCAAACCCTTTTCCTCCTCCGTCGACCCTCCCTCCGACCTTCTTAGGGTTACTTCATTTCCAATCACTCCTTTGTCGACATTACTAGATCCATAGTTCCACTCACAGATCTACCACCACCCTCTTCGTCTTTAATGCCTTCCTATTCTCTTGTACTCGAAAGGACCATCAAGTCAACCATTCCTTAGACGGACGGTACGTCCTCTGGGTCGAAACTAAGTACCTAACCCTTCTAGGGGACCTTTTACTTTACCGTCGGGTGAAGTCATAAGAACGGATTACTTAGGGTACCTGTCTCCTCGGACCGTCCGATGTCAGGTACCCCCACGTTCCCAACCCGTGCTGAATCGTTGATTTGGTTGTGGTTCTCTTAAGAGATCTGTACACCTACCCCTCACGTCCCTTTACGACTCAGTTTTCACTTCAGTTCCGTTTCGGACCATTGAACGTTTGAGAACTGTCCTTCTTTACTAGTACACTGACTGTCTGAGACCCGACCACCCTCCTCGACCCGAGTCGGAGTCAGTACAGTACACTTTCGGTCTCTCCTACCTGGGTGGTCGGTCTGGGGGTCCTGATTCGACCAGGGATGACCCCCGGTTTGGTCGACCTCGGACACTTGGACATCTGAACCTTTTTGTTCTCTTTGGTCTCTCAGTAAAGATAGTACCTCTACACGGGAATATGTAGGGTTCACAAGTCACTTATAAATCCCTTACTAAAGTATTTCAGATAATAAAGATTTAAGTTTCAGAAAGTTTTTTGCTTTAGACTTATTTAGATACAACTAGCCCCGACAACGTAAAGGGTGAAACATGTCAAAACCAGTATTTGTGGGATCCTTGTCAGAATAGTTAACATTAAAGAGTGTATACGAAAGGTGCACACCCACTAGATACCACACTTCATTGTACGGGGTAAGCGCACAATAAGTAGGGTCTACGGGTCCGTAACCCCTGGAGGACCGTGTACCCCCGGTGGTCTGTGGTGGGAAGGGTTGGTGGAGGTTGTCGACTCGACGAGACTAGTGACAATAAGGGGACCCTGAGAGGTGAAGGTTCATACTACGTAAAGGTTTTCTGTTCTCCCTTTTCGTTTATAATCCGGTGGTTTTGTAAAGACGAATTTCGTTACGAAATTTGTTACTTTAAGTTGTTGACTTGAAATGTCTTTTTCTTACTCAACTGAAATAGACCACTTCAATAATGGACATTTCCAACTAGCCTGATTTTCGGAAATAGTTTTACCGTCACCATTCCAACTTTATGACTTTTATTCGACCCACAACACCTATGAAACCCCGATTTTTACTGAGGTGCCTCTATGTCGGGACTCCCTGTCTCCGAGTCGGTTCGGTGTCTGTTTCGGACTGAAGGGGCTGCCCGGTCTCCCCGTTCACGAGGAATTTCCCTGACCCGGAGTCGGAGCCCGTGGAGCCCGTGGACCCGGGGTCCCTCCGACCCGGTGCGTCTCCAACTCTCTGGTAGGTCGGGAGTCCGTGTCGAAAGAGGTACATTTTCCGAATTTGACCGGGTCCTGTCAGTAAAAACGTGACCTTTCGGAGTGTCTAATTGAAAGCTGAGAGGCCAAAACCCCTGTGTCTCCGCTCCTAAAAATAATTACAGATGGTAACTGTCTTACCTTCGGTAAAAATTGCATACCGACACCTTACTACTGCCCAGTATAGTGTGGAAAGGTTGACACGTTGTACTACCCGACCGGGACCGTTGTTCCTCTTCCGACCCGGTCCGACATCCTAAGTGAGAGTTGACACTAGTACATGGTTGTACTCCCCTTGTCGTCCAATTGTTCGAAGACAAACAGACACCCAGAGTCTAGTAGGCTCAACGTTAGTACTGACCGACTTTCTCATCATTTTACTCTACTTTTGCTTTGACGTTCTTATGAAGGTTCTTTCAAATTTAGGACACACAGGATTGAGGTACCCAGTCTCGGACCCTTGACTGTTCCGAGACCTTAGACCTAGTGCACACCTTATGAAAGACTCACGAGCCACCAGGTGCACGACCCTCTCTTTCCCTGAGAAGGTTCCCATTCGAAAATAACCCGTCCAAGACGGTTTCCAGTTCCCAACAGTTCTTTTTTCTTCTTAAGTCGGTTTCGAGGACCCTTGTCGATCTCCCCAAGGTCTCGGACTCGGGAAGCTTTCCTCATCCTACACCCCTCATTGTCTCGCTCACTTGTCAGGAGGAGGTAGTGGGACACGTCGGTCAGAGATATAGATGTATCGGATCTTGATTTGGGACTCTCTACGATCTACCTGGTGTGGGAACAGGTAGAGCGTTTGGACAAAATAACACTTTAAAAGTTGTCTTCTTTTTATACTAGAATGACTTTGTAGTCCAAGAGTAATTCCATCACCGGTACCTGGTTGAAAGAAATCGAGTCTACTAGGTTCCTCCGGAAAGACCCTTCCTGGGGGATCCAGACACGACGGAAGACCCTGTACGTAGTCTTAAACGGAGAGACGTCTATGTTTGAACAATTAGAGGACTAGGACTGTCACAGGGAGGTACTCGTGTTGATTTGTCGGACTAAAGGATGAACTAGTGAGAACAGTAGTCGTCTTTCGGGTAGTGGTCTCCCCAAGGGACCTGTCTTAAAACAGGTGGGTTTTAAGTATCGAACTTCGAATTAGGCGTTACACTGACAGACCTTTATCTCGACAGTATCTCTACTTTCTCACAATCAACGAGTCAACACAGGTTGACACTGGGGTGCCTGACATCGGGTGGTCAGCGGGGACAGGTACCCTAAGAGTCCGTTCTTATGACCTCACCCAACGGAAAGGGAAGAGGTCCCGTAGAAGGACTGGGTCCTAAACTTAGGTCTAGGGGACGTAACATCCGTCTAAGAAATGACAGACTCTGTGGTCCCTTTGGAGACCAATATCTTCATTAATTCTGATTTATTTCAATATTCCCACTCCGGGATTAGGTTATCCTTTTCTTTCTCTATAACTGTCACATATGAGGGTCTTTTACAGTGTATTCCTACGTTGTTCTCTCCCCCGGTAGACATTCGGTTCCTGTCTACGGAGTCCTCTTAGGTTGGGGCGACCGTGGAAATAAATGAAGGTCGGAGGTGTCGACGTTCTTTTATTATAGGACGACAAATTCGATGGGTCAGACACCAATAAGACTCTTCTGCCTCTATCCTTCGGTGGTATGGCACCCTGTATTGTAATTTTGATCAGAAAGAGTAAAATAGTTAAATATCTTTAATCATTTTTTAAGAGATTAAAAAAGGTCACAGTGTTTCTTAAAAACACATAGACTTTGCTTGAATAGATGAATCGTAAAATAAATAAAATAAAGAAATTTCCCCAAAAGGTATTCTCCTTAGGTATTCAGATCGGGGTTCCCCTCGACGTTTCTACCAAACACTTTTAATTTCTCTAGAACGAAATCAAAAAAAAGACTCAGTGACTATTTTACGTAGTAGACCTCTTACCGTCTCTCTTCACCAGAAGTAAAATCCCCTTTAGAGAGTACTAGAATTTCGTAGTTACTGTCGTTTGGGAACGTCCAGAACCCGATGTGAGTCTTAGGTCTACAGAGGTCCCTCGACCCTTGGTACACCTCAGTCAGAGGAGAACGGACCCACTACCGCAAAGACTCTGGGTTCGACCGATGTCAGTTGCTCTCGAAATTCTAAGGCTCGTCATGATACGTCGTTAAGGATTTCTACTTCAAGTGTAGGGACTACCCTGACGTCTCCTAATCAAATCCTCTCTTTGACCCTTTAAAATGTTACCGAAAATTTCTTAATAAGTTTACAGTTATGGACCCTTCAAATCTTTCGTTCGGTAAAACTCGACACACAATGTTCTCGATGAGAAGTTATCTATAAGTATGACCTATAACCTTAACTATTACTATAATCATAACTGTAACCTATGGATGGTTATAGTTATCCACCTCATCAATGACGTATAACTAACTAAAAATAACCTCGTATCAACGAAATGTTACAACACAATCGAAGACGGTGTGTCGTTTCACTTGGCAGATATGTATGTAGGGGAGAATAACCTAAAGGAAGGGTAAGTCGAGTGGGGTCTTGTGACTCATCTCAAGAGACTCGATGTGTCCAAGAGGAATCAATAGATAAAATATGTCTCAAAGTTATCATATATATACAGTTAGAGACTAAATATTTCGATTGTCTCATGTTTATAACTGTAACAATAACAAGTATAACGGTTCCCCTGTACCCGTTCACCCTTTGACCGTTTCTTAGGTTTCCTAAGGTAGAGGCACAAGACTCGGGTCAAGTCGGTGTGAAATCAGGTCTAAGGAGATCGAGGTGTCTGGATGTCTCAACAAGTTGTCACACCGACGGAATGTCTTCCATGGTTCTGGATGGTAGTGTGCTCCCACGTTTCAGAAGTCAAGTCTCCACCTAGTGTCCGCTTAAAACTACCACAATATCGTTTACAGAGTTTTATAGAAGTTCGTTAAGTCACTTTGTTTCAACAAGCAATGACTTAAGGTGTCGTTAAGAGGGTTGTACACTGAACCAGAAAGACACATGGACGACATATTCCTTTGTTTATTTCGTCGTAAGTGTATTTTAGAATAAAATTGGATATTGAGCGAAAGTAAAGAGTACAACTTGTGATAGAAGTTCGAAACTTTAGGGAAAATATTCCTTTGTTAGACGATACTCGAAGGGTCCACCGAGTCACCGTTTCTTATGGTTCCGTCGTCTGTGTTCTTTACCCAAACTAGGGACTTAACCCTTCTAGGGGACCACTTCCTTTACCGGTGGCTAAGGTCATAAGAACGGACCCTTTAGGGTACCTGTCTCCTTGGACCTTCGATGTCAGGTATCCAGCGTTTCTCAGTCTGTGCTGACTCTCTTACTTGTACGTGTACTTTAGATGACACTTCGGTAATCGTAATAAACAGGTTTGAGAGTATGAAAGAATACATTACTGTAAGTAGATTAAGGAAGGAAGGTACTTCGGTGCTACAAGGAGTCTTGTTAAATAAGTCATAAAGGTCGTCGAGGTGGTCGGGAGTTTTGGGATCACTCACTTCCTAAGTAAAATATAATTAACTAACAGTGTTATGCATGTTGTTAAACGTACTCCATGTCTTACACTTAGATACCATTCGTCTCTTTGACAACCCCTAAATTCCAGTGTAGGGTGTAAACATGAGAAGGAGTTGTTTACCCTGATGCCCCCTCGTCCCCTGACGTGGGACAAATGAGACCCTGTTTTTTTATTAACACTTTTCGATAAAGACGTCCGTCGGACTAGGATCGGTCCCACCACCACAACAAGACAGCGACAATATAGACTGGGAAACGTTGGAGTACCTGACACCGTACGATCCTAAGAAACAGGAAGCGACAGAGTTTGAGTACAGGCAACTCAGTCACCACGGTAGGTTGGGAGAATAGGACAAAGGGTGAAGAGGAGGGTGGAAGTTAGAAAGGACCTGAGTCTCAAAAAAGGTCACTCAACTGAAAAGTGTAGTCCGCCACTTTCCTAACCACGCAATCGAAGTCGTAGTCAGGAAGGTTACCTATAAGTCCTAACTAAAAGGAATCCTACCTGACTGAACTAGAGGAACGAAAGGCGCCCTGAGAGTTCTCAGAAGAGGTCGTGGTGTCGAGTTTTCGTATTTAAGAAGTCACGAGTCGGAAGAAATACCAGGTTGAGAGTGTAGACATGTACTGATGACTTTTCGGTAGTTGACCTTTTTACATAGAATCTACCTCTACCACCACCACTAGTTGACCTTTTACATAGTTGTAACTTGAGGACTTAATCTACCTTAAAGGGTGGGTCAGTACCGTATTCAACCTCTCCTTCTCCGACGGGGAATTCGTCGGAATCCATGTGGACGAGAGGTTCGGGAGACGCCCGGACAGAAAAGGCCAGGGACACCCGGTTACGAAAACGGGAACATCAAACTACAGTGATGGTGACGAATACTGGTGGTAATTCTGTATGAGTAAACGACTATGAGTTCACAGTAACACCAGAATAGTTCTTACTTTCCGGACACGAACCGAATCTGGTCGAATCGAGATGTTGAAACGACATCGGACACTCTTGACCGAGACTAGGTTTGTGTACGTCGGTATTAGTCATCTCTAGGTGATTATATTTTATATCACACTGGACATCCCAACTCTGGAGAAAGGGTGTTCGAGATTTCGTTATACCAGTTTCCAAGATATACCTCCTGAAGGGACTACCAGGTCATCAATTCTTACGGAAGGTTACTTCCGTTACACCCAAGTTGGGGACCAGTCCCTTGATTCGGACATTCCGTTCTAAACAGTACTGTGTCACTTCTAGGGTGTACGGTGTCAGCTTTGGGTTGTGTCGGTTTATTGATTTATTTCGAAAAAATCTTTTCCAGACATACCAGACCAGGGTGATTCTTGGAGTTAGGGTTCACATCAATTATGACGGGGAGACACCCTACGTACCTTCACACGTCTCGACAAAACCAACTACATTACAGACGCACCCTATGTTACCCCACCTCCCACCCAAATGATTTTCACGATGTTATACCCCCTACTATTAACCGAATTATTTTATACGTAGAGAGGTTTATGGTTATCGTGTGGGTGACTAATAGTGAGATAGGATTGTGGGGATGTTTAACTTCAGGGGGTAGGTGGACTTGTTTAATACCAGGGGAGGGAATCTTGATTACGGAGAGAAGGAGACCCAGAGTATACTCCCATTAGAAAAGATCTGTCATTGTATTTTGTCGATAGTTTTTTACGATCGAGGAGTCGTATCTTTTATTCTAGGTGAGTTCCGACTCGTAGAGTTTAATACTGCCGTCGGACGATCTAAGAGGGTTTCCTCATTTATTGATTTAATTAAGAGACGGGGTCATGAGGACTATCTAAATACTGTGGTGGGTGAGATTTAATTTAGGATACCGTTGTCTTGGTCATAACGAAGTTTAATATTAATCTCTCACTAGTCTTATCGATACTTTAGAGACGGATCCTTTCAGATTCTATTTTATTCAACAAAAAAATTTTTTTTAAGGATTTATTAACTTTTTAAGTCCTCAGTCTCGACCTCTTACTTGATACACTGGATTATCAGAGGTTCCTAATATTTTCCGGGAGGGAAAAAAGAAATTGAAGACGTCAAACTCTGTTCAAAAACGGAGTTGTATCTGATTTGAGTTAATTAAGGAACGAACAAAGGAAAACTTAATCAGCTCAAATTGTGTCTGGTATTAATAACAACCGAGAGACAGACAAGGTAGAATTAACTAGAATTACAGTTGAGACTGGTTTCAAACAATTGTTAACGAGATGGTTGAAGCTAGTAATTCTTACAATAGTTAATAATCAAAGTACTCATAGTTCAAGATCAAAGTGTTATGTAGGTTTACTCTTTCCGTAAAGGGGTTAGTTAAGTTTTAGGTTTAATCCAAAACTTTACTGTGGGTCCTGGTGGACTCGTTCGTCTTACGATTTACAGGTAGGGTTTACTAGTTTCGGGGTTAAGGAGTAGTTATCTTACACACTGGTATTCTTCCCAGACGGTTTACCAGGAACTACTAGTCTTCGTACCGATGAGAAAGGTGTGTACATTATGACTCTTCCTTCGAGTCGAGGAATGGTTAGACTCATCCCTAGAGAAAACCTAATTAAATACTCGTTTAAGACAGAAAAAGGGGATACTTTGAGATCTCTCACATGGTTCAATCTAAAATCTGTCTAAAAGTTTTTTATTTTTAACACAGGACCATGAAGAGTACAGGTGAAAAAAGGGGGGTTGGGTGGGGTGGGAGAACCTGTTCGGGAGTCAGTACCCAGACCGACAGGAAGGGACCACCGAGTCTCCCGTTTCGTAGACGAACGTTACGTCCTCTGGATCCAAGTTAGGGATCCAGTCCTTCTAGGGGACCTCTTCCTTTACGGTTGGGTAAGGTCCTGAGAACGGACCTTTTTAGGGTACCTGTCTCTTCAGACCATCTGATGTCAGGTGCCCTAGCGTCTCAGTGTGTGCTGACTCACTGAAGTGAAGTAAAGTGTCATTTTAATCCATTTTGTCCCGGCCGAGGTTGAAATTGGAACCGTTATTAGGTGTGTTGTTACCAGATTTAATGTAATCATTCTAATGTCTTGACTTTGTCACTTCCTGAGTCCCGTACCTCTTCTCCTCTAAACCTCCTCCCACTGTTCGGAGAGACCCTTGGGGTCCTATCGGACTGGATTGTGTACACACACGGTAAGGATTCTTTATGTTTGGAGTTGCGGTAGTGAGTCGTCGGCATATACTTTGTCGATTATCCTATTTCGTCTTTTACCTAAGATAGACCAGACCAAGTCTTAGTTAATCTTCATTCGGCTCATCACCGACCGTCCTCTTATTAATAAACCGTCAGGGGAAAATTCCCCCATTATCGTGAAGACTTAAAGACATCGAGTTCTTTCCGAAGGGTCCACCGTGTCACCACTTCTTAGACGGAACAGACGGTTACCTCCTCTACATTCTCTGCACCCAAACTAGGGACCCAGTCCTTCTAGGGGACCTCATCCTTTACCGTTGGGTAAGATCATAAGAACGGACCCTTCAGAGTCCCTGTCTCCTCCAACCGTCCGATGTCAGGTACCTCAATTTGTACTGACTCGTGTGTCGAGCCTTTTTCTTCTTCTTTTCTTTCTTATGGACTGGCACATCCCACAAATTTAAACTTAAATATTCAAATTTAGAGGATCTAAATCTAAACGTTATAAAAGATAAAAGTAGCTCGTCCTTCCGACGTCCAAAACACATCGGATCGGGAATGGTAGAGTCCTCTTATTAAGATAAACAAATCAGGACACAATTTAAGGGTTAAACTCTTTCTAATCTCAGTTAGAATTGACACTAAGTATTAAGTAAACCAGACACATGAGTCCGTGAAACCCCTCCTTAGGAACTTTACGAGAGTCAAAGTATGGATAATATGGCTCGTTACCTTATAACGGTCGGTCTAGTCAATTGTTTCCTACAGTACCAGTAGTCACTACTGTCACTCGACTATTCGACACTCTCTAGAGTCCTCCATTTGTTTCTAAGGGACGGAAGATCGTCGGTAGTCTGATGTCGGAGAGGGGTGTCACTCGGGACTCCTTCGAGTCCTACACTTTCGAGTCCTGTGACCGGGGTCTGTCGACTCCCTGGATAGTCTCCTGACTAGAGTCACCCGGGTCTGAGAACGCAGAAGGGTATGTATCCTTTCGTGATTTAAGGAACTGAACTCTATAGACCAAAAGAAATTAATTGTTATTAGAAAACTATAAGTCTGATCTATGAGGAACAACGTTTTGATATAGAGGATCGAGGGGCGGAACGGAGGAGTGTCACCAAGTGAGTCACAGTGAACTCTACGGGTGAAGGATAGAACTTCATACCTTTCAAGGACGGTTTATTTTGTATTGAGAGTAGAAAATCGAATACGGATGATAAATTCGGTTGTTATGTGTGTGTGAAACGGAGAGGAGAAAAAAGAAAGAGAGGGGAGTAGGTTATACTCTTTAACGAACACAATCTCCATCTCTTAGATTACCTCTATAGACGACGACGACGACGACGGTTCAGTGAATCAGTACAGGCTGAGACACGCTGGGGTACCTACCGTCGGGTGGTCCGAGGGGACAGGGACTCTAACAGGTCCGTTCTTATGACCTCACCCGACGGTAAAGGAAGAGGTTACGTACTTTCACCTTTCACTTTCATTTCAGTGAGTCAACACAGGCTGAGAATCGCTGGGGTACCTGACGTCGGATGGTCCGAGGAGGCAGGTATCCTAAAAGGTTCGTTCTCATGACCTTACCCTACGGTAACGGAAGAGGTTACCTCTATAGATTCCTATGTGTTTATTCTGTCGTATTTTGTATTTAATAAGATACTACTTTCACTTTTACCGAGTCAACACAGACTAAGAGACACTGGGGTACCTGACATTGGGAGGTCCGAGGAGACGGACACCTTAAGAGGTCCGTTCTTATCACCTCACTCATCGACAAGGGAAGAGATCCCCTAGAAGGACTGGGTCACTAATTTGAGTCCTGAGGACGTAAAGTCCATCTAAGAAATGACAGACTCGGTGTTTTCTACTATTACTAATTCTATTATTACTGTCGGTAGACACCTCAATCCTTTGATCTCTCGTAACTTTCAACAATGGACGTCCGTGTACTAACCCCCACAAACGGTTTGGCTCGTCCAAGGATAACCCGAGGACCCGTGTTGTTGAAAGATACAGGGGATCAAAGAACTAATATCCCTTGTCGGAAGTAAATAGGAGGGACTTAAGGTTCCCCGTCCAAGTTCCCTCCACTACTCCTACGTTCTGGTCCCTCTTTGGTAATTCTTTTTATCACGTCGGAACCCCTTTCCAGGACCAAGGGGTAGTTATTTGTGTCGTTATAGAAACTCGACAAAACTTCTATGACTTTGGGAGTGGTCCACCCTCTTCAATGGTCAATTACTGTGATACGACGGGTGTTCGTGTATGTCGGGTCTAACTATCTTTGTTCTTCCAACTATTATCAGGTCAACGAGTCAGCACAGACTGAGACTCTGTGGTACCTGACGTCGTACGGTCCGAAGGGACAGGAAGTGATAGAGGGTCTCAAACAAATTTGAGTACAGATAATTCAGTCACTACGGTGGGTTGGTAGAGTAGGAGACAACAGGGGAAGAGGAAGACGGAAGTTAGAAAGGGTCTTAGTCCCAGAAAAGGTCACTCAGTCAACGACTGATGGTCAATCGAGTGATTATTGGTTAGTCTTCTTACAGGCATTCGACTAGTGCGGGAGAAATTTTGTAATGATATTTTGAAGAGTTGTGGGGGAGGTTCAACCCTGTGTATCAAAGCTCGGGCAATCGGGTGACACCCGGGGAAACGGACCTTTTAGTTATCCAGACAAGAAAAGACAAAAAATCGGGAGAGTCAGGACAGGTCGAGAAACGCTGGGGTACCTGACGTCGGGTGATCCGAGAAGACAGGTGCCCTAAAGGGTCCGTTCTTGTGACCTCACCAACGGTAAGATGAAGTAGGTTTTGACACAGAAGTTCTAAACTAAATCGCCACAACGTCCGGTCTAAGCCGAAGTCGACCCCAGTCCCATTTAAGGTCTACCGACTTGTGTACGTGTTTACGAAAAATTAAATCTAAGATTATGTCAAACTTAAAATTATACAATTTTTCCTAAAACTTAGAGTCCAACCGAAAATCTCCCAACACTAAAGGACACCCGAACAATAACTTTTGAAGTAAAAACTTACAGGGACTTGACTCAGTTTCTGAAGGTTCAGAAAGTCTCAAACAATCCCTGTCTTCGTTACGTCGGGTCCACTTCCCTGTTATTACACTAATATCCGTTACTGGGGGTTGAGACTCATAGGAGAGGTCTGGTACACTTCTCTAACCGTTACAGGGTCCCGAGGAGGAACAGGGGGACGTCAAAGAACAGTTACTTTAAGACAGAGATTCCTCAAGTAGACTTCTCCTCCACCAGACCGTCAGAGACGTCCGTCACCCTAGGTGACAAGAGGGTCGTCCTTCGGGGTGACCCCGCCGGTGGCGGTGTCGGGGGGACGTATACCCTCCTCCAACACAAGATCCCCAGGGAGGGATTTATTCGGAAAAGAAAAATTTCTTTAGAAATAAGTCAAACAAAGTCACAACGAAGACAAAACAAAGCCAGAAAACCAGAACTCCGTATAGTCTAGGGACTGGAACCTAGTTTGGGTGTGGGGAACGAGACCTTCCCCTTCAAGATTGGGGACGTACCGGTCCCTTCAGGACGGAAAAGGAAAGAACAGGATGTCTTCTGATAACGGATTCCACGACGTGTTCCTTTTCTCGGACCACAGGTCACTTATACCTTTTGGTACTTTCCCGAACAAAGGAGAGCGTTCGACTTTTGGATAAGTAACTAAGTTGTAAGACTAATCTGAATATTACTTATTGAACGAAATTACTAAAGGGTTTACACAAACTATGAAATCTCCCACGATTACGATAATTAACCTCTTCCGTTACCGTGGGGTGAGGTCATGAGAACGGACCTTTTAGGGTACCTGTCCCCTCGGACCATCCGCTGTCAGGTATCCCAGCGATTCTCAACCTGTGCTGACTCGCTGAAGTGAAAGTGAAAAGTGAAATACGTAACCTCTTCCTTTACCGTTGGGTGAGGTCACAAGAACGGACCTCTTAGGGTCCCTGCCGCCTCGGACCACCCGACGGGAGACACCCCCAGTGTGTCTCAGCCTGTACTGACTTCACTGAATCGTCTTACGATAATTATAAGACCATTTTATCCTGAAATACCTTGTTTATACCCCTTTATCCGACATTTACTTCCGTAGACCAACTTACGTAAGTATTTTGGTCAGAATGACTCATTTTATATTAGGTCCCCTTTTCTATACTTCCTTAAAAATGAGTACGAAAATTGGGGGGTTTTATAGTGTTTAACGTAACGTCCCTTATTGAGCCATAAATAAGATAAACTGTACAAAAACTTGACTTACTTCACTGGCAAAGAAGGAGTAAAGAGGGACTACATTGACACGACCTCTTATAGAAGAGTTCCAAGACTCTGTCTCAAACTATTAACCATACATAGAACCGTCAGAAAGTTTTGACCACCACTAAGAAACAATAGGTACCCAACGACTCTCAAATTTAACTCACTCAAGGGTTTGTCCTGTGTAGTCTTTGTTTAATACCTTTTAACTTATCTTTTCTCTCCGTCATGTGACGTTTCCAGTTTATATAAACACCTAAAAAACCGTAAAACTTTTTTTAACTTCGTATTACGTATAAAACCTCCTAGAGAGGGACCAACTGTTTCACCTTTCTACAACTTCTACTAAAAGAACTTTTATTCAAGTCACAAATGTCAATTTCTTCGTGTCTAGGACGGGTGCTGGGTACTACCCTTACCAGTAAGTACTAGGTGAGATTATCGACACGTGACCACAACGTCTAGTCCAGCACAGAAATAAGACGAGACAAAGTGACATCATCCTAAATCAGGTCAAGTAAGTGAGTCAACACAGACTGAGAAACGTTGGGGTACCTGACGTCGTACGGTCCGAAAGGGCAGGTAGTGGTTGAGGACCTCGAACGAGTTTGAGTACAGGTAGCTCAACCACTATGAATATACGCCTATGTCTTACTCTACCAATCTATAATAGTGACTAAATTACCTGCACTTGAACTCGTTTGATCACTTCGGACCGCACGATGTTAGGTACCCCAACGTTTCTGATTCTGTTTGAATCGTTTACTTGGTGTATTACACTTTTCTCGTTACGTCACGGAAAGGACCCCCACCTCACACGTAGAGGTCGTTTAACGACAATTTGAACCGGAACACGGAATGTAATCGGTTCCCTTGTAATGACCTACACTAGTTTGTCTTCGAAATGTACACGAACACTTCAACCCGAAGCCAGAACACCAGTCCACCGGGAAGTGGAAAGTCGGACACGAGGACCTACTTCTGGACCTCTCGTATGGACTTTGAAGACCTCTGGACCTTGCATAGTGGGTCAACTCGAGTCGGGTCTGGTCCCATTAGTATCGACTGGACGTCTGTGTCCTGGGAACTTTAAACAATAACAAAGAATGTTTCTTTTTCAACTGATTATGTTACCGATTGAAAAAACTCGTAATTCAATGTGTTTTTTGTTTTAAAGACCGTCTTCGCACGTACCTTTTAAACTTAAAGTATTTATTGAAAAATACTATAAAGGTTTCAAACATTACCGTAACCCTTCTTGTGTTTGTATTTATTTATAGACTATGAAATGATTCCTTTCTCACTTTTTCCTTCTTTACTACTTATTTTCAAAATAGGATATACATAGAAATTTTTGATTGTAAATTTATTATAGTTTGACTTTAATTGGTCAAAGTTCCTTTGCACTCATTTTTAAAATCAAATTATTAATAAATTTTAAGTTTATAAAGTTTTATATACATTGAAAGTGTATATACAAAAGTCTTTTAATTCCAAAATGTTTAATAAATTTTTAGGTACGAGATTTTTATTTAATCCATACTTCTTTGGATTCGGACCATATAAAGTTGGACCTCAGTCAGTTGTCCACTGTCTTCCACGATCATACTATTAAAGTAATTACTACTTCCGTCTTATCTTTTTCATTCGGTCCTACTTCGGGATCACAAATTTCACCTTTTCTTCTTCGAACGTTTCCTCCAACTCTTCCTCGTGAGTCTCTCTTTTATGTGTCTGTGAGTGAGTGTTTGTGTGTGTGTGTTAGTCCCTTCTACCTCAGGAATAGTAGGTCTACGATTTCCTGTGTCACAAAACTTTCCTTTTAATCTAGTGACTGAGGTTAGGACGTCACCCGATTCCTTTTTTATCACTACTATCTGTGACTGTAGAGTGTCACATGACCAAGATCTCAGGACCCATCTAGTCGAAGTACCTCAAGACCCCCGTATACGAGATGACAGTATCTCTTCCTTGACCGTTGGGTGAGGTCATAAGAACGGACCTCTTTGGGTACCAGTCTCCTCGGACCACCCAACGACAGGTATTCCAGCGTCTCAACCTGTACTGACTTCGTTGAATCGTGCGTACGTACGTAACCTCTTCCTTTACCGTTGGGTGAGGTCATGAGAACGGACCTCTTAGGGTCCCTGTTTCCTTGGACCACCCGACGGCAGATACCCCAACGTGTCTCAACTTGTACTGACTTCACTGAATCGTCGTCATCGTTGAGATGACAGTTTTGACTCCTCACTTATTACCTTTCACCTCGGTTCAGTTGTATACATCTAGGGTCGTGTCGTAGACTTTTGATTTCTTTTCCGAAACCCTGTCATCCGTCTCCTCCTCTTGTCCTAACGTCCTTTCACAAAGACTCCACCCTTTACCCCTCTCCAATTTCTGCCTACGTTTCTGGAGGGACCACCAGGTCACCAATTCTTAGACGTAATGTGACGTCCCCTGATTCCAAGTCAGGGACCAGTCCCTTGACTCTAAAGTGTGTGGTACCTCGTTGATTTAGACACTCGACTTTGATGACTTCGGAAACGTGACTTTGATCTCTCAGGTAAGTGACGTTGTTGTTACGGAACGTTGATTCTGGGTTACGTCATTTTTTTTTTTTTAAAAAAAACTTAATAATAATAAAACTCAATTATAATAAACTTAATAACAACTTAATAAGACTTAATAAGGTCTTAACCTTATTAATTATCCCACTACAAGACTTCCACGTATTACCCACATGTAGTGTTCGTGTTACACCTACTGTCATGTACCAGTTTTCGTCTTGGAGGAGGTGACTCGTCCTCCAATCCTCACTTCTCTCGTCCATGGTCTTTCACACCTCAACCCCACCCACATCGACACCTTCCTCAAACCATCAGAACCATTAACGATATGAAGGAGTCACTTCGACCTCTCAAAATACTTACCACAACCCCCATCCACATTATCATATTTTTCACATTTTACCACTAACTGAGAATCTTGTAAAATTTTATTCCCTGTCATTTCCCTCTACTACTCCCTATAAGTCGTCCTAACGACCCGTCGTGACTCTTTTGAGTCACCAATCTGTCACGTTGGAAAATTTCGCAGATTAGGTTTCAGATTAGGCTTCTCAGATTAAGTTGTTATGTTCTCTTCTGAGATGTGTACCTGTAGTGGTCTACCAGTTGTGGCTTTAGTCTAACTAACATAAGAAACGTCGGTTTCTACCTCTTCGTGGTATGTCAGTCGGTTTTGTTCTGCCCCTCGACTGACACCGAGTCTAGTCCTTGAGGACTAACGGTTTAAGTCTGAATTTAACTTCTTTCGTCCATTTTGGTGATCTGGTAAGTCCATACTGGTTTTAGTTTAGGGAATACTAATATGTCATCTTCACTCTTTATCTAAATTCCCTGATCTAGACTAGTTGTCTCACGGGTTACTTGATACCTGTCTCCAAGTGCTGTAATATGTCCTCTGTTCCTAGTTCTGGTAGAGGTACTTTTTCTTTACGTTTTTTCGTTTTACAGACAGACTCCTCCGTAATATTTATCGAGACCTGTCTTCTCTTCACCTTTCGTTTCCTCTTTTCCTTTCTATATTCGTAGACTTACGTCTCAAGGTTTCTTATCGTTCTTCTCTATTCTTTCGGAAGGAGTCGTTAGTTACGTTTCTTTATCTCCTTTTTTTGTCTTACCCTTTCTGATCTCTAGAGAAGTTCTTTTAATCTCTATGGTTCCCTTGTACGGTACGTTTCTACCCCCTATTTCTTGTCTTTATCATACCTGGATTGTCTTCGTCTTCTATAATTCTTCTCCACCGTTCTTATGTGTCTTCTTGATATGTTTTTTCTGGAAGTACTGGTTCTATTAGTGTTACCACACTAGTGAGTGGATCTCGGTCTGTAGGACCTTACACTTCAGTTCACCCGGAATCTTTCGTAGTGATGTTTGTTTCGATCACGTCCACTACCTTAAGGTCACCTCGATAAAGTTTAGGACTTTCTACTATGACACTTTCACGATGTAAGTTATACGGTCTTTTAAACCTTTTGTGTGATCACCGGTGTCCTGACCTTTTCCAATCAAAAGTAAGGTTAGGGTTTCTTTCCGTTACGCTTTCTTACGAGTTTGATGGCGTGTTGACGTGAGTAGAGTGTGTGATCATTTCATTACGAGTTTTAAGAGGTTCGGTCCGGAGTCGTTATACACTTGGCACTTGAAGGACTACAAATTCGACCAAAATCTTTTCCGTCTCCTTGGTCTCTAGTTTAACGGTTGTAGGCGACCTAATAGTTTTTTCGTTCTCTCAAGGTCTTTTTGTAGATAAACACGAAATAACTGGTACGGTTTCGGAAACTGACACACCTAGTGTTAGTTGACACTTTTTAGGACTTTCTCTACCCTTATGGTCTGGTCGACTGGACGGAGAACTCTTTGGATATACGTCCCGTCCTTCGTTGTCAATCTTGACGTGTACCTTGTTGTCTGACCAAGGTTTATCCTTTTCCTCATGCAGTTCCGACATATAACAGTGGGACGAATGAATTGAAGATACATCTAATGTACTACTCTTTGTGACCCGACCTACTTCGTGTTCGACCTTAGTTCTAACGGCCCTCTTTATAGTTATTGGAGTCTATATGTCTACTGTGGTGGGTCCGTCTTTCACTTCTCCTTGATTTTTCGGAGAACTACTTTCACTTTCTCCTCTCACTTTTTCAACCGAATTTCGAGTTGTAAGTCTTTTACTTCTAGTACCGTAGACCAGGGTAGTGAAGTACCCTTTATCTACCCCTTTGTCACCTTTGTCACAGTCTGAAATAAAAAAAGCCGAGGTTTTAGTGACGTCTACCACTAATGTCGGTACTTTAATTTTCTACGAAAAGGAACCTTCCTTTCAATACTAGTTGGATCTATCGTATAAGTTTTCGTCTCTGTAGTGAAACGGTTGTTTCCAGGCAGAACAGTTCCGATACAACAAAGGTCACCAGTACATACCTACACTCTCAATCTGACACTTCTTTCGACTCGTGGTTTCTTAACTACGAAAACTTGACACCACAACCTTTTCTGAGAACTCTCAGGAAACCTGACGTTCCTCTAAGTTGGTCAGGTAAAATTTCCTCTAGTCAGAACCCACAAGTAACCTTCATGACTACGATTTCGACTTTGAGGTTATGAAACCGCTGGAGTACGTTTCTCAACTGAGTAACCTTTTCTGAGACTATGACCCTCCCTAACCGTCCTCCTCTTCCCCTACTGTCTCCTACTCTACCGACCTACCGTAGTGGCTGAGTTAACTGCACTCACACTCACTTGAGACCCTCTACCACTACCTGTCCCTCCGGACCGCACGACACTAAGTACCCCAGCGTTTTTCAACCTGTGTTGATTCGTTGACTTGACTTGACTGGACTATATTATTATATATTACTAATATATATTATCACATTATAATTTATATTATATCAAATATATATTAAATATTATACAAAGTCTAAAATTGTCTTTTTTCAATTCTCGTGTCTGTGTATCTGTACGTGTGAAGTCAGACTATTGTCCTAAAACTTAGTGGGGAACAAAGGTGTAAACTTATTGTTTTGTCTCAGACTGATATAATGAGACTCGTAGTCGTCAGTCGTGTATTTGCTCAAAAGGGAGTGGTACACGAAGATAGACTCAGTACGACTAGAGAAATTTTAATGATTTTAGCAGTGACCGTCATCATCAGCACCCGGACGTTCTTCTAGAGGCCACTAGGAGTAAAGAAATTACATCAGGGGGACTGTAGTGTAACTCATTCTCAACCGGGACACACTAGTTAATTCAAGTTCCTTCAATACAGATCCAGTGATTTTCGTGATATAGAAGGTGGGACAATCAGAGTTTAGTGAAAGCGTCCCCATTTGATCTGTGACAAGATATCCTTGTGGTTTGGGGGTGTATATCCCCTCCTTACCTCCAGGGACTGGGTATCGGTCGGTGATATAGTATCTTTACAGTCCCTCAAAAAAACTTTCTTATAAGGGGTCGGAGTCAGTGTGGAAGTTTATTGAAATTGAATCTAGCCATAGACTGACCTCGAATTCTTTTCTGAAGTCCAGTCTTAAAGGGATAATTTGACGAGACCTCAAGAACTGACCGTCTTTGGTACCCTCTTTTACTTATTAGTAAAAATTTACGTATTTAAACCTCACCGAACAATATGTTTTTATCCATTGATCGTGTCTAAACCATGTTTGTTTTTTCACGACACTAATTTTTTTCTAGATTTTGAACACCCAAATTATCCCTCGGGTAGTCGCGTGACCTTCACGGAGTCTTCTCATAATTGTTTTAAGAGTTTTCGAAACTTCTGTGACTCTACCCGTACTACCGAAGTGGTTGCGAGAGTGGCTCACAATTTGGGTTAAACTCCTTTTACCTCCTTTCTCTAGGGAAAAAGTTTCACTATCTTTTACATCGTTATAATAAAGGATATGTTGTACCTTTTGTGTTGGAGGGGTTTCATGTGTTAATTGTATTACCAGATAGATTTCTCTAAAGATTCGTTCCATAACTTCTGGACGGACTAAAGGAGATCGTTGTTTATCGTTTTACACTCTCTCCTCTCTTTCTAATTTTTTTTTTTTTAGGACAATTTACATTTTCTTGGTCTCGAAAAATACAAGTTTATATCTTGACAAAGAGTAACTATCAGAAGGTCTATGATTTTCTAGAATTGTAATTTTTTTTTTTTTTTTTCGAAGATCTTGTTCGGGTCCTGTGAAAGGTATTTTGTACCAAACAACTTCGGGTCCTACACTTACATCTCGGTAGAAATTACTAGGGTCTTGATAAATTCTTCTTCTGAGTTTGTCTTTTTTCGGGAAGACTCCAACAATTCCCGTATGTAGGGTACATAGTAGTTAATTTATGTTTAAGACTCTTAGTATCTGTGACAGTATTTCGTGTGAATTGTCTTCTGTTTTCTGTTTCTTCGCGAATAGATCTTTTCCACACACACACACACACACACACACACACACCAAAGGTTATTTCACTTAGGGACTTTTTAGGTATTTTCTGGATATCTATTAATTACATTAACATGACCTTCTTTATAGTGGTCGAACTAGACTCTCCCTGTCTGAGTCATGTTTTACGTTTTTCCAGAATTTAGGGAGTTGATGATACTTACTTTTCGTCCATGAAACTCTTTCGATGAGTCCATTGAGTCCTCGTTGGTGGTCGAAATGAATTAGGTCTTCCTTCCTACGGATTCTCTAGTCTTGGTCTTCGGGTTCCCTAAAGTCAGCTCCAGAGTCCGTGAGTATGACTCGGGAGTAGTTCCTTGACCGTAACACCCGGGGTGTCCTAAAAAGGTACCTCTAAGTTGTAACCCCCCTAATAAGTACCCTCAAAGGAGAAGGGGGATAAACCTTTCCTTCCAGATAACGTCAATAAGATACGGACAGAGGGGTGACGTACGACTCGTATACCTCTCTATCGAACGGAGATCTAAGTCCGGAAATCTAACTCCGAAAACCTAACTCTCCTCGACGGGAAAGTCTCGACATAGACTCCTATGGGTACATGTAGACCTAGACCAAACCTACTGTCCCAGGACCTGTAGTTCGACTACGGTGACCCACCCGGTCTTTCCAACAGACCCCAAAAGACATTCTATATTACCTTGTAACACACCCGGTTGTGTCTGGCCCCCTACCACATTGTACGAGTATATCATTCCAATGGAACGATGTCAAAGTACCTACGAGTATCTTCGGTACGTTAAGGTACCAGTATCTTTTTCTTGTATAATCAGTTGCATGTCGTTCTTCGAACCGGTATTAGTATTACCTCAGTCAAGAGACGGGGGTTCCTCGTACTACCGTCACGTCAGTTCGGGTCCATCCACAGACGTACCTCTCACCTAACGTAATGACCTCTCCTTAGGACTGAAACTCTTTAGGTAAAAAAGTCATTATCTTTCGAACGGACAGAAACAGGTCTCTTTCTATAATATAAATAGAGTGACATTTTATTCGTAAGGAGATGTAACGAAGCCTCCTACTGTGATGTAAAGTCCCGATATTTTTTAGACGGGAAAGGAGATCTCCACTTTTATCTTTCACATAGAAAACACCAACGGGTAACATGTTTGTAGGGACTTTTCTCTGACTTTTTTCCCGTCAGTCACGGAGACGAGTATTCCACACATGTTTACACTCTGTGTATCTTTCTTAACAGAGGGCTGTTTCGTACGTACGTGAGATGACCACTCTATCTGTACCTTGGAACTCCCATCTTCCGCCTGATGTCATTCATCGGAGGTTCTGCCGAAGGTTACTCGGAGTGGGGGACTCCGGGTACGGTAACACAGCAAGGGAGAGTGAAAGTAAGGTCACGGTTGCGTCCTGAAACCCCTACCAATATTTTCTGTGACGTCGAAGACAGGACCGGAAAACCTAAGAAGTGGAAAATCCACTCGTGACACTCTACTCGTGTAAGTCCATAAGAACACTTCTTTGGTGTAACCCTCCTTAACCCTGAGGACAGTTTATCGGCCGTGGTCCAATGGTACATACACTCTGTCGGTGGAACTTTAACCTAAAAAGTCGGGTAAATTTGGAAGTCTAGAAACGTTGAGACCCATAGTTGACTGACGTTCGAGTAAGTTCTGAGACTTGGACTTGACAGAACACCTATTTATCAGTTCCTACACTTGTGATCGATCCCCTTCTTGAATAAAGATACTGGGTGTAAACCTCGAAACCTCCGTCTCCATAGATATCAATTTAGAAGACCTAGTATACCCTAAAATTAGTATACCCCATTAATCCGGATATAGTGGGTCCTGGTTCTTAAGTGATATTGATCGGGTGGAGTAAGAAACCAGTCAGATCAGTAATCTTTCGAAAAGGAAAATAACTTAGTTATATACTACAGGAATATAAAAAACACTCAACCAGGATTACAGTTTTAAGTGTATTTATGTCAACTAAAAAAATGTACAATATGATTTAATTAACATGTCAATGTACTCTCTCAAGTAGAATTTTCTATAATAAAAATGGGCACTTAAACCAATGTTCATGTTAGATATGGGAGGGGTGGAGGGTGGCGGAGTTGGGGAAAACGCGAGGTGCCCGAAGGGACCCCCGAGTCTGTCACCTCTTAGTCGGACGTTATGTCCTCTGGGTCCAAACTAGGGACCTAGTCCTTCTAAAGGACCTCTTCCTTAACCGTTGGTAAAGATGATAGGAGTGAGTCTTTTAGGGTACCTGTCTTCTCAGACCACCCGATGTCAAGTATCCCAGTGTTTCTCAGTCTGTGTTGACTCATTGATAGTGAAAGAAAGTGAAACCAATGTATGGGTCTTATAGTGACCCGAAAGGAAACATTTAACTCCATAGTAACTACAAATTGTAACATTAGTAAAGTCCACATGTTAGATGATTGAGTTATAAACATATATAACGTTTTACCAGTAATATTATTTAGATCAATCGCAAGTAATAGAACGAACACCATCTAAAAGAACGAAAGAATAAAATCGCTACTAAGAAGACCGTAACATAAAAGACAATTGTTCGAACCTACATATTCTGTGATGTTTATTTTAGTCCACCAGACCAAGTCGATTAAACTTAGATGAATCGTATGTCAAACGATCCATTACTATACTAGTATTTACTTTTTCGTAATCTACGGAAATCTTAAACCCCCTTCGTCTACAAGATAGACGTCAGTTCGGGGGTCAGGGGGACAGGACTGGAACCTCATAAACCTTATTAAGGAAAATTATCAAATTCACAAAATAACTTGTACAGTGTTGAATCTTTAGATCACTCCGTAAACTCATCCGGGAAATGTAGAATGATCTTAGTTCGGGTAGTAAGAGACCGTACAAAAATCGACGTTTCGTTGGGTGAATAACTCGTTGTGGACCGTCCCGTAAGTCTGACAGATCGTCACTTGTCAGGACCACTATTTACGTTGAAATGGTACTCCCACTACTGATTTTGTAAATTAACTTAATCTAAGTCCGTTCGTTAAATGTAGTTATTAACTATACAACAACCCAGTTATGGTATCGACCTGACACTAGTTATAATGTAGTATTCTTTCATTAACGAAACGTAAAGTTCTGGTAAAAAATTTTTAGACTTTACGTGTTATTATACGATAAAGGGATTCCTCGGTTCAGTCGTAAAACGAATTCCCTACTTCATGAACCTTTACGAATCATGAAAGGAGTCCTGGTGTCTCTTTTAATTATCGTTTTGACCCTTATGTCAGGAATAAAAGACCTTACCTAAGTCCACAACCAGTTGTCTCCGTATGAAAGGGTAATATAAGGACTGAGACCATCGGATACGGTCCGAACCGACTGTTTTACGGAATCTTCTTCAATATGACCCTTTCCTCTTCTGAGGGGAACCATGACTAACCGATTACGAAAGTAGTAGTGAAATTATCGTCTTTTAAAAGAAAGGGTCTATTGTGAGAGTTCTTACGTCACTTTAGTATACTAACTGAAACCCAAAACAAAAGACTTCTTCGATGAAGTATCTTTATTCTCTCGTTATCTAACTTAATTAATTAAGGACAGTACCAATAAGAAAAGTTGCAAGCATACCAACGACATACTTCATATTGAACCTCTCTGTAGTTGTACCTCTGTCCTCTTTGTCAGCCCTCTTTTTAACGTAATTAAGACCACTCTCGACTACCACCAAACCTGGTTCCACTACTACTACTACGATTTCTCTTCAATTGTGTGGATCCTTTATGTACCTTTCATTTTCTCCGATGTTTCGATGTGATTAGATTTGTCATACCATGACCGTGTTTTTGTCCATGTACTTAGTTACCTTATCCTGTCTTTCGAACCTTCATTTGGGTGTGTGAACACCAGTTAATTAGATACTGTTTCCTTCGTTCTTATGCGTTACCTCTTTTATTCAAGAGAAGTTGTTCACCACGACCCTTTTGACCTGTTGGTGTTCATTTTCTTACTTTAATCTTGTAAGAGATTGTGGTGTATGTTTTTATTTGAGTTTTACTCAATTTCTGGATTTACATTCAGGTCTATGATATTTTGAGGATCTACTTTTGTTCGTCTTGTGAGATTATATTTAACGTCGTTATAACGTTATAAAAAACCTAGGTATAGGACCTCATTACCTTTGTTTTCGTTTTGATTTGTTTACTCTAGATTAAATTTTCGAAAACGTGTCGTTTTCTTCGGTATTTGTCTTGTTTTTCTATTGGATACATTACTCTTTTTTTAAACGTTTACTACGTTTGTCGAATATGTCGAGTCATATTTTTTTTTTTCGGTGTGTTAATTATCCCGAACACTCTATTTCTTATTCCTTTTCATTTACGACTAAGACTTAATAGACCGTAGTATTACACCTATCTATAATCGTCGAAAACAGAAAAGAACACTTATGTATTGAGTCACTCCACGACTCTATCTTTTGGAAATACGATTATTAGTAATAAACGGAACGGGGAAAATTCAGTATAACGGTAAGTAAGATCTCTAAGATATTTCTCTTTATTTCAATCTCTTAGGGGACGACCGATCCTGAAACACAAAAGTGACAGTTCCGGACCCAAGTCAAGGACCAAGTCAAGGACACTATAAAGTTATCGGTGTGTCGTACCATTGTTTTTCTTACTGTATTTTAATAAGTCATCAAACATCAAATGACGTTAACAAGTGAGAATAAAAAGAAACCTATTTATTAGGAGATTACTCGAGGGCTCTCTCTCTTCTGTTCCACTTCACACTGGACGCAAAAGAGTGAAGAGGTCCCTCATTCCTACCCAACCCCCACCCTTTCCTTACGCGGAGACATAGTTCCGCCCTTCTCCTCCACCACCCAGATCTAGAGGGAATCAAAGGCAACAAAGACTGACACCTCGAGTGATTTAGTACTTCGGTAAACAAAGACGTGCCAGGTGAACGAAGTCTCCTCCCTACACTTACGTACGGGTATGTCGGGTGGACCCACATGTGTTAGGGGAGAGTCATAGACGAAGGAGAAGAGTTTGAGTTTTCATACCACGTGTTCTCCCGTCGGTGTCAAAGAAAAGGATCTAGAATCTTCTTCATGGACCTGGGTGGGAGGACTAGTTCCGACAATTACGAAACTGGTACTGACGTTAAGTAGAAGATTTTATGTTATGAAGAATTAAGTGTAGTTTTAACGTATTAATACTCACATAAAAGAATTACACCAATATAATCAAAATTAAAAGGTTTATCGTAAAATACCAATTATTTAAACTTTGACAACCGTTGAAGTTAATTGAGAAAAGACAAGTCAAGTCAGTGAGTCAGCATAGGATGAGACGTTGACACACTTGACGTCGTACGGTCCGAGGTGACAGGTAAAGGTTTGAGTACAGGTAGTTCAGTCATTACGGTAGGTTGGTAGAGTAGGAGACAACAGGGGAAGAGGAGGACGGACGTTAGTAAGGGTCGTAGTCCCAGAAAAAGTCACTCAGTTAAGAAGTGTAGTCCACCGGTTTCATAACCTCAAAGTCGAAGTCGTAGTCAAGAAGGTTATTTATAAGTTCTGACTAAAGGAAATCCTTTAGTCCGACCAAACTAGAGGAACTTCAAGTTTCCTGAGAGTTCTCAGAAGAGGTTGTGGTGTCAAGTTTTCGTAGTCAAGAAGTCGCGAGTCGAAAGAAATACAAGGTTGAGAGTGAAGGTATCTCCTGATGACCTCTTTGGTATCGAAACTGATCTTCCTGGAAACAGTCGTTTCATTACAGAGACGGAAACTTATACGACAGATCTAAACAGTATCGAAAAGAAGGTTCCCCGTCACAGAAAATTAAGGTTCCGACGTCAGTGGTAGACGTCACTAAAACCTCGGGGTTTTTATTTCAGTGACAAGGGTAACAAAGGGGTAGATAAACGGTACTTCGCTACCTTGGTCTAGAATCACAAAACTTACAACTCAAAGTTCGGTCGAAAAAGTGAGAGGAGAAAGTGGACGTAGTTCTCCGAGAAATCAAGGAGAAGCGAAAGACGGTAATCTCACCATAGTAGTCGTATAGACTCCAACAACTGTAAAGAGGGAGGGTCGTGACATCATTAAAAGTAGAATTCATAAAGTGAATGAAAAAGGAAAGAGGTTAGTGAGAAGTTTGGGGTGGACTCGTCCTCCTGTCGTGTGTAGATACCATGTTCCTAATATCGAGGTCTGTGTACGTATTTGGGACCGTAAAGACCTTGTCGGGTATCACCTTTCCTTTTCTCTCTTGTGTGAAGAATGTTTTTATGGGTTTTGTACGATACCCAGGAGAAGAGTCTAATTTACAGGAAGAGAATCAATTTGCAAACTAAACATATTAACCCCAGAAATGGAAGGTAATATCTCGTTAAAGGGAATATTTCCATATAGTGCGTCTTTAAAAATAAATGACAAAACATTAGAATAGAAAGAGTAACCGGATGAGGTCGTACACCAGAGGATCTACTTTTAAGGGAAGTCAATAAATTGTGAAGGGTCGTCACCTCCCTACACCACTTAGAATTTTAAAGTTAGTGATTTTTATTACAGAATGAACCATTAAAGGTAATTTTTAAGAGAATTGACTGTGAACAATTACATTTTATATATTGTTCCTTCGACTAAAGTTGAGATGTTATTTGACTCTTGACGTTAAATAAGATTCTTTTCATCAAGTCTTTTTATTAGTTCCGAAGTTTACTGTTAAAAGTCGTCTCAGGTAATTGATATTCGAAATCTTCAGTCTCTGATGTAAGACGAGTATAAATCTACGAGGTCCAAAAGACATCGTCCACAAATTATTCATACACAACTTGACTTAGTAAGTGAAGCCAGTATGTGTAAAAA
This sequence comes from Capra ibex, assembly GCA_006410555.1. NCBI lineage: Eukaryota > Metazoa > Chordata > Mammalia > Artiodactyla > Bovidae > Capra > Capra ibex. The sequence continues at coordinate 54,794,861 of SJYO01037955.1, forward strand.
AGGATGAAACTACAATATCTTGACGTTTGGTAGAAGCTCCGACCAAAGTAAAATACTTTTATCTTCTATCCATGTTTCCTTTATCCACTGGTATCGTCCACATAAGTCTGGTCCCTTAGACCAATGTCTCACTCTCCGATCCTTTAAAAAAAAAAAAAATTAAAACTCTCAAACTGTGCTGGATTTAATTCTCAGTCGTTGTAATAAGATCCGTAGTAAAACTGGTTTTAAACACTAAAAAAAAGACGAACTTAAGTTTCGTATTAAGACTATAGATAGACACCATCCTAGGACCCTACCACACTCAACCACCGATTTAGGAATCCTATAGTCTTTATAGGTGTCCCAAATAGTCTTATTTGATCACGTACCAAAAGTTAACATACTTAATATTACAAAGGAAGGGAAGAGACACTTAAGAGAAACCAGTTAAGACTTTTGAAAGCGAAGAAACACCTTCTTTCGTCCATCGGACTTTTCGGGGGGAACCCAGGGCAAATGCGTTCAAACGTCAACTTGCACAGTACCGTAACTGCAACGGATACACGAGTGAACGGTTCACCCGAGTCTGAGAAACACTAGGGTACTGACATCGGGAGGTCCGAGGAGAGAGGGACCCTAAAGTGTCCATTCTTATAACTTTACCAAACGGTAAAAGAAGAGGTCCCCGAGAAGGACTGGGACCCTAGATTGGGTTCGTAAGACGTAACCGACCGCCTAAGAAATGGTGACTCAGTGGTCCTTCACGTCGTGACCATAATTGTCGGAGTAGCTTTTCTAAGGAAAGGAACCATCCTGTCCTTACCGATGACTTTTCTTTCTTTAACGAAAGTGACCTTAACCCCGTCTTATAAGGTTACTCACAATTTCGAAAAAGTTTCATTGTTTCATTTCATAAGGTCATACTATCGAATTTTCGAGACATCGTAACTTCTAAAAAATATTTTCGATAGTAACTTTTCAAGAAACATTTACCAAAATGTTTTTACGTTATAAAGTTTTAAAGTGGGTGTTCTGTAGTTCTTCCTGAGGGGGAGGGAGGGGAGTTTTAAATGAGAGACTTAAATCGAAATAGGTTTACCTAGGAACACGGTTGTTTTACTCTTTCTCTAAACTGACTCTTGACAGTCGGAGATCCAGTCTAGTTCGAAGGATTAGATCTTTACAATTGACTCCAGGTCATAAAATCAATTTAAAGGACAGTGAAAGTAGGAGTTCCATCTTTATCTTCCTTTATTATCTTATGTTTCTAAAATAAGATAAAAAAGGATTTCCCCTACCATTACTAAAAGTTAGACTTTTCTAGGGACTCCCTCAGCCTTAAATTTCAGTCTAGATTCAACACAACCCCAGGAATCTTGACAAATTCTCGGATCAAGGAAAAGTACAAAATTGGTACATATACTATATAGTAAACGGTTCTTGAGAATTACCACTTATTATAATTTTAGTAACTAATCTTTGTGGTGGTTTTAGTTTTCAAAAGTTATGATCCTGATCAAATATTGAGACCTGTAAGGATCTTTAAAAACAAATCTTAAAGACATTACAAGTAAACAATAACTTCGTATTTAACTTCGTATCAATTAAATGTTACAACGTAATCAAAGATCACATGTCGTTTCACTAAGTCAATATGTATAAAATATATAATGTATAGATAAGAAAAAGTTTAATAAAAAGTAATATCCAATAATATTCTATAACTCACGTAAATTAACACGATATGTCATCCGGAAACGACAAATAAAATACATGTCATCTCACATATACAATTAGGGTTTGAAGTTTAAAAAGAGGGGAGGGGGGCGATAGTAAATCCATTGGTATGCGAATAAAGACAAAACACTTATTTAAATAAACATAATGAAAAATCTAAGGGGTACATTCATTATAGTATATCGTCAACAGACTGAATAAAGTGGATTATACTATTAGAGATCCAGGTAGGACGACGACGACGCCGATTCATCGAAGTCAACTCCGGCTGAGACACGCTGGGGTATCTACCGTCGGGTGGCCCGAGGAGACAGGGACCCTAAGGGGTCCATTCTTATGACCTCACCCAACGGTAAAGGAAGAGGTTACGTACGTACTTACGATTCCAGGTAGGTATAACGACACTTACCGTAATAAAGTAAAGATATAGACTCATTATAAGGTGACCCATGTATAGGACGGAGAAGAGATAGGTAAGGAAAAAACTACCTGGGAATAATAAGTTACAGTACCGATAACATTTATCACGACTATACGCGTAACCCCTCGTACATAGAAAAACTTTCACAAAAAAGACCTACCTTTTTTTTTGGTTAGAGAAGTCATTCACCACGACCCTTTAACTTAAATCTCTAGAAACTTAAACGACTTTAAACTCGTTCTCTTTCCGACTGATGTATTATTCTGACTAGAAAACTTTTAACCACTTTAATAAACTCCCGATCAAGAGTGGCCCTTTTATTTGATTGTATGGTGGGTTTCTAAAAATAAAACTTTCGATTTAAACTACCGTTAATCTGTTTTTAATTAAAGGGATAAGTTTCCATAATAGATGACTAAGATAGAAAGGTACACGGAACTTCTATGACTCATGGAATGTGCATAATGGAGTAAGTGAAAGAGTAGTACATATATGTACAAGAAAAAGGATGTCCACTCCTTCTTCGTAAAGATGTCCACTTCGAATTTCTTCTATTGACGGAACGAGTGAGATTGAAAACCGTTTATCGGATATCACACTAGACGTGAACCGACATAAAATAGAAACTACAGAATCACCAAAAAGAAGTAAACGAAGTTTTTAACTTTTACAGTTTTTCGTATTCTTTTTTAAGTATTAGTGTCTCCAATTTTAACTCGTAAATATAGGTTAAGTCACTTTTTTGTTTAACCGACCATATAAAACAATGGATAGAAGTTGTGGTTCTGGCACCGATCTATTCCCAAGAGATTATAAGTCAAAGATTCTTATTTTCATATGGTATAATCACATTCATTTTATTTGATAAGTTAAGGTCAAGTGGGATAAAGGTAGAGTTGAGTGGTTTATACGTAGAGAACAGGATATTAGGTGAATATATCTCCGTGAGTGGTTAATAGACAACCATGAAAGTAGTACTGTTAATAATACGATTACCACGAAAGAATAAGTACATACTACATACACCTTTACACTTATTTAAATAAGACTTGGAGGCAACATCGAGTCTACCGGTTTTTTTTTTTTTTTTTTTTTAGACGAACTTTTTAGACGTCAACTAGGGACCCAGTCCTTCTAGGGGACTTCTTCCTTTACCCTTAAGTGAGGTCACAAGAACGGACCTTTTAAGGTACCTGTCTTCTCAGACCGCCCGATGTCGGGTACCCCAGTGTTTCTCAGTCTGTCCTGACTCGTTGATTGTGTAAGACTCGGAACAGAAGGGATAAAAATTTTCTACCGATCATTATGGTGGGGTTTGTATTAAAGTCTTTCAACACCCTTCGTGGATCTATCTCGGATCGTGTACCTTCCTTTTACTATTTTTCTCCCCCGGTCGTGACGTAGTAGAGACTCTAATAAAACGTTACTAGTAACACGTATAGAGTAGTTAGATTGAAGATAAGGATACCCCGGAAATTATGTTCATATTTATGTTGTCTATAAATTATTGCCCTGAGATGTATAAGGAATCACCTAGTTGGTTCTTGTCTCCGGCTTCTCGTTTTTAATGGTCCTCGAAGACCGTCTTCGACGTGAGAGATACGGTGACTTCTTTAGAAAGATAGACAGAGTCCAACTGTGAACACCAAAAACTTGTACCGTGTAGGGATCTGACCAATACCTGAGAAAACAGACTGTTCTCGCTAGTGTCTTAAAAACACGATTGTTTTCGAAAGAGACAGTCTCTGAGGTTTTTATGTTTAGTTTTGGACTTAAGTCTACTAACGAATGTCTACACACTGTAAATTTTCAAATACGGTTCATTACACTCTAACTTTACTTTTCTGTGGGTTTGTTGTTCGACACCCTGATCACTAAGTCCTAATCACAGATTTTCTCTCTTCCACCTCTTAAACACATGGTCTTCCTTTCCTACAGAGGGTATAAACACGGTTTGTAAAAAACACCGCTCAGGTCTCCAGTCACACGAGTGGAGATCCGTAGTCGAAACCGAAATGACTCAAAAAGTGCATCAAACTAAATTGACGTTGAACGACGTGTACACCTTAAGAGGTTCTAGAACCACTCCTCACCCGATGCTGTAAGATAACAAAAACCAGTCAGCGATTCAGTACAAGTTGAGAAACACTGGGGTACTTCGTTGGTCCGAAGGGACCGGAAGTGATGGAGGGTCTCAGACGAGTTTGAGTACAGGTGACTTAGTCACTACGGTGGGTTGGTAGAGTAGGAGACAACACAGTATATCATTTTATTTTCTAAAAGGTCGACAGCGAGACACGTATGAAAGATGGAATAGAAACGCATCAATAGAACTAATTTAGTGGTGACGTAAAAATCTTAATTTGTTTAACAGTATGACTCTAAAGTCAAAATGGAATGTTTAGAATCTTTTAAGTTGGTAGTATCGTTAAGAAAGGACCATAAAACCAAAACTAGCGAATGAAGTAGATCGGAATCTTTGAAAAAAAAAAAAACCATTTACCTATGTTTCCAATTCTTAGTTTTTATCGAGTGAACAGTTGACACTATATCACCTCTTGCAAACTAGAAATTATAATACAGAATTATTCTATTTACTGATGTCTTCGGTCTCTTGTGGAAGTACTATGAGAATTTCAGAATTTTAAAAGACGTTTTTATGATGAATTACATACAAGAATGACCTATTCTACAGAAGTCTTCGTAAATAAAACTGCTCCCTTACTCCTTCAGTATTTGTCCCCGACCTCGTCCCCTCTCGAAATAAAGGTTATGTTCCCTTTACCTTAATCTCACTTACTTCCCTCTTCTTCCCTCTCTTCTTTAGACTACCCTAGAGTTATCCGTCCGACTTCCTGTACCCGACCTCTTCCTTTTCAGGACAGACTGTGATTTCCTTCCGGACTAAAGGTCTCCAGAGGGGTGGGGCTCCTACCCTCTATTTGACCATTCCTTCAGACACTTTCAGTCTCACATTTGTAATCAGAGAATCCACACAGACTGAGAAACCTGAGGTACCTGACATTGGGTGGTCCGAGGAGACAGGTACCCTAAGAGGTCCGTTCTTGTGACCTCACCCAACGGTAAGGGAAGAGGTCCCCTAATAGGTCCCTAACTAAGGTCCAGAGGACATAACGTCCGTCTAAGAAATGACAGACTCGATGGTCCCTTCGGGTTCCTTCGTATGTCAAGTGATAATTACCACAACGAGTCGAGACTCCGATTCGAGTTTTCAAAAACTATTTAAACAGGATTTCACTAATTGTAAAGTTCGACCCTTTAGATTTCAGTCTCTGACGTCACCGGACACCCTCCCAACACAGGCTTTGATTCTGGAGACTCAGTGTTTGACCTGGGTCGCGGATCCAGAAGTCGGTCAAAGAACCCCGTGTACATCTCTGACTCGGGGTAAGGAGGTTTGGACTTTATGGGTACTCAAGGGCTCCCTTCGGATGACACACGTTGTTGATGTGTGTTCTGGAAACTTCTTAAAGGTGTCTACTGTTCAGTCCTGACAGTCCTAAGGGATTCACGGTTCTCATCCCCTCAGTGACGGGGGTAAGAATTTCCCTGTCCTGTCTCTTGTTGTGAGGCGAACTCAGAATTGTTATACATTAATATTTCGGTCTGTGAAACTAGAGGAAGGCACCGGGTACAGATACGGTTAACGAAGTAAATAGTGTCGACACAAGAATGTCAAAACGTAACCCTTGTGTGACGACTTTTTGGAATAACTCTCTGGTAATTGGACTTTCTTCTTGTACCTAAGATCTAGACGCAACTGTCTTCTGGAACTTCTAGTGTAATTGCGTTCGTGTACCTGGACGTCTTTCACCCTCCGACTCCTTCTTTGGAGAGGTGGGTGAAGTCCGTCCCGATGGGTTTTGTTCTTGAAATACACACATAGAGACCCTTTTCAAACGTGTCCATCCACAACAACGAAGTTAGTACAGACTGAGAAACGTTGGGATACCTGATATTGGGGGGTCCGAGGAGACAGGTACCGTAAGAGGTCCGTTCTTATGACCTCACCTAACGGTACGGGAGGAGGTTCCCTAGAAAAACTGGGTCCCTAACCTGGACACAGAGAATGTAAATGGACGTAACCATCCACCCAGGAAATAGTGATCGTGTCGGATCCTTCGTGGGACCTTTTTCCAATCGAGTGGGGTTGACTACTTCGTACCTCTGTCGATAGAATTGATTTTGATAAAGTTTGACCTCTCTTTTTGTCTCACTGTTAAATTAGCAAGTTCATCCCAATCTCGACGACCTTAATATTTAAAAGAGTCTTGTGGGAAAACCTACCCATACAAGTAGGTCCTCTTTTTTTTTACACTTAAAATTCTAACAAACTACTTGTCTCAATCTTATCCTCATCCTTTTTTTCTTACGTCCGTCATTATAAGAATTCCCTACAAAGGTGATCAGTTCCTTTTGAATACACCATAAACAGACAGGTGTATTGGTTATTTTTAATAATGATTTCAGTTTAGGGGTAAAGAACCCCCATTTACCTGACCCATTTAGATTCTCCTATAACATAAGAGAGAAAGATTTTAGATAAGTTAAGAGACGTATTCTACAATGTTGTTTATAAAATTTAATACTTCTTCACACCGTCTTTGACACGGAACTTTGACTTTCAGTGAGTCAACACAGGTGTCGAGAAACGTTGGGGTACCTGATATATGTCAGGTACCTTAAGAGGTCCGGTCTTATGACCTTACCCATCGGTAAGGAAAGAGGTCCCCTAGAAGGGTTCGGTCCCTGACTTGGGTCCAGAGGACGTAACGTCCGCCTAAGAAATGGTCGACTCGGTCGTCTCTTCGGAGTCTTATGACCACACCCATCGGGTAGGGAAAAGATCCCCTGGAAGGACTGGGTCCTTAGCTTGGTCCCAGAGGACGTAACGTCCGGTTAAACAATGGTCGACAAGATTGGTTATCTTATTCTGTGCACCCTCCTTACAGTCAGGAAACTAATCCGACACAAGAAACCGTTTTCTTTAACAAAAGTGCGGGAAGCAATTCAATATAACATTTCGTTTTCACTACCCTAAAACATCTATTAATTCTAGTATTTAATCGACTAAGAAACTGAATCCGAAGTTTATTAACTTCAACCGAAGGGACCACCGAGTCTGTCATTTCGTAGACAGACGTTACACCCTCTGCCCCAAGTTAGGGATACAGCCCTTCTAAGGGACCTCTTCCTTCACCGTTGGGTGAGGTCATGAGAAGGAACCTTTTAGGGTACTTACCTTCTTGGACCATCTGATGTCAGGTACCACAGTGTTTCTCAACCTGTGTTGTCTCGCTGAAGTGAAACTTAATTCGTTTTCCTTTAAATAGAACTTACCCTGAATTTGTCCACTTTTGGGAATCTGTTGACCTCTGGGATATTCCTTTACCTGGAATATTCCTTTCCGAAGAAGACCGGACTTTCTTCGTTTGAAGGTACAATATGAAGGATCCCTCTCTGAGTACTCCGTCTTTTGGTGTCCACCGACGATCTGAGACCCCCGTCGAAGGTAAGTCATCCTTCGGTCCCAGGAGTCAGTAAGTTAGGTTCCTCTACTCAAGACAGGTGGACTTATTTGACCTGTACCCAAGAAGGTATCGGTTCAAGGTCTACTCTTAAGTTGGGTTGTCTGTAGTTTAACATTGGACTTAACTGGGTCCCTTCTACTAGGTCATTCGGACATCATTAACCAATGTGTACTAATCTTTTAATCATGCTCTTACGATATGTAAAACTTTTGGTAGAGTAGAATGACTAAATTACTATGAGATCAAATTACTTATCTTAAATTTAGTGGAGAGTCCCTTCAAAGAACATGGAAATCGACTAGAAGACGGGTTCACATTTCAAGATGAACAAAGGCAAGGATGTTCATCTTTAAAACATCTTTGTTTTAAGATGAACAAAGGAGAGTTGGTTTAACTCAGAGGGTTTGACTCCTCATGGAAAACTTACGGGGTTGATATGATTTAAATCTTATTTAAAACGATTTTTGTATGACTGATGTAAAAGTCTCATTTTTATCGTATTGTCACGTCGTTGGTTACCAACCGATTAATACTATGACGACGGTTCTGACGAGTTGCTAAGTAGTCTTAAAAAAGAGTCCTAGTAACGACAGAAAAGGGGAGAGTGAGAGACGAGTAAACGTCGTGATAGTAGGTAAAAAGTAAGTCTATTCCGTACCTAACTAAGACTTCATGACCCTATTTGTTTTACGTTATTACTCCAAGAGTTTCATCGTCTCGTTGGAAGACATCCTAACTACATACCAAGTGGTGTACGTAGACTTGGTCATTAATGGTCGATCGGTTATCATCCAGGAAGTAATATCTAAAGACGGTCTTTGGGACTCTAGTTTTTCCTGAGTCTCCATTGTGGGCGATCAACGTATGTAAGAAGTATTAGCTTAACAGGTCTTTATTAGTGATAGGGTAGTAAACAGAAGTGTGTAATTGATCGGATGTTCGTAGGAATCCCCAAAGAACCCTACTTACGTTTAATATGAAGAGTCATTTATTGACACTCCTTTTGATTCGTTAACATCCAATTTAATTAGAAACGGGTTATCTCTGTTGACCTGACAAGTCATCATTTACTCAACACCCTAAGTCGAATATTATAATTTTTGTTGTTGTTGTTTTTGGGGTGAGTAACCTAAAACTTTATCGTTCTTTATTGTCGGTAGATGAACGGAGAGAGAGAAAAAAATAGACTTTATTTATATCACCAATTTAATATTGGAGAAATAACTTTCCCCGATTTGACCTCCCACATCGAATACACTTTCTAGTGACTTAAGGTCTTAATCAATCTACAAGAGCAACTCAAAGTCAATTGCGACCTACCTGTTACCACCGAAGTAGACTAAAGAAAGGTTTCATCTCCTTACTAGGGTTGACTCGTACGCGCCAAGGAAAGGTCTTAACTGGTCTCAAGGAGGAGAAGGAGGTCTGCCTTACGGCTTTACCACCAATGTCGGAATATCGTGAAGATAGAAAGTGTCCTTCTTTTGGCTGATGGGTCGTTAGGTGAAGAGGAAGTCAAGTCAAGTCAACGAGTCAGTACAGGTTGAGAAACGCCGGGATATCTGACGTCGTACGGTCCGGAGGGACAGGTAACGGTTGAGGGTCCAAATGAGTTTGAGTACAGGAAACTCACCACTACGGTAGGTTGGTAGAGTAGAAGACAACAGGGGAAGAGGAGGACGGAAGTTAGAAAGGGTCGTAGTCCCAGAAAAGTTTACTCAGTCGAGAAACGTAGTCCACCGGTTTCAAAGCCTCAAAGTCGAAGTCGTAGTCAGGAAGGTTACTTATAAGTCCTGACTAAAGGAAATCCTATCTGACTAACCTATAGGAACGTCAGGTTCCCTGAGATTTCTCAGAAGAAGTTGTGGTGTCAAGTTTTCGTAGTCAGGAAACTACGAGTCGAAAGAAATATCAGGTTGAGAGTGTAGATATGTACTGATGACCTTTTTGGTATCGAGACTGATCTACCTGGAAACAACCGTTTCATTACAGAGACGAAAAATTATACGACAGATCCAACCAGTATTAAAAAGAAGGTTCCTCGTTCGTAGAATTAAAGTACCGACGTCAGTGGTAGACGTCACTAAAACCTCGGGGTTTTTTATTTCAGACAGTGACAAAGGTGACAATGGAGAAGATAAAGAGTACTTCACTACCCTGGTCTACGGTACTAGAATCAAAAGACTTACAACTCAAAATTCGGTTGAAAAAGTGAAGACGAACCTAGTGTAGATGATTTGAAAGTCTTTTCGCTTTGAATTTGAATCATGAGGTGTCTTTTTAAAGTATAGTCAAACGTCTTGACTGATTTTCTAGAACGAAATGCGGACTACAGTATTTCGACTCTCTCTATTACTGACTATACTCTCTAAACAATGTTTATTTAATACATACCACACGTCAGTTTCCTTCCGTAACCGTGAAGAATCGATTTTTAGTATTCAATTAGTAGGTTTCGTCTCCCGACTCACCGTCAGTTCAGAAATCTCATGTGTCTTTAGATACTTGTCTTACGGTTTACTGTAGACCCTCTTTCTGGACTGAGGGCGACTCATCTGGGACATACCAAAACAACTCTGGATAGAGACAACTTGACGGTTTCTTCGTGGTCCAGTGGTCCGGTACTCGTTTCAAGAAGGAGACCTGGACTGGGATCTTGGAAGGTCTTGTGTCTTGTAGTCCTTTGATGTGCAGAGGACCCTCTCGGGACAGACGAAGGTACGGTTGGTTCTTAGGAGAGGGAGGGGAGGTCCGTAGGTGAGGTGGACCCTTTCAAGATCTGTATAATATCTCCTCCCCGAATACCTTCGCTAGACCAACATTCCTTCCCATCCCACGAGTAGACGTTTATAGAAGACTAAAAATATAAAATAACAAAGGATAACACCATTTTGAGTGTATTTTACATGATAAAATTGGTATACATTGACTTATCAAGTCACCGTGGTCCGTGTAAGTGTTATAACACGTTGAGAGTGGTAGTAGGTGGAGGGTGTAAAAAGTGGAAGTTGTGATTGAAGGGTAGGACGGAGGGGTGGGGGCCGTAGATGGTGACATTAAAGGATGAGAGACTGAAACTGACGAGACCCATGGAACCTGTTCACCTTGACTCGATAGACAGACGTACATTGTGTAATGTAGAGTAATCTTTTCTGGGACTACGACCCTTTCTAACTTCCGTCCTCCGCTTCGCCTGTTGTCTCCTACTCCTACTGTAGTGACTGAGTTATCTGTACTCAGACCCGTTCGAGGTCCCTCTACCACTTCCTGTCCCTTCGGACCGCACGACGTCAAGTACCTCAGCGTTTCTCAACCAGTACTGACTCGTTGACTCGTTGTTTACATATAACCTTGTATAAAACTTCTAATTGAATATAGAACACATATATATAAACATATAAAACATACGACAGTATAGAACCCAACCCTCACTCATACTCTAGTACTTCGGTAAGGTTAGAGTGTTTCGGCGCGGGTAGTGGGGCAGAAACTGAGAAGGTTGTGTCATCAAATCTAAGTCCCTAATGGACAGGTAGGGTATAGTGTACCATCTCACAGAGGAGGGGAGAGGACTTCGTTATTGTTATCAGTAATTAGACTCAAACACACGTGAACGTGGGACCTTCCACCCAACATCTCGGAACACGTATGTGAAAGGGGTATTGAGGGGATCCGGTCGGTGTGACCGTCGGTACAAACGTGGTATCAGAATTTTAAGCCACCACGATACAGGAATCTTAGTACCTCCGGACCACACTATATATCAATCATCGTACTGTGTATCGACCGTGTATCGACCGTTGACGACGTCCTTTCGTCTGTCCATCCTAGTTTGACCACAACTTCCTTCTTTCACTGTCACAAACAGTGAGTCAGCACAGACTGAGAAACGTAGGGGTACCTGACGTCAGGAGGTCCGAGGAGACAGGTACCTTAAGAGGTCCGATCTTATGACGGACGACGACGAATCAGTGAGTCAGTACGGGTTGTGAAACGTTGGGGTTCCTGACATCGGGTGGTCCGAAGAGACAGGTACCCTAGGAGGTCCGTTCTTATGACCTCACCCAACGGTAAAGGAAGAGGTCCCCTAGAAGGACTGGTTCCCTGACTTGGGTCCAGAAGACTTAACGTGTACCTAAGAAATGGTGGACTCGGTGCTCCCTTCACAACTTCCTTCAAGAGTTAAAGACCTGGGTGTCTGAGACCTCCATTTGAGTAAACACCAGGGGGTTTTTACCAGGACCCCTACCAAGGACTTCCTCACCATTACGAGACGTACGAATACAAATTTGACCCTTAAACCACTGTGGCGGAGTTCGAGCAACCGAATCGCGGGGAGACAAGTGACCCTTCCTTCTTACAAGTGTTTGTAGTTGTTTATTTATCGAAGACAATTTTTGTCATGTCGTGTGTCACACCTCCTTCAAATGTTTAGTAATCTGAACAAATGGGACATTCGGATACGTTAAGTAGGTCTCATTAATTAGACTGTCTCTTTTAATCGGTCTTATGTAGTCATTACACTTCTTCGTCTAATTCGATGGAGGTTTTTTCTTTTCTTTTATGTAAACTCTACCTGTTTGTTTATATGGGACACCTAAATCATGTACATATTTATGTTGATCGATGAATTAAATACCTCGATAACGTTTTTATTTTACACTCACAGGAACAAGTTTTTCGTCCCTTTTTAGTGTTTTCATCTTTTTATATTTGGGAAAAATAAGTCTTTATAAAATAATAATTATGTTAAGTATACTCATTAAAGTATGTTCCTGTTGTTTTATTTGTATTTAACGTTTTTATAAGACCATATTATTAAAATATTTTACCTATCTGTCATTAGTATGAAGTAATTATACTGTCAAATTAGCTCGTCTTTCAAAGAGACCGAGCGAAAAGACTTTTAGGGAAACGATCCAGTAGTTCTACTCATAGGGGTTTATGGATTAAAAGATAACTGTATTAACGGTCGTGTAGTGAAAGAGAACCGTTTACGTTCTAGTGTTTATTAAAATTCATCTTAGAAAAACAACTACGAAGATAAGGACTTCTAACAATATATCCGAGACATTTGAAATTTAAAGACTATTTAATAAAGTTCTATATTGCAAATCATATTGATTCCTACTACTAAGGATTGTTAAAAATATTTTCTAACGCTGGAAATACAAACTTAACTTTAAAGACACACGTCAAAAAATTTAGTTGAAATATCTAAGGTCTTCAAAATTCAAGTTCCGTCCTGACTCGTCTTTCACGTGTCTCGCAGACGTATCTGGGACGGGGGACGTACTTGTCGGAGAAGACGATGGATGTAGAGGGTGGCTTACCATGTGACTAACGTCAGATACTGGGATGCAACTGTGTAGCAATAATGGGTCTCAGGTATGAATTGTAACCCCAAGTGAGAACCACAACATATAAGATACCCGGACCTGTTCACACATTGTACCTAGGTGAAAATATTATAGTATGTCTTAATAGAACTACGAGATGTTTATGAGGCACAGGATAAAGAGAAAAAGGTAGAGGGAGGGAAGGAAGGAACCCGGAGACCTTTGTTGACTAGATAATAAACAGAGACATAAAAACGAAAAAGGTCTTATAGTACTTCAACTTTAGTCTTTCGGAAAAGTCTAACCGAAGAAAGTGAAGCATTATCCGTGACCCTCAGGGAGGGTCCGCAAAATACCAAATTATCAAGTGAAGGAAAATCGTACTTCATTGTAAGGTAACAAATTTACATGGTACCAAAAAAAAATAGGTAAGTAGATGACTTCCTATAGAACCAATTAAGGTTCAGAAACACTGATACTTATTTCGACGATATTTGTAGACACAAGTCCAAGAATGCAGCGCGTGACTAAATTAAAATTTACATTTAAAGGTACTAGTACAAAATTGCAAAGGAGACCGTAAAGGACATTGAACACCTACTTTATATTCTTGGGTCTTCGTCTAAGTACTAAACGTGTGTTAAGTTTTGTGGACCAACGTGTTACTGACATAGAAGTCATTGTATCGTTAATTAAAATTTTAATAGAAAGAATAGTTATTATCCGAGTAGATTTCCGAGTATGTCGTTATCGTAATAAATGGTAGGGAATACTACTAGGAATTTAAACTAAATATGAAACTTCGGACACCCATAAACGAAACGTCAAAACGTCGTCAAAAGGTTTGTTTTGTCAGATTTAGAAACTTCTAAAGATTATTGAGGGACTATACGAAATAGTGTTTCCGGTATACATACGAAAATAAAACATTATTTTATCTTAATATAACCGAGGTCGTCGAAGATAGAGTCCGATTTCTCCATTATAGACGCGTCCACGATGTCCGCCCCCGAGGTGGTGTCTAGAGTCGAGACGTGGGTGACCCCCAGGGGGACGGAGGGAGCCGACAGTGAAGACGGCGGTTTCGTGGACAAAAGTGACGGTGGAGCTTCCGTGTACGTGGAGGGAGAAGACGAGAACAGAGAAACGAGTCGAGGAACAGTGAGAGAGGGGAGAGACGAGAAACGTCCGTCGTACCTGAATCCCTGGTCGGGGGGATAGGAAAGACGAGTTTACAGGAGTTTCATTTTCAACCTGATGAAGAGAGGTTCCCCTTTTAATCTCCAGACACCTGAGACTGGTGTTTCAAGTTGAGTCGTAGCAACGGGAACAGGAGTATCCTTCGAGTCAGGTAATCGGGTAAAGGGAGGTAAGAAGAGGTTGAAGTCGTCGGATACCACCTGCGGTCGTGGTTACAAATTTGGGGTGATAAGGGACAAAGTCCGAATGGACTATCGTTTCTGGACCCTCTGGACCCAAACTAGGGGTCCTGCCCTTCTAGAGGACCTCTTCCTTTACCGTTGGGTGAGGTCATGAGAACGGACCTTTTAAGGTACCTACCTCCTCGGTGCCATCCGAGGTCAGGTACCCTAGCGTTTCTCAACCTGTGCTGACTGGATAAAGTGACCAAGTGACCTGCGAGGTAAAGAGAAGGGGTCCCACTACTCGACGAGACGGATAAGTTCCAACAGTCGGCACACTCGGGGGTTTAGGAAAGGGTGGAGAGGTCACGACGAACGTCTTGTGTCCTAGAGGTGACCAATTGTCCGTTACGGGACCCGTGGAGATACGAGATGTGTACGACCAGACCGAAGGGTTTCCGGCAACGGTACAGAGTAGGAGGATTCCTTGGTTTGACTTAAATGGAGGAGGTCCTTTAGAAAGGGTTCCCGAGACCAAAGAAGTAGAAGAAGAGTACCATATAAATTTTAAAAGACAATCTACTACCTGTTCTAAACGGTGCTAATAAACGAGTATGTGGACGGTGAGAGTTCGGTGATTACTTGGGACGTTACCAAAAATGTCCTTTAGATTACTAAGCCATAAAATAGGGTCTAGATGTGACGACTACTGGTTTGAATCGTATCTAATAAAAAGGGAAGATGGAGTAGCACGGTACTAAGTGGGGGATTAGACTGCTGAGATAAAATGAAAGTATTAAATCAGTGTAGAGAGCAAATAAGAGATGAGACTAATAGTCCTATTTGATCGTATATGGAAATGTACAAACACTTCTGAACTTTGAGTAGGAGACACGTTTCTCTATATAAACTGTATTTGAGATTCTTAAATGTTTAGGTTTCAACTCTATGTTTAGTCCATTATTTTCTATGGATTCGAAACTTTCTCCTTCCGTTTCCCTCTGTCTTTACACTCGTACACACTGGCATAGACCCCTGTCCCAAATTTACTCAACTAATTTTTACCACTCGAAGGGACTATAGAGCCAACCATGTCTCAGACGGACGTTACACCCTCTGGACCCACCGAGTTAGGGACCCAACCCTTCTAGGGGACCTCTCCCCTCTCCATGGGTGAGGTCATAAGACCGGACCTCTTAATTTACCTGATGTCAGGTACCCCAGTGTTTCCCAGTCTGTACTGACTCGTTGAAAGTGAGTACCACCACGTGTAAACCCACACAGGTTGAGAAGGACTCTTAGAAATGGTAGACTCGGTGGTCCCTTCTGACCACCCGTAGTCCGACGTGGGATTAGGTTACGACCTGAATCCGACATGAGACTTGACCATACTGATCACTATAATGCTCTTCTCTCTTAATCACGTGCCCGTGTATCTCACTTCCAGGACACTCCTATGTCCCTCTTCTACCGGTGGTTTTCCGGTTCCTCTCTCCAGAGTCTTCTTCAGTAGGGTGGTCGTGGAATTAGAACCTAAAGGTCTTGACACCCTTTTATGCAAAGACAACACATTTAGAAGGTCGGATATTAGGAAACAATGTCGTCGGGATCGATTGATTAGGTCTCATAAAAAAAAAGTCAACTGAACAAAAAGAAATGTTAAGAAAGTAACAAGTCAACGAGTCAGGACATACTGAGAAACGCTGGGGGACCTGACGTCTTGCGATCCGAAGGGACAGGTAGTGGTTGAGGACCTGAAACGAGTTTAAGTACATGTGACTCAACTACTCCGGTAGGTCGTTAGAGTAGGAGACAGTAAGGGACGAGAAGGACGGGAGTTAGAAAGGGTCGTAGTACATAAAAGGTAACTCAACCGAGAAACGTAGTCAACCGGTTTCATAACCTCGAAGTCGAAGTCGTTGTCAGGAAGGTTATTTATAACTCCCAACTAAAGGAAATCCTACCTGACCAAACTAGAGGAACATCAGGTTCCCTGAGAGTTCTCAGAATAGGTTGTGGTGTCAAGTTCTCGTAGTTAAGAAACTGCGACTCGTAAGAAATACCAGGTTGAGAGTATAGGTATGTACTGATGACCTTTTTGGTATCGAAACTAATATGTCTGGAAATAACCGTTTGGGATGAGGAAAGGTATCTTGACTCTGTCTTAAAGTCGACGGTAACACAACTGTTAGTGTGGGATCGTCGTCTTCAGTATAACGTGTATCTTAGTGTGAACCTCATTAGTTTGAAGAGTTACAGGTACGTCTGTACACTTTAAGTTTAATTTGGGTGATTAGGGTGGTACAATCTCATCGACACACCCTTGTTCCATTTAACCAGGATGTCTACTTCGGGTCCCTGATATAGATGTCTAAAGGTAACTCTTTTAAACTGACCACCGTCAAAGGTATCGTCTCAGCTAGGAATGTATAAATTAAGGGATACGGAGTAAAGAGAAGGTGAGATACGGAGGGACCTGGAGGGGAAAATCTTGTAGGAGTGAATTAAGTCGAAGTTTCTCATCAGGAATTTTCGATGGAAAGGACAGGTCCACCACGACACCATTTCTTAGGCGGATGGTTACGTTCTCCGTGTTCTCTACATCCAAACTAAGGACCCGGTCCTTCTAGGGGACCTTTTCCTTTCCCGTTGGGCGAGGTCATATGAAAGAACCTTTTAGGGTACCTGTCTCCTCGGACCTCCCGACGTCAGATCCCTCAACGTTTCTCAGCCTGTACTGACTCGTGTGTGTGTGTGAGAGGACCTGCTAAGGAAAATCTTGTAAAACTGAGGTTTCTCATCGGGAATTTTGATGGAAAAGACAGGATAACACGATTTGTAGAGGCGAAACTAAAGTCCCCGTACACACCGACTCTTCCATTATCTACCTCTTCTGTCTATCACCATGAAGTTATGTACTCATTAAAATGTCATACGATCGTTTTACGTCGGAGAAACGATATAAGTCCTAAATTTTACAATCGATTCTGGGATCTCATTTATTCTTTGTGCGACCCTCGCCTAGGACATTTGGAAGTGAGGGAACTTCGTCAATAATTTTACACGGAGGACCACCGCCTAATGGTTACAAACACACGTGTAACGTCTATTTATATCCAGTCAGTTATTCTCGGAAGATGTATTAATTCAAACGAACAGACTTCAGAGAACCCTATAGTTTTAGAAATTCTCGTTATTAAAGCAACAACCGAACGTCGTCATTCCTCTCTATCCTTTACAATACTTATATTTTGTATTTTTACATTTTACTGTTTGTTCCCCGAACCACTGGAATAATACTACCTTACTCAACTGAATTTCGTTAAAGACGTAGACGGTTAAAAAAGACAGTACCCTTTTACCGTAGACATATTTTTCTAACATAAAAAAAAAACTCTAAAAAGACTTTTAAAAGTTTTTGTTCCGTAACTTTCTATAAACTCATAGGTTGTAGGGGGTGGATTTAAAATGGTAATAGTAAATAATATGTTCGAGACAGTGTATAACTACAACTAATGAATTAGTAAAATATTCCGTGTAGTTTCATTTGACGTCTGTAGTCTTATGTTGAAAAATTTACGAATTTGTAACTGATCTTGTACGGTAACTGATCTAAAATTGTAAACAAGTATCTATGATACATTTTAAATGTGTGTTACTTTACGTGTTCATTATTAACATGTAAACTTCAGAAAGGTTTACACAAGTGACATTAAGGTTTACATTTATGATAGTTTTATATTTTACAATTAGTGGTGTCAATTCAAGTCAAGTCAGCGAGTCAACCTAAGTTGAGAAACGTTGGGGTACTTAGAGTCGTGTGGTCCGGAGGGACAGGTAGTGGTTGAGGACCTCAAGTGAGTCTGAGTGCACGTAACTCAGTCACTACGGTAGGTCGGTAGAGTAGGAGCCAGCAGGGGAAGAGGAGGACGGGGGTTAGGGAGGGTCGTAGTCTCAGAAAAGGTTACTCAGTTGAGAAGCGTACTCCACCGGTTTCATGACCTCAAAGTCGAAATCGTAGTAAGGAAGGTTACTTGTGGGTCCTGACTAGAGGAAGTTCTACCTGACCAACCTAGAGGAACGTCAGGTCCCCTGAGAGTTCTCAGAAGAGGTTGTGGTGTCAAGTTTTCGTAGTTAAGAAGCCGCGAGTCGAAAGAAGTGTCAGGTTGAGAGTGTAGGTATGTACTGTGGACCCTTTTGGTATCGGAACTGATCTGTCTGGAAACAACCGTTTCATTACAGAGACGAAAAATCCCAGAAAATTTATAATCGGTAAAACCACCAGGGAAAAGTCACACTCAAATTTAAAGTAATACCTAATTTAAATCTAAAGGGGTTGTTGTTTACTCTAACTATTGAAAATTTATATAAAACACCGATAAGTATTCGTGACGAAATACCTTACAGATATTTTTAGAAACCAGGTAAAAAACAATTGCACGTTAACTTCATTCTCAAAGTAGAACACAATACGAACTAGTATCCCTCTGTTAGTAAGTTATCAATTAGTAATTTATACTACAATCAACATCCCAAGAAATCTACGACAACTATTCTAAATCTTACGAGCGAAGATAAAGTTAAACTGACTCTCTAAAGGAGTATTTGTCAGTATCCTAAAGAGTTTAATAGAAATACATATGTAATTTTCAAACAAAAAAGGAGCGAATAAGAGTATTCTATCACTTTAGTGATCAACTTAAATTTAGTCAAAATCAAAAATCTTGTTGAAATCTAAATGTATTTCTACCTCTATTATGATGTTATAATGTCTCACGAGGGCACAGGGGACGTAGGTCATAGGAGACAGTAATTATGGAATTACTTATATCAAGTGAACAATGTTAATTACTTGGTTACAACTATAAAATGAACATTGATTCGGGTATAAAGTAAACATAAAAGAGTCACAAATGGAAAAAGACCAAATCCCAGGAGAGGTCCGCTGGTGTAACACAAATCAACGGTAAAGAGGACTCTGAGGAGAGCCGACATTTTCAAAAAGTTTACAGAAAACAGTAACTACTGAAACTGGTAAAACTTCTCGTGACCACTCCATAATCTCTTATAGGGACATAAGTTAAAAAAAAAATATAGTAACGTCACTAATTTGACCCCAATACCTAAAACCCCTCCTTTTGGTATCTCCAATTCAGAGTAAAAATGGTGTGTTCCCGCGTATAATGGTTATACGAATGGCGACAACTAAAACTGGAACTAATGAATGGCCACCTTCAACATAGAAGGTCAGAGAGGTGTCATTTTACTGAGAAGGTACTACAGGTGAACCCTTCCTTCACCGAAATATGTCTGATACACACTCCTTACCCCAACCGGAGGGGAAGAACTCTTACTTCATGGATGTATTTAATAAGTTGTAAGAAGAAGTGTTTTAATCAAAGGATATAAATAATTAAATAGTGTAATAGTATAATCATACCTGAGTAACTATAAATGAACTATGAATGTAAAAAGAACAGGTTTAACAAGGTAGTAATCTGTGACACATGGAAAGTTACATCAAAAAGTATCTACTAAAAAAAAAGTCTTAATTTGTTAAAAAAAAATGAAGATCCAACGACTCTAAAAAATTTAATGTTTATGTACAAATTAAAATGGTNGTAATCTGTGACACATGGAAAGTTACATCAAAAAGTATCTACTAAAAAAAAAGTCTTAATTTGTTAAAAAAAAAATGAAGATCCAACGACTCTAAAAAATTTAATGTTTATGTACAAATTAAAATGGTTTACGAAGACGAGGTAGTTAACTATCCTAGTATACCGTAAAAAGAAATCTTAAAATTGTACTGTTCAATATACCTATACAAATTTTATGACTTATTAGGAAAACAGTGTCCTTATTTGGGAGGAGGTGAAGTCACCGTCCACTAATACAATATATATATTATAATAATATATAATGATAATTACATAATATGTAAACATACACATATATATATATATATATATATATATATATATATTTTGATCTAAAGTCAGTCAAGTCAAGTCAGTGAGTCAGTACAAACTGAGAAAAGCTGGGGTACCTGACGTCGTACGGTCCGGAGGGACAGGTAGTGGTCGAGGACCTCGAACGAGTTTGAGTACAGGTGACTCAGACACTACGGTAGGTTGGTAGAGTAGGAGACAGTGGGGGAAGAGGAGGACGGAAGTCAGAAAGGATTGTAGTCCCAGAAAAGGTTACTCAGTCAAGGAGAGTAGTCCACCTGTTTCATAACCTTGAAGTCGTAGTCGAAAAGGTTACTTATAAGTCCTGGCTAAAGGAAATCCTAACTGACCGAACTAGAGGAACGTCAGGTTCCCTGAGAGTTCTCAGAAGAGGTTGTGGTGTCAAGTTTTCGTTGTTAAAAATCCCCGAGTCGAAAGAAATATCAGGTTAAGAGTGTAGGTATGTACTGATGACCTTTTTGGTATCAAAATTGATCTACCTGGAAACAACCTTTTCATTAAGACGAAAAATTATACGATAGATCCAACCAGTATTGAAAAGAAGGTTCCTCGTTCCCAGAAAATTAAAGGACTGACGTCAGTGGTAGACGTCACTAAAACCTCGGGTTCTTTTATTTCAGTGAGAGACAAAGGTCACAAAGGGATAGATAAACGGTACTTCACTACCCTGGCCTACGGTACTAGAAACAAAAAACTCACAACTCAAAATTCGGTCGAATCGTGAATCAAAATTCGGCCAAAATTCACTGGATTCATTAATCAGTCGAGAAGGGTACTCCACCGATTTCATAATCTCGAAGTCAAAGTCGTAGTCAGGAAGGTCACTTAAAAGTCCCAACAAATTCGGTCGAATTTTGAATCAAAATTCGGTTGACTTATTAATCTAAATGAAAAGATTATAAAATAACTCTTAAAAGTACGAATATAAGAACTCCTTCTCATCGGATATTAAATATAAATTTCGTTACAAAAACGGACCAAGACGATAGTCCTTTTACTACGTGAGTTTTTTTTTTCATTAAAACCTTCTCTAAAAAGATAAGAGTCCTTCTTTTACCTGTCAAAGAACATTAACAGAGGGATTTCAAACCATCTGAGGAGGTTATTCTGGTAGATTTGGAGTATTAAATAGAAAACCCTTGAAAAATTGATGATTGATTTAAAAGTAATATAATCATCTTGATAAGTTTGTTTCTCTTTGAATTCTTGGAGAAGTACTTCCGCTTTCTCCTCTCACTTTTCGACCGAATTTTGAGTTGTAATTTATTTGTTTTTAGTACCGTAGGCCACGGTAGTGAAGAACCTTTTATCTACCCCTTTGTTACCTTTGTCACTGTCTGAAATAAACGAACTCGAAGTTTTAGTGACGTCTACCACTGACGTCGGTACTTTAATTTTCTACAGACGAGGAACCTTCTTTTCGATACTGTTTGGATTTGTCGCATGGTTTTTCGTCTCCGTAATGAAACGACTGTTTCCAAGTATGTCAGCACTTTTAGGGAGTCACCACAGGTTGAGAAACATTGGGGTAACTGACATCAGGTACCTTAAAAGGTCTGACCTTATGACCTCACCTATCGGAAAGGGAAGAGGTCCCTTATAAGGGTTGGGTCCCTAGTTTGGGTCCAGAGGACATGACGTCCACCTAAGAAATGATCAACTCAGTGTTCCCTTCAGATATTTCACTTTCAGCGAGTCAGTACAGGTTGAGAAACACTGGGGTACCTGACACATCAGGTACCTTAAGAGGTCCGGTCTTATAACCTCACCCGTCGGAAAGGGAAGAGGTCCCCTAGAAGGGTCGAGTCACTAGTTTGACTCCAGAGGGTGTAACGTCCACCTAAGAAATGGTCGACTCGGTAGTCCCTTCGGGGGGGATATCAGTTTCGGTACACAAAAGGGAATCAGTAAACAGCTACCCTCTCGACCTGGTATTTCTTCCGACTAGTGTCTTCTTGACTACGACAGTTTGACACCACAACCTCTTGTGGTTGTGAGAACTCTCAGGGAACGTGACGTTCCTCTAGTTTGGTCAGTTAGGATTTCCTTTAGTCGGGACTTATAAGTAACCTTCCTGACTACGACTTTGACTTCGAGGCTATGAAACCGGTTGACTACGCTTCTCGGATGAGTAATCTTTTATGGGACTACGACTCTTTCTAACTTCCGTACTCCTCTTCCCCTGCTGTCTCCTACTCTACCAACCTACCGTAGTGACTGAGTTTCCTGTACTTAAACCGTTCGAGGTCCTCTACCACTACCTGTTCCTTCGGAACACACGACGACAGGTACCCCACCGTCTCAGCCTGTGTTGACTCGTTGACTCGTTGTTGTTTTAAGTCAATAAACCAGATAGAACCCACTCAAAACTATCAAACATGACAAGTTCCGTAGCCAAGTAGAATGGATACAAAGAATAAATACATGTACCTCGATAAACACTTTTCATTTCACACTTCACTTTTAGTAGGTCAGTACGGACTGAGAGACACTGGGGCACCTGATATTCCAGGTACTTTAAGAGGTTCGGTCTTATAATCTCGTCCATCGATAAGGGAAGAGGTCCCCTAGAAGGGTTGGGTCCCTATCTCGGGTCGATAAACATCATAAGAGAATAAAACATTACACACAGTCTAGTCACCATTGTTAGGGAGAAATAAAGTTTATAAATATCGAACCTACAAGAGAAAAGAAATAGTCGGAACGATCTACAAATAGGTAAAACGAATAGAAAATTTCCTTGAGAAACACAAGTGACTCAAAAGAGATGAAAAGACAAAAATAAAAGTATCCAAAGAAAAAATAAATAAAATAAGAACGAGAAGAAAAAATAATTCAATTGACTAAAATCTAAGAAAGGTAAAGATTCACGACATCGAAAGTAAAAATCGTGTTGAAATAAAGTAAAGGTGTAAAAATTTATACGACATATAAATAAAAGTAAACCAACTTACGACGACGACGATTCAGTGAAGTCAGCACAGGTTGAGACACACTGGGGTATCTGCCGTCGGGTGGTCCGAAGGGGCAGGGACCCTAAGAGGTCAGGTCCGTTCTTGTGACCTCACCCAACGGTAAAGGAAGAGGTTACGTACTTTCACTTTTCACTTTAACTTCAACGAGTCAGCACAGACTGAGAATCACTGGGGTACCTGACTTCGGATGGTCCGAGGAGGTAGGTACTCTAAAAGGTCCGTTCTTATGACCTCACCCCACGGTATATAAAAATTTTAAAGGAAATTCTGAAGAAACCTGGTACCCAATAATATATATATATATATATATTTTAAGTTCGTAAACTACCAAAAGGAGAGTAGAAAGACACTGAATAAAGATTAATTTAATGAATAAGTAGTATGAACATAATGGATAAAAGTATATAAATTACTGGGTCCTTTTTTCTAATAGAACCACTGATAAACAACCTGTGAACTTGTCTTACACATAGAGACAGCCGCTCTCCCAAGACACTCCCAGTCCACACGGGGTAAATAGTCACCATAATAAGTCAAGAGGAGATATGAAAAGTTATAAGTCAGATATGGTGTATGTAGTCAGTATTTCTCCCGACAATTATACAAGTTTATATTAAAACTTAGGTAGATAAAAGGGAAAGACAAGACAAGGAAAAAAAAAAAGTACTCAAAACTTAGAGAACAAACTATGTATACGAAAATCCTGACAATCTAGAAGAGCCATTTATCAAGAAAGTAACACTGAAATAAAATAAAGAAACAAGGACCTTATACGAGAAAAGAGTTCAGATCAACCGGACTTGTGGTCGAAAAAAGGAACTAAACGAAAATGTACCGACTAGAAAAAGATTGGAGAAAGAGAAAAAGAATATCCATACAAATATAAACTCTGTGCAAAGAATGTCTATTGTATGTCGACCCACTCAATAATTAAACAAACCATGTAAAAACTGACGAAGACACCCAGAACTTTAAATAAAAATTACATTAACCATCGTCCAATTACAACTATAGACGGTAAAATACTAAACAAACCCAATAAATAAAAAGTAGTCTATAAAGACCATATAGATGTTGGATATGATTGTCTTAATTTCACAAACCTTTTTTAAAATTAATTCACAAACCCTTATAACTTACTTATAGAATAAAATATGTAGAATTTTATATAAAATTATAACCTCGTTTATAAACATCTTTACTCATGGTAAATTTATTTTATAATTTTCTTGTCATTTCACGATTACCCATGTCCTGAAGAAAACCTCACTACTTCTATAAGATTACAATCTAAGATCTCTACCAACGTGTCGAGACACTTACATAATCTTTGCTAAATCGACATATAAAATTTACTCACTTAACACGTCATGTCACGGATACCATGTCTACGACGAGAGTCGAGGAATACTCCGGTAAGAGAGGTAGTAGTACTCGAACGTTCTTCCAGGGTCACTCTATGCGTTCTGTCGAGGACTAAAAAATATTGGATTAAAACCTTCACTGAAAGACGCCGAGGATATTGTGATCCTGATTCTCGTGGGTACGAGTCTTCCTCACCTAACACACCACATACCGACGGTCCTCGACCCACAGTGATTCTTCGTACGGTTTCCCACGATTGGTACAATAGACGTCTGACGTTCAGTCCTTATAGTCTTTGGAAACTTATACTCTACATGACAAGAAAATACATGATCATTCTTTTGTTTCGACGATGGTTTGTATAAAATTCTATGTTTCTAATGTTCTAGTAGAATTGTAATTTACAATTTTACACTTTTATTATACATAAAGATCAAGTCACCAAAAAAACCACCATTAGAATCATCGATTACGACTTCTTTCATAAATTAAAGAACTATGGTAATTACCACCGTGAACTCAGAATATTCGGTTCCCATAGTTCTACTTTAGGGACACTACACACTGTTTAAGTTTCTTAACGAACAAAAAGCAAAAAATCCCCTAAAGGTGTGACAAGAGGTATCACCAACATTATTAAATGTAAGAGTGGTTGTAATATCCTCACAAGTAAAAAGAGTCGTAAGAGAAAACCTACTATGAGTAAGACTGACTATACTGGAGTGACATCAAAACTAAACGTAAAGTTAATCACTAAACCCCGTAGTCACTGAGTTACCTGTACTCAAACCCACTTGAGACTCTCAATCACTACCTGTCCCTCCGGACCGCACGACACCAAGTACCCCAGTGTTTCTCAGCCTGTACTGACTCGCTGACTTGACTTGACTCGTATAACAGTACACGAAAAAGTGGAGGATACACAGAAGAACATCTTTACAGATAAATCTGAGAAGACGAGTACAAAACTAACCGTCTTCTCGACGTACTCGAAAAACATGTAAAACTTCTAATTAGGGAACAGTCTACGAAACAAACCGTTCATAAAAGAGGGTAAGAAACCGAAAAGAAAAACAAAATAAACACCAAAGGAAACGACACGTTCTCTGAAATTTGTACTAATCGAAAGTAAACGAATAGAAACAAAAATAAAAATAATGAAAGTCCCTTCGGGTTAATGAAATCCTCCACTTGTGTTTTTCTATGACGACTTCAAATACAGTTTCGCACAAGAAGAATACAAAAGAAGATTCTTAAAATATCATATGTCAAAATGTAAATCTAGAAACTAGGTAAAACTCAAATAAAATATATGCCAAATAAAACATATACCGTATACCAAAATCTCCTACAAGATTAAAGTAAGAAAGTGTACACCGACACGTCAAAAGGGTTGTGGTGACTGACTTCTCTGACAGAAAAGAGGTAACATAAAACAACGAAGGAAACAGTATCTAATTAACTGGTATCCACACACTCAAATAAAAACCTGAAAGATCGAATAAGGTAACTAGATATAAAGATAAAGTACATTTATGATATGAGAAAACTAATGACATCGAAACATCATATCACTTCAGTCCCTCGGACTAAGAAGGTCGAGGTAAAAAGAATCCTAACGACACCCATAAACCCCACAAAACACAAAGGTATGTATAAATTTAAAAATTTTTTAAGATGGTATACTGGGTGGTTAAGGTAAAGGCCCACAGATAGATCTCTTTCAATATTAAGTTTTACTATGTAAGTGGGTCACAAAAAACGTGGTGATAAATGTTATCGGTCCTATACCTTCGTTGGATTTACAGGTAGTTGTCTCCTTACCTATGTCTTCTACAGTGTGTATATATGTTACGTTATAATGAGTCGGTAATTTACTTACTTTTTTACGATAAACGTCGTTGAACCTATCTGGAACTCTAATAGTATGATTCACTTCATTCAGTCTGCCTCTTTCTGTTGATAGTATGCCATAGTAAGTATTTCACTTTCAGCGAGTCAGTACAGTCTGAGAAAAGCTGGGGGACCTGATATGTCAGGAACCTTAAGAGATCCGGTCTTATGACCTTACCCATCGACAAGGGAAGAGGTCCCCTAGAAGGATTGGACCCCTAGCTTGGGTCCACAGGACGTACCGTTCGTCTAAGAAATGGTCGACTCGATGGTCCCTTGGGGTAGTAAGTATACACTTTACATTAAAATTTTTTCTATATTTACTTAAATAAATGTTTTGTCTTCGTCTGAACGTCTAAAGTTTTTGTTTGTATACCAATGGTTTCCCCTCTCCATCGTCTCCCCTAGTTAATCCTTGGACTCTACTTGTATGTGTGTAATGATGTATATTTTTGTCCGTTAGGTGTTCCTGGATGACATAGTGTGTTCCTTGAGACGAGTTGTGAGACACTTTTGGACATACCCTTTTCTTAGACTTTTTCTCACTTGTATGCGTAGTGATACGACGTGTAGACTTTGATTGTGTGATAACGTTCAATTGATATGAGGTTTTTATGTATTTACCAAAAATTTTTTATTTATTTTTCATTTCTTGACGAATAATTCTGTGGTGGGGTGTGTTGACCTATAGTCAGAATTACAAAGTTTTTAGTGATTCGTCCCTTAGATTCGATCTAACGTATAAGAATTAACAAGTGTTTTAACCGGTTTGTTTTGCAGGTTTCCAGAGTTTAAAGGATGCTATGGTTTGACCTAAGGTAAATGACTCTATACTTAGGGAGTCGATGTCCTGTATGTACCTTAACACACACACACACACACACACACGTGTGCGTACACACATCGGTACATGTACGGTAGAATCTTTTACTTCGTATTTTAATGACATTATTAAACTCCCACCCTTTATTTTTACTATAAGTCTTCCATGTAAAGGATTTGGGGATTTAAAAGTAAAAATGTTTGTGTATATATGTGTGGTATTACGTTGTTCGTTTATCCTTTTTGAGAATTTTTATACTTTTCATCTTGATGTATCTCATTAAGATAACAAATAAACCTCTGTGTATGTTTTGTATTTAGATTCGTATCCAGTTTACTGTTGGTATACTGTTTGTGTTCAGGTTTCTTTTTACATGGAACGAAGACAACATCAACCTCCAATACGGGTACTTGTCTTTAGTCCAGAGGAATTAACATTCTTACCTAGCTAGAGGAGATGGAGTGTGTATCCTCGAGTTCTGACTGGTTTGTGACTATATAAATATCGGGGGTAGAGTTGAGGTAGAGAAGGGGTTGGAGAGCTCTGACCTCCGGTCTCGTTCCACAGATCTTACCACTACATAAAGTAGAAGTCAAGTGTAATATAAGAAGATAAGAAGGATACATTTTAAAGAGATAGATATAACTGTTTCGTTCGAAGAACTTTTGGTGTTTTGTCTTACCCTTATAAATTTTATTTTGATCTTACTTTTCATTGTGAATTCATCAAAAACTGTTAATTATTGTTGTTGTTTTTACACATAATTTCTCTGTTTCACGAGTCAGGGAATAAGTATGCACTGAGAGACACTGGGATACCTGACATCGGGTGGTCCGAGGAGAGAGGTACCCCTGAGAGGTTCGTTCTTATGCCCTCACCAAACGGTAAAGGAGGAGGTCCCCTAGAAGGTTTAGATCCCTACCTTGGGCTCCGAGAATACAGAGGACTCAACCGTTCGTTCAAGAAATGGTGATCAAGATAGACCTTTGTGTTTCTACGTTATCTTAAGTTGTTTATAGATTCCCCTTTTGTGGGTATGGTCCTAGTTATACTTATCCTAATATACTAAATGGTTTGTTCTTTATAAATTAATTTATTTTGTATTTTTACTACCCTCCGATGTACGAATAATTTTAAGATAAAAATAACGGTGAATAATTCCTTTGTATACCTGTTAGGTTTACCTCTTATACTTAAAAATTTTAAAGTATTATTCCAACGTTTAGTTTTATCGTATAAATTATTTTAAAGGATAATTTAAAAGTCAAAAGGTTTCCTAAGAAAAGAAAACAGTTTGTCGATAATAGTCAATTTAATTAATTTGTATGTCTTTTTTTTAGTTTCATCGAAAAAGTACTAATTACAATTTTATGGTATAGTGTCGTTCAACGTCTCTCTAAGACAGACAGGTAACCCCATAGGTTCCGTCCATACGAGGACCGACCAACGGGGGACTCAGACTGTATGACCTCATACAGACTACAGATTGTATACTGACTTAAGGAGTGTACGTGAGTCCGAAAAGATACCCATGAGTTACCTTATAGACTCTACTTAAACAATCGTCAACGTATCACGGTTTTCCAAAATAAGAAAGGAGTTTATATGGCCTAAAACTTTGAATCCTTTATTTAGTCTAACTTTCAGGAACTGTATTTAAGTTTTACCGTATTTTGTCGTATTTTATAATGTCTTATTTAATAGAATGTAACAAGCATCTAGTGTAGGATTGAGACTTTGGTCGGGACACCTTCCCGTTGAATCAAGGTCGTGTTTCTGGAATTTAGTGAACTCTACGGTTTCTCTGATACTTAACACCAATGAAAAATTATTAAACATTATTCTTTAAATTCTTTTCAATTTACATAAATTCCAGATGTGGGACTACTAAAATTTATGTGTAACTTTACTAATGTTACTAATGATACTTGTTCCATTAATTGTATAAGTTGAGAAGTCTATCAAAAACAAACAAAACTCCCTAAAAAAACCACTTTAGATGAAATTTTAAAAAAATTGATTAAAAAATAACCGCATATTCACGAAATGTTACAACACAATCAAGGACGACATGTCGTTTCACTTAGTCGGTAGTCAAGTCAAGTCAGGTCAGTGAGTCAGAACAGGCCGTAAAACACTGGGGTACCTGACGTCGTACGGTCCGAAGGGACAGGTAGTGGTTGAGGGACTCAAATGAGTTTGAGTACAGGTAACTCAGTCGCTATGGTAGGTTGGTAGAGTAGGAGACAACAGGGGAAGTGGAGGACGGAAGTTAGAAAGGGTCGTAGTCCCAGTCATCACACATATACAACCAGGGTCAGAGGGTTGAGTAGGTTGGTGAGAGAAATAAGGAACCATAGGTATTCAAAGAAGAGATATAGACACAGAGATAAAGACGAAACGGTAGAGGATCTTATTACTTTTACTTTTGTTTTTATTTATTCTCGTGGATTAATTTTTGAAGTCGTGTCGTTTCCTTTAGTATTCGTTTTGTTCTTGTGTTAGGAGTCTTACCCTCTTTTATAAACGTTCACTTTGTTAACTGTTCCCTAATTAGAGGTTTTATATGTTTGTTGAACGTACACACACACAGACACACACACAAACACACGCACGTGCGTGGGAGTCAATAAAGATTAAGAAACGTTGGGGTACCTGACATCGGGTGGTCCGAGGAGACAGGTATTTTTAAAAGGTCCCTTCTCATGACCTCGTCCATCGGTAAAGGAAGAGGTCCTCTAGAAGGACTGGGTCCTAGTTTGGACGTAGGGGACGTAACCGTCCTCCTAAGAAATGGTGACACGGTGGACCCTTCAGAGTATTTGACGAGTACTTCGATTTTTTTTTTTTCTTTTTTTTTCTTTTTCTTTTATACTCGTCCTCTGGGTTTATCTTTAAAGAGGTTTCTTCTGTATGTCCACTAGTTGTTTGTGTACTTTTCCACGAACTTAGTGATTAATAACAATAATATTAGTGACTAATAATAGTGATTGATATATCATCGAAATATAAAAAATATATTGTATATACTATCAAAATATAAAATAATAATATTAAGATTAGTGATCAATAATCTCTTTACGTTTAGTTTTAATGTTACTCCACAATGAAGTGTAGTCAGTCTTTATCGGTAGTAGGTCTTCAGATGTTTATTATTTACGACCTTTCAAACATCTCTTTTCCCTTGAGAGAATACGATAAGTAACCTCAAATTTAACCATTTCGGTGATACTTCTTGTCATACCTCCAAGGAGTTTTTTACTTTTTATCTTGATGTTATCTGGGTTGTCAGAGAGAGGACCTATATATGGAACAACAAGCCAGTGAGTCAACACAGACTGGGAAACGTTGTGGTGCCTGACGTCCTACGGTCCGAACGGACAGGAAGTGGTAGAGGTTCTCAAACGAGTTTGAGTACAGGTGACTCAACCACTACGGTAGGTTGGCAGAGTAGGAGATAGTAGGGGAAGAGGAAGACGGAAGTTAGAAAGGGTCGTAGTCCCAGAAAAGGTTACTCAGTCGAGAAGTGTAGTCCACCGGTTTCATAACCTCAAAGTCGAAGTCGTAGTCAGGAAGGTCACCCACAAGTCCCAACAAAAGGAAATCTTAACTGACCAAACTAGAGGAACGATAGGTTCCTCTTTTGGTATTAAGTACACAAGTAACGTGATAAACGTTATCGGTACTGTATCTTCGTTGGATTTACAAGTAGTTGTTTCCTTACCTTTCTCTTTGACACCGTGTATATATGTTACCCTATAATGAGTCGGTATTTTTCCTTACTTTATCACGGTACACGTCTCTGTAACTATCTGGATCTCTGGTAACATGTCTCGTTTTATGTAGTCTTTCTCTTTTTGTTTATAGCATTTTACTACGAATGTACACTTTGGATCTTTTTACCATGTCTACGTGAATGAATGTTTCGTCTTTATCTCTGTGTCTACAAGTTTAGATGAAAATCGCCACCTAATTCTAGTCGTAGGAGACTGCTACGAACCGTTGAGCGTATATTAATTTGTAGCGTTGTATACCACCAAAATACAGACAGAGACCGTAACATCACAGGAAGGTTTTAAAATCAAAAGGGACTACAATAAACCGTTCGACATAAAATAGATAATCACTAATAAGGACGTTTATAGGACGGAACGTATATAGGGACTGAAAAAGCATACAAGTTTGACGAATGGAGACTGGTAGGTCGAGGTACAAAGTTTGCCAACCTACGCAACAGACTTTCTTCTCTTTCAAGTAATATGGTGTAACACGAGAACCCAAGGAGTGTATAAGTCTGATTTATGTTGTGGTATAAGTTTGAAGTTTACGATAATATTATCCACGTCGTCGTCTTCTCTGGAATAATTTTTACACTTACGCTTTTTTCTGTCTAATTTTAGACCAGCATATAATCACGGAGGGTCACAGGATAGAGTCTTCTTCGACCTCGTGACGATGACGATTCAGCGAAGTCAGCACAGGCTGAGACACGCTGGGGTATCTACCGTCGGGTGGTCCGAGGGGGTAGGGACCCTAAGAGGTCCGTTCTCGTGACCTCCCCCGACGGTAAAGGAAGAGGTTACGTACTTTCACTTTTCACTTTCCCTTCAGCGAGTCAGCACAGGCTGGGAATCGTACCTGACGTCGGATGGTCCGAGGAGGCAGGTACCCTAAGAGGTCCGTTCTCATGACCTCACGCCACGGTAACGGAAGTTTGTCGACCTCGTATTCTGTCTCGATAAGTCCTGTAAACATGAAGTTTTGCTACTAACTTCTAAGGTCTTAAAGTACTATCTGAATCTGTGGACCTTTTCGTCACACTTATTCTAATGTCAATTACAAAAGAAGACAGTATTTCGATTTCACTAAATCGAACTACCACTAAAAGTCCTCGAGAGAATTTACTGTTTTAATTAGTGTAGGTGAATCCTTCTTTTACATATTGTCATTGTGACGATGTGAACTTATAAATTTAGGTCATATCGAACCCGAGTTTAGGAATTTACAAGTTTTATCTTTACAAAAGCAGACTTTAAACTACTAAATTCTCGTCACAATTCTTTCCATATAGATAAAAGGTTTAACATAAGTTTATTGTAAAAGAAATGAACACCCAATTTTTTATAAATTTTTCATTCTTAATCACCTTTAAAAAAAGAGGAACATTTACTTTAACTCGAAAGTATAACCTATAAACAAGGAACTTAAACCTTCCCTTTTTCAATTAGATAGTAACGATAAAAAACAGTCTCACAGTTATGAATTATGAAGGTAAGAAGTCCCACCTATCCACTTAGTTATCCTTTTTTCTTTTTGTAAAATTCTTCACGTCCCAACCCCTCCCTTAGGTTCTCTTGAAATCCTAGCCGAACTTAAAGAATTTATAATACAACTTCAAGGGCAGATCCATAGGGTACTGACGGGGTGTGTCTTTAGGTACGGAGTAACGAGGGGTGGTTGGTGTGCCTCGTCTCTTATACCATGATTATCGAAACATTGTAAATTACCTACACACTTATTTATTTACTCACCTGTTTACTTACTTGTGAGTCCTACGAAGAATCTACGGTTTGTTTATTGAAATTCAATCAAGAATCTTTTTCTAGGAGAAGAATTTTCTTTTAGTACATCCTTGTACGCAGAAGTTTACAGAATATTTACATGTAAACCTTCATCAAATTACCACATTTACATGTAAACCTTCATCAAATTACCACAGACCGAGAATCCGAGAGTTACATACACACACTAGATAGCACAGACTGAAACACTGGGGTACCTGACATCGGGCGGTCCAAGGAGACAGGTACCCCTAAGAGGTACGTTCTTATGATCTCACCCAACGGTAAAGGAAGAGGTATCCGAGAGTTATTCACATAGATTTAAAAGTAAAACGATTCAGAGATTATATACGATGAAAGAGACAAAACAGTTGAACTTTTTGGTCATTCAGATACAGAACGAACCAAGGTGACAGTAAGTCTATTACTGTTAACCACAGGAATAGTAGGTTTGGGAAAATTTAAGAGAAGACTAAACTCTATTTTCCTAAATCTAGGAAACCTACTGGAGGACGAACGTACGATCCAGGGAAGTCAGTACAGACTGAGAACCACTGGGGTACCTGACATCGGACGGACCGAGGGGGTAGACACCCTAAAAGATCCGTTCTTATGACCTGACCCAACGGTAAAGGAACGGGTCCCCTAGCAGGACTGGGTCCCTAACTTAGGGGAAGAGGACGTAACGGCCTCCTAAGAAATGACCACTCGAAGGTCCCTTCGGGAACCGGCCAGGGTCCCAGAGACACGTTTAAACGTCCACAACGAACGGGACGACGTACTGTCTTTGAACCCGGGTCTATGTGCCAAGAGTACATAATTATCAAGATTGTGTCGTCGTCAATCCGTGGCTCGTGCCGAAAACTTTATTCCCAGACCTACGACTCACAGGGAGTCTTTTGAACCGGAAGAAGTCACAGCTCCCACTGGAACATCGAACAATACAACTAGTTCGTTAAACTTCGTTAACGAGAACGAATACGGAGTCTCTGGTCTGTCATTTCAGACGGTGCCAAATACAGATAGATAAAAGTAAATATAATTATAGTTTGAGGGAACGAGACACAAAATAGTTTTACTTAGAGGAAGACGGACAAAGGGTCCATTTGTATAACCTGTCATAGACCGACTTACCGGAGGTCGTCCTGGTCCTTTCCGAGTCTACAAGACTGACACAAACGTCCTAAGCAGTAGACCTAAGTCTCTGTTCTAGGGGTTTGTTAATACGTCCTAGTTTCGACTGTCTTAAACCAGTCTACTTTGAACCGTCCCAGTATCTAGAATTGAGTCTCTTCCTCTGTAGGACGTAGGTCTTCCTCCACTTCCCACGTCCCTCGTCTCTCTCTGTTGACCAGAGGGAGTACGACTTCTGGGTTTGAACACGAAGTCCTGTAAAGGAGGGTTACCCGGGAACTAAGAACCGTCGAAAGAACGGACTGACTATTCATCAATTATTCTTTGTAGACCCTTTTTTTCTTCAAACTCCAGAGAAGTAAAAATGAAGTAAAAATGAGAACGAAGACACTCCAAATTTTCTACCCGTATAAAGAGATTTAGAAACTCTTATATATGGGTTTCTCCTCACTTTTAGTACGGTTGAGGAGATAAGTAGACCTTATAGGTACGAGTTCCTAATTATGCGTTTCATGTCAACAAGTAGAGGACCGTAGGTGTCCCCGAATCGAGTTCCTAAGGATGTGTCTAGTTTTAGGTCGTACGAGTTCAGGGAAGATATTTTACCACGACATAGACCTATATTAGGTGTGTGTAGGAAGGTATCTGAAACTTAGTAGAGATCTAATAAATATTACGAATTACGTCCCTTTACGATACAGTTATCATCATTTGTGTTACATTTACGACATATTTGGACACGGGTTTACGTCGTTTAAGTTCAAGACGAAAAACGTTGAAAGACATTACCAAAACGTTTATTCGATCTAGACCTCAACTAACTTAGGGATCTACACTTTCTGTATTGATGTCTCCCAACTGACATTTCGAGTTCGAAAATGGACCAGCCAACAACAAATAAGCGATTCAACACAAGTCAAGAAACTCTGGGGTACCTACTATAGGGTAGGATCCGTCCTTACGACCTCACCCAACGGTAACGGAAGAGGTCCTAGAAGTACTGGGTCCCTAACTTGGGTGTAGAGGACATAACCGTCCGTCTAAGAAATAGTGACTCGGTTGACCCTTCGGACAGACCAACCACGATAACACCAAAAGTCTAAATGAATGACGAAAACCATCAGAGCCTCTTCCGTTACCGTGGGGTGAGGTCATGAGAACGGACCTTTTAGGGTGCCTACCTCCTCGGATCATCCGACGTCAGGTACGATTCCCAGCCTGTGCTGACTCGCTGAAGGGAAAGTGAAAAGTGAAAGTACGTAACCTCTTCCTTTACCGTTGGGTGAGGTCACAAGAACGGACCTCTTAGGGTCCCTGCCCCCCTCGGACCACCCGACGGCAGATACCCCAGTGTGTCTCAGTCTGTGTTGACTTCACTGAATCGTTATCGTCAAACCATCAGATGTTAGGTCTACGGTAGTGTACCTGGACTTAAGTGAGGTGAGAGACTTCGAAACAGGACTCCTGGGATTTCTCTTCGTTGTACAAGGTATCCTTAACCTTTTGACGACGTTAAGAACCAATGTCTTAATCGTCAGTACGGATGTGTTGAAAGATTTATATTATTTTAGGTGACTTGACATATAAAATCGTCCTGACAAAATACCATAACTGTATTTTAGAGTGAAAATTTCCTTATAATTAAATTTAGGAGAGTATTTCATGTTTTTTTTGAGAAATTTTAACTTCATATCAACTAAATGTTATAATCAAAGTCTACAAGTCTTTTCACTAAGTTAATATATATAGATGGATATAGATAGATAGATAGATTGATATATATATATATATATATGAGAGTCATAGAAAAGGGAATATCCAATTATATCTTATAAGTCGTATCAAGGGACACGATATGTGATCCAGGACAACAAGTAGATAAAGTATACATCATCACATATACGATTAAGGTTTAAGGATTGAATAGGGAAGAGGGTTGGGGAAGCCATTGGGATTCAAACAAAGGATACGGACACTCAGATAAAGATAAAACATATGTTCAAGTAAACGTAGTAAAAATTTTTGGAAAATTTTTTAAGAAATTCGTCCGACTTCATATAACCTCGTAATACTCTCCTTAACCCTTTCCTTTTCGAGGGTCTTAGTGATTCGAGAAGTATGTGTCCTTTAATTCCCTTTTGGTAATTTTCGGTATTTATTCTTTCTTTTATCACTGATCTTGGGCGGAAGGTTAACCGTCAAAAGTGCTGACGTTTAGTCAACCTTTTACGTAGACTCTAACCAACTTAGGAACCTGTGTCTTGACCGTCTATACCTTCCAACTTAGATGATCCGAAAATACATTCCTAGCACCCGTAGGTCCCTGAAACCATAGACGTCCCCAGGATCTTAGTTGGGGAACCCCTGTTGACATATATACTACAGTGGTATTTTTTGTAATCGTCGATTCGACGACAGGTTGGTGTCCAGACAGTTGATGTCTCGAAGAAACTTAAATACAACGAAACCAGACATGTCCTAATTTCAATAGAGAGAGTAGGGTGTAGAGTCCTTCCTCTACTAGGGGTCTCTTTTCAGGACCTTTTAAGAGATCTAAGACCTGTTCCCCTGTTAAAATTCACCATTTTGAGGGAGAATAAAAAGTCCGGGTAAAAGAAATAACGAACTTTTCAGAGGGTCTTGTAGTAACACACTTACGACCATAAGGATATCATTCCCTCTAAAGCATGTTGGGGGCTCAATATTGAGAGACTTTCACACTTAAAATTCACGTAACTTAGGTCAATATAAAAGGTAGAACGTGTCAGAAGTTTCTCCGAAAAATTTTGCCGTATGTCTGTACTAAACCCGAAAGGTCCACCGAGTCACCCACATCTTAAACGAACGTTACGTCCTCTACACCCGTCTCCACTCAAACTAGGGGCTCAACCCTTCTAAGGGACTTATTCCTTTTCGTTAGGTGAGGTCATAAGAACGGACCTCTTAGGGTACCTGTCTCCTCGGACCATACGACGTCAGGTATCCCAACGTCTCAGTCTGTGCTGATTTCACTCACCCGTGAGTGTGTGTACCCGTACTAAATTCCGTCATCTAGAGTTTGAAATCGTCCATAATCTTTATGGTCCTACCCCCTCGAACAATAGTACATAACGGTTCTGGGAAGGGACCAGATCAAAGAGTCCGAACTCCGTTTCTTAAAAAACTTATTCAAGGTTCACTACTATAACGACCGGACTCTTAGTGTAAGACCTTGGTGACCCATGTTTCAGTATGTAAGAAGGAAAGTTCCCTGTACCTTTTTCTATTACACACACACACGAGTCAACGAGTCAGTACAGGTTGAGAAACTCGGGGTTACCTGAGATCGACCCAGAAAGGTCCACCACGATCACCATTTCTTGGAAGATCGGTTACGGCCTTTACATCCTTTACGCCGAAACTGGGGACCCAGTCCTTCTCGGGAACCTCCTCCCGTACCGTTGGGTGAGGTTCTAAGAACGGACCTCTTAGGGTACCTGTCTCCTCTGACCGCCCGATGTCAGGCACCCTAATCGCTGAATTGACATGTCGACACCTGACATCGCACGGTCGGAGGAGACAGGTACCTTAGAAGATCCGTTCTTATGACCTCACCCGAGGTAAAGGATGGGGTCCCCTAGAAGGGTTGGGTCCCTAGTTTGGGGGTCAGAGAACGTAGAGGATGTAATCGTCCGTCTAAGAAATGGGGATCGAACTACATCCGTTGGGACTTTCTATTATATGATAAGTAATTTATTCATTATAAAAGAGAAATCTAACTAAAAGTAATCAAGGTTCCAAATGTCTCTGATACTTTAGTCGGAATTACCATTTCCACAATAAAGAAACGATTTGACGAAAAAAGGGAATAGGACCTAGGATCGATTTTTCCTACATCATAAATGCCCAGGGGAACAGTAAAGTTAAAGACTTTACCAAAGTAGAAATCGAAAATCATTTTGACGATATAGCGGTAAACCTCAACAGAATAAGAATAAAATAACAACAATGTCCTCTCCTTTTTTTAGTTATAGAAAAGAAAAATTTAAAAAGAAGTTGGTAGAGTATACACAATTAACGATAAAAAATTCTCTTATTAAGTCGAATGGATTTCAGAAAGAAGTGTTATAAAGTAAAAGAAAAATTCACCATTCGAACGACTCCGTCGGAGATCTCAACGACAAATAAACTAGACTCAACGAGCTAGGTCGAAGGGTCCGGAAAAGTTGTTCGTCTATTCTCAGAATCTTACAGAACCTTGAAGAGATTTCAGTCGGTGTTTTTATTCACGAACAACTAAGTAGTTCCGAACGGTCCCACCGACGAGAACTACGAGGTCCTCTAGTATTGTGGAATATTTACACGTGTCATAAGTAAAGACGGGTTCGGGGTCTAACGACGGATGTTCATGTGTCGGTAAGGGTAAATATAGTCCGGTTATTGTCAACCCAAGATTACTTTCTTGAATTGTTTCAACATTATCTGTTAACACTAATAAGTCCTACTCTCTTCCGAAATACTTGTACTTCTGTCTCCCCTTTCTTTTACTCTCACTGTAGACAGGGGACGACCCCCGGTAATTTCTGTTAGACTCACTTCCAATCATAACGTAAACACGTCTATTCACCGAATCTGTACACAGAAGAGGAGGATTGACCAGAGGATTGAGTGTGACGGAGAGGAAAGAGTACGGAAACGGAATCTAGGAAGTCGAAAGTACGAGGAAAATGGGAAGAGGGACGATAGTCGAGTTCAAGAGAACTTGAATAATCAGAGAGACCACACTTAAGATGTCTAAAAAATTTCTGAAATAAAAATCCCGTGAAAATCCAAGTATCGTTTTAACCTTCCATACCTCTAAAGGGTATATGGAGGACGAGGGAGGGAGGGAGTCGGAGGAGGTGGTAGTTGTGGGGGGGTGGTCTCCCCTCGTGAACGGCGTCGACTATTTGGGTGTGGCTGACTACGTCGTATTAGTGGGTGTCACTATCGAATGTGAGTCTAAGTGAGAACGACCACATGTAAGACACCTAACCTGTGTGTACATTACTGTGCGTGGCTAATAATCTCATAGTCCATATCATAAAAGTGAAGAGATTTTTAGGAGACACAAGACTCATGAGTAGAGAGTCGGGGAAGGTGGAGGTCGGGGACTTTTGGTGACTATAAACATGACAGAAAAATCAAAACGGAAAAGGTCTTACAGTATGACAACCTAAGTATGTCACACATTGAAACAGTCTAACACGATAGAAACAAACCGACCCAATAACCGGAGTATGGTACTTAAACCCTCGTAACGAAGGAGAAGTAAAAAATGTTATCAAACTCTGTCCATCCAAAAGGACATATAGATATATGAAAAATATACAAAATATACTAGTAAAAGTAAAAATTAACACTCTTTTTTCAATGTATTTTAAATAGTAGAATTGGTCAAGATTCATACTTCACTTCACTTCACTTCACTTACAGCGACTCAACACAGACTGAGAAACGCTGGGGTACTTGATATATATCCACTTCCACTTCCACTTCAGCGAGTCAGCACAGGCTGAGAAACGCTGGGGCACCTGATATCGGATGGTCCGAGGAGGCAGGTACCCTAAGAGGTCCGTTTTTATGACCTCACCCCACGGTAAAGGTAGAGGTCCCCTAGAAGGGTTGGGTCCCTAACTTGGGTCCAGAGGGTGCAACTTCCGTCTGTGAAATTGGAGACTCGGTGGTCCCTTCGGGGATATCAGGTACCTTAAGAGGTCCGGTCTTAGGACCTCACCCATCGACAAGGGAAGAGGTCCCCTAGAAGGGTTGGGTTCCTAGTTTGGGTCCAGTGGGTGTAACGTCCGCTTAAGAAATGGTCAACTCGGTGTTCCCTACATTACGATTCCTATAAGTATGTTGACTACAAGTCTTGAGAAAATAGGACGTTTTGACTTGAGATATGGAGTTTTTGTTGTCGATGGGTGAAGAAGGGTGTGTTGGGGACGGGAGTGGTAAAATGAAAGACAAAGATGTTCACATTGTTGACTTCTATGGAGTAAATTCACCCTAATACGTACAAACAGATAGATATTGACCGAATAAAGTTAATTACATGACCGGAGTTCCAACTAGCTACAACACCAAAGACAGTCCTAAAGGAAGAAAATACCACCACCAGCAGATCAGTGATTCAGTGTAGACTGAGAACGCTAGGGTACTTGACATCGGACGGTCCGAGGATATAGGTAATATAAGAATATTAACCTCATATTATATATCGATATTATTATAAATAACATAATATATTATACTTTATGTTAATATTATTATATTATTTTAAGTTGGAATATTTCCGATTCCTAGTTGATGTAAAACGACCTACTTTTACGGGTAGGGTTATACAATGTGTGGTGTACCAAAGTACATACCTTATAAAAAACTTTACCGTTTTAAAATCTTTATCTTTTATCTAGTGACTACTAATGTACAATCCCTACTACCACCTCCCCAATAATTACCGTTGTATTCTCTAGGACTCCACTACTTTCACTTTCACAATCAACGAGTTAGTACAGACTAAGAAACACCGGGGTACTTGACATCGGGTGGTCTGAGGAGACAGGTACCCTAAGTAAGAGGTCCGTTCTTATGACTTCACCCAACGGCAAGGGAAGAGGTCCCATAGAAAGGCTGGGTCCCTAGTTTGGACCCACAGGACGTGACATCCGTCTAAGAAATGGTAGACTGGGTGTTTTAGAACTGACACTGTATCTATGTGTTAAACATATCTTAGTTTCACGTGTAAGATTAAGTGTTTGTGAGTGTGTGTTCATTTATATTTTGACTCCTTTAGACTCATTCTAATCACTAAGTAAAGTCCTAGTTATGAAAGTAACACTATTGAATGTGTTAGTGTAAATGCTCTGTAAATGGTGACCCTCTGGGACCCATTTCCAAAGTACCTGATAAATACATAACAAAGAAAGTTGACGTATATTTAGACGTTAATAAATTTAACTTTAAAACTAAAATTTTTTATTGTCAAGAGTTCTAAAGACCCACATAAAAAGTTTAGTGTATTTGAAAACGTAGAAAAAGACTCCCAACGGGTTTGTGTATATAAAGAGTTATGCAAAAAAATTTTGTTATTAAGTCTTTCATCACAATAATCACTTTGAGGATCTTCGTGTCCATAGACAATTTTCACTTTTACTTACCTTCCTAATTTTTAATCTTTGTTGTCTTGAGGTCAGAAAATTTGTTAAGGGACGTCGAATAAACGACCCAAGGATAACTGATTTCTGACGGAGACCCCGTGCTCGTAGTTTTTCGTCGGGGGTGTGCACCCAAGATACGACCCATTCCTCGAGAGACGCCCCTGAGGGTGACGTCACGAGACTTGGTAAACAAAGATGGGACCTTCCGTTCAGAACGTCAGTAATCATAACTAAAGAGACAGACGTTTACCGTCGGTGATTAAAATTAGTGACAAACTGTCCATCGAAAAACGTTGAGTCTCGACGGAAGGAAACCCAAATGACGAGACTCTTAAAGTAATGGTAAAATGTGGTCATGTGGACTGTATGTAGTGGGATGGAATGTATGTTTTTTTTTTTTTTTTTTTTTTCACGAAGAATTAAACTGAAGTTGTAACCAAAATAAATGGGTGGACCGATACTAAAATCCGAGACGACAAGTCTCCAGTATTCAGGTTTCCCTCTTTACTAAAGTGGTCCTCCGTACTGTTTAGGATAGCTTGACCTCAAGTATGACGGTGCACCCGAGAAACTCGTAGAACAAGAAGACCTAGGTGTTCGTTTCTTTCCTCAGTGACGCGACCGACCCGACCGCTAGAACTGGCACTTCAACCACTGATGACGTCTTCCGTTCGTCCCTCCTCGCACAGACCTTGTACTATTAACTCCCTCAGAATCATGAAAGTACTTATGTTAATTTCAGTTTCCTTTTGATGTCGTTAGGTTAAATCCGTCCTCTTGATTTCCAGGTCTGGGAAGTCCTTACTCTAAACCTAGTGAAGTGGTCTGTTGCTTAGTACTGTTCTTCCGTACAAACCTCTCCCTTATATCTTACAGGGGTTTTTCACTATATTTTTATACACACACATAAACACACGGACACACACCCTCTGTCCTCTCTCTCTCTCTCTCTCTTTCGTTACTCCGTTTTGTTTGTTAAGGACTTAAACTCTTTTACCATAAATGTACTTTCAAGGAACATGATTAGAACTTTAGAAGGACGTTTAAACTTTAATCTTGTTTCTTCACAAGGTTTTTATTTTAATATTTTAGTCACTGAAATTTACCTCAAACCCCTTGTAAAGTCTGAGTGTCTTTATTTCAACAAAAGACACGTTTTAATGAACCTTTACAAAATTACGGATATCTATAGATTGGTATTTTGGATTACAATGACACATGTATGTCCAAAACTAATTTAGATCGGAAGTGTCCCACCGGAAAGATTGAAGTAGTATCGTCTTGATAATAAAGACCAGTGTGACAAGTGAAATGTGAAGGTACTAGAATCGATCGGTGGTGAGTGTCTTTCGTCGACATTACTTGTATTGATTCAAAATAAATGGGGGTAATTGTGTCAGTACGACATTGGTTGTCCTAGTTTAGTCCGACGTTAGTACGAGAAATTAGTTACCAAGAGTAGAAAAATTTTTTAATAAAAGTAAGTGCAATACTTTACGGACGAGAATATCTAAGTAAGTCGAAGTAATTTTGTTTTTAGGGTAACCATTATTGGTCTCTACTCTCGTTACACATTGTCACTCTTTGACCCCTTTCCTCTCAAATCGTTCTTACCGTCCTGTCAGGAGAGACGTCTCCTCTAGTTGTTTGACTCCCACCACGAAATCAACGAGTCAGAACAGACTGTGAACACTGGGGTACCTGACATTGGACGGTCCGAGGAGACAGGTACCCTAAGAGGTCTGTTCTTATGACCTTACTCAACAGTAAAGAAAGAGGTTCCCCTAGAAGGGTTGGGTCCTTAGCTTGGGTCCAGAGGACGTGACGTCCTTCTAAGAAACGGTTGACTCGATACTTCGATCTCAATTTGCACATTGTCACTCTTTGACCCCTTTCCTCTCAAATCGTTCTTACTAGTCCTCTTAGGAGAGACGTCTCCTCTAGTTGGTTTACTATTCGTTTTTCTTTAAGGGTCACCCCTAGGGTCACGGTTCTCCAACTCTACTTCGGATTCTGCTTCTCTTACGTCTGGTTCACACAAAGTCAGAGTCTTCCTATCACTCAGGGGTCACCTAAAATCCTTCCCTGACTTCAAGGACACTACGTGACTCGGTGTGAGGGGTCACGGACAGACGTGTCGACTGGTCACAAAGTTTCTTTGAGAGATACGTTGAAATACCCAAAGGCTGTCCAGAACCGTACTCCAGTACCAAAGAACTAAAGAATACGTAAGAAGAAGAAGAAGAAGAAGAAGAAGAAGAAGATAACTTCATATCAACTAAATGTTTCAACACAATCAAAGCCTATATGTCGTTTTGTTCATTCAATGTGTTCCCGAGTCAGTACAGACCGATAAACTCCGGGTACCTGACATCGGGTGGTCCGAGGAGACAGGTGTCTTAAAAGGTCCGTTATGACCTAGTCAAACGATAAAGGATGAGGTCTCCTAGAAGGACTGGGTCCCTAGTTTGGGGACAGTGATCCGTCTAAGAAACCTTTCGGGGAACCCTTCGGGGATAGCAACAAGGTAACGAGTCAGGACAGAGAAACACTGGGATTCTTGACGTCGTGTGGTCCGAAGGGACTTAAACAAGTTTGAGTATAAGGAACTCAGTCACTACCGTAAGTCGGTAGAGTAGGAGACAGTGGGGGAAGAAGAGGACGGGAGTTAGAAAAGGTCGTAGTCCCAGAAAAGGTTACTCAGCTGAGGACTGTAGACCACCGGTTTCCAAACCTCGAAGTCGAAGTCGTAGTCAGGGAGGTTACTTACAAGTCCCGACCAAAGGAAATCCTACCTGACCAAACTAGAAAGACGTCAGGTTCCCTGAGAGTTTTCAGAGGAGTTTGTGGTGTCAAGTTTCCGTAGGTAAGAAACCGTAAATCGGAAGAAATACCAGGTTGAGAGTGTAGACATGTATTGATGACCTTTTCAGTATCGAAACCGATTACTCTTGGAAACAGTTGTTTCATTGTACAGACGAAAATTTGTGTGACAGGATTCAAACGATATCGAAAAGAAGGTTCCTCGTTCGTAGAAAATTAAAGTACCGACGTCAGTGGTAGGTGTCAC
The DNA here is from genome assembly GCA_006410555.1 of Capra ibex. Taxonomy (NCBI): domain Eukaryota; kingdom Metazoa; phylum Chordata; class Mammalia; order Artiodactyla; family Bovidae; genus Capra; species Capra ibex. Next base: position 54,839,224 of record SJYO01037955.1, read on the forward strand.
TAAAACCTCGGGGTTTTTATTTCAGATAGAGACAAAGGTAACAAAGAGGTGAATAAACGTACTTCAGTACCCTGGTCTACGGTACTAGAATCAAAAAGCTTACAACTCAAAATTCGGTCTGAAGTGACGCACACACACCCATATATATCTATATCTATATCTATATCTATATCTATATCTATATCTATCAGAAGAAGTCTAAGAAAAGGTAATGTCCAATAATGTATCTTATCAAAGGACACAATATGTCATCCACGAATAACAAAAAGATAAAATATATGTCATCACACATAGACAATTAGGGTTTACGGATTACATAGGAGGGAAGAAGGGGAAATTACCTTACTTACGAGGATATATAAGGACCCTTAATCGTGGGGATGGGGCGGTGGTATAGAGGATTGAGAGGGGAAAGGAAGTCTTAGAAGAGAGTAAATGGAAGAGATGGGGATTTACCAAATGTATATCTATCTGTATAAAATTTTAATCTCAGAAAACTACTTATTTCAAATTAGTAGACAATTAAAGTTAACGTCTTTGAATCGCGGACGTAAGAAAGTATTAGACATGATTACACTGATACAGACAGATGTGGGGAGAAAATAAGGTAATAAATGTACAGTAAGACAACTGTACTTTCACTTACGAGTCCATTCTTGTACCTATTGTGGAGAGTGGGTCGCCTACCTTTGGGTCTCTTCTGCAAGTCGAAGTCGGGGTGTACGTCGAGGAGGGTTAAGGATGGGTTTACACGAATCTCTCTGTATCTAAAACTTATGAGAAAATCCTTTTGTGGGATAAAAGGTAGGTATACCAAGTCGACCACTACTACGGTTTTTGGACAAGATAATCTCACAGAGTCAGTGTAGTAATAGTCTCCTATCAAAGAGAAATAGGATGAAAATCACTACAATGTTAATTAATCACATGAAGTCCCGAAGACGGAGTAAATAGGTGGTGGGCCTATTGTAGTTGACAGGGGACTACGATAATCGTCGGTGACGACCGTCAGTCAACGGATCAATAACAAAATAATCCTCAGGGTTTTACCACCTTGAAGATGGTATCGAGGACACGAATAAGTAGGGTCAGAAAACCCATAAATCGGTCATTGAGAAAACCATTTGAACCGAATAGGGTTGACTATGATTAATAATAAAAAAGTTCCAAGTTGAACACTGACACCAGAGTCAGTTAACGGGAGATTTTTTGGGTACAAGATAAGTCACCTTTAGTGACCCTTTCATTGTAGACCCTTCTTAGTGTGTGTGATTTTAAAGAAAAAAAAAAAAAAAGAGTGCTAACGTTTATTTTGTCTTACACCCNTACAAGATAAGTCACCTTTAGTGACCCTTTCATTGTAGACCCTTCTTAGTGTGTGTGATTTTAAAGAAAAAAAAAAAAAAAAGAGTGCTAACGTTTATTTTGTCTTACACCCGGGCGATGGAGTTTTTATATTTAGTACGACAATACAAATTGAAACATTTCACCAGTATAATTTTTATTTTAGAAACGGGACTCAGATATTCTTTATTTACCGACATTCTAATAATACTAGGTCCTGGCCACCCGGTTAGTTATTTAATTAATCCAAATTTTTCAAATTTTTTAATCTTACGTAAATTACAGTTCGTGAACAGTCAAAAATCGAAGAAACGGGGGAAACAGGAGTCACCTTAATCTATTTTTGAGGTTCTATTTTCATCCTTCTAGGGGACCTCCTACAGTACCGTTGGGTGAGGACATAAGAACGGACCTCTTAGGGGTACCTGTCTTCTAAGACCATCCGATGTCAAGTACCCCAGTGTTTTTCAGGCTACGTTGACTCACCGATTCGTATCGTGTCGTAGTTCTATTTTCGTCGAAAGAATCTGTATAGAACCCCCCGACCAAAGTTGGTGGAACTGTAACGTTCAATTTTTCTTTTTTTTTGCTCCAATAATCTTTGTACTCCATTCACAAGACTTTAAAAATATAAGTTGTAAAAAACCAGTTAGATAACTAAGACAGAGGTATCATAAGTTATTTGTAAGTAAACTACGAAGACGTTAAACTAATAGTCCTTAATTAACAAAACCGAGGTGTATCATGAAGAAAACTTCAATATCGTTTCGTTGGACAAATTTAGTGAGCTAGAGGACACTTATCACAATAATGATAATTCGTATAGTACTTTATCCCGAAGGGTCTACCGAGTCCCCATTTCATAGACGGACGGTTACGTCCTCTGAGTCCTCTACGTCCAAGTTAGGGACCCAACCCTTTTAGGGGACTCCTTTCGTACCGTTGGGTGAGGTCATAAAGAGGGACCTTTTAGGGTGACCGTCTCCTCGGACCGTCCGATGTCAGGTATCCCAGCGTTTCTCAGTCTGTGTTGACTTCACTGGATTGTGTACAAGCGATTTATAAAACTTGAACGAACATACAACAAGTAATAACTTTTGGAAACCCCAAAAATAGAGTTTTGGTCATAAAGGATTATTTATCGTCACTATCTTCAGGGTGACTTTGAGTCTTCGTTTTGAGACCTTCATCGTAGTGGTTTATAAGGTTGTTAAGAGATGACTTTCAGGTCCAAGTATAATCTTTTCTTTTTTATTTTCATAAAAATTCGTAGGATGTTTTGGAAATTCCATAAAATACCATCACGATGGTAACATCAGTCCACCCTACTACAGTGACTCAAGACCTTTTGTCTCTCCTTTATTTTCACTCCCCTTCGGGGACCCTTAGAAGGAGTTTTATGTCGTATATCTCTGGAAACAGAGAAAAATAAGTAAATAAAAGAAGAGGGACGAAGACACTTCGTCCACATTGATGACTCGGACGCCACCGGTGGTACATGGTGCACTTTGTTCCGTTTGGGATACCTACCGTCTCGTGTCATTACGGTCTTTGGACCCTGATACTATCACAGTGTTTTCACATTCTTGTAGGGACGAAGGTCGTTGGACTATTTGGAAGTATAACACATAAATTCGGTGACGTTTTAAGTCAAAAACCTAAGTTTGTCGATTTGGATTGGGAATAGTTATACGACTATTTAATCATTCATATGTTAAAAGATCAGTTCCAGGTACATCAGTTCCGATACCAAAAAGGTCATCAGTACATACCTACATTCTCAACCTGATATTTCTTTCGACTCGTGACTTCTTAACTACGAAAACTTGATACCACAACCTCTTCTGAGAACTCTCAGGGAACCTGACGTTCCTCTAGGTTGGTCAGGTAGGATTTCCTTTAGGACTTATAACTAACCTTCCTGACTACAACTTCGACTTTGAGGTTATGAAACCGGTGGACTACTCTTGACTAAGTGACCTTTTCCGGACTACGACCCTTTCTGACTTCCGCCCTCCTCTTCGCCTGCTGTCTCCCACTTTACCGACCTACCGTAGTGACTGAGTTATCTGAACTCAAACTCATTCGAGGTCCTCGACCACTACCTGTCCCTCCGGACCACACGACGTCAGGTACCCCAGTGTTTCTCAGCCTGTTCTGACTCGCTGACTTGACTGACTATAATAAAAAGGAAGGGTTGAAAATTACGTCAACGTATTCCTTATAACCTTACACACACGAGTACCAGTTAACGATTCCGTACAACCTGAGAAACGTTGGTGTACCTGACGTCGGACGGTCAGGGGAAACAGGTGTCCCAAAAGGACCGTCCTTATAATCTCACCCAATGGTAAAGAAGGAAGTCCCTAGTTTGGGTGTAGAGGACACAGAGAACGTTACGTCCGTCTAAGAAATGACGACTTAGTGACCCCTTCTGGGGCGACGTACTCCTGTACTACGATCCTCTAGACCGTCGGAATAACGTCGGTGTTCCTCGGTGTGGACTTTACTTTCATAGGAGTGAATTTACCATTTATCTACTTCATGTACTTTGTCAATGAATAATCATTTTCGCTTGACGGTGAATAGTTAAATATAGGTAGACGACATTAGAGTCTTTGTTATAGATACACAGATTGTATTACAACAGAGGTTTTTGCCCCCTAATAAATTCCCTGTAATTATTAAGAGTCGGAAGGAACGTAAACCCACCCCGGAACTTCGATCCAAAAGGAACACCGAGTCGACCATTTCTTAAACGGACATTATGCCCTCTGGACGTAAGTTTGGGACCCAACCCTTCTAGGGAACCTCTTCCTTTTCCGATGGGTGAGGTCATAAGACCGGACTTCTTAAGGTACCTGATATGTCAGGTACCCTAGCGTTTCTCAACCTGTGCTGACTCGCTTAAAGTGAGTGAAACTTTGATCATGACCCATTGTCTTAAGTTCGTCCTTACAGTACGGAGAAATGACGAAGGACCAACCTCTCGAAAACGACTAAAGACAGGTCCGAGAGAAGGAGACGGCGACCAGACGGTACACCAGGTCTGCCGTCTTGAAGGTGGTACACCCGGTTCCGGAGGACGGTTAGGTATACCTCACTCTTTATTTGAAAACACTATTCTTTGGGAACCCTACACCATAAAGACGTATTAGACACGGACCTACTTATATAATCTATTAGTATAACGATAGTTGGGACTTATGAGTAACCTTCCTGACTACGACGTCGATTTCGAGGTTATAAACCGGTGGACTAAACTTCTCGACTGAATGACCTTTTCTGAGACTAGGACCCTTTCTAACTCCCGTCCTCCTCTTCTCCTGTTGTCTCCTACTCTACCAACCTACCGTAGAAGCTGAATTACCTGTACTCAAACTCGTTTGAGGTCCTCAACCACTTCTCGTCCCTTCGGACCGCACGACGGCAGGTACCCCAGTGTTTCTTCGTCTGTGCTGACTCCCTGACTTCTCGTTGTTATAACTATAATTATTTTTTAATGGACATGATTACTAATATTCTAGTTTGTCAAGTTTTTTTGATATTAATTATTTTTTATTTCCGAGGTTCAAGTTAAAAAAAAACATTCGAATTGGTGATGTACAAAAAACATTCGAATTGGTGATTGGGTTTTTTATAAAGTACGTTTTCTTTACAATGCATTTTCAGGTATGTACAGACGTAAAAAGAAAAATTTCATTATTACTTAGAACCGGTGTCGATATGGAACGATAAAATTTCTAAGTAACGTAACCATTTTGTATTAATCGGTCCAATGGTACCCTTATTGACACCCTTTTTCTATTTCGTCGTTATTGGAGGTGTCGTCGGGTCTCTTTGTCTGGAGACTCACGTCCAAAATTAACGGGAAATTTCGGGTAGAGTGACACTGCTAGTTGAGGTGAACAGCTCTTGGTAGGTGTCGGAGTGTCTTCTCCGGCTTACAGACGGTCCCTTAGACCGGAACTTTGTTTACAGAGATGTCCGAAAACTTAGTTAATAAAATTCAATAAAAAGAATCGAGGACCGTTAACAAATTTGTCCAAGAATGTAAGTAGAAATTGTAATTTTTAATTAGTCATAGTTTCTTCCTGAGTAATGACCTCGACTCCGTCTGATAAAATAGTCTTTTCTCTGTTAAACTCTATAAATATCACCAAATCTCTCGTTTCTCAGACGGATGATATGCCCTCTGGACCAAACTAGGGACCTAGCCCTTCTAGGGGACCTCTTCCTTTACCGTTGGGTCAGGTCATAAGAACGGACCTTTTGGGGTACCTGTCTCCATGGATTCCCCGATGTCAGATATCCCAACGTGTCTCAGTCTGTGTTGACTCGTTAGTTGTAAAGTATCTTAAAATTTGTAGTTCCTCTCTTGTACTTCAAAGAAACCCTCTACGAATAAGAAACAAGGTATAAATTTATTCTCTCGTACTTCTGTCGTACAAAGTTGAAAATTATAATACTATCATTGGACGTTTTAATGTATAACAAACCAAGTTTCAAGGAAATTATTTGGTGGTTGTATTAAACCCAATCCCCTACGAAGGACGAATCAATTATATTCGTCCAGTATTGACCTCTGGTCCACCCTTGTACTTGTGAAAGTGGTCCGGACACAAGACATTTCGTCCCAAAAGAACCACTGAGTCTACCATTTCTTAGACGGTCGTCACACCCTCTACCCTCAAACTAGGGACCCAGTCTTTCTAGGGGACCTCCTCCTTTACTGTTGGGTGAGGTCATAAGAACGGATCTCTTAGGGTACCTGTTTCCTCGGACCACCCGATGTCAGGTACCCCAGTGTTTCTCAACCTGTACTACTCGTTTATTGTCCTGTGTGACACAATGTATGTTCCTTCAGACAGAACTGGTTCTATGTTGTTTGTCGGTACGCCAACCAATATTCTTCGCCTAAATCTAATTAAAATCAGGGTCTACCCTCTAGGGTCCGTTCCCATGGTTTTCCTGTGTAATCAGAGTTCCCATACACTCGCAAAGATACCCTACGTTTCTGGTTGGTACTAACCCAAATTGGTTGGTAGAGACGTTCTACGGGTACCGGTGTAAATGTCTACCTACTTCTACCTCTCGTCCGTGAAGGGGAAGGATGATTTATGTTCTTTCTGTTGAACCATGGGTTTGTCACTAAGACGTCGTCCCTAGGACCTCTCCCGTCGACTCTCCCTCCTCCCTACCTCTCACTGGAGTTCTTGTCTCATCGATCCCTCTTCACCCTGTATCCTTTCCCTTCTAAGGATTTACTCCTTCTTCTGTACGGTCATGAAACTCGTCGGTCTCGAGAGAAAACTAAAGAGGAAGTCTACACACGGCAAGAACTGGGGTGACGGAGGAGAAACGTCTTATCAGACTTGTGTTTTATAAGTTAGATAAATTTTATCGGGTCTGCGAGTGATTCGTACAGAAAACCTACTTCGAACCTCCATCCTCTCTCTCTATTCCTCCCTTATTTATACACTCCCTGGTCGTAAATAGGTCAAACCCATGCTATTCAGGGGACGTATACTTAGAAGTTCAACGCTTGAAAGTTTCTATATTTTTACGAAAGGTGGTTGTAGTCCGGACTCACTTTGACGTCGACCGGGAGGTAGAGGATAACGACTGGTAAGAAGTCGAGATAGTAGGGGGGAGGTGGGTAGGAGGTTAGTCATTGAGAAGAACGGACAAGAGAACTACGGTTGAGGATACACGGTCGACAACATGATATGATGACTTGAAAAGTTCCAGGACATTCTAAATTTAACAAATGAAAAACACAAACAAACGAGAAATAAATAATAAACACACTTTTCAAAATGATTTCACGGTATTTTGGTTAACACAACGACGACGACGACGATTCAGAGAAGTCAACACAGACTGAGACACGCTGGAGTATCTACCGTCGGGTGGTCCGAGGGGTAGGGACCCTAAGAGGTCCGTTCTTGTAACCTCACCCAACGTTAAAGGAAAAGGTTGCGTACTTTCACTTTTCACTTTCACTTCAACGAGTCAGCACAGGCTCAGAATCTCTGGGGTACCAGACGTCGAATGGTCCGAGGAGACAGGTATCCTAGAAGACCCGTTCTCATGACCTCACCCAACGGTGACGGAAGAGACTTGGTTAACACAATCAATCCGATTGTGTTAAACAACCTGAATACTCGTAGTGGAACCTACCTTAAGTAAACATGCATCCCCTGTATTACATGAACTTTTCACAAGAAAAGTCAATGGTAACGTGTGTATAAAGAGAGATCCGTTTTCATAGTATGTTAAATACACTCTGTACTTTAAGATCTTGACCAGTAGTGACCGGTAGTGAGAAAGATCCATTCTACAGGGTGTCGTACCGACCCATTACGTAACCGAACGTTCGATAAGGAATCTTTGAACTCATATGGGAAGGGTCCAGTGACTATGAGTTTCTTCCGTCTTTAAGATCCTTTCGGCCTGTGTTCAGGACTTCTCCTACGTCACCTCTTTGAACCTGTAAGGATGTTTCAGTTCCACATTTTTCACTAATCCTGATTACGATTCCGACGAAATCTTCCAATGGATCCGGAACTGAGGTCCGTCTTAGTCCGTGTTTAAAACACCCCAGGTCACGTTTTACTTTTACGTGGAAATGACTTTTTTAATTCTGAGGTCCGGTGTTACCGTGTCGTACCTTGGAAAGGACCACAAGAAGACTCCCACCTTCGTTCATCGTCCGAGGACTTCGGAGGGAACTGGTGTCCTGGGGTGACGTTTGTACGTTCCCCTCGAACCCTACACATTCCTCTTATATGTCCCCTGTCTCGTCGAAACTTCTTTGTGTCTTTAGTTTGTTCTTTTTTTTTTTGAAACATAACGAAAGTGTGAGGTAGATCAGGATCTTCTCCGATCAGAGGAGTCGTGACACTAAGGATGGAACATACTTTCGATTGGTTCCTCTATCTTGGTTTCTACTCTCTTGACGAGAAAAGTTTTTCCATTAGAGGTTTCTAACAGAGTAATCGGATCAACGAATTCCTACAGTTCGATGTCCTCGTGAAATCTTTTCCCTGTACCTTTAGATTTTTAAGCAATCGATCCGATATCGATCATCGTAGAACTGGAATTATTCGGTGTTCTCTGCGTGTACAATATCAATGTATTCGTCCTCCACTCCTCAAGAGTTGTTCGGTTTTGGGGTGTCTTTTCAAAATTTGTGACTTATAAGTTTCCTTTTACGTTTTTACACCAGTCATGTAAAAAAGGTTTGTTTTTCTCAGTTTACAATAGTTTCCACATTAATACGTTAAGCCAGTAAATCTGAAGAGGTACATTGACAATGGTGCAGACATAGGATTACACCCGTGTCAGTCACGATCTCACGTTTACCCAATGTGTTCCTAGGTCCCGAAAACATGTTATCTTGAGTCCTTTTAGCTGGATTATGATCGGTAGTTCAATTAAGGTGTAAGAAAACACAGATTTTACTTTCGATACTAGTGGAAAATCGTACTAAATAAGAGAAATCGGAAGTTTGGCGAGAGATAAAAGACTTCTATAGCCATCTTCGTATGAAAGAGGTAACTTTCCAGTCGTTTTTCATCATTCGTTCAAATTTAGACGTAGAACTTAAATGTGGTGAGTTAAAGTGTAGGATTCCGACGGTAGTGAAATGTATCTGTCTGTATACTGTGACCAAAAGTTCACGTCCACTACTATAAAAGGTACCCCATCCAAGACTTGCACGATTCTTGGTAGTGCCCTTAGAATCCCTCTCCGAGGAGAAAGAGGGGTACCAGACAATAGAACAACGTAGGTTCAGACAAGTATCTATTGTACACAAAATAGGTGGTTACTAGGAGACCTGTGACTCGGAGTTTACCCGACACGGATAATAAGGAAACCCGTTTTTAACGAGTCTTCTCGACTACGAATAGGTGGACCCTGTAGTCCCTCGGAGCCGCAAATAAAACTTCTCTGGTTGTAGTGTTCTCCCTTTGATTTCAGACTTCTAACATACAGGGTCACTCTTCGAGCACTAGGTGTCAGAAAATTTCTCCCACCACCACACAGTACTTTGTCTGTGAGTTCCTCGACTTCTGTTCGTGCATCGAACTTTTGTCCATTCTCTGGTTGGGAGGAGAAAGGGTTTATAATATCGTTGACAAGTCGGTTCTGTCCTCCCGTCCCGGGAGTCTCATTTCCTCTGTCTCACTGGTTAACACACAGACGTACGAGTCAGGAAGTCAGTATAGGTCGAGAGACCCTGGGGTGCCTGACATCGGGTGGTCCGAGGAGACAGGTACCCTAAGAGGTCCTTCTTGTGACCTTACCCAACGGTACAGGAGGAAACGAGTAGAAAAAATGATAAGAAATGTTAAATTTATAATTTTTTTTTAAAAAAAACGTTACAACATAACGAAAGACGGTATGTCGTCGGGTTTAGTCGTCACACACATACACAATCAGTGAGTCAGTACAGGTTAAGAAACGTTACGGTACTTGACATCGAACGGTCCGAAGATACAGGTACCTTCAGAGGCCCGTTTTTATGACCTCACTCTCTCCGCCAGGATTCTACCGTCTCCTTATCCTGCCCCTCTGGTGAAAGAGGGGGTGTTTAAGTAGTTTTCTTGCGATTCATATAAGGTGTTTTGTTGAAGACTTACGGTCATCTCCTGTAGTCCGTGGGTCTTTTCGTCCGGTAACAGAAGTTTTTCTCCATCTTTTTTTATACTTTCTATTTTTCTCTCCGTTTTCTCCATCCCTGTCTCGAGGTAGGACCCTTCCCTCAAATTTTTTCTCTCTTCAAAGGTTTGTGGTCCTTTATGAGAGTGACCGCTCACACACCGTTCGGAACCTTGGTGTCTCCCGTTGTAATGACCCTCCCTTTTTATTTATTTATTAATTTTGGGTGTCTAATACACGGGTCACCATTGAGGGGGTCGTCTCTTCGTCACGTCTACGGACGTAGACGATGATCGTTCGCCCCCGACCCGTCCCTCCGTGTCCGACGTAACAAATCCCATTCCGGGCCCGGACTTACGGGGCTCCCGTTGGTCTCCCTTGATTGAACTCTCTCTTTTGGTCTGACACCCTATCGATGGGGTGTTTTTCGGGATTCTGTGACGGTCCGGGTGAGTGTCCTGTTTTCTGACTCGTCCCGAGCGGTCACGCTTGACCGGGTAGGTGGAGCCCTCTGTCCGTCCACTCCGGTCGGTCTCGGTCTTCCCCGTTAGTGTCAGGGTCTCTCCGTAATAGATGGTTTGACGTTCGTCCGAAGTAACGATTGGTTCTGAAGACCCCTAAGACCTGCCAGTTGTAGGGGGACTCTTCCATGCGGTCAAAATGTGGGTCTTTTGACTCGTCGTCCCTGCCCCCTCCACTATTCAGCGTCGCTGGTACGAGTCGTTTGTGGTCCAGTGGACTCGACGAGCCTGGACCGTGTTTTACGTCCGGGTTGGTTCAGACTCGGAGACTCCTGATGGACTCACGGACTTGGACTCGCCGAATCTAGACCCTTCACGTGCGTTGGGTCCCGACCGGAGTCTGTCAAGGGACGTCTCGTTGGATCTCGGATTCGTCACATCTGTCCCTTTCGTGTGTTCGGCACTCCCCCCGTTTGGGTCACACCGGCTCTGTGACGCTCGTGAGGGGTGTCTGCGGTCACAATAGACCAACGTCGTAATGAGGGAGGGGTGTCGTGTTGACTTGTTCCCTCGGATTTTTACACAGGTGGTGGCGGAGGAGCACAGTCCCGCCTTTAATGTGTGACTTCTCTGGTCGTTTGTCTTCTTCGATTTTGTCTTCTTTGGTGGAACCTTCACTGTCCACGTTATCTAATTTTGGGACATAAATCATGGCTGATGTATCCTTCCCCGGATATCTAGAACTCTTCATATTCGGCTTAGTTCCCTGATAGACTTTTACTTGACTGGGGTGTGACGGGTGTCGCGGTGGTCTCTTTCTGGATCTATATAAAAATGAGAATAGTAAGAAATTAAAAATTTTAAAAAATTTAAAAATTCAGGAGATAATGAGGAATTAAAAGTAAAAATATTGGATGATAATGAAACCTTTTTTTTGTGGGATAAAAAATTTGGTGTGAAGTATGTATATATATATACAAAAAAAGAAATTATAACATAAAAACTATTAGGTTGGAGATGAGACGAAAAACCATAAACAATAGTTAAAACATGGCAATTCTTGGATTAGAAGTCATGGGTAAAAATGAACCCTCGTTCTAATGACCGAACTGACACGAGAGAGGGAAACCTGAGAGGAAAAAGAGGTGGTCCAACGGAGATAGAGGAGGGAGGGGGAAGAGTAGAGATGGGTTGAGACACTTAGAGAAACACACAAGGTCTGATACCTCTTGTGAATCCCTTGACTAATGACCGACCTAGACAGAGAGAGTAAAACTAAGGGGAGAAATAGGAAGACCGGTGGGAGGGAGAACAGAAGAGACATATTGAACACCTGTAGAGACTCACCAGGTCTGACACCTCGTGTGTATTGCTTCACTAACGACCGATCGAACGAGACAGGAGAAAACTAAGGGGGAGTAGAGTAGGACCAGTGGAGATAGAGAGAGGAGAGAAGAGGTTCATTGAGACACTTGGAGAGACACACAGGGAGTGACACCTCTTTGAAAAGTAGACATTGGATCTACATAATGGTTACCACGACGTATCTACCTCTTCAGAACTCCGATGACATTTTTATCCTGACTTTTGGTCTCCGTCCCCCGGATTCAGGTTTAGGACTCTTATGGTCTCTTGAGGACTGAGGTCCCTTGTAATTAGTTATCCACGAGTAGTTTATGGAGGTAGAGATGTGACTTTGTTTCGTGGTGGGTTCCCGGTTGTTCAAGGTCTCGTTCTGTATGGTACGTTTAAGAGGTCGTTGTGTCCTTGTATCGGGACTCGAAGTTATATGTCCGACGGGTTTCAGTGAGGTTTGGGTTACTGTAGAGTTTTGAGTGATGACCTGTGAAGTAACGTGAGGTCTCTCTTCTTTAGGTCGAGGAAGGTGGTCTTGTGGTTGTGTTCGAAGGGATTGGTTCTTTGGAACTGTTTGGTGGACATGTTGGGGTGGTTGTCACTCCTTGGAGGTGTTGTTTCTCCTTCGTGTTTGACGGTCTTATGCCTTTCCGGTGGGGGTTTACGTCGTTATATTCGTTCTACTTCTCTATCTCCTTATGGGTCGTCCATTTCCTGGTCCTATTTACGGGTGGTTTGGTTTGTTTTCTCCTTCTCTATCCCTTGGATGGACTATTTCTTAAGGTTTATTACTATCACTTTTACTAGGTTTTAGAACTTTTGTTTTACCTCAATACCTATTTATCGGACCTCTGTTCCTAACTCTCCTACGTTCTTTCCAAATTGTTCCTGGATCTTCTTTAAAAAATTTTTTAGTTATATATTACTTATTACGTTATTTACTCTAGTTTTTGTGAGACCTCCCTTGGTTGTTATCTTATTACCTCCGTCTTTTATTTAATTCACTCCATCTTCTATCTTACCATCTTTATCACTTTGTCTCTCTTTTTTTCTTTTTTCTTAATTTTCTTTACTCCTGTTAGAATCTCTGGAGATCCTGTTACAATTTGTGGGGTTGTAAGCTTAGTGTCCTTAGGGTCCTCTTCTTCTGTTTTTCTTTGTGGTACTCTTTTATGAACTCCTCTATTATCAATTTTTGAAGGGATTTTACTCCTTCCTTTATTAGTGAGTTCAGGTTCTTTTGGTCTCGCAGGGTTTGTCCCTATTTGGGTTCCGTTCTGTGGGGTTCTGTGTATAATTAGTTTAATTGTTTCTAGTCTGTGTTTCTTGTTTATAATTTTCGTCGTTCCCTTTTTATTGTTTATTGTGTGTTCCCCTAAGGGTATTCCTATTGTCGACTAGAAAGTTATCTTTGAGAAGTCCGGTTCTCCCTTACCGTCCTGTATGAATTTCACTACTTTCTTTTATTGGATGTCGGGTCTAACGACATGGGTCGTTCCCTGATTAAGTGTATACTTCCTCTTTATTTATCGAAATGTCTGTTCGTTTTCGACTCTCTCAAGTCGTGGTGGTTTGGTCGAGAAGTTGTTTAAGATTTCCTAGAAGAGATCTGTACTTTGTGTCTTTTCCACATATTTAAGCTTGGGTTTTGTTGTTTTATTTACCGTTGACCTAGTATGAATAGTTATTAATGGAATTTATTTTTACCCAACTTACGGGGTTGGTTTTCTGTTTCTGACCGACTTATCTATGTTTTTGTTTTGGCGATATATACGACAGATATTCTTGCTTTCTTTCTTGCACTTCAGCGAGTCAGCACAGGCTGAGAAACGCTGGGGTACCTGACATCGGATGGTCCAAGGAGACAGGTACCCTAAAAGGTCCGTTATCAGGATCTCACCTAACGGTAAAGGAAGAGGTCCCCTAGAAGGGTTAGGTCCCTAGCTTCGACCTAGACTTCTGGGTGGAGTTTTGTTCCCTGTATGTCTGACTTTCACTTCCCGACCTTTTTTTATAAGGTACGTTTATCTCTGGTTTTCTTTCGTCCTCATCGTTATGAGTATAGTCTATTTTATCTGAAATTTTGTTTCCGACACTTTTCTCTGTGTCTTCCTGTGATGTATTACTAGTTTCCTAGTTAGGTTTTTCTTCTATATTGTTAATATTTATATATACGTGGGTTGTATCCTCGTGGTGTTATACATTCTGTTTACGATTGTTCATACTTTCCCCTTTAATTATTATTGTGTTATTATCACCCTCTGTAACTATGGGGTGAGTGTGGATACCTATCTAGTTGATTTGTCTTTTAATTGTGTCTTTGTGTTTGAAATTTACTATGTTATCTGGTTAATCTGGATTAACTATAGATATCCTGTAAAGTGGGGTTTTGTTACTTAAAGTGGAAAAAGAGTTCTTGTGTACCTTGGAAGAAGTCCTATCTAGTGTAGGACCCGGTATTTAGATCGGAACCATTTAATTTTTTTTTTTTTTAGGATTTTAGTAAGGTTCGTAGAATAGACTGGTGTTAAGTCATTCTAATCTAGAGTTAATGTCCTCTTTTTGATAATTTTTAAGGTTGTGTCTCTCCGACTCGTTGTACGACGACTTATTGGTTGTTTAGTGTCTTTTTTTTAGTTTTTTCTTTTGTTTCATACGTATGTTTATTTACTTTTCCTTTTGTGTTGTTGGGTTTCGGACACCCAGTGACATTTTCGTCACGATTCCCCTTCCATTTATCGTTATGTCCGTATGGAGTCCTTTGTTTTTTTTTTCAGTTTATTCATTAGATTGAGATGTGGATTTCTTTGATCTTTTCCTTCTTTAATTCTTGGGGTCCCAATCATCTTCCTTTCTTTAGAATTTTTAATCCCATCTTTATTTACGTTTTCTTTGTTTTCTCTGGTCTCGTTTTTAGTTGTTTCGGTTTTCAACCAAGAAACTTTCCTATTTATTTTAACTGTTTGGCAATCGGTCTGAGTAGTTCTTTGTTTCCCTCTTTTTAGTTTAGTTATTTTAATCTTTACTTTTACCTCTCTAGTGTTATCTGTTGTGTCTTTATGTTTCCTAGTACTCTCTGATGCTAGTCACTAATATACGGTCATTTTACCTGTTGAACCTTCTTTACCTGTTTAAGAATCTTTTCATACAGAAAGGTTTTGACTTGGTCCTTCTTTATCTTTTAGAATTGTCTGGATAGTGTTCGTACCTTTAACTTTAACATTAGTCTTTAGAAGGTCGTTTGTTCTCGGGTCCAGGTCTACCGAAGTGTCGACTTAAGATGGTATTGAAATCTCTTCTCGATTGTGGATAGGATGAGTTTGAGAAGGTCTTTTAACGTCTCCTTCCATTTGAAGGTTTGAGTAAGATACTCCGGTGGTAGTGGGATTATGGTTTTGAACTCTTTCTACAGTGTTTGTTTCTTTCGATGTCCGGTCATAGTGACTACTTGTATCTACGTTTTTAAGAATTGTTTTAAGATCGTTAGTCTTAGGTTGTTGTGTAATTTTTCTAGTATATGGTACTGTTTCACCCGAAATAGGATCCCTACGTTCCTAAGAAGTTATAGGCGTTCAGTTAGTCACATTACGTGGTGTAATTGTTTACCTTTTTATTTTCGGTATACTCATAGAGTTATCTACATCTCTTCCGGAAACTGTTTTAAGTTGTAGGTAAATACTATTTTTGAGAGGTCTTTCGTCCTTATCTTCCTTGTATGGAGTTGTATTATTTTCGATATATACTGTTTGGGTGTCGTTTGTAGGAGTTACCACTTTTTAACTTTCGTAAAGGGGATTTCAGTCCTTGTTCTGTTCCCACGGGTGAGTGTGGTGACGATAAGTTGTATCAAAACCTTCAAAACCGGTGTTGTTAGTCTCGTTTTTTTTTTTTTTTTTTGCTTATGTCTAACCCTTTTTTTCTTCATTTTGAGAGTGACAAACGTCTACTGTACTAGGAGATGTATCTTTTGGGATTTCTGAAGTGGTCTTTTAAGAATCTCCATTAGTTACTTATATCATTTAAACGTCCTATAATTTAGTTGTGTGTCTTTAGGGAACGTAAAGATATGTGATTATTACTCTTTTATCTTTAATTCCTTTG
This sequence comes from Capra ibex, assembly GCA_006410555.1. NCBI lineage: Eukaryota > Metazoa > Chordata > Mammalia > Artiodactyla > Bovidae > Capra > Capra ibex. The sequence goes on from SJYO01037955.1 coordinate 54,855,153, forward strand.
TTAAGGTAAGTGGTAAAGTTACTTTTCTTATTTTATGAATCCTAATATAGATGGATTTCTTTGATTTCTGGATATATGTCTTTTGATATTTTGTGACTACTTTCTTTAGTCTCTCCTGTGATTATCTACCTCTTTATATGGCACAAGTACCTAGTCGTCTTAGTTATATCACTTTTACTCATATGATGGGTTTCGTTAGATATCTAAGTTACGTTAGGGATAGTTCCATGGTTACCATAAAAAGTGTTTCGATCTTGTTTATTAAAGTGTTAAACACACCTTTATGTTTTTGGAGCTTATTGGTTTCGTTAGAACTCTTTCTTCTTACCTTGACCTCCTTTGGAGGTCATCTCAGACTGTAGTCTGAGATGATGTTTCGGTGTCAGTAGTTCTGTCATACCATGACCGTGTTTCTGTCTGTATATCTATTTACCTTGTTTTATCTTTCGGGTCTCTATTTAGGTGTGTGGATACCTGTGGAATAGAAACTGTTTCCTCCGTTCTTATATGTTACCTCTTTTCTGTTAGAGAAATTGTTCACCACGACCCTTTTAACCAGTTGGTGAACATTTTCTTACTTTGATCTTGTGAAAGATTGTGGTATGTGTTTTTATTTGAGTTTTACCTAATTTCTAGTTTCACATTCTGGTCTTTAATATTTTGAGGATCTCCTCTTGTATCCGTTTTGTGAGAGACTGTATTTAGTGTCGTCCTAGGAGATACTGGGTGGAGGGTCTTATAACCTTTACTTTCGTTTTTATTTATTTACCCTGAAGTAATTTTAATTTTCGAACACGTGTTGTTTCTTTTGATATTCGTTCACTTTTCTGTCGGAAGTCTTACCCTCTTTTATTAACATTTACTTCGTCGACTGTTTGTTGATTAGAGTTTTTATATGTTCGTTGAGAACGTCGAGTTAAGGTCTTTTTATTTGCTGGGTTGGTTTTTTACCCGGTTTCTTGATTTGTCTGTAAAGAGGTTTCTTCTGTATGTCTACCGATTGTTTGTGTACTTTTCTACGAGTTGTAGTGAGTAATAGTCTCTTTACGTTTAGTTTTGGTTTTACCCTATGGTAAAGTACGGTCAGTCTTACCGACGATAGGTTTTCAGATGTTCGTTATTTACGACCTCTCCCACACCTCTTTTTCCTTGGGAGAATGAGACAACTACCCTTACGTTTGATCATGTTGGTGATACCTCTTGTCACACCTCTAAGGAATCTTTTGACGTTTATCTTGACGGAATACTGGGTTTTTAGGGTGACGACCCGTATGTATGATTCCTTTGGTCTTAACTTTCTCCGTGCACATGAGGTTACAAGTAGTGTCGTGACAAATATTATCGGTCCTGTACCTTTGTTGGATTTACGGGTAGTCGTCTACTTACCTATTCTTTCGACACCATGTATATGTGTTACCTCATAATGAGTCGATAATTTTCTTATGTAAACTTAGCCAAGATCACTCCACCTACTTTGACCTCGGATATTATGTCTCACTTCATTCGGTCTTGGGGTTATGTCATATGATTACGTATATATACTTCAAATCTTTCTACCATTGCTATTGGGACAACACTCTGTCGTTTTCTCTGTGTCTACATATTTTGTCAGAAAACCTGAGACACCCTCTCCCGTTCCCACCCTACTAAACCCTGTTACCGTAACTTTGTACATATAATAGTATACACTTTACTTAAAGGTCAGGTCCAAGGTACGTACTATGTCCTACGAGCACCGACCACGTGACCCTACTGGGTCTCCCTACCATACCCATCCCTCCGACCACCCCCTAAGTTCTACCCCTTGTGCACATGTGGACACTACCTAAGTACAACTACATACCGTTTTGGTTATGTTATAACATTTCATTGATCGGAGGTTAATTTTATTTATTTAAGATTTTTATTTATTTATTTTTCGATTTTTATATTTTATATTTATTTTTATTTTTCTTATGACCTCACACATCGATAAAGAAAGAGGTCCCCTAGAAAGGTTGGGTCTCTAACTTGGACGTAGAGGACGTAGCGTCCGTCTAAGAAATGATAGTTTCGGTGTCTCTTCTGGGGTTTAGTCGGTATTAATATGGAGGAAAAGATCGGAGGGAGGGGAGGAAGATAGGGTGGGGAGGTCCAGTAGTGTCTCGTAGTCTGACCCGAGGGAGACGATGTACCGTTGAAGAGTGGTCGATACGTAGAATATCGACTACCACATGTTTATGACTACGATGAAAGGGGTAGGAAGGGTGAAAGAGGGAGGGGACGACACAGGTGTTCACGTAACAGATGTAGACACAGAGGTTAAAGTAAGTAAGAATGTATCTCGAACTCAGAGAGAATGCAGGGTCTTGAGAAAGGTATACAACCCTTAAGTCACCATTTTTCAATAAGTGATGGGGACGGAAATCAGCCTGTGCTGACTTCGTTGAATCGCCGTCATCGTCGTTGGAAACAATTCGGGTTTAGATCACCTTTCTGTCGATTAACTTGTGTATAAATGTATATTAAGTTAGTACTACCGCGTTATTGGGGGTTACGGAGTCGTGGAGTAAGAGTCAATCTGAGTCACGGTATCCGTCTTCCGTATGACTGGGTCTTTCACGGAACTCTTAATAGTAAAAATTATTAAAATTAATAAACGTATAAATAATCAAGTATAAACCGACACGACCCCGAAGTCACGACCCACCCAAAAAGAAATCAACTCTATTCGTCCCCGATGAGAGATGAACCCGACGTACCCCGAAGAACGACGACACCGAAGAGAACAACACCTCGCACCCAAGATCCTACACTCTCGAAATCATCAACGTCGGACACCCGAGTCACCAACTCCGAGGATTCGAGATCTTGTCCTCAAGATCTTCCCGTATGTTCGAATCAACCCTTCCCGTAGATATGACCAACATGAAGCGAAAGTGACTTACACCTTACTTCATACTTCTATGTCAAGTCAAATATTCTGTTTTTTGTTCCCCTCGTAAGTCAAGGTTTGTCGACGAAATGGACCTCTTTATGACTGGATCCTACACTAATGTGAAGGCTCTATGGTTTCCCGTAACGACATAAGTCACTTTTCTTTACATATGCCTCCGACTGAACTAACATCGTAAATTTCCCTTGAGAACCGTGGACCGTTACACTTAGACCTTAGAATTGACACAGTAGTTTCATCACTACCTAAGTCAAGAGGGGTTGGTGAAAGGATTACTAACCTTTTTTCGTTTGTGTCTTGGGGAGATCTTGTACTTATTTTACAAATTCTTTTTTTTTTCTTTCTTTGATGAATACCCGGTCATCAACACCGTATGTCTAAATCAACGAGACACCGTGTACTATAGAAGGACTAAGTCATTAATTTCGACAGAGTACGTAACTTCCCACCTTAGAAATGGTGACTTGGGGGTCCTTTCGGGAAGTGTTAATGAGATAAAACAGAGAAAACATTCTATTAAGAAACGAGTATGAGTGAAACGACTTTACAACACCTTTATATGTTATAAAACATATGACCTCTCTCACGGGTCTCACGACAGATCTTCTACCGGGTGTGACTTTTGTTTTGTCTTGTTTTGTTTTGACATCGACTATAATGAGTTTCATACAAGGAAACAAGGTGACAAAATGAGTAGGTACAGACCGTTCGTGTGGTCAGGACAAAGGACACTGTCTGCTCTCCTGTCCCGTTACCCCTTTTCCTCAACTCTGTAAACCGTATAAGTGAAGTCAGTAAGTACCAATTTTTGGGGTACTTGTTCCTGGTTTCTTCACCTGTCTTTAAAGTCCTTCTTGAACTCTCCAACGGACAAAAGTCCAATAGTTGTAGTAGTCCTCTTACCCAACATGATGTACTAAAATTTATCCTAACAAGTCCCTTAGTCCAATGATTCACAAATTTCTGTAAAGGTCCTAATTCTATGTGTAAGATGGAAGAGTCAGGAGGGCAGGATTGTGGTTGTTGTACTTTTTCTTCGTAGTCAAGGACCTGGATGACTATTGTGGTACTCGTTGTTTGACTGGACTTAGCTACAAGATAAGTTTCATAGGGGTTGGTGGAACAACCTTCTTCAACACGAATCCTTTCGTACCAAAGCGTGAGAGATTACTTGAGTTCTTGTCTCGTTTTAAACTGTAACCCGTCAGTCAAGTCAACGAGTCAGCACAGGTTGAGAAACGTCAAGGTTCCTGACATCGTGCGGTCCGAAGGGACAGGTAGTGGTTGAGGGTCTCGAATGAGTTTGAGTACAGGTAGCTCAGTCGTTTCGGTAGATTGGTGGAGTAGGACACAGCAGGGGTAGATGACGGAAGTTATAAAGGGTCGTAGTCCCAGGAAACGTTACTCAGTCGAGAAACGTAGTCCACCGGTTTCATAATCTCGAAGTCGAAGTCGTAGTCAGGAAGGTTACTTATAAGTCCTTACTAAAGGGAATCCTACCTGACCAAACTAGAGGAATGTAAGGTTCCCTGAGAGTTCTCAGAAGAGGTTGTGGTGTCAAATTTTCGTAGTCAAGAAGTCACGAGTCGAAAGAAATATCAGGTTGAGAATGTAGGTATGTACTGATAACCTTTTTGGTATCTAAACTGATCTGTCTGGAAATAACCGTTTCTGTACAGAGACGAAATATTATACGACAGATTCAACCAGTATCGAAAAGAAGGTTCCTCTTCTCAAAATTAAAGTACCGACGTCAGTGGTAGACGTCACTAAAACCTCGGGTTCATTTATTTCATACAGTGATAAAGGTAACAAAGGGACAGATATACGGTACTTCACTACCCCGGTACTAGAAACGGCACCAGAAGTATAAAATTTACAACTAAAAATTCGGTCGAAAAAGTGAGAAGAGAAAGTGAAAGTAGTTCTCCGAGAAATCAAGGAGAAGTGAAAGACGGTATTGCTACCCCAGTAAACGTATAGACTCCAATAGCTATAAAGTGGGCCTTTAGAACTAAGGTCGAACACGAAGTAAGTAGGACGGTAAAGTATACTACATGAGACGGATGTTCAATTTATTCGTTCCACTGTTATTTTCAACTGTATGCTCCTTGTTTAGTTTTTGAATCTTTTTTATTAGGTCCTTGACTGGACTTTTATGTACTTTTTCCTCTGAGCCGTCCATTGTCTACTATAAAAGAAAAGGTATGTATATTGAGAATATTATACAAAGAAGTGTAAATCTATTAACTGACATGACTTAAGAAATTAAATATTTGTAAATTTATTACGAAACTTGAAATACACGAAAACACTTGCCGTCTGAAAAGATGTTCACAACCGTATTCGTATCGTGGGGACTTGGGAGTCTTTGTTACTAATCTCCTTAGCGTTTCGTGGATTTTTTATAAGAATGAATCTATATCTGTATGGAAAATTAAAGTAAAGTATGTCTAATGTGTCAAAAAACAGTATCACGAAAATTTTAAAAAAAATAAATAGTCTAAAAAACTGGACGTGACTCTGAAATAACATCGAGTGTCCGAAGAGATCAACGACGTACTACAGAGAGATTAACGTCGTACATCTAAATCAACAAGGTTCGTACACCCTAGAATCAAAGGGTCGGTCCCTGTTTTGTTCACAAGGGACGTAACCTTCCACCTAAGAATTGGTGACTTGGTAGTCCATTCAGGGTCTAGTGTGTCAAAATTTGTTATGAAAAAAAATGAATACACCGTAGTTTTCGTAACAGTTAATAATAATAATAAAAGATCTTTGTGTTTTCGTTGTGTTCTTTCATAAAGTACTGAATGAGTAGTATTTAGGGTCTGTCTGGGTGTTCGATACCCTAAAAGTGGTGATCCGACTCAAGTTGGTTTGCACTTAGTTGAGACTGGTTTTAAGACCTTTGCGAACCCAAGGACTCGGTTCCTGAATACACTGGGACCTTTCTCGGAACACAGGGGTACCGGTAACTCGACTCGAAGGAGAAAAGAAGAGACTCTACAAAGGGGCGAGTTGGTCACCTCGAAGACCCACAGTCGACCCAAAGGGACGACCTGTGTGGTACGGTGAATCAATCACTCCACAGAGTCAAGTAAGGTCGACGATATTGTTTTAGGTATCTAACACCGAATAGTTGTTCTCTTTGGATAAAGAGTGTCTGAACTTGCGACCTTCAAACTCTATCTTCGTAGTCACATAGACCACAGACCACTCTCGAAAGGTCAAGTCCCTACCCCCAGAATGAAGACACAGGAATGGAATGTCTTCACCACTCCCTCGGGAGACCCCAGAGAGAATATTCCTGTGGTTAGGAGACAACAACAAGTCAGTGAGTCAACTCAGGTTGAGTCAACACAGGTCAACACACTGGGGTACCTAACATTTCCTGTGGTTAGGATAACTAGTGGATTAGTGGGAGGTTTTTGAAGTGGGGGTTTAGGGGAGTAATACTTTAATTCGGAAGTTATACACCGAAGGGACCACCGAGTCCGTCATTTCTTAGACGAGCGTTACGTCCTCTGGTCCCGGGACCCAGTCTTTCAAGGGGACCTCTTCCCGTACCATTAAGTGAGGTTTTAAGTACGGACCTCTTAAGATACCTGTCTTCTCGGACCGTTCGATATCGGGTACCCTAGTGTTTCTCAGTCTGCGATGACTCACTAATTGTGAAGTGTATACTTAAAACCCCCCTACGTCATGATCCCGAAGACGTTGCATCACGGTTTGTGCCCCGTTATCTTTGAATTGTCATCTTTGAATTTGTTATCTTTGACTATCCGAATCCCAAGACCTCAGACTTTCAGGTACTAGTTCTACAACTGTATTACCCTAAGAGAACTCTCGAGAGAGGAGGTGAATCCCTATCCAAACAAGACTGACTAGAAAGACACACACATACAAAAATTTAGAGGAGAAGAATATCTTTTTGGTCAGTACAACTTAAGTCTATGTGGGATCACAAAGGGAAACGGTTGTTTCTAAACATATCAGTTTCGATACCAAAAAGGTCATGAGTACATGTCTACACTTTCGACCTGGTAGTTCTTTCGAAATGACTAAATTTCTTAACTACGTAAACTTGACGTCACGACCTCTTCTGAGAATTCTTAGAGAACCTGTTGTTGCTCTGGTTTGTTCAGTTAGAATTTCCGTTCGTTGGAACTTATAAGTAACCTTCCTGACTACGACTTTGAGGTTATGAAACCGGTGGACTACACTTCTCAACTGAGTAACCTTTTCTGGAACTACGACCCTTTCTAACTTCCGTCCTCCTCTTCCCCTGTCGTCTCATACTCTACCAACCTACCGTAGTTATTGATCTACCTGTACTCAAACTCGTTTGAGACCCTCTATTCCTTCCTGTCCCTTCGGACCTCAGGACGTCAGGTACCCTAACGTTTCTCGACCTGTACCGACTTCGTTGAATCGTACGTGTCCAGTATTTTCTTTCTTTCTCTACATTTCTGTTTTCGTTCTTGAACTTTACTACACTCCTGCCCCGGTACTCTGGTTCTTACGTCCGTTGTTGGACTTCCCCTTTTTAAGCTCCTTTAGTAAGGGGACGTGGAGATTTTCTTACTATTACGATGAAATCGGGTCTCTGTGACTAAAGTCTACTGACCGGAGGTAGTGACTTTCCCTTATCTACATACAACAAAATTCGGAAATTCAAAAACGATTAAACAATATCGTCAGTCTCTGTATGATATGAGTATAAAACGGTTCCGTACCTTGTAAGTCTTTTATTGATTCGAACACTCTTTTATATAATTTCATGTTGTCTCAGGACCGTTGTAAACAGGAATAAAGAGGAAGATCTCGAGGTCTCGTGAGTTCTACCGCTAGTCCAACCTGTGCTGACTCTGTACCAAAGGCAGAGTCTGTCTGCGTACAGTCTTGTACAGTTATGTGACGTACCCATTGACGATATGTTCCTTCGTCTTCACTGGTGCGTGTTTTTTGGTACGGGGTATCTTTATGTGTAGACAAGTCTTGTCATTCCTTTCGGGAGTTTCAGTACTGAGTCGGAACCTCTATCCCCTGGTCTTGGAGAGGACAGTACTTTGTTAAATGAGACGGATTCTTTATACTGGTTTCCACTACATGTCCTTCACCCACTTCGTCGAGTCTCTTTCTCCCACCCTCCCCCGTCCACTTTGTCGGTACGAATCTTTCCGTCATTCGATGCTCCGAAAGTTCCCGACCTGAGTCACTTTCCTTTTACTTGTGTCAAAGGGTAGTCCCGACCCGGGGCCCACTAATGGTGTCCCCACTTCCACCAAGTAGGGACCACAATGGACGAATTGTCCGTGTGACGATCCTCTGAGGTGTTCAGACAGACAGGGTACTGATGGATAAAGTCTCATATGTAGAGTACAACCAGTTAGAAGGGGGTTTGGCACTTACCGATTTCGACTCATAAGGGGTTTTAAGCCTACAAGAAGACACTTTATACTTTTCAAATACAATCTGTACCTTTCTACTGTCGAAAGGTGAACGTTACCCTTCTTGAAAAAAGGTATGTCTGTACCTCTTATAAGAAGGTCCTTGGTTTTTACCCTATTTGTTTCCCTGTCTACTCGTTAGTGTCCACCGTGTTTCCTTTCTCACTCCTGTGACTAAACCGACTTGAGACAACTCTCTACCCTGGTTTTAACGTATACTCTCAGTCTTACACTATTTTCCCATAGTCACGGGCTTTTCTCCTAAACTAAAATAGAACATCTGTCTCCCCCGGTCACGTCCGTTAACTATTGGTAACGAGAATACAATACAACCACCTAGAAACGTTGTATGAAACTTCCGTCCTCCCTACCCACTCCCCTTAGTCAATTCTCCGATAATGTTAATAGGTCCTTTTTTTCCATTACTTCAGGATTTTGTTCCACCATCTTCACTTCCACGATTCTTATTCAAAACAATGATTCCTTCTTAAATTTTCAAAAGAGGGGGATTTACTACGGCTTCAAGACCAGACTTGTTAGGTCGATGTGTGCGTACGTACACTTCAGCGAAGTCATCACAGACTGAAAAATGCTGAGATACCTGACACCGGGTGGTCCAAAGAGATAGGTTCCCTAAGAGGTCCGTTCTTATGACCTCACCCAACGGTAACGGGAGAGATTAGGCCAATGTGTCTCAAACGTTTAGGTCTCGACACGGAAGTTGGTGGAAGGTACCTATAAGACTGGGTTCGTCCACCCACCTGTACCTCAGGGATAATGAATTCTAAAGTAGGTATATTATATCTTAAAAGAAATCGTTCACAACTTTCTTTGGTCTTTTACAACCTCTATCTGTTTTAGTAGTTTGTACGTCCCCTTTCTCCTCTTTCTGTCATATGAGAACTAATGGTCACTGACCCTTCTCCTCTCTACGAATAATCTCCGTCTTTCGTCGAGTCTTTATGAGTAGTCCGTGCAAATTAAATTGTCCAGTTTGTAGGTCCATGACGGAAATAAGCGTAGCACCACGACACAGAAAAAGAGATCGTGCGTGAAGGAAACCCTTCAGAGGCATTGTCGGCGACTTCCTTGCCGACGGTAGAGGGTTGGGGCGGACGGACTCGACGTAACCGAGGGACTGTGTCCCTTGAAGAATAGGGTGGCGGTAGCACCCACACCAGAGGTCCGGGACGAAACGATTCCCCTTGACACCCCTTTAGTCAACCCCCAAAAGACCTTTCCTGGTGCACATTTCAACTAAAGTTTCTTTCGTTTGACGTCTGATTATTATACACCATACATCATACCTTATTATTACTTCATTTTTATTACTATACAATAATTCTAAGACTAAAACATTTGGTCCTTTGTTTTCGGGTACATACAAGTGTATATAGATATTCTCATGTCCTATTCCCACACTTTCTGATATATGGTTTGATAATAGTAACAAATAGACCTTTCCATTCTTATAATTTATATTGATAACTTCCTCTTTAGAGTAAAATTATTTGGACTCTGATTAAATGGTTACCGACCATATTTACAATAAATAGTTACGTAATAAAAAGGTAAAGGATTTTCGTGTTTTTCGTCAGTTGAGTTTCCATCAATACGAGAGGTCTAAAAAAAGAAAACAAGAACTTTCCTTACTTAATTATTTAAATGAGTGTTAACTATACTGGTTCTAGTAGAATAAAATTTGTTAATCCTTTTCATCGTTATTATTCGAAACCTCTCTTGTCGTAAAAAGTGACCTTCGATCATTTCTTTCCTTTATTGTAGAGAGGGGTCTTGGGTTTCTCCCTTGTGTCGGAGTAGTCTGAATCCCGAAGATCGAAGATCTTGACGATTTCTTATTTAAAAACAAAGACAAATACGGTTTTTTTAAAAAAATTAATAAGTGTTTAGAGATACGGAGGTTTGGTAAAGTCCAGTAGAATAATTTTACGTCAGAGTTCTCTTCTCTACTTTTGAAAATTTGTTCTGTGACTCTATCTACTGGAACAAGTCATGTTACAGTAAGACGATTCGAGTTCACACTTAAACGAAACTTAAGATAACTAGGATATAAGACATCCAGTCATATATTCGATAATCAAGGTCCCCGAATTTTCAAAGAAAATCCAGAACCGTGTTCATTTAGTATTCAGTTCGGGACGAAGACAGTCAAAAGACATTGTCTCAACCTAGCTGTCCAGTCTCTACTATTTATCTCGAACTCCGATTTAAACGATCAACCGAAGAGTTACAACGTTACAAAGACAAGAGTTTTCCATTTTGTGAGGAAATGAAAAAGATAGAACGAATTGTCCGATGTAATTTTCCGGGAACCGACTAAGTTCACTGAGTCTACCGTTTCTTACACGGACGTTACACCCGCTGGGTCCAAGCCAGGGACCCAACCCTTCTAGGGAATCCTTTCCCTTACCGTTGGGTGGGGTCATAAGAACGGACCTCTTGAGGTACCTGTCTCTTCGGACCGCCCGATGTCAGGTACCCTAGTGTTTCTTAGTCTGTACTGAATGACTGACTTGTTCTTGTTGTACGTATCATGGAATTTTCACCATCTTTACAAATTTTATAATATAATAGCGATAAACAATAGTTAACATTTGGTCCGTATAATTACTACAATTATTTACATAAGAGTTCTCTTGACAATTTCATAGGACGACTCCTATTTACAGACTTCACAGTGTACTACGAGAAGGCCAGCCCAGAAACGGATGAAGAGGGGGTAGTAGTGGACGGCTCTCGGGAAAACGTCGGGGACAAGAGAGGTTCCTCACGAGAGTGACAGATGTCCAACGTAGTTCAGGGTCAAAACGCCGTACGAAACAAGGTACGGAGAGGTGGAGACGAGGGGAAACGGATTCACGGGACATAAGAGAGTAGTGGACAAAAAGGAATGGACTGGTACTCGTAGGGGAGGTACATGGGGAGTAGACCCGAGGGTCTCTTGAGACGAAGAGACAGGAAGTGATTTTATAGTTTCAATTTCTAGGTATACCGTAGAGGGAGGGTCCACCGTGGTCTCCATTTCTTTGACGGACTTTTACGTCTCTGTATTTACTGAACTCAAACTAGGGACCCAGGTCTTCTACGGGACTTTCTCCTGTACCGTTGGGTTCATAAGAACGAACTTCTTAGGGGACCTGTCTCCTCGGACCAGCCGATGTCAGGTATCCCAGTGTTTGTCTACTTAATCTTGGAATAGAGGAAGAGAAAAGTAATCTTGTCTTGTGTCAGGTCTAGGATCGTTGTTTTAATTAAACTTGAACATTAATGTTCCAAATTTAATTCGGAGTAGTAAAATAGTCTTTATTAGAGACTGTACATAACGTTTCATCTTAGTGTTGTGATTTAGTCTCGAATTCAATTCCTTTCTAATCGTACTTTGTAACAACTCTTCAATAAAAACTCGACCTTATCCATTGACAAAAAGTTAATAAAAATTCTCTGCCTTCGGACACTATTGTAGAGAGTTTTCAAACATGTTCGTCTCAACGAGTCTTAACTGTATCATAAGTCCGAAGAAAAAGATAACTTTAAGATACCTTTTAGTCTTGGTCTACCGAAGACACTTCTCTTAAGATTGTCGGAATAAGACCTCTTCACGTATGGGGTCCTAAATAATACTAATACCATAAAATTTTCGGTTTACTATCCATTAACCTGAAAGACCTATTTTACAAAGAAACATTTAACAATGATGGACTGGTATATCATATCTTGTCATGAGGAGACATTTAACTACTATACACTTTGAATTTGGGTTCTTTTTGTGTGAGAAAATAAATAAATCACAAAACGACCACACGTAATTACTGATCACGGTCTATAACGAAGTCTTTAAAAGTAGAGACCCCCTTAACTCGAGTGGTACCCCTCCCACCAAAAAGGAATTCAACAAAAACAGACTGTCAGAGTATCTCGCCTGTCGTAGACGAACTTATTAATTCGGACTGAAATTTTCAAATTTTGGTCTGTGTTCAAGAAACTTTAACTAGGGTTTTCTCCGTGCTAGTTCCGATAACTGAAACACTTTTCTTTGTCTTTCGTTTGTTTAAATAATACATGTCTTATTTCCTTTTAACAACGATTGACACGAATTACTAACACAAATGAAAAGGTTGTGAAGTCTTTTGATTACCGAACAACATTCTAAAAAGAGGGAAAGTAACAACCACTCTGTTTCTGGGACCAGCGTGTGAAGGGCTGTGTGGGTCCAATAGTCGTCCTTTGTAACAGTAAGGGTGAATTTCTAGTGTTTTTACGTGTGTTTTATGAAAGTGACCCTACAGTGTTCTTTATCCATAATTCTCCCCTGTGTAAACTGTTTTATTGACAACCCTTCTTTTACACAAACCCGAAGAGACAAAATATTGAAACAATAATAATAATAATAACCTTTCTTTACCCCTACGACAAATATACTTTCTTTTTCCGGTTGTGCAAGTTCGTTTTCTCTGAGTAATTTAGTTTTGGTGTAAACTGAGTAAGAAACACCGTGACCCCTCGGAAAATCACAGGGTCTTCCCCTCTATTCTCTTTTTGAACGGTGGTTTCAGGTCATTTAGAAGTACTATACCTGAAGGGACCACCACGTCACCAATTCTGAGACGGACTACTCCGTCCCCTGTTCCCAAGATAGGGGCCAGACCTTTCTAGGGTGTACGGAGTCCCGTTGATTCTGGTACGTGGCGTTGATATTCTGGGTGCACGACGTCGATGATTTCGGGTGAGCACGAAGTAACCTATTGCTACTATCTATTAACTTATAGATAGTAAAACGAAAATTTTATGGTATAGTATTATTTAGGATCACACGTAGGAGGAGGTTCTTATTCTGGCGAGACAACCTTAAGAGGATGGAAGGGACTTACTCTTAGGCACGAGACGTTGTACTCTTCGTTGTTACTCTTCGAACGAGTTGCGTTGATCTCTTGAACCAACGTGTATCGTTGGTTCTGAGTCACGTTGCCTTTTTTTTTTTTTTAGACGTACTATTTAATACCGGTGTGTACGTATAAGAGTTATATTCTACGTGTAAAAACGGATAGTAGGAGGGACAATATACTCGTACTACAAATTATTTCAAACAATGATGTCATAAATGTCTGAGTGATGAGTTGAAGGACAGAGGGATAAAGAGGTCCAAACAGTGTCCAATAAAGACCTCTCTAATACACACCCTCCAACCCCTCAGTCATGGCCCGGCCGCCCCACCCCACCCCACCCCCACCCTCATCGTAATAACTGTCACCCCTTTATATTAATTTTTGTTTTGGAAGAGAGATAGGTCTTCTGGATCTATAAGTATTTCCATTATCTGTTTCTTTTATTAAAATAATAACTTAATCGTAATACGGTCTTACATTACATGTAGTGGCCTTTAGATGAGTCTCTAAAGTTTCTTTCTTTTATTTTTGATGGATAATGTTTATAAACAAGGACTTCTCAAACTATTTCTCGGAGGGGTTTTCCCCGTGAAACCGTGTAGCTAATAAAACTCGACAATAATAACAGTGACAACAAGTCACCGATTCAGTACAGACTAAAACTCGTCTTCCGTTATCCACGGGACGTTCGAATTCTCTTTTAAAACGGTGGGGAGGTGATCAATGGATCTTCTTGAATTGAACCCCCGGAAAGGGTCTTATTATCAATAGGGATCCTTATTTCAATTAAAGTCACCGGGTAGACGTACCGTCTTGTTTGTAGATTAAAAGTCTAATAGATGTGAAGAAGAATGGTAGGAGACTGAATGAGAGGACAGAAATTTTTGGGTTCCACGGATTGGTAAGGAATCGAATCCTACCGTATACAAGAAGTAAAAGAGAAGAATAGAAACTTGCAGAGTACATACACCCCCAGAAACTTGGAAAGTCCATACACCCTAAGGGTGTGTATATTTTAATGTAGAATGAAAAAGGACAATTAGACAGTGTGAAGTTAATCTATTAAGCTAGTCGGTTTTCTTGGAAACATCCTCGCTCTTTTTAAGAAAGGATGTAAGAGTTATTTATTATTAATCAGGAATTCAACTGTGAAGATAAACAGTATGTGCCAAGTAAGATTTATGCGAACTATTCCTTCCAATATTATACAATCAATTAACCGAAATGGGTTTCCTTTTATTTGAGAAGTATAGAAATACTGTCTCCGTACAAACGTTGAACCTCAGAACCTAGGTGGTTTCAATCCAAGGATGGGAACGGGATTTCGATTCTCTATCCCTGTATCGAGGGATCTATTAAAATAAAGTTCTTTTCTCAAGGATCCAGGACCTTTTTCTATAAGGTCCCAACATTTCAACAGTTCTCCGGGTAAATCGAAAACTGTTGATCATATACCTTTTTTTGTTGTTATTTGTATACATTTTTTTCTAAATGTATGTAAAGTTTCTCTGTCTCCTTCTTAAATGTCAAAACACAAAGGAATTCATTTACAAGATTCTTTTCTTACCCTTTGTAAAGAAATAGAAGTACTCCCCTTAATTCGAATTCAAATTAAACACGGGAATGTAACTCTCTCCTCATCACTTTTGTCAAGTTGTTTCTAAAAGATTTCTTACAAATTTTCAACTTAACGTTAATTTAGAAGATATGTACATTACGGTCTCTTCCGTTACCGTGGGATGAGGTCATGAGAACGGACCTTTTAGGGTACCTACCTGCTCGGACCACCCGACGTCAGGTACCCCAGCGATTCTCAGCCTGTGCTGACTCTCTGAAGTGAAAGTGAAAAGTGAAAGTACGTAACCTCTTCCTTTACCGTTGGGTGAGGTCACAAGAACGGACCTCTTAGGGTCCCTGCCCCCTCGGACCACCCGACGGCAGATACCCCAACGTGTCTCAGCCTGTGCTAACTTCACTGAATTGTCATTGTCATTGTATGTACATTACGTAAATTCTGAATGGTAATCTAGAACATCTTCGGAGTTTTTATTTATCGTATACTGAATAAAAAGGGTCTCAGACTTCTAATAATATCACCCTTCTGATCCTCATCTCGTCTTGAACTTATCTGAGTACGGTGTAAAACATCTTCAGTACGAATCCTAGTCAGTATTTATGAACTGGATTGTAAGATATTTCCTTTTCCGCTACCGTGGGGAGAGGTCATGAGAACGGACCTCTTAGGGTACCTACCTCCTCGGACCATCCGACGTCAGGTGCCCCAGTGATTCTCAGCCTGTGCTGACTCCATGAAGTGACAGTGAAAAGTGAAAATACGTAACCTTTTCCTTTACCGTTGGGTGAGGTCACAAGAACGGACCTCTTAGGGTCTCTACCTCCTCGAACCACCCGACGGTAGATACCCAAGCGTGTCTCAGCCTGTGCTGACTTTGCTGAATCGTTGTCGTCGTCGTCGTCGTCGTCGTCGTTTCGTAAAATTTTTTATGAATTTGATAAGGAGATAATTTGTACATGACACGACACGAATTAGTGAGTCAGTACAGGTTGAGAAACACTGGGGTACCTGACATCGGGTGGTCCGAGGAAACAGGTACCCTCAAAGGTCCTTTCTTATGACCTCACCCATCGGTACGGGAGGAGGTCCTCTAGAGGGGTTGGGTCCCTAGATTGGGTCTAGAGGGTGTAACGTCCTTTTAAGAAATGGTAGACTCGGTGATCATTTCGGGTTCTTATGACCTTACTCATCAGATAGGGGAGAGGTCCCCTAGAAGGGTTTGGTCTTTAGTTTGACTTCAGAGTACGTAACGTAACGTTCATCTAAGAAATGGTCGACTCCACGGTCCCTTAGGGTTTGTACATGTTTGTGTAGATATTAAATTTGAGTTTTAGTACCTTGTCTTGGGTCAATTCCCATCCCATCCCAACCCGAATCCATTTGAGGGTTCAAGTCCACCAGGTACCTGCAAAGACTTATTGACCCTCTTGAGTCCTTCAGTGTAGAGATGGGAAGTAGAAAATAACATTTATGAATAAGTGAAGACCGGAAAGTTTTACGTGACGATCTTTCAATACTAATTAATAAGTCTTTCGGTCTTTACGGGAAAACGGACAGTAGAAATACTTTACGTTTAATGTCTAAGTCTTTTTATTCGACTACTGACTTTTATTTCGTGTCTTGATACCAATGACAATTACCTTTATGGAAGTTTCCGTCCCGTAGTCCTTCTAATCCTTTCCCTCCCAAAAAGAAAATTTTAGTTTACAGGAGTCACAATTCGGGGAATACCTTGACAAAAAAAAAAAAAAGGAAGTAAACTTCCTTATTAAAGAATTAGGTATCAGGAACGTACTTGCGTCGAAACTCGAAAGTCTTCTCTTGTTCTGACAAAGTTTCGTCTCGGACGACGAGTCTTTAACTCGGAGGGGAGTAATTTGACTCTCAGAGGTCGACCCGTCCCTATAGTCAGTTCCAGTTTTTCTTCTCCTTCTTAAGGAATTCTAAAAGGGCCATTTTTTGAACATAAATTTAGTAAAAGAATCTTTAGAATAGCTTTTACATTTAGGTGCTAGTAGGTGAACGAAGTGAAACAGAACAGACGAGGACTTGATTTACGGTTATGAAAATAGAGAGGAGATTTACCCGCCTGAAAGTCCTTATTCACCCTCCGAAATTCCAACGTCTCCCGGACCCATCCCTAGAACTTCAAGTTCAATACAATATTACTCAACAAAAAAGAAAAGTTAAAACTTAGAGTCACGACCATCAATTCTTTACAGGAATTTTATATATTAAGTACCTAACAGAGAAAACATGTCAAATACAAATGTGTTTGTAAAAATTGTTATATATCGTTTTCTATAAAAGGTTTCAATTTCATGTAAAATTTTATACGAAGAGTATATAAGTGGAGAGACTCTTCATAGTCATGTCTAATTGGTGGGAATTGTGTTACAAGGGTTCAGATACGTGGTCTTATTCGTTCCCGGTCTTATCTATGGTAAGTGTTAAATGGTCACTAGGGGTTAGAAAAACCGTGGTTCCCGGTCCAAACAACAACAAGTCAACGGGTCAGTACAGACTGAGACGTTGGGTTACCTGACGTCGTGTGGTCCGTAGAGACGGGGAGTGGTAGAGGGTCTCAAATGAGTTCAAGTACAAGTAACGTAGTCACTACGACAGGTCGGTATAGTAGGAGACTACGTCAGAAGAAGAAGACGGGAGGTAGAAAGGGTCGTAGCTCCTGAAAAGGTTACTTAGCAGACAAGAGCAGTCTATTAGTTTTATGACCTCGAAGTTGAAGTCGTAATCAAGAAGGTCACTTATAAGTCCCAACTAGAGGGAATTCTATCTGATCAAACTAGAGGGACGACAGGTTCCCGGAAAGTCCTCAGAGGAGGTAGTGACGTCAAGCTTCCTTAACTAAGAAACCGGAAGGTGGAAGAAATTCCAGGTAGAGAGTGTCGACTTACACTGGCGACCCTTCTGGTATCGGTACTGATATGTCTGGAACCAAGCGTGTCATTACAGAGACGAAAAGTTGTGTAACAGATCGAAACAGTAGTGAAAGGACGGTTCTTCGTCAGTAGAAGACTAAAGTACCGACGTCAGTGGTAGACGTACTAAAACGTCGGGTTCTTCTCCTTTAGACAGTGATAAAGGGGGAAAGAGAAAGATAAACTGTGCGTTATTACCCCGATCTATGGTACTAGAATCAAACAAAAAAAAAAAAAATTATAAATCAGAATTCTATAGAGAAAGTAAGAGGAGGAATCGGAAATCTCACCACAGTAGGTGTATAGACTCCAACAACTACAAAGAGGGCGGATATAACTGAGATCGAACATTGAGTAGGTCGGGTTGTAAAGAGTACTACACGAGTCGTATACCTAGTTTGTTTGTCCCACTGTCGTCTGTCGGGACAGGATGAGGAAAGAGTTAGAACTTGGTTAGTCAACAAGGTATGTCCCAAGATTGAGAACGAAGAACTGGGTGTATGTCCAAAGAGTCCTCTGTCCATTCTACCAGACCATAAGGGTAGAGAGATTCTCGAAAGGTGTCAAACAGTACTAGGTGTGTCAGTTTTCGAAATCACATCAGCTACTTTGTTTCTATCTACAAAAAGACTTTAAGTGGACGAAAGAGATATTAGGTCGTTTACAACCGTTAAACTAGAGATCAAGGAGAAGGAAAAGATTTGGGTCGAACCGTGGTCAAATCATTTTCTGTTAAAAAAATCACCTTCCCCCATAACCCACCAAAACCCGACTAAGTTCGGGTAATGAAAATAACACATGAAATAATAATAGTGTAGTCAAGGTGACGTCTATTAGTCCGGAATCTAGGACCTCCAACTCCTGAGGACAAGATGTAATGTTAGAGAATTATAGTGACTTGTCTACAAGTTTGTATAGAAAGGAGGTTTTATGAAACTTTTTTAAGTACTAATAAACAGTTTTTACGTATTCTACGAAATTTTATACAAATAAATGAGTTTCGTTAAAATTTTTTTATTACAACTTAACTTAAGACAAATGGTCCCTGACCTCTGTTCCAGTGAGTAGAAGACGGAATGTAAGAACATTTTTATTTATTCTTTTACATAAATGGATGTCTCCCATCCTAGTACGGGTCGTATATCATTGACGAGTCAATTACGAACCCTGTATACCATTGTAAGTACCCATATTTGTCCTCAAGGGTCCACCGTTATCACCATTTCTTAGGTGGAGAGTTACGTCCTCTGTGTTCTCTGTGCCAAAGCTAAGGACCCAATCCTTCTAGGGGACGTCATCCTTTACCGTTTGGTGAGATCATAAGACCGGACCTTTTAGGGTGATAGTCTTCTCTTAGTCCCTACTGACTCGTTGACTCGTCCGTATGTACATACCCAAACTTATAAAACACTTTATAGAAGGAATCCAGTCACACGACTCTTACGGTCCTAGAGTTCAAAGTCGAGATGTAAACAGTCACTACAGTGACTTTATACATGTTGTTTGTTTATGACTTATTTACGTTCTTAAGGTTAGGATTCCCCGAATTATGTACAAAAAACAGAAAAAGTCAGAGGGACGACCGATAAAAGAACGAGTAATCGGGAAGAAGGATGAGTGTCTTATTATTTCTGACTTCTTTTAAGACTATGAAAAGGGATGGGAATGTCGAGACCACTTCACAGCAAAACTCAGTGACATTTTTTGTCTCGTCCCATGTACAAGGTGGGTGTCCAGTGAAGAGGATAAATATTAAAAAGAAAAATGAATAAAGGAACAGTATTATCCATGATTCAGATATACTTGTTTTACGTATTCCACGTACGACGACGACGACGACGATTCAACGAAGTCAGCACAGGCTTAGAAACACTGGGATATCTGCCGTCGGGTGGTCCGAGACCCTAAGAGGTTCGTTCTTGTGACCTCACTCAACGGTAAAGGAAGAGGTTACGTACTTTCACTTTTCACTTTAACTTCAGAGAGTCAGTACAGGCTGAGGATCGCTGGGGTACCTGACGTTGGATGGTCCGAGGAGGTAGGTACCCTAAAAGGTCCGTTTTCATGACCTCACCCTATGGTAACGGAAGAGACTATTCCACGTATCCCATGTGATTTTTTTTTTTTAAGTAAAGAGAAAAACTANGTGGTCCGAGACCCTAAGAGGTTCGTTCTTGTGACCTCACCCAACGGTAAAGGAAGAGGTTACGTACTTTCACTTTTCACTTTAACTTCAGAGAGTCAGTACAGACTGAGGATCGCTGGGGTATCTGACGTTGGATGGTCCGAGGAGGTAGGTACCCTAAAAGGTCCGTTTTCATGACCTCACCCTATGGTAACGGAAGAGACTATTCCACGTATCCCATGTGATTTTTTTTTTTTTTAAGTAAAGAGAAAAACTATGTAATGAGTAAAATTAAAAGATTCTTTTGAAATAACTTCGTAGTCAGGTCAAGTCAAGTCAGCAAGTCAGCACAGGCTGAGAAACGCTGGGGTACTTAGTGTCGTGCAGTCCGGAGGGACAGGTAGTGGTTGAGGGTCTCAAGTGAGTCTGAGTGCAGGTAGTTCAGTCACTACGGTAGGTCGGTAGAGTAGGAGACAGTAGGGGAAGAGGAGGACGGGGGTTAGGGAGGGTCGTAGTCTCAGAAAAGGTTACTCAGTTGAGAAGCGTACTCCACCGGTTTCATGACCTCGAAGTCGAAATCGTAGTAAGGAAGGTTCAATTAAATATTATAATCCGGTTAGAGACGACACGTCGTTTTACTGAGTCAATATATGTACATAGTCAAAATTTTAGAGTAAAGATGTAAGCAAAAGGTCGGAAGGACAGGGAGAAGGACTTCTGTTAGGTGTAATGTCCAAAGAGTACCTGGGAGGTTACTACAAGAGTTTACTAAAAACCTTCCTCCGTCCACACTAAATCGTCTGTCGTCGTAATAGAACTCCCGTTCGACCGGTCACTCAATCACCATACCCTTCTCGTCGATCTCTAAATAAAGTGTTTTCTCTTTTGACTTTGGACTTCTTGTTTTTTTTACGAGTCGGTCACAACGTCTTCCCAGTTCGTAAAACTTATGTCCAGTGCACTGAGGTTCACGGTACGAGAGAAAATTGTCATACACTTCGATTTAATTTGGAAATGTTTGAATAGTTTTAGAATTTGAATTAGTAATAGCATTCGAATTACAGATAGTGAATGGAAATGGTACTTCATAGTTCCGACTAGTCCATTTACGACACTGTAACTTAGAGATAAAATTGAATTTATATCTTTAAATGAAATATTCTTCTAAGACGTACATTTATATGAAGGCACGTGGTTTACTTAAATAGGAAATGAGTTTTAGATATTTCAGTCGTATCTGTTATCGTACCGTTAGTGCGTCGTACCACCGAGGGGTCTATCGTGATCCCTATTTCTTGGGTGGACGGTTACGTCCTCTGTATTCTCAGTGTCCAAGTCAGGGACTCAACCCTTCTAGGGGACCTCCTCCCGTACCGATGGGTGAGGTCATAACAACGGACTTTTTAGGGCACCTGTCCCCTCGGACCGTCGGATATTAGGTATCCCAACTTTTCTCAGTCTGTACTGACTTCGTTGAATCGTGTGTGTGTACATGTGACTTGTTTTCCTCTGTGATAAAAAATATTCCACACTCTCAATATACAATTAATATACCAGTGAATTTTTATACTATTGATACCATTAAAAAAATTTTAGGGGGGATTTGTGTTTCTGCCTATTTTTTCTCTATTAAGATTTTTAAAACTCCGTTGTCGTTTTACACTACGGTGTTTTGACTAACTCTGTCATTGACCGTCTTTCGTTTCCTTCAATTTCTTTTAACGTCCAGAATTCTTGATAAAAATTTTTTACGAAGGATGTACGTCCTCCGTTAGGTATACCTTTCTCTTACGACTGTGACTGTGGACCTAGATTAGGAAACATTGCACAGTCGTAGTGTTCCGTCCTATAAGGGGTCCTTCCTTCGGAAGAGATCCGTAGAGTAAATCATCTTTTTAGACCTTTGAATACGAATGGACCCGAGGGAGGGAGGGTGACGGTTCAGGAGACATCCAAGGCGTTGGAGTCACCTGTTTGAGTAAGACAGGTAGATGGGGCTCTCACTACCTGTATTTATACTTAGAGTAGTTTTAGGATAAGAGGGTTTGGTTTTAGAGAGAGTTCGTGTAGAGGCAAAGTGGAAATGTCAAAGATTCTGTGTAGGTATTGTCTACATAGTCGTCCGTTGAGATTGTAGGTACCTCTCGTTCGCACTTGTCACTTTCTTTTTCAATTATTCTTTCTCCACGAAAACTTACTGACGACACACAGGTCAGATTCTCCCTGTCCCTTTATGGTTTAGAGTTCTCAAAAGTATTGTCTGTGTAGTGTCCCACCAACACTTCCCATCCACTCTATTTCTATTAACAAATCGTCTCCTAGACCCTAAAATCCGTTTTACACACACTTATACGTAACGAAAAAGACCGAAACCGAAACATAAAATTTATTTTCATCGTCTCCCAACCCCAATACGGAGTTTGTACTTCTACCCGAAAAGGTTATAGAAGCGGTTTTTCCGAACATTTTGAGGTAGGCCGTCAATGTCTACATCTGAAAATTTTGTTCCGTATTGCACTCTCAACCCTCAATTCAAAATAAACCCCGTTTTACGTCGGACCCTCTGTCGTATAATCACTCTATATTCACATTGACGATATCTCTAACAGTATGATTCACTTAACTTAGTCTCTTTCTCTTTATAGTACTCTAGGAGGAATATACCTTGGATTCTTCTTTACTTTGTCTGAGTCTCTTGTTTGAATACCAATGACCCCCTTTCCTATCTCCCTTTCCTGTCAATCCCTCAAACCCCACCTGTACCTGTGTGACGATATAAATTTTACCTATTGGTTGTTCTTGGATGACACATCGTGTCCCTTGAGACGAGTAACAATACACCGTCGTACCTACCCTCCCCTCAGACCCCCTCTTACCTGCGTACATATATATATACCGACTCACGGAATCGACAAGTGCACTTTGATAGTATTGTGGCAATTAGTCAATAGGGGGTTTTGTTTTAAATTTCAAATTTAAATTTTTTTTTCTTTTGACACACTTGTTCTATTATAGATCTCCTTCTAGTACTCTTCAGTTATTCGGAAATGTGTTCGAGAGTGTGTCACTCTCACAATCCTCCTTTGAGACTGGGGAATAACGTCACTAACTGATCCTAATGAAGAGAGGAAGGGGAATTTTGACAGAACTGTCTCGTCTGAAAGGTGTCCACTAAAAACTCCCTGTACCTCGCGGGGCAGAGGGGTCTGACGGTCGTGAGACTAATTTCCACAGAAAAGGAGACGATGGTTGCACACACTGACACAGTAACCAAAACATTAACTACTCGTCGCTCCAGAGGTAAGTTGTAAAGGTTGTAACTACAGTAAAGAGGAGAAAAGGAAGGAACAGAAATAGGCAGTAAAGTTTCTTGTATCTAAAACCCAAAATGACTAATTGAATTTACAAGAGGATGAGACGGATGGAAAAGGAGTAAAAAAAAGGGAAGATGAAATGAAGTGATAAGAAAAATAGTGTGAGAGATTTAAATTTCTAGGACAACTAAAAGAAAGTCACAGAACTTAAGTCCGTAAGTTCAACTAACGAACAATTATTGGTCCCTGAGGGTAAGAAGGGGGACCGTCGAAAATACGTTGCTGAGATCAGTCCGAAGGTACGGGTGACGAGGTGATATTAACGAACAGCCAGTGGTACTTGACTTACAATAATTTAGGACATCTAAACGAAGAAAGAAGTAGATTTTGTCACTACCTGGGTCTACGGAGTATAAAGGAGGAACTTTGCGAAATACCAAGAGGTCACGTAGGACAAGAACTTAAAGGATTTCCCAGTAAGAAGAGTAAGAGTAAACGATGATGACGGAGAAGGGTTTAAGAATCGGTTTTTAGATCTCATAAACCAGGGGTCTGATACACTGATTTGTGGGGGAAATCCTATGTTGTTTTCATATCAGTACGTCATGAATCCTCGACAGTCATTATTAGTACGTTCTTGTACTAGTAGTATAAAAGACCTCTAAGTAATCACAATTGTTATTGTCTTTCCTTTTCATTCAAGGTCAAATCTCTATAAAAAGTTTCAATCTTTTTGTAAAGTGTAAACTTGACTTTAAACATGAAAGGTTTAGGTTCGGTTTTGACTGTTGTACGTCGACTATAACAAAGTTTTGCATTTTCTGAGTTCGGTTTGGAAATTCGACTCTGTGTCTTTCTGTCTTAGTTGTACTAAATGACAGACGATAGTCGGTGACACGAGAGTGGTCTGGGTACTTAGTCCCTCCAAGTAGGGAAAGTCTCAGTCACTCGGAATCCGGTCGAGAGAATATTCTAAAAGAAGTTTATACTACGATAACTCTACTGACACCCTTCAATGCGTTTTTGATTCACGAATTAATGACAAATGTACCCATAAAAGTTGCATTTTACCACTAATGAAAACGGAAGTTAAGATTCTTTATCTAATAAAGGACGACATGATCGTTTGTTCCTACAGTATCAGTAGTCGATAACGTCGGTGTCAGTTCTTACTGGACCACTTGGGACTTTCATGAGTCCTTCCTTTCTTATGGACGGTACATCGTCGGTAGTCCGACGTTGGTGAGGGAGAACACTCGGGACTCCTTTCTTTCTGGTCCTAATCTTTTATCCTATGACCGGGGTCTGTGGAAACTATAGTTTCCACGTATATAAAGTCGTTCGGGTCGGAGAACGTAGAAGGGAATGTATCATTTCACGATTTAAGGAATTGAACCCTCTAGACCAAAAGGAAGTAATTGTTATTAGAAAACTACAAGTATGATAGCCGGGAAACGACGTTTTGAAGATATATTGGACCGAGGAGGGGAGGGGAGGAGTCTCGTCAAGAGAGTCCCCGTTGACTCTGTAACAGAGGGTCCGAATGACAGGATTTTCACTTTCACTTCATCGAGTCAGCACAGGCTGAGAAACACTGGGGTGCCTGACATCGGATGTTACGAGGAGGCAGGCACCCTAAAAGGTCCGTTCTCATGACCTCACCCAACGGTAAAGGAAGAGGTCTCCTAGAAGGGTTGGGTTCCTAGTTTGGACCCAGAGGGCGTAGCATCCGTCTACGAAATGGTAGACTGGGTGGTCCCTTCAGGTCAGGATTTTTGAGGGTGGTTTAGTTTATATTGAGAGTTGAAAGTCCAGTACTTATAAAAAATTCAGATGTTAAAGAAGGGTACGTGGGTCCATATGTCTTAGAGAATATAGTTTTCAGGAACACCTTCTCTTATCTCCATTGAGGTTCCCAATTCCCGTCCCAACTACATCTATACCCCCAATGGAAAGGCGAGTCCCCCGGATGTTCGTTGTCCACCAAACTCCTCCCAGTCCCAGTACCCGTGTCCTTCCCTCCTCTACCGTCTACTTCTATACGTTATAGTTTAGTCCTCCCAAAGAAAAAACAATTCACAAATGAATGGGGGAAGGTGTTTTTATGTAAAAGATTCTTTACAATTTTTTAACAGAATCTAAATTTTTTTTCAGAAAGTATAGAAAGTCGTTTTTCTGGAATGGAAGGACATTTAAAAAACTCTGTGTGTCAAAACTCCCGTAATCGGTCAACACCGGGACAAACACACCGTTTCGTTATTTCGATAAGAAAAGAGGGAGTGGGTTTTAAGGTAGAGACTCTAAATTGAATCACAGTCCCACGTCTTCGGTCTATGTCGAAGTTCTGAAAACCACGTAATAAGAGATACGGAACCAAAGAAGATATTTACCCTTATTATGACTAATGATTACCACATTCCTTATTTACTCAATTTAGTACAATTGTATATTATACACGATACATATAAAACGATAATAATAATTATCTGTGTAAACTAAAGTCTAGGGGACCGGACATCGTCGATGTTCATCCTAAAGTCGAGGGACCGATCTCTGACTTTAGTCCGTCTCCGTCACTCTCTCTGCGTAGGATTGGTGATCCGGTGGTCCCTGTCACCGGTGACTATTCCGGGACCGGGTAGTCGAAACATCTTTATTTAAGAACGTTTCTCTTTCATCACTTTGTTCATCACAAATAATCCTCCTTTTTCTCATGGACACCTATGTGTGTGTGTGTGTGTATGTGTGTCCACCCGAGTCTCTTACTCGGTGTGGGGGTACCATCAAACTTAGTGAAGATACCCCGTATAGAAGATCCAAAGAAAACCGGTTAGTAGAACGAAACGGACCAAGACTCAGACTTCAATCATGTAGGGGGCGGTACACACAACGTAGAGAATCGGTTCTACATAAGATCGTTTATCCGTACACACATCTAACGGTAGTGAGGGAAAAACTGGAGGTTCCTCAGAAAGACACGAACACGTCAGTCCTTCAAGAGGATATGGAACTCTTACTCTTTATATACCATCTCTCTAGTAAGAGAAGATAATTTAAGGACACAACAGAAATAGAACCTCGTTGGTAGGTGTCCCCTGTTAAAGGTCTGTGAGTCGGACCCCGGGAAGACAAAGGATGGTGTGTGACTCCCGAATGATACACGGACCATGAAAAGATTCACCTGATGTACAGGATTGAATAAATTTAGTATTCTGTCCCACTTCACGTGGGGCGGTGGGGGGTGTGGACAGTACCCGAGACCATCGGGGAATGTTTTGTGACCGGAGGGGTTCTAGTGGTCAACGATTTAGGTCAAAGAACTGTGGTAAGTTGAGTCAACTGGTAAGAGGAGGAAACTCTGTGAGAAGAACGGAAGACACAACGTCCTCATAAACACCCTATTCAAAACTTCATGGTTCCTACGATTATAACACCGGGTGTACCGTGGGATACTATATTTTGGAGACAGTCAATACCCTCGAACTTGACAGATTTTTGTCATATTACACTTTCAGACTTCTGTTTACCGAGTTAAATCTCGTGATTTGACGATTTATCTAGAATACGTGGGGACCCGTCATTGAAAACGTCTCCGAACTGACCGGTTCTCGTCATCACCCCTGTGGTACAGTGACGTCCGTACACTTGTAGATGAATCCTCGGACCTAAATGATGGTACGAGAGAGGGGAAGTCCTTTAAAAAGGTAATTGAGGAAACCAGTATTTGAATTCAAGTATCAGAATTTAGGGTGAGGTTGGTAGGGGTCACCCGATCTCGGAACGATTACGATGAAGTGTGAGTCCATGTTTAAACAATTCACTTACTTACTATACTTTACAGTTACACGAATCGTGAGTCAGGACACTCTGACACCAGAAGTCCGAGGAGACAGGTGTCCCGGGGCCGTTCTTATGACCTCACCCATCGGTGACGGTAGAGAATTTGCAATTATGTATATATAATTTACGTACGTAATGTGAGATTGAGAAGGTTTTGATTATGTATTTTCCGTTTTGTACCCCTAGTGACGCATAACACTTTTGCATTACTACTGTGTCAGAATTCTATCATTGTCACATGTGGTGAAAGACCTCGGGGTGTGTCAGTGTCCACGAAGTCTTTCACTCAGGGAGTCAGAGGGGTGGTGGAATACCTCTTCTCTGACGTGGGGTGCTAAGAGTCCCCGCCGAGAGACAGTGGTCGTCCCGTACCAGGGTACCTCTTTTACGTCTCGTCCTGGGACGAAGGGTGGTCTAGGAGGGAGGGTTGTGAGGACTCCGAGGCTTCGGTTCAGCCCCGTGGGAGAGGACTGAGATGTAGGGTTATACGGGAGATGGGAGAAGAATTTTTCACAAGGTCTTGGTTGTCGGCTGCCTCCTGCGGGGTATCGCTCCACGTCTGGGAGAGAGGCGATACGTTTGGGTCGTCGCGGCGGTTCCAGGTCGATATCTTCCCTTCCGGCGTCCCAACCCCCAGGTTTGGCTGGGCACGCACGGATCGGGCCGGCCTCCTTCCTGCTCACCCGCCGTATCTGGTTGCCAGGTCGGCTGTGGATCGTCGGAGCGTAGTCCGGTCTCGACCTACGCGTGCACCTAGGTGGTCGTTTCCGCGACGCCGGAGGTGTACTCTCGCGTGTCGACCTTTTGAGGACCTCTGGAGTCTGAACCGGTCTGAACGTCTTCACGGGTGATGGTCTCACGCATACGAACCGCGACGTCGGTTATCCTTCGACGAGGACCTCGTCTCGGCCCGGTTAGCGTCGTACAAGGGGACTCGCACCCGCCACGGACCCTGACGACTCAGGCGGTCCGAACCGTATTCTTCTAACCACTACCGAAGAGGAACCCCGGGCCCCTCGGCCACTGAACTCTGAGGACCGGGTCCCCTACTCTCCAGGGAAGGAGTGTTCCTCCCCGCCCCCCCTACGCTCACCCTACCCCGATGGTCCCAGTGGAGGAGAACCTCAGGGGGTGTCCCAATAAAACCAGTCCTGTCCGGAGGACAGGACTATTTTTATTTAAATATAATTTAAATAATTTTTATTTAAAAATAAATAAAAATCAGACTAGAATTGATACTGTTGTAAGTAAACAAGGCGTTCATACTTGGCACTTCCGAGATTTCTGTGTGTCGGACTGAAACTTGGGTGTGGTGGTAGTACCGTCTTTCACTTCTCCTTGATTTTTCGGAGAACTACTTTCACTTTCTCCTCTCACTTTTTCAACCGAATTTCGAGTTGTAAGTCTTTTGTTTCTAGTACCGTAGACCAGTGTAGTGAAGTACTCTTTATCTTCCCCTTTGTCACCTTTGTCAAAGTCTAAAATAAAAAACCCCGAGGTTTTAGTGACGTCTACCACTAACGTCGGTACTTTAATTTTCTACGAATGAGGAACCTTCCTTTCAATACTGGTTGGATCTATCGTATAAGTTTTCGTCTCTGTAATGAAACGGTTGTTTCCAGGCAGATCAGTTCCGACACCAAAAAGGTCACCAGTACATACCTACACTCTCAACCTGACACTTCTTTCGACTCGTGACTTCTTAACTACGAAAACTTGACACTACAACCTCCTCTCAGAACTCTCAGGGAACCTGACGTTCCTCTAGGTTGGTCAGGTAAGACTTCCTCTAGTCAGGACCTACAAGAAACCTTCCTTACTACGATTTCGACTTTGAGGTTATGAAACCGGTGGAGAACGTTTCTCAACTGAGTGACCTTTTCTGAGACTACGACCCTCCCTACCCCCTCCCCCCGTCCTTCTTCTCCCCTGCTGTCTCCTACTCTACCGACCTACCGTAGTGACTGAACCACCCGCACTCAAACTCATTTGAGGTCCTCAACCACTACCTGTCCCTCCGGACCGTACGACGCTAAGTACCCCAGAGTTTCTCAGTCTGTCCTCACTCGTTGACTTGACTTGACTTGACTTGACTTGATTTTAACCGAATTTTGGCAATTACCTATAAGTGTTAGAGAAACGTCCTCTTTCGTACTAATTTGGAGGTACGAGGTTGAACACGTTGTGACCCCTATATTAAACCTTTGAATCTTCTCAAATGATATCTCCGATAACACAGTAAAATATTTTATAGGGTACTACTTTTTCATCTAGTTGTTAGTTGAAAATTTTTAGTATATTTATTATAGAGTCAAATATTCAAGATCGAATTTAGGATTTAATTATATGGTCCACACACTACAGAATCACTAAGAACTAGTCTGTGATGGAAACTAATACTAAAAAGATTGTTTCTTGGTTTATTTTAGAATCTTCGAAAGTTCAGACGTATTCATATAGTCTACCGACTTAGAGTCAATTTTCTTCACATATGACTCTTTTTTTTATTTCTTTTTATCTGATATTATTAAAGTTTTAAATATAATTATTTATATTACAATTTATGTATTTAATTATAAATGTTAGTAACTTTGTGAATCCTTTAATAAAATTGATCATTCTATCTTGAAAATATAATCGACTTTAAGTCTCTTTATAATTATTATTTTTATGTTTCTACACTCTTCCTCGAATAAAGTCCATTTGAAGCACATCCCAACTTGCGTTCCCTTTAAAGACAATTCTGTTTTCTTTTTCTTAACTTAACGTAAATCAGTGTATATCTACGAGATAAAAGATTAATCCCAGTCCAAACCCCTG
This sequence comes from Capra ibex, assembly GCA_006410555.1. Lineage (NCBI taxonomy): Eukaryota > Metazoa > Chordata > Mammalia > Artiodactyla > Bovidae > Capra > Capra ibex. The sequence continues at coordinate 54,885,059 of SJYO01037955.1, forward strand.
TCCTCTCTTCTATACCTTCTGTTCTCACTCCCCCACCTGTTCCAAGACCTCAATCGTTTTAAATCAAGATCACGTAGTAGTAGTTCATAAAGACAACTCTTTCTTGTTCCTTTTCTTTGTCAACAATTATTAAGTGGATTAAGGACAGGTACAGTCTGAGACGTAGTTCTTGAAAGTAGTGTATGATGGGTACACTGAACACTGTTGAATAAATAAAGAGTTCAGAGTCAAAGGAACCTCTACTTTTATAATCCTGACACACTCTTAATTTACTAAATCTCGTGTATTGTGTAAATCTTGTCACAGACAGGGTTTCTTTGAGACATGTGACATCAATAGTGAATATTAGAAAAACAGACTAAAAGATATCATAGTAGAACATTAAGTGAAATAGAAAACCCAGACAAAGAAGTTATTTTAGGTCCCGTTCTCTTCAATCTAATAAACTAGAAATTCTAGTGAATTTTGAAAAACCAAGAATCAATTTCTCTCACTTTTCCGTTTCTCTTTTATCTGACTCACCTCTTTTCTGTCCGATCTAAGACTAAAAATTTCATTCGTCAATTGACATTGCGAATAAGCCACCGATCCGAAGTTTCTTAAGAGTGAAGGGAAACTTTAGACATTAATCAACTACAGGTCAACAAGTGTCTTGACATGACATATTTTTTCCAAAAAAACTGAAGACCAGTTTCTCCAAACATCTATATCGAATCCAATCTTCTAAGTACTCGGAGGTCTCGGAGGTCATATATCATGTATACCAAACACACAAAAGACCTCTCTTCAAGATATATTGAAATTCAAAAATTTTCTTAGACATTGACAGGGGTGGGACCGGGGTTTTTTCTTAATGACTAGATTTAGGAATATGTATGAGGGGAGGATGGAAGAAGTAAAGAAAAGATCGTAAATGTTAGTCTCTCCAGATCGGTCCCTGGAAGAATACTGAGTAAAAGGTAAAGACAAGGAAATTTAAAGGAGTGGTTGATTGGTTGGTTAATCGGTGACGAACACTCAGTCACACTTATAAATGTCGACTTTTAGAGGGGGAGGTCCTTTTTACTTGTTGACCCCGTACCGAACCTCAAGACGGGTCGACCTTCCTAAAGGTAAGTAGTGTGAGGAAACATCAAGGACTTCTCACGTCGAGGACTTCCCCCGAGCCCCCACCCCTACGTCACGACATCGGTAGAGGAAAGTCCACCGCGGTCTATAACATATCTGAGTTGACATTTTACGTGAACTTAGAGAAGAAGGGGGTAGTCACTCAATGTTCCGTCACCGGCGTACTAGGACAAACTCAAGCCTCTCTTCTGTCACCTCGTCCTCTTCCTCGGTGCGTTCAGACTCCGAGTAAGACAAAAGGAAAATGGAAGTCCCGGACGACTCCGTTTCCGACATATACTTCGTAGTTGAACTACTATCTCACGATGACACGTGTGAGTCGAAATAATGGATCGCCGAATCTGTAACGGGTCAAGAACTTCCCGTCTAGTCCAAATTAGTAATGAACCCCGGAGTATCAGTCTACCAGACAGACGAGCCCACGTCATCGTTCGGTCTTCGATAGTTTTCTCTTGTGTAGACACCTTCTATTGTCTCGAAACGAGTCGTAGGATTTTCAAACGTTGCACTAGGACATCTCTGGACGGTTTCCGAGACATGTCGTAGGGGTATACGGTATTTGTGAAGTTCGTACAAGTCTAGATGGCCTAGTATACCGGGTCACCATCTAACTAAAGATACCGTCGGGTCTGTATAACGTCTCGTAATAAAACGAGACCAGGAGTAAGTTGTGGTTATGGGAAAATCGAAAAAATAATTTATCCAGTCTGATGTTTATGTTTCGTCGGAATTGAAACCTTTTCTTTAGAGTTGTATGGGGGGTCTTGTAACCTGGGGATCTGTAAAAAAATGGTTTCACCACAAAACTTACTACTAAAAGATATAGATCGTACATACATAGATCTACATAGTACTTATATATAAGTTACATAGTTCTTATAAACAAGTGAAAACAAGTGGTACAGATTAATCGTACTATAGTAACTACATCTCCCGGTCGTATTATATGACACCTTATTTCTCCGACAATTCAAGGGACACCTGATCTAATAATGCATCTCGACGTTTCAACTATGTCAAACGACTAGGACAGTCGACTTTTGACCAAGACGATAGGAAATAATTTTTCATATCAGTATTTTATTGAGTGGTGAAAATTATCAGTGTATGTATGAGTGTGTCGTACACAAGTAACCAAGTCGTTTCTCTAGTGTCAACCTTTTCGTGGACGTTGACCCCAATGGACACTACTACATATACTACGAGGCACCAGTAAAAGGTCCCAGGTTCAGAGGACATGGCGTGACGTAGGACATCCAGGGACTACTTCCGGGATTTCAGGTGTACAGTAGGTTCTCCAAATATAAGGAAAAGTAAGTAATGGAACATTCAGAAAGTTGAAATGAAAAGGATCATATTATCACGACTGAGGAGAGAGTGTTTACTGAATTGGTCATATCTTTATGATGGTTTCGACTCACAGAAATAACATTGAAACGTCAAACTTTAATCTTTTTATTGGTGTCTTATTTAAATCCCGGGGTGGCCCAGGTGACACTCCACATCGACTTGGTTTCGACGTAAATAGTGAAGATATTTGAGAATGATACCTGGTATTACGGTAAGACCGAGGGGTTCTTACTCATAGTGAAGTCTCGGTCGTAGATCATTGAGAACGTTGAATTAAAGGGAAAGGATTTCCTATCAGTAGGACTGTTTACCAGAGTTCAGGGAAACCTCTTCTCATCCTCCTTCTAGATGGCATGAGTAAAGACCCCCACACCGCATCAGGAAGGAGTTCCTATAGTCCGGAAGTAACGTAAGTCTCCTGAGACACAGACCCTTGACTGAGTTGAGGTCTTAATCCACCCCCCCCCGCCCAAATTTGAGATGACACGACTAAGTCCACTCTGTAGACAAGTGGTCTGCACTTCGTATTTAATCCTTGTATCATCCGTGGGCAAAAGGTGTAGAAAGAGGTCAAGAAGGACTCGACGAGTTCTTTACTCTAAGACCCCTCGCACCAAGTGTCGGAAGCGGTTCAACTTTGTGGTGATATATAGTTTCCTATCGATTCACGTGTCGACTAGTTTCGAAGTACGCTACACGAGTAAGTGTGACACCATCATCTCCCCTCCTTAAATCCTAAGATCCCTCTGGTGTCCTCCTGTCAATCACTATGTACTCGACGTAAAATCTTCCTCCTCTCCACTACCTCCACTCTCCTCTTGTAGACACCGTTATAAGGTTCCTACTGAGGGAATCTTCAAACACTCATTAAACGGTACCGACCTTGTGTAGTGCGTCTCACACGTTCCGTCACGTCTCTACTCCGATCTACGACGCAAAAGACCATGTCATAACTTTCGTCAGAAGTCAAGTCGTTAACACGTACACAGAATATTTGTATTAAATGTGAATATTTATTTAATCCGACTATTTTCGGATGTAGGTAGTTTTCTGGACAACTCTTAAATTAACTTGAATTTATAACGGAGGTATAAAACGTAACTAGTTTAAAAATTTTATGTAAACTGACCTCTGTGACCCTGTAAAGTTAATTGTCAGTAGTCAAGTCAAGTCAAGTCAGTGAGTCAACACTGGTTGAGAAACTCTGGGGTACTTAGCGTCGTGCGGTCCGGAGGGACAGGTAGTGGTTGAGGGTCTCAAGTGAGTCTGAGTGCAGGTAGCTCAGTCACTACGGTAGGTCGGTAGAGTAGGAGACAGTAGGGGAAGAGGAGGACGGGGGTTAGGGAGGGTCGTAGTCTCAGAAAAGGTTCCTCAGTTGAGAAGCATACTCCACCGGTTTCATGACCTCAAAGTCGAAGTCGTAGTAAGGAAGGTTTCTTTAGGGTCCCGACTAGAGGAAGTCTTACTTGTCAGTATAAAGGGGGTTTAGTCTAATAATTAATTACCAGGTTACGATTTTATTATAATTGTTAATAAATCTATTTAAGTAATTGATAGTAAAAAAGAGAACTAATATGTGACTTTGTATAAAAAGATAAACTCCCCATTTGATACTTTTGATCTATACCTACAAAAACCACCTATCCTCAATTGATAATCCGAAAGGTCCTCCGAGTCACCATTTCTTATATGTACGGTTCGTCCTCTGGGCCCAAACTAGGAAACAATCCTTCTAGGAGATCTCTTCCTTTATCGTTGGATGAGGTCATAAGAACGGACCCTTTAGGATACCTGTCTCCTCTGACCTCCCGATATCAGGTACTCCTAGTGTTCCTCAGCCTGTTCTGACTCTTCTGACTGATTTGTTGTCGTGCCTCTTGGAGTCCGATTCTACTTCCGTCTCCAGTCCTGCTACGTAGATGTCCGGTCCAAAAAATCGTCTTGCAAAAGTCAAAGTAGAGTCCAAGTTCCTAAACAAGTGTTTTCTTCAGTGATTAATACATGTTTATTTATTATGTTTATAAGTAATCTCTTAATAGATCGAATGTTAGTTATATGATTGTAATTCGTTTCTCTTTATCTCGTCTCCTATGTAGTGGTTTAACCCAAACCGGTAAGTCTGAATTTGTCGTGACCCTTAGGGTGTAGTGTCGTGTAGACCTCAGGGTTTACCCTCTTCCAGGGTCCGTCGCACAAGCGAGACACCCGAAATTGCTAACGTTAAGCCCAAGGACGGATATTAGGGTCCTGTGTTTTGATATAGTGATGGTTAGACACTGGTTTAACGTTCCGAGCCGAGTCAAGTCAAGTCAGTGAGTCAGCACAGACTGAGAAACACTGGGATACCTGACATCGTACGGTCCGAAGGGACAGGTCGTGGTTGAGGGTCTCGAACGAGTTTGAGTACAGGTAGTTCAGTCACTACGGTAGGTAGAGTAGGAGACAGCAGGGGAAGAGGTGGACGGAAGTTAGAAAGGGTCGTAGTCCCAAAAAAGGTTACTCAGTCAAGAAGGGTAGTTCACTGGCTTCATAACCTCGAAGTCGAAATCATAGTGAGGAAGTCACTTATAAGTCCTGACTAAAGGAAATTCCACCTGACCAACCTAGAAGAACATCAGGTTCCCTGAGAGTTCTCAAAAAGAGATTGTGGTGTCAAGTTTTGGTAGTTAAGAAGTCACGAGTCGAAAGAAATACCAGGTTGAGAGTGTAGGTATATACTGATAACCTTTTTGGTATCGAAACTGATCTACTTGGAAACATCCGTTTCTTTACAGAGACGAAAATTTGTACGACAGATTCAACAGTACCGAAAAGAAGGTTCCTCGTTTTCAGAAAATTAAAGTACCGACTTCAGTGGTAGACGTCACTAAAACTTCAGGTCTTTTAATTAAGAGAGTGAGAAAGGTAACAAAGGGGTAGATAAACGGTACTTCACTACCCTGGTCTACGATACAAGAATCAAAAGACTTACAACTTAAAATTCGGTCTAAAAAGTGAGAGGAGAAACTGGAAGTAGTTCTCCGAGAAGTCAAAAAGTGAAAGACGGTATTCCCACCACAGTAGACGGACAGACTCCAATACCTATAAAGAGGACCGTTAGAACTAAGATCGAACAAGAAGTAGGTCGGATTGTAAAATGTACCACATGAGACGTATATTCAATTTATTCGTCCCACTGTTATATGTCAGAACTATATGAGGAAAGGGTCAAACCTTGTTAGGGGTACAAGGTACAGACCAAGATTGACAACGAAGAACTGGACGTATGTCTAAAGAATCCTCCGTCCATTCCGCCAGACCATAAGGGTAGAGAAAGTCTTAAAAGGTGTCAAACAACACTAGACATGTCAGTTTCCGAAACCATATCAAATATTACGTCTTTATCTACAAAAAGACTTGAGAGAACGCAAAAGTTACTAGATTGTATACAACCGTTAAACTAGAGACCAAGGAGACGGAAAAGATTTTGGTCGAACTTGTAGCCTCAAGTGCCATGTACATAACGACTTCGGACCGAACCTCTTAAAACTCGTAATGAAATGATCGTACACTCTACTCACGTTGACACGTCATCAAACTTGTAAGGAACCGTAACGGAAAGAAACCCTAACCTTATTTTTGACTACAAAAGACCAGGACACCGGTGACGACTCAACCAAAGAAACGCACGGACCAAAGTACGATTACGACAAACAAAACAGAACATTTTGAACCTCACAACAATTCGAACCCGAACCAACCGGTCAGGGGGAGGTCCCCGAGTTGTTAGAGTTTTAAGAAGAGGGTAGAATAGATACCGTGATGTCCAAAACGTGAGTGTCTTCCGTCAATGAGTCAGTGAATGTCACTGAGGGTCAGTAAATGTCAGTCCCGTCACAAGTCCGTCTAATCTTCGTTCCAGTCTCCGGACGAGAGGAAACAGAGACTTCAGATTTGTTCTGATAAACAAATTGACGGAATTGGGGTTCCTCTGTATTTTCGTCTCTGTAATGAACCGACTGTTTCAAGGTATCAGTCTCGATACCAAAAAGGTCATGAGTACACACTTACAATCTCAACCTGATATTTCTTTCGACTCATGACTTCTTAACTATGAAAACTTAATACCACAACCTCTTCTGAGAACTCTCAGGGAACCTGATATTTCTCTAGTTTGGTCAATTAAGATGTCCTCTAGTCAGGACTTGTAATTAACCTTCCTGACTACGACTTCCACTTTGAGGTTATGAAACCGGTGGATTACGCTTCTTGGCTGAGTATTCTTTTATGGGACTACGACCCTTTCTAACCTCCGTCCTCCTCTTCCTCTGCTGTCTCCTACTCTACCAACCTACCGTAGTGACTGAGCTACCTGTACTCAAACTCGTTCGAAGTCCTCAACCACTACCTGGTCCTGCGGACTGTACGACGTCAGGTGTCCCAACGTTTCTCAGTCTGTACCGACTCACTGACTTGACTTGTGGTTCCTTCCGGTTGTCAACAGTTGTTTGGTGGTCTTAATCCTCTCTTCGTGTCTCGTCTCGGGAGTCTTTTTTTGTTGGGACGACTATGGACCTAGAAACCTAAGATCGAAGGTCTTAATACTCCGTTATTTAGACACAATAAATTCGACGGACCAAACACGATGAAGAAATATCGTCGGGATCATTTCGTTGAGTCATCATGATTAAATAAAAAATTTATTTGTATTATTTCCTTGTAATAATATTTTAAGGATTAGTGGAATAGAGTCTTGCAGTAAATACACGATGACTAAAGACAAGTAACAAAAGTTTAATTATAAATCAATAACCCTTATTTATTATTACTATTATGATTAAGAATACCTTGTAAATAACAAAAGGTCCGTGACAAAATTTACGATATTCAGATAATTGAGTATCGATTATAATAATCGGGGTAAAATGTTTTCTTTGGGTTGTTGTGTCCTTTCAATAAATTAAATGTATGTATCATTCACCATCTAAGTTCCGTATCTGAGTTTGTCAGACCAAGACTTTGAAAACCAAGATTGATGTCTCGGTACAATGGATGGATGACCACTGTATTGATTATGTCTAAAAGGTTGGGAGGTCTTCTCGAGGGGTTTCGTAAACCCTACAACCTAAGTATCGTTTGTCGAGGTACTGTGCTCCTACAGACGAACTTTTATAAATCCAGAAGGGACTACCTAGTCTACTGTTTCTTAAAGGAACGTTACGTCCTCTGGACCCACCCTAGAGACCCAGTCTTTCTAGGGGACCTTTTCCCTTACCGATGGGTCGGTCATAAGAACGGACCTCTTAAGGTACTTGTCTCCCCGGACCATCCGATGTCAGTACCCTAGTGTTTCTCAGCCTGTGCTGACTCAACTGTTTGTGAAAGTATAAATCCAGTATGTCACGATTTATAGTGTATAAGAAAGTGTACCGTATGTAATAAACCCCGATAAATGATATAAACTCTAAATAAAATTGTCTTTTATTATATATGGTCAGGAGATAAAATTAGAATAAAGACAGTAGAATTCAACTAAAGAAATAATTTTTTCTTTTTAGATATTTCTAGTAAATACGTAGACATTACCTTCAATGTGTTAGAGTTACTTAAATAACTTGAGAAAGTTATTCACTGTAATTGAAGTATAAAATCTTTGATATACGGCAAATTACTGTACCTCAAGTCATTGACGTTTGTGTGTGTCGGTGTGTAAACACGTGTGACCCTTCGAGTACCAAATAGACACTGACATTCGGTAATAAAGGTAGTTTCAGTCTTATATTTTACAGAGAGTAAATGAAGTACTGGAGACCTCTCGAATGACATTTACGAAGTCAATTCTACTACCATCTATATTTGACAATTGTAGTGATTTCACAAATGTGACTCTTTATTACGAACCAGAAAGTAGGAAAAGTCGTCAACTCGTTGTCCCGATTTTACAGGAGATACTAAGGTACAGAGAGGAGTACAACTTGTCCCACGAGATACGGAGTTTACGGGACCAAAGGACCCAGTACTAGAATGGTAAAGGACTTCAGACCCGTGGCATGGAAGAAAGACGTGGTACGTATGTTAAGGGTTACCGAAACACCATTTCGTAAAAATCAATGGGTAGAATAAAAAGATACTACGGCTAAGGAACCACGAATCTCCGTCTAAAAGTGAAAAGATTTCTTTTATGATTTCTTTAGTTTTTTGATGTATACATTAGGACTCTCCATTATAAATCTTCTAATGGTGTACCGAGAAAACATATTCCTTATGTTTGATGGAGGTTGTATCATCTTGTCTTCTATAACCTTTAATATTACTCAATTTAATATTTACAGTTAGTATCTGTTCAAGACATAAAAGATATGTCTAAAGTCGAAAATTTGGTAATATACAATGTATATAATGAGATTTCACATACTTTAAGTTGTAACACGGTTTCTATAGTTGGTAGACAAATAGATAGATACAGGGAAAAAGAAGAAATAATGTAGAGTCCCTTTGTTTTAATCGTTGTAAAATTAATTTAAAAGTCTATAGTAATATAGTCAATTTTACAAAAACCGACATCAACTAAATTTTAACGAATTTGTGATTGTTGTATTAATAATAAAGGGTCTAGAAGTTCAAGTGTCACGACAAATTGTACGACTGATTTCTCCTTACCTGGGACTCGGGAAAGGTAAAAAGTGAGGAGGTAGGAGTCGAACCAGGAACTCGATCATGGGACAGTAACAACAAGTCAGTGAGTCAGTGTAGGCTGAGAAACACTGGGGTACTTGACGTCGTGCGGTCCGAAGGAACAGGAAGTGATAGAGGGTGTCAGACGAGTTTGAGTACAGGTAACTCAACCACTACGGTAGGTCAGTAGAATAGGGGACAGTAGGGGAAGAGGAGGACGGTAGTTAGAAAAGGTCGTAGTCACAGAAAAGGTTGTTCAGTCGTGAAACGTAGTTCACCTGTTTTAAAACCTCGAAATCTAAGTCGTAGTCAGGAAGGTCACTTATGAGTCCCAACTAGGGGAAATCCTAGCTGACCAACCTAGAGGAACTTCAGGTTCCCTGGGAGTTCTCAAAAGAGGTCGTGGTGTTAAGTTTTCTTAGTTAATAAACCGTGAAACGGAAGAAATACGAGGTTGGTTTTTCCATTTGGTCTAATACAGTCGTAGTGACGGTCCGAATTTATCTCAAACTTATGAAAGGACCCTTCTTTTGTTAAGGGTGACGGTCAGTACCACGACCCTCCGGGAAGCACTGAACGAGAGCCCGAAGACCCTGGTTTAGATGGAGGTAATAGAGGTGAACAAAGGGTGAGCCGGTCCGACGAAGGACAGTAGGAAGATACTGGGTGCAGGGGAAGGGTAGACATGGGAGCGGGTCCGACAGGAAAGGTGGACTCTGTCAGAAAGGCTCTAGGGGTCCCTGGATGGAGGAGTCAGGAGTTTAGGGTCGGGACCAAAGAGGAAGGTATCAGTGGGGTAGATTCCTAGGAAGAGCACTGGGAAGGTAAATGTAGGATGGTCCTTAGTGATAAACACTAGTACTGTTAGCAATGAACAAACCCGTAATTAACAGACATAAAAAAGTATCTTTAATTTAATGTACTCTACGCAAATGAAAAAAAGAGCATAACATACGTTTCACGGATAAACAACGACAACAAGTCAGTGGTTTAGTATAGGTCGAGAAACTCTGGGGTATCTGACGTCGTGTGGTCCGAAGACAAGAAGTGAAAAAAGGTCTCAAACGAGTTTGAGTACGGCTGACTCCTTTAGTCAGGACTTATAAGTGACCTTCCTGACTACGACTTCGACTTCGAGGTGACTAAACCGGTGGACTACGTTTCTTGACTGAGTTACCTTTTCTGGTACTACGACCCTTTCCGTCCTTCTCTTCCCCTACCGTCTCCTACTCCACCAACCTACCGTAGTGATTGAGTTACCTGTACTCAAACTCATTCGAGACCCCCAACCACTACCTATGTCTTCGGACTGCACGACGTCAGGTACCCCAGAGTTTCTCAACCTGTACTGACTGGTTGACTTGACTTGACTTAACTGGATTCAGAGTTTTAGTTCAGAGAAGAGAAACACTTTTAGTGATAATACAAGTGTACATATACAAGTCTCAGTAAGATGTGACGAAATTATGGAATTTTATAAATAGTCAATTATTGAGAAAATTTTAATAAGACGTTCGTCAGAATTTTTTCATGTACAAATTACTTCTTATGGATTTTATCTCAACGACACTCTCGACGGAAGTTCACTTTCTTTTAACTCAATTGTTCTTTCTGTAAAGGTTTAATCTTACATTTCAACTCGAGGACTCAAGTATGACTTGTTATACGAACATCTGTCTCACTCTTTAGTCACTCTTGACTCTTTTTACTGGAGGATTCAGAAATTATCTACTTGTACTTGTATCGAAAAAGGATGTGACAACAAGTCAGTGATTCAGTACAGGTCAAAAAACACTGGGGTACCTGACGTCGAGTGGTTCGGAGGATAAGGATCGATAGCGGGTCTCAAAAGATGTGACTTACTAGGATTAAGTAAAAGGTAAACAACTTTTTGGTGCTAATCCGACGGATGTTGTCAGTGGCACTTAAGGTGACAAAAGAAGGAAGAATCCCAGGACTGAAGTATGACTTCGTGAGAAAACACTTGAGGTGAATGAATAATGGATTAATGTCGGTAAGAATAAAATTGTTTTAGTAAAATACTAGATAACGAAAATTATTTCTTCCGAGAATTTGTATGAATTAAGAGGACCAAACTTTACAAAACTTCTACACTCGATTCGTATTTTATCTGAGAGAGACCAAATTTTTAATATTAGTAATTGAAAGATCACTAATCTTTATTAAATGAATCTCCTTTTTTCGAATAGACACAAATTAAGTTCCTCTTTAAAGAAGTGAATAACACTTTTATCGACTTGTTAGGGTTTAACAAGTCGGAGAGGGTCCCGTAAAGATATTGGTTATAGTACCCCAGGTGTGCTAGTGAGGGGGAAAACTTAAAAGAACCGTAAAATATTTTTTAGTTAACCGATATTTACAGTTGAGTTTAAACCACAGTACCACAGTCTCCAGTAAAATTTCTTTATCGGAGGAACGTGATAAATATTACACGGTTCATACCCCTGAGGTAAGTGTGCACTGGATATCTGGAAGTGTACTAAGAGGTACCACCTCTCCCTACAGGGATAAAATGTCTCCTCGTCTGACTAAGAGTCTAATTTGTGGAACGGGACCGGGGTACCCCAATCCTACTCTGTCGTCGAGATTGAGGTCTCGAAGAACGTCAGGAGACGGAAGTGAAAATCGGAGGAGAAAAAATCAGTCTTGTAAAATTCCTTATGCTTGTAGTATTGAAAGGAACCGGATAAACGGGTCCAGGTTTAAATAAATTTTTTACGTAACTCAATCACAGTGTTTCGACTAAGGAGTATTTAAAACGGAACTATACTCTTTTAACTGGTTTTTTTTTTTTTTTTTTTTTNNNTTTTTTTTTTTTTTTTTTGTTAAACTTTTCAAGGTTGTGAGAAACTAACAATCTCCAAACGTGTTGTCTACTTACTTGGTCCTAATTTGGGTTTAGTCTTCTGAGACCTTGTTAAATTGTTTGTATAGGTGCACATGTATAAATACTATTTTCTATGGTTCCCTAGTTAAAGAAACCACGAGATCTTTAAGATAGAGAAAGTAAGCATCCGATTCGGTTTTACGAACTTTTGACTCCTTGATACTTTAGTGATAGAAATCTATTTTCGAAATATGAACGATCATTCAGTAAATTTTGTAAATTTAAATTTGAATGTGTAAGTTTAATCTTACCTAATGAGTCGGGAAGGAGAAAAAGTAGGAAGAGGGGGAGGATCGTTTTATATTACTTCCGTTTCCTCGTTTGCAGGTATGAGTCTCCTTATTGACACGTCGTATTTTGTACTTTAGGTGTATTTACTCCATACGGAGTAATATATCCCGAAGTCACACGACGTCCTCTTACACGATAGTAACTATATAGCTGAGTCTTTGTACCAATTTCCAACGAATAGACTTCTATTAGATTCCTCTCAACTCAGAACCAACTAAGAAAACCAACAGGACCGCATTAAGGTGGTTTCACAAAGGGAGAGTCTCATAAGGTCAAACCCTAGTATTTAATATAACAGTGAGACAAATATTTTTCAAGTCTAGACTCACAAATTATTTAAACGAGCCTATAGAAACCACCACCACCAAATCAGTGAGTCAGTACACCTGGGAACGTTTGTGTACCCGATCTCAGATGGTCCCAGCAGACAGGTGTCCTAAAGGGTCCGTTCCTATAACCTTACCCATCGGTAAAGGAAGAGGACCCCTAGAAGGACTAGGTCCCTAGTTTTGACAGAGGACGTAACATCCGTCTAAGAAATGGTCGGTCCTTTCGGGAGGTTATATAAATACAAAACCATTTGTAGTTCATTGTCAGTAAGTTGTGACATAACCCCCTTTTATAGAAATCTATGAAGATAAAAGAAGAATACGACCAGATCTAGTTGTCGAATCAAAGAGTTTCGGTCAAAAAAGGAGTTTTTCGATCTTTAGTTTTTGGTGCGTTACTTTACTCGAAGAGAGAAGAACTTATGACTTCTCCCGTAAACTACTTTAAGTTTATTACAGTAACGTATTATATAAAAAAGTTAAGTTGAAAGAAAAAAAATTAATCTGAAAATTTGAGATAACGATATTCATATTTTATGAAGGTCTATAAACTTAAGTTTACTTACAGAAAGTTTTAATCAAAAGAATTATAAAATGATGATGCACAAGAGGTGTAAGGATTCACGACAAACACCAGGATGTCTAATTGAAAAAATCTTTATGCTTTTTATTATAAGTGAATATTAAATTTTTTATTTTAGTCCTTGAATCCAGTAGGATTTATTTTATAAAATACTTGTTATATATCTACACCCTTAAGGAACCACCAGGTAACCAATTCTGAGACCGGACCGCACGATGTCAGGTACCCCAACGTTTCCCAGTCTGTACTGACTCACTGACTTGTTGTTGTTATATGTACTTACGTAAAACACTTCATGGAACCTATATATTAGTCCATCGTTTATTATGACATAAGAGAAGGTAACAAAAACACAAACAAATAGAACAGGTACGGTTTACAAAGGTATGTAAAGTAAAGAAAAGACTCATTAGAGTCTCTGGAATAAAATGTGTTGGTAAAACCTTTGCTTCAACGTTTTGTTTTAAGACTTCAATATATATTAAGGAAAGGACGTGTACTTAAAAATATCCTTTCACACATTAAGTTTTCATCTATTACTTTAGGTTCATGAACCCTATTTTCGGTGTAGAGAGATGTGTGTAGGTCCGAGGATGTCTCGTCCTTTAGTAATACCGTCGAGTGTATAAGAGTCCGGATAAAAGTCGAAACGAATCAATCATGTAGATAAGTATATCTGGGTATTCTTAATACATGTTTCAGGGGAGTCTAGAGAGAAAGTGAGTGTAAGTAACATTTAATCCACTACTGACGAAATATTAAAGAAATTAATTGAACCTTCACGATGTTTAATCCGAACACCGTTTGACGTAAAATCATTCTTTGTCTGGATTATAAATTTATTTCCTTCCTTTTATTAACCGTAGGAGAGTAAGAAGGACCACTCTAAATGTGGGAGAGTGGGGGATGTGGGAGGGTCTGACATAAACATTTACCTCCGGATACCTCTATAAATGATAGAATTCTGAGGTATGACGTCACCATTGAATATATAATAAGGAGAAGAAACTATAGAACTTTTTCCGATTCTATGACAACCGAATTAAAGTCTTTCGACACAAAAGATTCTTTACCTCGAAGTGTTACATTGTCGTCCAGTTTATTAGTCGGTGGTCGGTGAGAGAACGTTCTACCTCGGTACTCCTTCGTTCTAAAGGGGTTCATAAAAACCGTAAACGGAGGGACTTGTTTCACCAGACATACATGAGTTTACTTGAGTAAAGAACAAATGGATCACCCAATTTTACATAAACTGGAAAAGACAATTTTCGTATTCCGAAAGGACCACCAGGTCACCATTTCTTACACGAAACCGTTACGTCCTATGAGTCCAAATTGGAGGCCCAGTCCTTCTAGGGGACCCCTTCCTTTACCGTTGGGTGAGGTCATAAGAACGAAATCTTTAGGGTACCTGTCTCTTCGGACCACTCGATCTCAGGTACCCCAGCGTATCTCATACTGTACTGACTAGTTGATTTGTCGTACATAGGATGGTCCGAGGAGACAGGTACCTTAAAAGGTCCGTTCTCATGACCTCACCTAACGGTAAAGGAAGATGTCCACTAGAATGGTTACGTCCCTAACTTGGACCCAGAGGGAGTGACGTCCGTCTGTGCAATGGAAGACTCGGTGGTCCCTTCGGTGGTTAATCTTTGTATGAATCAATTTTATGGTATCTTTAATTAAAGACCTCTGTTCGTTCTAGTCCAAAGACACCTATTTCCTACCACTCCCTACTCTCTACCAAAACATATCATCTGTCTGTACGTCCTCTGTGTCCGTTCTTAAGTAGTGTTCCTCCGACACCACCCACGTTACATTACAGAACATACCTCGGTCCAGTGGACGAAAGGTTGTAGATACAAGTACTTCGAGAACTCAAAACGGGGAAGGAAGGGGAGAAGGAACGAAAAAGATACCGTAAGGGTTCTCGGGAATCTCGCCACTCTCAGTCAAGACACACCCGTAAAAGGAGGTGGACGTCCGTCAAGATGTTGTCAAAGGTCATCTAAGGACTTTTCTAGATGAGTGACGTCGTGTACGTCAAACCACTGAAGGGCAGAGTCTGAAACGGGTAATCCACTCAGTTCGGTGATCTCTCTTTAGATTTAGACAATGACTCATAACAATCGGGTCAACGACAGGAGAAATGAATAGTATAAAAAAAAAAAACTCATAAAATCTACGTCCCCGGGACCCAGTCTATCGGACCCAAGTCTATTACTACCTCAGGTTAAAGCATAAACAGAAAGACAACAACATCAAGTCAACGAGTGAGAGGAGACTGAGAAACGTTGGGGTACCTGACGTAGTACAGTTGAAGGGACAGGAAATGATAGCGGGTCTCAAACGAGCTTAAGTACAGGAAACTCAGTCACTACCATAGATTTGTAGAGTAGGAGACGACGGGAGAAGAGGAAGACGGGAGATAGAAAGGGTCGTAGACCCAGAAAAGGTTATTCGACCGAGAAACGTAGTCCACCGGTTTCATTACCTGGAAGTCGAAGTCGTAGTCAGGAAGGTTACTTATAAGTCCCAACAAATAGAAATCCAAACTGACCAAACTAGAAGAACGTCAGGTTCACTAAGAGTTCTCAGAAGAGGTCGTGGTGTTAAACTTTAGTAATTAAGAAGTCGTGGGTCTGAAGAAATACCGAGTTGAGAGTGTAGACATGGACTGATGACGTTTTGGTTATCGAAACTGATATACCTGAAGACACCCGTTTCACTACAGAGACGAAAAATTATGTGACGGATCAAAACAGTACCGAAAAGAAGGTTCCTCGTTCGCAGAAAATTAAGATATCGACATCAGTGGTAGACGTCACTAAAACCTCTGATTAGCATCAAAAAACTTAAAACTCAAAATTCCGTCAAAAGAGTGAGAAGAGAAAGTGGAAGTAGTTCTCCGAGAAATCAAGAAGGAGTGAAAGACCCTTCATAAATTCAGAAAACCACTAACAGAGTAAGATTGTAATGTCCGAAAAAAAAAAAGAAAACGTCAGGTCACACAAAAGTAACAAAATAATTAATATATACTTGCCCATGTTAAGTCAAGTTGGAGGGTCTCGTATACCGGTTAATACAACGGGGGTTTCTTTGTATTAATAGGAACTTTTACATAAGATTGTATATACAAACAACAGATGTGGAAAGGTAAGTAAAACTTATAGTTTTTACCAACGATCTTAATGGGATTAACGTGACATTTTAAGTTAATGAGGGAATAAATTCCCTTACAAGAATTTCTTTTGTTCTTCTTAGTTTAGATCGACAATCTTAAAATTTTATAATTATATAAAGATTCACCGTTGAGACAAACATTTCCATATCTATCGAAGTTACGTATATGGTAGGTTGTCTTATAATACGTTTATTGTAAACTGTTTCCTTTTTTTTTTCGAGGACTGTAGTCTTTAAAACACCAGACCGTGTTTATTAGAGTCTCTTTTGACTGAAGGAGACTATGATACTGTTTCACTCTAGTTGTTTGTTCGATGAAATATTAAAACAGGTTTATGTCTGTTTTTGTGCCAGTGGCGACACTTGATTATAAACACAGGGGATGGTTTAAGTATACAACTTTAGGATTGGGGCCACACTGTCAACAGTCTCCACCCACAAACCTCCAAAAGTCCAGGACTCCCACCCCGGGAGTACTTACCCTAGTCACAGGAATATTTTTATACGATCTCTCGAGAGAGGTAGAGAGAAGCGACACATTCCTTGTGTGACTCTTCAGTGACGTCGGGTCTAACTTGTCCCCATAGGGGTCTAGGATTGGTAGGACCGTCACTCTAAAGTCTGAAGGGTCGGAGGTCGAGGTACTGTTTATTCAAAAACAACAAATATTCGGTGGGTCAGAGACCATTTGGCAATATCGTCAGGTTCCACTGTCAGTGACGCTTTAGGTGTCTTGTGGTTCGTGTCGGGAAAACGGTTTAGTTACTGACAATGAAGAATTGGATTTTCATCTCAGTGGGGTCGAAAGGTTGTCGTAGGTTAGATGTTCTTTAGGGAATTGGGAAAAAAGTTACGATTCAGTACGGCATGACAAACGTTGGGGTACCTGATAACGGGCGGTCCGAGGAAACAGGTACCTTAGGAGGTTCGTTGAAGTCTCACCCAACGGTAAAGGAAGAAGTGGGAACTACGAAAGTCAAGTCAAGTCAGCGAGTCAGCACAAGCTGAGAAATACTGGGGTACTTAGCGTCGTGCGGTCCGGAGGGACAGGTAGTGGTAGAGGACCTCAAGTGAGTCTGAGTGCAGGTATCTCAGGCACTACGGTAGGTCGGTAGAGTAGGACCCAGCAAGGGAAGAGGAGGACGGGGGTTAGGGAGGGTCGTAGTCTCAGAAAAGGTTACTCAGTTGAGAAGAGTACTCCACCGGTTTCATGACCTCAAAGTCGAAATCGTATTAAGGAAGGTTTCTTTAGGGTCCCACTGTTATATGTCGGAACTACATGAGGAAAAGGATAAACCTTGGTCAGACAACAGGTACGGGTCAAGATTGACAACGAAGGACTGGACGTATATCTAAAGAGTTCTCCGTCCAGTCCACCAGACCATAAGGGTAGAGAAAGTCTTAAAAGGTGTCAACTAACACTAGGTGTGTCAGTTTCCGAAACCGTATCAGTTATTTCGTCTTTATCTATAAAAAGACCTTGAGAGAACGAAAAAGGTACTAGGTCGTCTACAACCGTTAAACTAGAGACCAAGGAGACGAAAAAGATTTTGGTCGAACTTGTAGACCTTCAAGTGTCAAGTGTATAACGACTTCGGACGGAACCTCTTAAAACTCGTAATGAAATGATCACACACTCTACTCACGTTAACACGCCATCAAACTCGTAAGAAAACGTAACGGAAAAAACCTTGACCTTACTTTTGACTAGAAAAGGTCATGACACCGGTGACGACTCAAAAGGTTTAAACGACCGTATAACTCACTTCGTGAAAGTGTCGTAGTAGAAAGTCCTAAACTTTGTCGAGTTGACCTTAAGGTATTGGGGGTGATCGAAACGAGTGTCACTACGAAAGATTCCGGGCGAACTGAAGTGTAAGGTTCTACAGACCGAGATCTAATCACTCGTGGAGTAGTACTAATAGACCCAACACTTCTAGAAAAAACATGTCAAGAAGACACATAAGAACGGTGAAGAAGAATTATAGAAGACGAAGACAATCCAGGTGGGGAAAGACAGGAAATAACTCGGGTAGAAACGTACTTTACAAGGGAACCATAGAGATTAAAAGAACTTCTTTAGAGATCAGAAAGGGTGAGACAAGAAAAGGAGATAAAGAAACGTAACTACCGACTTCTTCCGAAAGAATAGAGAAGAACGATAAGAAACCTTGAGACGTAAGTCTACAAATATAGAAAGGAAAGGAGGAAACGAAAAACGGAGAGAAGAAAAGTGTCGATAAACATTCCGGAGGGGTCTGTCGGTAAAACGAAAAAACGTAAAGAAAAGGTACCCCTACCAGAACTAGGGACAGAGGACATGTTACAGTACTTGGAGTAAGGTATCAAGTAGTCTGTGAGATAGATAGTCTAGATCTGGGAATTTAGATAAAGAGTGAAGGTGACATATTAGTATTCGCTAAACTAAATACAGTATGGACTTATCAGATCGCCAAAAGGGATGAAAGAAGTTAAATTCAGACTTAAACCGTTATTCCTCAAGTACTAGACTCGGTGTCAGTCGAGTACCAGAACAAAAACAACTGACATATCTCGAAGAGGTAGAAACCGACGTTTCTTATATTAGTTAGACTAAAGCCACAACTGGTAGACCACTACAGGTACACATCTCAGAAGAGAACACAACAACCTTCTCCCACAAACGATACTGGTCACGTAAAAGAACCGTTTTGAGATAATCAGAAACGGGACGAAGTAAGGTGTAAGGTTCCGGTTTAAACGGACAATGAGGTCCACAAAGAACTGAAGGATGAAAACGTAAGGTCAGGGGATATTACTTTTCCTGTAGAAAAAACCCACAATCAAGATTTTCCAGAACATCCAGAAGTATTTTGGCAAGTTGAAGTCAAAGAAGTCGAAATGACCAACCCCGTATCTGAACCTATNAAAAAACGTAAAGAAAAGGTACCCCTACCAGAACTAGGGACAGAGGACATGTTACAGTGCTTGGAGTAAGGTATCAAGTAGTCCGTGAGATAGATAGTCTAGATCCGGGAATTTAGATAAAGAGTGAAGGTGACATATTAGTATTCGCTAAACTAAATCCAGTATGGACTTATCAGATCGCCAAAAGGGATGAAAGAAGTTAAATTCAGACTTAAACCGTTATTCCTCAAGTACTAGACTCGGTGTCAGTCGAGTACCAGAACAAAAACAACTGACATATCTCGAAGAGGTAGAAACCGACGTTTCTTATATTAGGTAGACTAAAACCACAACTGGTAGACCACTACAGGTGCACATCTCAGAAGAGAACACAACAACCTTCTCCCACAAACGATACTGGTCACGTAAAAGAACCGTTTTGAGCTAATCAGAAACGGGACGAAGTAAGGTGTAAGGTTCCGGTTTAAACGGACAATGAGGTCCACAAAGAACTGAAGGATGAAAACGTAAGGTCAGGGGATATTACTTTTCCTGTAGAAAAAACCCACAATCAAGATTTTCCAGAACATCCAGAAGTATTTTGTCAAGTTGAAGTCAAAGAAGTCGAAATGACCAACCCCGTGTCTGAACCTATTGATACTATAACTTACCAAACGGAACCTCTACTTGTCTCTAGTAAGACAGCAAAAACTCTAACGTAGGTTCATGACGTAAAGTCCGAGAAAATAACTGGTATTACCGATGAGGTAAAGAAGACTCCCTAAGGACGGGTGTCATCATCTATATTACCAGTACACTCAATTTAAGTGGGTAAGGTCAGGTAAAATCAAACGACTAAGGATCTTACAGTTGCAAGTGGGAACGGTATAGAACAAACTAGTGAAGGTTAAACGGAACTAAGTACCTGGACTGTAAGTTCCAAGGATACGTTATAACAAGAAATGTTGTAACCTGGAACGAAGATAGTGGTCAGTGTAGGTGTCGACCCATAACAAGAACGAAACCGAGGTAGGGAAGTAAGACAGACCTCAATAAAGAGGTGACTAGAGGTCACCGTATAACCCGTAGATTACTGGACCCTCAAGGAGAAAACCATAGAACTACGAAATGGATTGGTTTTAGATTTATGGTGTCATAAACAAATTGAAATTGTCAAAGAATGACTCAGTCGACGTTTAGAGTTGCCGTATTCGAACGGAATGACGTCGTTCATGACTCTGGATGAATAAGTTGATGTCTATACAAGGACCACCAGAAACGACGACGACGATGACGATCTTCTTCCGTTACCGTGGGGTGAGGTCATGAGAACGGACCTTTTAGGGTACCTACCTCCTCGGACCATCCGACGTCAGGTACCCCAGCGATTCTCAGCCTGTACTGATTCGCTGAAGTGAATCTGAAAAGTGAAAGTACGAAACCTGTTCCTTTACCGTTGAGTGAGGTTATAAAAACGGATCTCTTAGGGTCCCTACCCCCTCGGACCACCCGACGACAGATACAAGAAACTGAAACAAATTTAGAATTTTTATTTTGAATGAACTTTCAGGTATATTAAGAGATCAAAGGGAACTCAGACAAGTCACTTCCATTTTGAAACGTGTTAAAACAGTCGAGAAAGAAAGATGACAACCCCCTTTTTTTTAGTGAGACCTACGAAAGTTCTGAAAAGTGAAGTAGAAATTAAAAGTCTTAAACTTAATACTACACAGTAGAACATCTAAAGAAACCAAAAAGGATAAACTTAAAAGGGTTGAATAACTTAGACACTAACATATATAAAATGTATAAAACCTTTTAAAGTCAGTAATAAAGGAGTCTATGTGAAAATCAAAGTCGGAGAAAGAGGAGAGAAACACCTTAGGACTTTTATTTATACAACCCAGGAAACGATAAGAGAGTGTCCAGGGACTCAGATCCGATGTAAAAACTTCGGGTAAAAGAGATACAACAAGTATACTCCACTTAAGATAACTAGACAGACGTTTAAGTAGGAGACAGTAGAGGTCAGACGATAACTGGGTTAGGTCACTGAAAAAACAAAAGTAATAACGTAAAAAGTCAAGATATTAAAGGTAAACCAAGAAAATATACTGAAGATAAAACAATTACTCTAAAAGATAGAAAAGTAAACAAAAGTCTCCTACACACTATCTAAGACCTTCATGACAACACTACCGACGAAATTTCAGGAACAGTCTATTTGGGTTGTACACTAAATAGAATCACGACAACAGTCGACTAACTAACTAAAAAAAAAGGGTAAGTTCGACACTAAAATAACCAAGACCATACTGTCTGCTTAAAAATAATATAGGACCTATAAATCCTCTAAGACCATAATAAATCTAAAAAAAAAAGGGGTCTAAATCGTGCGTCCAGGATCTGACGAAAAGTCCCGACGTCAAGGTCACTCTCAAACGAAAACTAACATAATTTCCGTAATGAAATAACATAGAGAAACCAAAAACACTACCGAGAACCCGGGACGATCAAGGACGACCACGACGGACTACTTCGTTTTTTCCAGAAGGATCTGGTCTATATCCTAAGTAGAGATGACCCCTTTTCTCAGAGTCTGGGTGTCCCTGGTTTTCCAGAGGGACCCACCCATGAACGACACCTTCCAACGGGGGTAGAGAACCCCTACTTTGTCCCTACAGGGTTCAACACATCAATAGTACCGACCTGAATGAACGGTTGCGGGAAATGGACGGGACCACAGAGATCATTCCATCACCTCGGAGTGAATGTATCTTGGTTTTTCAGAAGAACCCGGTCTGACATCGGTTCCGAGAGAGACGAAAACGGACGGGTGAAACCATAAAGAGTCGTCTCCCCTCGGAGGAGACCGACCAAAGACAACCACTCCCAGGAATAACAGGGTAACAGTTACCGTGACTCAAGTGACTAAACAGTCTCCTCTGAGGATAAGTCGACCTCCATTCTTACCTGGAAGACCTGATCGCTAGTCCTTCACAGTCCGGTCTCAACGGGAGAAGACAACCTAGGTCCCAACATTCTGCAGGATAGTGACACGAGAAGTGGTCGGGACTACCGGATGTAGTCAAGTAGGAGAACGACGGAGAGTCTCAAGAGTAGACCCACAAAGGACCCCAAATATCAACACAAAGTACTTTTCTTCGTGTCTCTTTACCCAGATATAGTAGAGTAAGTCTACTTCAGGGTTACACGGGTTTGCTTAAAACTATTTCCATGTTTTCGTTAAGTTATCTACTCCTTTTCAAAAAGTTGTTTACTACGACCTTGTCAACCTGTAGGTGTCCGATTTTTTTTTTTTTTTGGCTTCTTGTTGTCTTTTGGAGTTGGATTTGGAGTGTGAAATATTTTTTTTTTTTTTTTTTTGGGAGACTTATCTAGCGTATGACTTTACATTTTAACATTTCGTAAATCATATTTTCATCTCCTTTTTTATTACTAGAGTTCGATCTGTATTCAAGAATCCGAACTGTGACTTCCGTTTTAGCTATTCTTTTGTAGTTATTTCACATGTGATGGACTTCATTTTGGTAAATAAAAATTTACTCTTGTTACTGTATTATTTCGTAGGTTGTTCCCTGATCTTGGATCTCATGGATTCCTTTAAGACTATACGTTGACGAATTTTGTGTGTGTGTCTGTGTGTTTTCGTTTTTTTGTTAAGTTGAACCTTTATTCGTTTTGCACATTTCTCTTTCAAGTGACTCTTCCTACATAGTCACCGTTTATTCGTGTACCTTTCAACGGGTTGTAGAAATCGGTAGTCAAGTCGAGTCAAGTCAACGAGTCAACACAGACTGAGAGACACTGGGGTACTTGGTGTCGTGTGGTTCGGAGGGACAGGTAGTGGTTGAGGGTCGCAGGTGAGTTTGAGTACAGGTAACTCAGTCACTACGGTAGGTTGGTAGAGTAAGAGACAGTAGGGGAAGAGAAGGGTAGGAGTTAGGAAGGGTCGTAGTCCCAGAAAAGTTTACTCGAGAAGTGTAGTCCGCCGGTTTCGTATAATCGGTAATCCCTTTACATTTAATTTTGGGGTTTCTCTATTTCGATGTTGCCTAATCTTACCGACTTTACTTTTCACCACTGTTGTAACGGACGAATGTTCCTACGTTTCTGCAACCTATGTGTGTGTAACGACACGTACACACGGTTCAGCGGAGTCAACACAGGTGTAGAACCGTTGGGATGCATAACATCGGGTGGTCCGTTCTTATGACTTCGGTCGTCGGTAAAGGAGGAGATCCCTTAACAAGGTTGGGTCCCTAGTTTGGACACAGAGAATACAGAGGACGTAACCGTCTTCCCAAGAAATGATGGAGGTGGACCCTCCGGGGTATATGTAACAATTGTCCTTAGTTTTTACCACATCCGTGAGACCTTTTATCAACTCGTCTAAGTATATTTTAATTCGTACACTGAGAGTATGGTGGGTCTTTAAGGTACGAACACATAAATAGGGTACTTTCGATGACACGTTATTTTTCGAGTTCGACGATTGTGTGAGTTGTTGTACCCGGACGTCCCTTAATAATACTCATTCTTTTCGATTGCGGGTTTCAAATGTACGATGTATCAAGGAAAATATGTTGTGTAACTTTACTTTTCTAATACCTTTATCTAATAACAACGGTCCCTAACCCCACCCGTCTCCCTCCCTCTGTCCGTCCTGGTATCTTCAAGTTCCCCTTCCTAGGAACACCGATGTCTTGACATAGTTATAAAATATAAAATGATATCAAAACGTTCTACAATGGTATCTTAGCGAGACTGAAGGAGGAATCTTGACGTACAAGATGTAACTAAAGTCAAATTAATTTTTTAGTTCCGGTGCAATAGTGGAGTTAATCACTATTCTCTGTCTAAACACCCTTTTAGGTACATTTATTTTATACACAAATCAGAATAGGAAACCAAATGGTCATACTCGATCAATACGATCGTATACATACGAGTGAATATAAGTACTATGGTAGGACTGACGATCTATCACCACAATCCAAAATTAGACCCTCGACAGAGGTAGTCTTTACATTTTTCACGAACAAAGTCGTTATTAGTCGTAATCATTAATTAATGTAAAAATAAAAGGAATAAAAACGAAAAAGTCTACTGGGGACGAAAAGTCGTAGACCTTTACGTACTCCGTATATATGATCTTAAAAGTTTAAGTAATCTCTTTATCTTTTTACATAAGTCTTTTTTTTTTCTCACCAATCCTCTCTAAAAAAAAAAAAATGATCAAAAGTAACGTATTCGTGTCTGTAGTTCTGAGTTACATACAAACTCCGTTTTACTTACCTTCATTTCTTCGTTCCCTCATTTCCCACCCTACTTTTAGATAATCAGGACTTCACGTACCACACTACTAATACTCGACAAGTCACGTTGGATCTGAAGTGGTTTAGATTATTACGATCTACGGTTTCCGTAGAATACATACATCTTTGTTAATTCACTTAATTTATCTTCAGAATAGAATTATCAATTTAAGATCAATAGTTGTAGAAATAATGAAAAAAAAATTTGTGTAGTTGGTAATACTTAAAATTCGTCGTACCGTTGTCCCGATATCATATACTGGACGTCGAACTCACAGACGGTCTTGATCCATTTCCCGCACAGGAAAGGAATGGAATGATATATGAGTGTCTTCTTTCAAAACTGTAACTTAGTTTATGACCTGGATTGTCCATTTTAAGTAAATAAGGGTTGTAAGATCTTAAGAAGATAAAAAGGAGATTAAAAAACATCGTACGTCATGGAACACAGTTTAAGACGTGTGTATAAAGATGAAATATTTCGTAATATGAAACAATGGAGATTGGATTATAGTTTTTGTTCGTGATCTCACCGTACAATATTTACCACCGAAGTATAAGAACATTCCTTTCTATAAATAAAGTTTGGTTGAATATACTTTAAGATCACTCACAGTCAATAATAAACATGGACCTAAATCTCAAATACTTTTATTTACAGTTCTCCCGAACACCAAAGCACTAAGTCAGGAGACAAGGCCCTTTCAAAGTGAAAGAAGATGGAAAAATAGTTATCACGGAGGAACGGTTTTGAGCACAGTGCACTATATACGGGTCGGAGACCCTGAGTCTTAATTTAAGAGTCGTTTAGACCCAGAAAGAGAGTATTTGTGGTACAGGGAGGAGTACGAAAAAGAGATAGACTAGCGGAGAGAGGGAAGGAAATAAAAAGAACAAAGAGAAAACAAGGGGGAAAAGAGAATGGAGAGGGTAAGGAAGGAGGAGTGAAACGTTTTACACCGTATAAAGAGTCTAAAGACCATTCAAATAACAAAGATTCATTCAAGTAATAAAGAATATTGAACCTTATCCTTCTATTCCGTTACTCTGTTCATCTCTCAAAAATGTTGGGTACACTCACTACAATATTGTTATAATAGTCGAGAGGGTTATTTAGGTCGTATTGAGAGAGAGGTACCGGAATATCCGGGTAACGAGCTATCCCTTTCATTATTTAGAAAGACTACGAGAACTGACGACGTGAAAGTCAAACCCGCGGACTAAATAGTGTGTCTCCACTATTATGCGTAAACCTGCCTGTCAAGTGTTCGTCGAATTTTATGCGGCTCCGCAAGGTCACGCATACGATGTGTTTACTTTCAGCCCCTATTGACGTTGAGAACATAAAAAGTGAAGACTAACAAAGGAAAATACTACCGACAACTCTCGGAGGGGTCTATACTCTTCAAGTTTAGACTTTACTCTCTCTGGGGCTCCTACCCCTGAAGCCCCTTCTACCTCTTCGTTCGCACAGTCGTGTGAATTCAATACGGACGTCGAATAAAACGAAGGTCAGTCGGGGGTAGACCCCACCGGTCCTAACCGTCACCAACAGTTCCGTTGACCAAGGACATGGTCCGATAGAGAAGATCGTCGCGTAGTGACACTTGGTCCTGGATCCGTCCTGGGTCCACCTTACTTCTGGCGTCCTAAAAGTCTCCAAGTGGACCCACACAGTCCACCATGTCGGTCACTGGTGTCACGTAGGAAGTACCTACGAATACCGGTGACACGGGTACACTGACATCCCTACCACGTCCCGTTCTTGGACGATTGGTGTAGTAGACAAAAAAAAAACAAAGTTTGCGATTTGAAAAATGAAACACAACCTCATATCCGCTAAACCGACACCGCGATCACCACTTCTTGGGTGGACGGTCACTTCTTCTGTATTCTCTGCACCCAAGTTAGGGACCAAGTCTTGTAGGGGACCTCCTCCCGTACCGTTCCGTGAGGTCATAAGAACGGACCTCTTAGGGTACCTGTGTCCTCGGACCGTCCAATATCGGGTATCCCAGCGTTTCTGCACCTGTGTTGACTTCCCTGAATCGTGTTCCATGTGTATCTGTTGGGTGTAGTAGATAAACCGGTGTCCATACTGAGAGGAGAGACTCCTCAAAAGATGGTAGAAGACTAAAACACAAACTTTAAGATTTGTACGTGAAAGGTACACTTTGAAACACAGACGGAAAAAAGGAGTGTTCTTCATTTTACGTGTTACGAGGGAATAGAAACAGAAGTCGCGATGAACGAGTCAAGTCAAGTCAGGGAGTCAGCACAGACTGAGAAACGCTGGGGTACCTGACGTCGTGCGGACAGATAGACATCCGAAGGGACAGATAGTGGTTGAGGACTTCGAACGAGTCTGAGTACAGGCAACTTAGCCACTACGGTAGGTTGGTAGAGTATTACAGCAAGGGAAGAGAAGGACGGAAGTTAGAAAAGGTCGTATCCCAGAAAAGGTCACTCAGTCAAGAAGTGTAGTCCATCGGTTTCATAACCTCGAAGGTGAAGTGTATTCAGGAAGGTCACTCATAAATCCTGACTAAAGGAGATCCTAACTTACTAAACTAGAGGAACATCAGGTTCCCTGAGAGTTCTCAGAAGAGGTCGTGGTGTCAAGTTTTCGTAGACAAGAAGTCGTGAGTCGAAAGAAATATCAGGTTGATAGTGTAGGTATGTACTGTTGATCTTTTTGGTATCGGAACTGATCTACCTGGAAAGAATCTTTTCGTTATAGAGACGAAAAACTATACGACAGATCCAACCAGTATCGAAAAGAAGGTTCCTCGTCCGTAGAAAATAAAAGTACCGACATCAATGGTAGACGTCACTAAAACCTCGGGTTCTTTTATTTCAGAGAATGACAAAGACAACAAAGGTGTGGATAAATGGTACTTCACTACCCTGGTCTACGGTACTAGAATTAAAAGACTTACAACTCGAAATCCGGTTAAAAGAGTGAGAGGAGAAAGTGAAAGTAGTTGTCCGATAAATCAAGAAGAAGTGAAAGACGGCGTTCCCACCACAGTAGACGCATCGACTCCAATAACTATAAAGAGAGCCGTTAGAACTAAGGTCGAAGACGAAGTAGGTCGGGTCGTCCCACTGTTATATGTCGGAATTACATGAGGAAAGGGTTAAACCTTGGTCAGACAAGGTACAGGTTAAGATTGACAACGAAGAACTGGACGTATGTCCAAAGAGTCCTCCGTCCAGTCCACCAGACCATATGGGTAGAGAACTTATTAAAAAGTGTAAAAGAACACTAGGTGTGTCAGTTTCAGAAACCGTATCAGTTATTTCGTCTTTATTTACAAAAAGACCCTGAGAACGAAAATGTTACTAAGTTGTCTACAACCGTTAAACTAGAGACCAAGGAGACGGAAAAGATTTAGGTCGAACTTGTAGACCTTCAAGTACCAAGTACATGACAACTTCGGACTGAACCTCTTAAAACTCGTAATGAAACGATTGCACACGAGGACGACAACGATTCAGCCAAGTCAGTACAGGCTGAGACACGTTGGGGTATCTGTCGTCGGGTGGTCCGAGGAGACAGGGACCCTAACTGAGACACACTGGGGTATCTGTCGTCGGGTGGCCCGAGGTGACAGGGACCCTAAGAGGTCCGTTCTTATCATCTCAACCAGCGGTCAAGGAAGAGGTTGCGTACGTACGTACGATTCAACGAAGTCAACACAAACTGAGACACGCTGGGACACCTGTCGTCGGGTGGTCCGAGGAGACAGGTACCTTAAGAGATCCGTTCTTATGACCTCACCCAACGGTAAAGGACGAGGTCGATTAGACACTCTACTCACGTTAATACTCCATCAAACTCATAAGAAACCGTAACGGAAAGAAACCCTCACTTTACTTTTGACTGGAAAAGGTCAGGACACCGGTGACGACTCAAAAGGTTTAAACAACCGTATAACTCCCGTCGTGAAGGTGTCGTAGTAGAAAATCCTAAACTTTATCGAGTTGACCTTAAGGTAGTGGAGGTGATCGAAACAAGCATCACTACGAAAGATTCCGGGTGAACGGAAGTGTAAGGTCCTACAAACTGAGATCCACTCACTAGTACGGTAGAACTAATAGACCCAGTACTTCTAGAAAAAATATATTAAGAAGACACATAAGAACGGTGGAGAAGAATTATAGAAGACGAAGACAATCCAGGTATGGTAAAGACAGGAAATGACCGTATAGAAACACCCTTTAGTTAAAAAGAGAGAAAAAAGTACGAAGCAAATAAAACTAATCTTGACATTATGAATCATGGAAACGATGACGAAGAATTGGGAAATATTCTGTAAAAACTATTCTAGAAAATTTACATTAAAACATTAAATTCTGTCATCTTGTAAAACAATCTACTGTAAAATTCACTTTATATTAGAACACAAAAGGTACTATTAATGAAGAACCAAGTTTCTATTGTAACGTTTGTAAAAACAAACTCTTACAATGTAGTTACGTAAGAAATTTGATAAGGGAACCATAAATAAGGGAACTTTCACTTTAGTCTTCCACAATCAGTGAACCAACACAGACTGGAAAACGCTGAAGTACCTGACATCGGGTAGTCCGAGGAGACAGGTACCCTAATAGGTCCGTTCTTATGACCTCACCGGTACGGGAGGACTCCGTTAGAAAGGTGGGGTCCCTAACTTGGGTCCAGAGAACGTAACTTTCGTCTAAGAAATGACGGACTTGGTCTCTTCGAGTAAATAAGGGAATCCCTGTGTATGGTATCGTAAAATAATTTTTATATTCCCAATTCCCAATTATGGGTGATACAAACAAGTTAAAGGTTTCATTGAATGACGTAGTTACGTAATCCATTACATCTTTACAAGGTCGAGAAATTCGTTCCACTTTTCTGTCGGAAGACTTACCCTCTTTTATTATCGTTTACTTCGTTGACTGTTTGTTGATTAGAGTTTTTGTATGTTTGTTGAAGACGTCGAGTTAAGGTCTTTTTATTTGCTGGGTTAGTTTTTTACCCGGTTTCTTGATTTATCTGTAAAGAGGTTTCTTCTGTATGTCTACCGATTGTTTGTGTACTTTTCTACGAGTTGTAGTGAGTAATAATCTCTTTACGTTTAGTTTTGGTGTTACTCCATGGTGAAGTGTGGTCAGTCTTACCGACGCTAGGTTTTTAGACGTTCGTTATTTACGACCTCTCCCACACCTCTTTTCCCTTGGGAGGATGTGACAACCACCCTTACGTTTGATCATGTCGGTGATACCTCTTGTCACACCTCTAAGGAATTTTTTAACGTTTATCTTGATGGAATACTGGGTCGTTAGGGTGACGACCCGTATGTGTGGCTCCTTTGGTCTTAACTTTCTCTGTGTACATGGGGTTACAAGTAGCGTCGTGACAAATATTATCGGTCCTGTACCTTTGTTGGATCTACAGGTAGTCGTCTACTTACCTATTCTTTCGACACCATGTATATGTGTTACCTCATAATGAGTCGGCAATTTTTCTTAAGTAAACTTAGTCAAGACTACTCTACCTACTTTGACCTCGGCTAATATGTCTCACTTCATTCGGTCTTTCTTTTTGTGGTTATGTCATATGATTGTGTATATATACCTTAAATCCTTCTACCGTTACTGCTGGGACATACGTTCTGTCCTTTTTTCTGTGTCTACACATATTGCCTGAAAACCTGAGTCTCCCTCTCCCTCTCCCACCCTACTAAACCCTCTTACCGTAAGATTGTACATATGATAGTACATTCTTAACTTAGCGGTCAGATACAGACTGCGTCCTATGTCGTACGAACCCCGACCACGTACCCCTACTGGGTCTCTCTACAATACCCCTCCCTCCACCCTCCCCCCAAGTACAAACCCTTGCGTACATTCTTAATTTCTAAAATTTTAATTTTTTTTTATTTTTTATTTTGTAAAATTTAGAATTTTTTTATATATATATATTCCCAATTATGGGTGATACAAACAAGTTAAAGGTTTCATTGAATGACGTAGTTACGTAATCCATTACATCTTTACAAGGTCGAGAAATAGTTAATTTTTATTCGAGTCCTATGACGTCCGGTCGAAACCCCCCGGAGAATGCAAAGACGTACGAGTAGGAGGTATAACCTACAGGAACTGGACGTTACCACGGGTGAGAGAAGGGTACGGGTAGTTAAGGAACAGATCGTTCGTTAGATAAGTGGGAAGTTTATATTAATCGGGAAAGAATCCTTTTTTTTTATGGGTAACCAAGTCAAGTCAGCAAGTCATTACAGACTGAGAAACACTGGGGTCCCTGACGTCGTGTGGTCCGAAGAGACAGGTAATGGTTGAGGGTCTCAAATGGGTTTGAGTACAAGTAACTCAGCCACTACGGTAGGTTGGTAGAGTAGTAGACAGTAGGGGAAGAGGAGGACGGGCGTTAGAAAGGGTCGTAGTCCCAGAAAAGTTTACTCAGTCGAGAAACATAGTCCACCGGTTTCATAACCTCACAGTCGAAGTTGTAGTCAGGGGTAATAAAATAGAATTATTATTAAATGTAAAGAACCATTTTGAAGATTAAAACATGAATGTGTAAATAACCAAATAAAATAAGTAACTCAGTGATTTAAATAACTGAAAAATGATAAAACACCAAGTAGACTCATGACTATTTATTCTACCACTTGTCTGTCCGTCGGAGGACGAGAGAACCTTAAGTGTAAGGTTGCCCTCTCGTCTATTACTTGATTGGTTATTGAGAAGGACACTGACACCGGTACACCTCCACTACACCCAAAGGTAACACAAATATTGATACACCAAAACTTTCAAGGGTCACCAAAAATTATTTTAACCCAAACATCAAATTAAAGTCTTTTCAGTCGAAGAAGATAGTGATAAGTTTTGTAGGGACATTTCCACATTTCCACATTTATATACTGTCATTTCTTAGGAGGACGTTACGCCCTCTGGACCCAAGTCAGGAACTCAACCCTTCTAGGGGACCTCCTTTCGTACCTTTGGGTGAGGTCGTAAGGACGGACCTCTTAGAGGTAGCTGTCACCTCGGATCTCCCGATGTCAGTATCCCAGCGTTTCTCAGTCTGTGTCGACTCCTGATTCTATCATGTAGTGTATATGTATGTATATATATATATACAATATATATATTGTATACTCCGAAGCGACCACCGAGTCTGTCATTTCGCAGACGGACGTTACACCCTCTGGGTCCAAGTCAAGGACCTAACCCTTCTAGTGGACCTCTTCCTTTACCGTTAGGTGAGGTCGTGAAAACGGACGTTTTAGGGTACCTGCCTCCTCGGACTATCCTACGTCAGGTGCCCCAGCGTTTACTTTTGAAAATAAGGTATGTGACAAACTTACCTTAGATTTAGACCAAAACAATGGATTTAATGTCAAAATGAAGTAAAAATACCTCATGTCAACAAAATGTTATAACACAATCAAAGTCGTTTCACTTAGTCGATATGTATATGGATATAGGGGAGAAAATACCTAAAAGAAGGGTAAATCAAGTGATGTCTAACTCAAGGACTCGATGTACCATCCAAGAGTGACCAATAGACAAAATATGTTCATAGTTATCGTAAATACACAGTTAGGGTTACAGGGTAAAGTGAAGTGTGGAAGAGGAAACGGGCGAACTTCAGGTATGCAAACAAAACAGACACAGAGATAAAGGGTAAACGTCTATTCTAACTTTCGCAATTGTCCGTCTGTCCGGCCTCCAGGGGTTCTCCGTCCTCATTTACTACACGGTCACCGTCTGACTAAAAGGCGGAAGAGACAACTGTTGTAGACCAAGACGGACTTGAATTGAAAAGACTTTGGAGGTCGATTGGTTACGCAAAAAGAATACCTTTATAAAAAGAATTCGATACAACTACTTTGATACATAAACGAAACCTTAGAGAGAAAGAAGTTTAACCAAGGCGGATTCTGATTTAAAAAAAGAAGAGAGTTTGGAACCTGACTTTTACGAAGTTGTTTGGTCATACGCACAGTAAAATACCGGTCCCTACTGTGCGGAACATGGTAAGAGAGAGTTTTTACGTAGAACACCCTCTCCTCGGACCACTTTGAGGGAGTCGGACCTCCAGAGAGAGTGGACTAATCGTCGAACAATCGTCTGTATTTTGTAGAACGATTTTTGCTCGTTCCCCCGTGAGAAAGACAGGGGAAGACTACAGATGCAGTCTTTGAAAGGGATAGAGAAATATGAAATTATTTTGATACGATGTGTTTTTCGAGACTCACCAGTTCGGAACAGAGATCGGGGCCTAGTTTTAGGAGAGGAGACCTCCAGTGTTTAGACCGTGTCGTGTGTCCAGTGTCGGTCGGTGTTGGAAAGTTCTAGTAGGTATGGTAAAAAAGATTGTGAGAACTCTCTGGGAACCTGTTGTTCCTTGAGTTTGGTCAGTTAGGGTTTCTTTTGGTTGTGACTTATAAATAATCTTTCTGACTACGACTTCGAGGTTATGAAACCGGTGGAGTACGTTTCTCGGTTGAGGAACCTTTTCTGGGACTACGACCCTTTCTAACTTCCGTCCTCCTCTTCTTCCTTGTCTTCTACTCAACCAACCTATCTTAGTGACTGAGTGACCTGTACTCAAACTTGTTTAAGACCCTCTATCACTTCCTGTCCCTTCGGACCACACGACACCAGGGACCCCACCGTTTCTCAGTCTGTCCTGAATCACTGACTTCTCTTTGTAGGGTAAAAGATCTAAGGTGTATGTTGAGGTACCTATACTCAAAGTCATTTGAGGTCCTCAACCACTACTTGTCCCTTCGGACTGCACGACGTCAAGTTCCCCAACGTTTCTCGACCCGTGATGACTCACTGACTTGACTGACTGACTGACTGTTTGTACACAATTATATACTACAAAACAGAAAGACTGAGTGAAGTGAGACACACTGTCAGAGATCCAGGAAAGTGTGTCGTCAGAGGACTGATCTAGTCGGAAGAAGGACCTATGATGCCCCCCGCCCCCCGCCTGTCGAGTCCGACGTCGTCGTCGTTACTGCGGTTCGACAGACTAATATAGCCCTAACGTTACCTAAGAAGGTGTCCGAACAAGAAAACAAAACAAAACAAAAGTTGGGAGTCGATAAATGTTTAACTTTAATGTACCGTACGTATTAATTCTACAACGATTACTAACATCGTTACTTTAATTTTTCTACAAACGAGGAACCTTCCTGTCAATACTGGTTGGATCTGTCGTATAATTTTTCGTCTCTGTAATGAAACGGTTGTTTCCAGGTAGATCAGTTCCAATACCAAAAAGGTCATCAGTGAATACCTACACTCTCAACCTGATATTTCGATCGACTCACGGCTTCTTAACTACGAAAACTTGACACCACAACCTCTTCTGAGAACTCTCAGGGAACCTGACGTTCCTGTAGGTCGGTCAGGTAGGATTTCCTCTAGTCAGGACTTACAAGTAACCTTTCTGACTACAACTTCGACTTTGAGGTTAGGAAATCGGTGGACTACGTTTCTCGACTGAGCAAACTTTTCTGGGACTACGACCCTTTCTAACTCCCGTCCTCCTCTTCCCCTACTGTCTCCTATTCTACCAACCTACCGTAGTGGCTGAGTTACTTGTACTCAAACCCATTTGAGACCCTCAACCACTACCTGTCTCTCCGGATTGCACGACGTCAAGTTCCACAACATTTCTCAACCTGTTCTGACTCGTTGACTTGACTTGACTTAACTTAAGTTTAGTCAATCTTAAATGTCACTCGTTTGGACTTGTATGTTCCTTGAGAAGATGAATGGTAATGATTACCTGTAAAGAGTGATCATTTCGACAGTCAATTTGAGTCCCGTCTCTCAACAAAAGTAACTCACTTTTACGAAGAGTCGTCCTGTCGGGACACCTACGTACCCCGAGACTTTAATGTCGGAACGAGGTTTGAAATATGGACTACGTCCCTTGCGTGTATTTTTCTAGACCCTCGACTTAAGGGTCTGTTGAAATTCCAACAAATCTGATTGAACTGTTAAGATTGAAGTAGTGAAGATGTTTAAAATATAGAATTGATTGAAGAACTAGAAAAGTGAACTCGATAATGTGTATAATAATTATATAAAATGTCCTCGACAGACCTTTCTTAGTCATACGTTAGAACACAAGCCTGAAATCTTTTCCTTAGACTCAACCTCTATTCAAATAGAAGAGTCTGAAAATGAACTCGTTTATGTTTAACCTCTTTTGAACGGGTACCGGGAAATTTTTCGACCAAGTAAACAGTATACTGGGTTGTTAATTTCACTGACACCACGTCAAATGTCAAGACTGGTGAGTACATCGTAAAGGAACCACGAATGGCAGTTCGACTCAGTTTGTTGGGAAGTGTCTGCGTAAGAGACGGGTAAAAGGACACCGTGGGTGCAGGGAGACGGCAATCATTAGGTCGGTCTCGATTCGTGCAATAGAGCCGTGACAGATATATCCGTAAAAACGTTGAAGAAACGTCAATAAGAGTCTCGTTATCCGTGTTATCATTTACCGCTGAGGACGTCTTATGACTACTGACCTTAAGGTATTTACTGACTCAGAATATAGGGTGATCGACGGGGCGAGAAGAGTCGTCTGTATCTTCGACACAACTGGAACTACAGTAGACACTTAGCGAAGGACGAACTGAAGGTCTCGTGAGACTGAGATGGGAGGGAGACACTGATAAGACAACGACCAAGGTGAAGTAGACGGATAGAAAGGTGCACTGACAAAGGACTCGAGACGGGTACCCGTCCCAATCGTCCGAAAGTACTCAGTCCCTACCGTGCAACCCAGTCACTTCTTCCTGTTTCAGACCCTAGGTCCTTTCTGACGGAAACAACGAGGGGGGTCAGTCGTTATTTACTATCTTGAAGGTTCAACGGAAAGCAGGGGTGCGTGGTGGACAACGGTAGAACAGATACAATTATAGATAATCCTATTTTCATATTAATATACTAACACGATCCTATCTATCAAAGTTCTTATCTTTGTCAGAGAAAGAAAAAAGGAAAAATTGAGGTAAGTCAAGTCAGCGCTGGGGTTCTTAGCGTCGTGCGGTCCGGAGGAACAGGTAGTGGTTGAGGGTCTCAAGTGAGTCTAAGTGCAGGTAGCTCAGCCACTACGGTAGGTCGGTAGAGTAGGAGACAGCAGGGGAAGAGGAGGACGGAGGTTAGGGAGGGTCGTAGTCTCAGAAAAGGTTACTCGGTTGAGAAGCGTACTCCACCGGTTTCATGACCTCAAAGTCGAAATCGTAGTAAGGGAGGTTTCTTTAGGGTCCCGACCAGAGGAAGTCTTACCTGACCAACCTAGAGGAACGTCAGGTTCCCTGGAAGTTCTCAGAAGAGGTTGTGGTGTCAAGTTTTCGTGGTTAAAAAGCTGCGAGTCGAAAGAAGTGTCAGGTTGAGAGTGTAGGTATGTACTGGTGTCCTTTTTGGTATCGGAACTGATCTGTCTGGAAACAACCGTTTCATTACAGAGACGAGAAGTTATACGATAGATTCAACCAGTATTGAAAAGAAGGTTCCTCATTCGTAGAAAATTAAAGTACCGACATTAGTGGTAGACGTCACTAAAACCTCGGGTTTTTTATTTCAGACTGTGACAAAGGTGACGAAGGGGTAGTTAAAGGGTACTTCACTACCCTGGGCTACGGTACTAGAAGCAAAAGACTTACAACTCGAAATTCGGTTGAAAAAGTGAGAGGAGAAAATGAAAGTAGTTCTCCGAAAAATCAAGGAGAAGTGAAAGACGGTATTCCCACCACAGTAGACGTATAGACTCAAATAACTATGCAGAGGGCCGTTAGGACTAAGGTCGAACACGAAGAAGGTCAGGTCGCAAAGAGTACTACATGAGACTTATCTTCAATTCATTTGTCCCACTGTTATATGTCGGAACTGTATGAGGAAAAGGATAAACCTTGGTCAGACAAAAGGTACGGGTCAAAATTGACAACGAAGGACTGGACGTATATCCAAAGAGTTCTCCGTCCAATCCACCAGACCATAAGGGTAGAGAAAGTCTTAAAAGGTGTCAAATAACACTAGGTGTATCAGTTTCCGAAACTGTATCAGTTATTTCGTCTTTATCTACAAAAAGACCTTGAGAGAACGAAAAAGTTATTAGGTCGTGTGCGTTAGTTTTTACTATACTTATTACCATCTGAAAAAGAACACACTTCTCAACACTATTATCATTAGGTCACCGTAAAATGAAACTGTGCATGTGTAAATGTAGAACTTTATAATGTCTCATTTCGAGGAGTTAAGACGGAAAGGTATCAACAAACCGATGACTCAGATTTTCATCGGTGAAGTCAAATTCTCACAAATGAAACGTCGTCTCAAATCGGATTCTACGTCAACAGAACTTATGGTTTCTCCACTTCCTTTGGACCGTAAAATGTGTAGGGACTTGACCTTTATTCTGCGGTTCACAGAGACGTGTCAAAGTGGAACGGAATGAGGAGGTTTGATTTTAAGTACATTGGAGTGGGCTAAATGGAAGGGTTTATCGTCTGAGTTTCATCCTCAACGTCGGGAACCGGTAAATTGTCACTCTCTCCATATGTACACGGGAAGATAGATGATTTTTATCTACAGACATTGTGTTCGAACAGACGTAATTGTCGTAGAGGTGACTGACGTAACTGATCGAATATTACACCCATTAATTAGTGTCACCAATACGTGACTTTGACACGTCCAACTGTCGGACCCCATCTCAGAACAGAGACGGTAACTGGTCGACGCATTATAAACGTCTGAAGAATTGGAGAAGATTAGAGTCATAGTAGTGAACATTGAACCTCTTATATTGTCACGTATTGAACCTTCGACGACTTTTCCAATGTACTCTGTTACGTACATATTGGGAGTCATGTCAATCGTCGTGTCTAGTGAGTTGTACAGTTGACAGTAAATTAACAGGAAAAACAGTACGAATAGTTCATTAGAACGTATGAACTCATCAAAAATTTATGTTCGACGTTAGTGTTAACTTTTTTACAATGTGTTTTATCTTTTCTTTTATAGGACGGAATTTGTTACTAACAGAGGAGTCATTGCCTATAGAGTTACCGATCTGACAAAGGAAGTCACGGGTTCTGTGATAGAGTCACTACTTATACATACACCAGTTAGCGAGCCGGTACAGTTTCGGGAACACTTGGGTACCTTATGTCGGGTGTTCCGACCTTAAAAGATCCGTTTTTATGATCTCACCCAACGGTAAAGGATGAGGTCCCATAGAAGGGCTGGATCCCTAGTTCGGACACAGAGAACGTAGAGGCCGTAATCATCCACCTAAGAAATGGTGACCGACAGAGCCACCGTACAATTATGAAAAGAAAAGGCAAGAACAAGAGTAGAGAGGGTTGGAGTCTGTATGGATTACTCCTCGTCAACCCCCTTTCTTCTTGAAGAGGAATTAAAATAGAGGTGTAATTGAAGGCTCAATACACTTTAGTAAAAGACGATAACAAGAATGTTTCGTAGGTACTGAAGATTCTTTCCTTTGACTGAAAATAAAATAATTTGAGGAGAATTTGAAATAAAAGAGGTTGATAGAAGATAAACTAAAACCTTTTTCAGTAGAGGTTGTAGCAAATCTACTAAATCTCCTGTGGTAGTTCCACGAATACTCCTACGTTTCTAATGAGTACTTACCGTATTTTAGTAACTTTTACTCTACACATTAAAACGGACTTGGTGACATATACAAGAGAAATCCATTATAAAGAGAGGTGTAAACTAAAGAAAAGTCTACAAACTCATGATGGGGGAGGTTGAAATAACTACTTAATAATCGTTGTATCAACAAGTGTAATTTCACGTGTTACACTATATAAAAATTTCCCCTCATCTTATATGGTGAAGTTTTATACGAAAAAACCGAAATACTAATAAAATTTCTTTGTCGTCCTCTTCGACACTTTTTACTTATACAATGGAAACATTCTCTGTAAAGGTAATGATTCATCGTTAATGGGGTGTTAGGATGGGTTGTGGAAAACAGAAATCGACCTTTATAATGAATACTACCACTGATCTGGTAAAGTCCCTCAATAAGGTAAAAAGACCCATAGAGGGTATATGTGTCCTCCATATGTACAATAATTTCAAGAAAAACAAAAAGAGGACAAATAGAAAAAAATATCACTTACAGAGTCAGTTCTAGGATCATCCTGTCTCTCTTTTAGTAAGAGACGTGAACTATGAAAACCCCAAGAAACCACCGAGTCTACCATCTCTTAGACTGACGTTAAGTCCTCAGGACCGAAACTAAGGACCCAACTCCTCTAGGGGACCTCTTCCCTTCCTGAGATGTGAGGTCATAAGAACGGACCTCTTAAGGCACCTGTATCCTCGGACCTCTCGATGTCAGGTACACCAACGTCCCTTAACCTGTGCTGACTGACTGAAAGTGAAAGAAATATGAAAATTACTGATTAGATAACCGAGACTCAAAACCTCTGAGACTGTTTGCAAAAGACTCTTCCCTTTATTCTAATTTCGTCCAGATCTTTATTTTGTGGACCTTTAAACTTAAAGTCACAATACGATTAAATGGTATAAACGAAGAGTAGTCACAAAAAAGGGATCTTTAATAAGTCGGAGAGGGTCCCGTTAGGATATTGTTTATAGCACCCCAGAAGTACTAATAAGAAGGAAAACTTAACAGAACCGTAAAATAGTTTTTAGTTAACTGATACCTACATTCCCAAATAAAGATCTGAGAGTTAATATAGGTAACCAAATATACAGACAAGAATACGATTATGGGGTAAAAGAACTACCGATATCGAAATATCATTCAAAAAATTAACCTTTCACACTCAAGAGGCTAAAACAATAAAAGGCTCTAACAAACAGATAAGTCTAAGGAAACGTAAAGGTTTGTTTAAAATCTATACGAACAGTTAAAGACATTTTTACGGTCGACCTAACCCATCCCTAACGTAACTTAGACAACTAGTTAACCCCTTCATAATTCAGGAGACTAGGTACTTGTACCCTATCAAAAGGGAAATAAATCCAAAAGAAACAAAGTTGTTATAAAAGATCAAAAGTCTTATATTCAAGACATAAGGAAAACAATTTATACAAAGATTTTTAAAATTAAAACTAATATAATATCTACCTGAAAAGGAGTTAAAGTAAAAGTGTGACAGGTAACGTTGATCGTTTTGTAACCACATATTAGGAAAAAGATACAGTGACATAAACCAAACAATCGTAAAACGACTCTCAAAGACACTGATATAAGTATTGTCTATAAACTTACATCAAAAGAAAAGAAGACTACAGACTGACCAAAACCATAGTCGACAATAAGGGAAACTTCATTTTTTTTACCTCCTCTACCCTCAACTCTCAAGGGAATTTATTATTTTCTTTCTATAAACTATCTAGACCTTTATTTTCTCACTACACATTTACAATCACGATAAAAAGGATGACTTTTAAGTAATCTCATTTACCCGGAAGAAGTTTAACAGTACTCAATGAAACACATAAAGGTCAGAGGAAAGGTGGTCCTACAGACGTCGTTCGACACTAAACCTTTTTGTCGAAATCTCACCACGTGAGTGGGTTAGAAGACCCGTATACCATTTATTATGAAAGGAGAACCTATATATAGTGACATTCTTGAGAATACGGTGGAAAAAGAAAGAAAGAGAAGGAGAATGGAGAGAGGAAGGGAAATAGGAAAGAAAAAGAGAAAATATAGGAAGGAGGAAGGGAGGAAGAAAGAAAGATGCACCAATCAATTTTTTTATCGTCGGTTTATGAGGTAACAAGAAAGATGACAAGGCAACGATTCAGAACAGGCAGAGACACTTGAGTATCTGACGTCGTGTAGTCCGAAGGATAGGAAGTCAGAGAGGGTTTCAAACGAGTCTAAGTACGCGTAACTCAGACACTATGGTCTCACTGCACTGTTTGACTAATAAACATTACGATAAAATTTTAAGAGAGTAGTAAATGAACTTTGTGTACTAAGAATCGGTTTTACATAAAATACAAATGATAATAAACGTACTTAAAAAGAAATGAATTTCCGTAATGACTCCTAGGACAATCTATTAGGGTATTAACAGTGTTTGTAATTTTTATCCTTCGTATTATGAATCCTACCCACATTGATTTTAGAGATTCTCGTTGACACGTTACTCTTCGTGACGAGGATAGGTCAAGAGAGTCTAAATGAGAAATCTAATTTATTGAAGGAGGAGTCTCTTCGACTCGAAGATTACTTTGTAGGTACTTTTGGTTAAGTCGGAAATGAATTAGTTGATGAACTTTTATTCTTGTGGACTTTAAAATTAATACTTTCTTGACTAAGTCAAGTCAAGTTAGTGAGTCAGTACAGGCTGAGAAACGTTGGGATACTTGGCGTCGTGTGGTCCGGAGGGACAGGTAGTGATTGAGGACCTCAAGTGAGCCTGAGTGTAGGTAGCTCAGTCACTATGGTAGGTCGGTAGAGTAGGAGACAGCAGGGGAAGAGGAGGACGGAGGTTACGGAGGGTAGTAGTTTCAGAAAAGGTTACTCAGTTGAGAAATGTACTCCACCGGTTTCATGACATCAAAGTCGAAGTCGTAGTAAGAGAGGTTTCTTTAGGATCCCGACTAGAGGAAGTCTTACCTGACCAACCTAGAGGAACTTCAGGTTCCCTGAGAGTTCTCAGAAGAGGTTGTGGTGTCAAGTTTTCGTAGTTAAGAAACCGCGAGTCGGAAGAAGTGTCAGGTTGAGAGTGTAGGTATGTACTGATGACCTTTTTGGTATCGGAACTGATCTACCTGGAAACGACCGTTTCATTACAGAGACGAAAACTTATGCGATAGATCCAACCAGTATTGAAAAGAAGGTTCCTCATTCGCAGAAAATTAAAGTACCGACGTTAGTGGTAGACGTGACTAAAACCTTGGGGTTTTTTATTTCAGCCTGTGACAGAGGTGACAAAGAGGTAGTTAAAGGGTACCTCACTACCCTGGTCTACGGTACTAAAAGTAAAAGACTTACAACTCGAAATTCGGTTGAACAAGTGAGAGGAGAAAGTGAAAGTAGTTGTCCGAAAATCAAGGAGAAGTGAAAGACGGTATTCCCACCACAGTAGACGTATGGACTCCAATAATTATACAGAGGGTCGTTAGAACTAAGGTCGAAGACGAAGAAGGACGGGTCGTAAAGAGTACTACATGAGACGTATATTCAATTTATTCGTCCCACTGTTATATGTCGGAACTACATGAGGAAAAGGATAAACCTTGGTCAGACAACAAGGTACAGGTCAAGACTGACAACGAAGGACTGGACGTATATCCAAAGAGTTCTCCGTCCAGTCCACCAGACCATAAGGGAAGAGAAAGTCTTAAAAGGTCAAATAACACTAGGTGTGTCAGTTTTCGAAACCGTATCAGTTATTTCGTCTTCATCTACAAAAAGACCTTGAGAGAACGAAAAAGTTACTAGGTGGCCTACAAGTAACTTCTGGTTTATTTTTAGTTATACTTCTTTTACGTCAAAAGTGAAAGGAACACCCAACTACGATCATCATTCTTACCATCAGTGAATCAGTGTAGGTCGAAAAACGTTGGGGTACCCGACAGTCAAGTCAAGTCATCGAGTCAGGACAGGTTGCGAAACGTTAGGGTGTCTGACGTCGTACGGTCCGGAGGGACAGGTAGTGGTTGAGGGCTTCGAACGAGTTTGAGTATGGGTAACTCAGTCACTAAGGTAGGTTGGTAGAGTAGGAGACAGTAGGAGAAGACGAGGACGAAAGTTAGAAAAGGTCGTAGTCCCAGAAAAGGTCACTCAGTCAAGAAGTGTAGTCTACCGGTTTCATAACCTCAAAGTCGAAGTTGTAGTCGGGAAGGTCACTTATAAGTCCTGACTAAAGGAAATCCTATCTGACCAACCTAGAGGAACGTCAGGTTCCCTGAGAGTTCTCAGAAGAGGTTGTGGTGTAAAGTTTCTGTATTCAAGAAGTCGTGAGTCGAAAGAAATATACGGTCGAGAATG
The DNA here is from genome assembly GCA_006410555.1 of Capra ibex. Lineage (NCBI taxonomy): Eukaryota > Metazoa > Chordata > Mammalia > Artiodactyla > Bovidae > Capra > Capra ibex. The sequence goes on from SJYO01037955.1 coordinate 54,927,759, forward strand.
TAGGTTTGTACTGATGACCTTTTTGGTATCGAAACTGATCTTCTTTGAAACAACTGTTTCATTACAGAGACAAAAAATTGTACGACAGGTCCAACCAGTATCGAAAAGAAGGTTCCTCGTTTGTAGAAAATTTTAAAGTACCAACGTCAGTGGTAGACGTCACTAAAACCTCGGGTCCTTTCATTTCAGAGAGTGATGAAAGTAACAAATGGATAGATAAACGGTACTTTTCTACCCTGACCTACGGTACTAGAAGTAAAAAACTTACAACTTAAAATTCGGTTAAAAACGTGAGAAGAGAAAGTGAAAGTAGTTCTCCGACAAATTAAGAAAAAGTAAAAGACGGTATTCCCACCACAGTAGACGTATAGACTCCAATAACTATAAAGAAGGTGGTCAGAACTAAGGTCGAACAGGAAGTAGGTCGGGACGTGAAGCGTACTACATGAGACGTATTTATTTATTTATTTATTAGTCCCACTGTATCTCGGAACCTCATATTGGGTGGTCAAAAGAGACAGGTACCTTAAGAGGTCCATTCTCATGACCTCACCCATCAGTAAGGGAAGAGGTCCCCTAGAAAGACTGAGTCCCTAACTTGGGTCTAGAGAACGTAACATCCATCTAAGAAATGGTAGACTCACTGGTCCCTAAAGGTAACCAACTTCGACGACGACGACGACGACGACGACGACGACGACGACGACGCAGCGAAGACACAGGCTGAGACACACTGGGGTATCTGTCGTCGGGTGGTCCGAGGGGGTAGGAACCCTAAGAGGTCCGTTCTTATGACCACACCCAACGGTAAAGGAAGAGGTTACGTACTTTCACTTTTCACTTTCACTTCAACGAGTCAGCACACGTCATGACCTCTCCCCACGGTAACGGAAGAGACTTCACGATTTATTAACAACATGTTAACTGTACCTATCTTTCGTCGATCAGCAAGCAGACAGATGGTAAGTAGTAATAGTAGGAGTGACCGTAATAAAATCAATTGGTTTAATATTTTTCATTTTTGAACTATAGATTTACGTAAGTCGCATGTGAACCAAAGACTCCAGACTTTTTGGATTTTATACAAATTGTAAACCCCCCGTTAAAACTCTAATTTTGTCACAAGTATATGATCAGGATTAATGGACGAAACTCAGGTTTAGGACTCGGGGTCTTTTTATATTACATCGGTTAATTTATACGTTGTGAAAGTCTCATTTTTAACTCAAACTCTTTCCTTTTCTTTTACTCTCTTCTTTTTTATTAGAAAGAACTTGATCTTTTATACACGATTGTAACAATCTAAAACTCCTATTTTATGACTCGTAACGGATATTAATCATTCTCGGTGAATCTCATTATGACCAAACTCAGGTTATCTTAAACCAAATTTAATAGTACTTACTCAAATGTCCGAAAATACATGTTTTAAAAAGTACATTAAAATGGACACACTTTTGGGGGTTATCTATTAATGTACTTGTAAATTTATAGAAAGATCTTAGAACCTCTTTCTCATAATACTCACAAGAGATTCGAATTAATCACCCTAAATCTCGAAGTAAAACTCTGAATAACTATACTTGTTAATTGATTAAAAATTTCAGACTGGAACTGGTATCGTTTTCTTGGGTCCGAGTTTCATCGTTTGTTTGTTTGTTTTTTGACACAGTTTGTGTTTCCGGAACTGAACAGGAATTATAGAAGTATTCCTTGACGATGTGAAATTCAATTTGATATATATAAAAAAGGAAGGTCAATTTAAAATATGACTAATATGTTACAACCGAAAATTTTTTATAATTACCCGTCGTGAGTAAAGGAGTACCTTACTTATTCCCAGTCAACAGAATCAGAAGTAACTTAACGACTAAACCCTACTCAATGGACGTCGAATAGAAGTTCTGGAAGACTGAAAGTTCCGACCCAAAGGAATTGGACGTGGAGACCGGAGAAGTCTAAGACCCCGGAGGGACGGAACTCGTGTTCCACCCGGTCTTTGTGTTACCGTACCGAGGTCCTGTCGAGTAGAACGGGTCCGACTCGAGACTGGAGAGTGGCTCGGAATCACAGATCCGGAAACCGTAGAAGAGAGTACTGGACACTATATAAGAGAGGTCACAGACCCAACACGGGACAGGAGAGACCGTATAGGGATAGGGTCCTTAGTCCCGGTAAGGACACGGGACGCCAACCACGGGTGAGGGAGGACGAGGTAGAGGTCTGTGGGAGGACAACGGAGGAGGTAAGTTAGAAGACGACAGACTATCCCTGGGAATGGAATCGGAAGTACCAACCTCTAACACTTTGACTACAACCCTGATCTGACGGGAAATCGGTAAACTTAGCATCTATCCCTTTCGGTCACTTAAAACACCTTGAGTATTAAACTGAAGACGGACTCATCGTTGACCTATCCCTTCGGTACATCTAGGGTTTACTTAGCCCTGAGTACCTTCCAAGTTCTCGGTATACCTTTCATTCGGGACTTCGATCGTCGGACTCCCGAGACCTTCGACGTAGCAATAACACCCAGACTCCTATGGGGCGGAGAACTTACATACCAAGCAATAACATCTGAGGGTTCAAGTACCTGAACGGGTTGTGTCTTACTATGCCTAACATAGTTTAGACTTCTAATATTACTACATACTCAAAACTTCTGCGTCTTCCCCCGTCTATACTACTAAGGGACCGAAGTCAGGTCACATGGTCGGAAGATTCATTGTGTCTTGAGACACACAGGTGTTCTGTTACGAGATTAGAAGGTATGGAACCAGTCCGGATCGAAGAAGAGAGTGCAAAGAAGGAAAGGATAGAGACTGAATTTCACTGAAGAGTAGGAAGTTCCAGGTCAACTTTTCATATCTGGGAGGGACGGGGTAGAAGAGGGGTCCCTGACTACTATGTTAAGGTTTGGAACCTTCGAGACAAAGATGAGGTGGAACGATTACTACATCTCATAACCACAAAGGGAGGGGAGATAGAACGACCCGATAAACAAGTTACATCCACCCTCCTCCTCCCTGTCTGTAACTTCGTCAATCTTGGGGAGTAATACTGGTCGTGACCAAGTGCGAACCTGATCTTCTCATATTGATATAGGGAGGTCTGAACATCTATTCCCGTGAAGTTGGTGATGTCGAGTGGTGTACGTTTCTATTCTTTAAGAAGGTCTATTGAGTAAGGAAGGTTGGTCTCCTTTGACCACGGGTGATTCGGTTTAAAGTAGATAGACTTTTCGAAGGTTCAAACCGTAAAATCATTGTTCTCGTTGATTTGGTCTTGTACTGGGTCTCATTCGAGAGTTATTTATGATTGAACGGTAACAACAACGAGTCAGTGAGTCGACACAGGTTGAGAAACACTGGGGTACCTCACCTCGTGTGGTCCGAAGGGACAGGAACTGATTGAGAACCTCAAACGAGTTTGAGTACAAATAACTCATCCACTACGGTAGCTCGGTAGAGTAGGGAACAGCGGGGGAAGAAGAGGACGGAAGTTAGGAAGGGTCGTAGTCCCAGAAAGGTTACTCAAGCGAGAAGAGTAGTCCACCGGTTTCATAGTCTCGAAGTCGAAGTCGTAGTTAGGAAGGTCCAAAATTGAGTCTCAACTAAAGCAAACCCTAACTGACCAAACTAGAGAAACGACAGGTTCCCTTGAGAGTTCTCAGAAGAGGTCTTAGTGTTAAACTTTCGTAGTTAAGAAACCGCAAGTCGGAAGAAATACCAGGTTGACAGTGTAAGTATGTACTGATGACCTTTTTAGTATCAAAACTGATATACCTGGAAACAACCGTTTCACCACAGAGACGGAGAATTACGTGACAGTTTTAAATAGTCTCAAAAAGAAGGTTCCTCTTTCACAGAAAATTAAAGTACCGACGACAGTGGTAGACGTCACTAAAGTCTCGGGTTCTTTTATTTAATACAGTGATAAAGGTAAAAAAGGGGTATATGAACGGTACTTCATTAGCATTACCTACGGTACTAGAAGCAAAAAATTTACAACTCAATATTCGGTTAAAAAAGTGAGATGAGATTGAAAGGAGTTCTCCGAGCAATCGAGAAGAAGGTAATTCCACGACCGTAGACGTATAGACTCTAACAACTATAAAGAGGGTCGTTAGAACTAATGTCGAACACGAAGTAGGTCGGGTTGTAAAGATACTACATGAGACGTATATTCAATTTATTCCTCCCACTGTAGGAACTGTATTATATGCAGGAACTGTATTAGGAAAGGGTTAAAACTTGGTCGAACAACAAAGTACAGACTAAGATTTACAACGAAGAACTGTACGTATGTGATTGACTTATTTATTCACTTAATCATAAACACGGACTCCCGTTTACAAACCGTCAAGTCCTCCATTGTCTTCCCGTCATGACGGACTTACCAGGAGGGTGTCTCGACCCGTTGGACACCGGGGGATTGACAGTATTCCGTCGGTGCAGAAGACACATCTTCTTTCGAACTTCCCGAGTACAGGACAAGTGACGGGTACGGTTTCGACGAGTCGACACAACTACCCTGACAGCTACGATCTACCTCCCCCGTCACCATCTCTTAAGCTGTGTGGTCCCAAGGTAAACACGTCCCCGTCTACCCTTTACTATCTTTATACTCCTGCCCACTCGTTCGGGGTAGTCAGGATATGATTCAAGGGTAGTACACGTGAAATGTGTCGGACCGAAGACGTCTCTTTTAGGTTAATTATGTAGGATTCGATGTCGTACGGTAGGTCACGAAAGTTGTGTAAATGAACAGAGTCTATAGTAGAGTAAGTGATTTGGACCGGTTGTAAAATGTATACCCAATGAGTGTTCCAATTATTTATTCACGTTCATTTTCCGTGTAATAAACGATCCAATTCAAGTTCTATCTGCTCTTATTATTCTCCACCAAGAATTGAACTTTAACAAACGTTAATACCATAATTCCCCAATAACATAGACCGGTATCTTTCAGTAATCCCTTACCCCGTGTAAACCCATTTGGAACAACCGTGTTTTCCACGGTTGGAAAAACCGTGGTCCCTGACCAAAGTACCTTCTTTTAAAAAAAAGTACCTGACCCCACTCCCACCAAACCCCTACTAAGTTCACGTAATGTAAATAACACGTAAAATAAAGATAATAACAATGTAGTCAAGGTCGAGTCTAGTAGTCCGTAATCTATGCCCCTGGAGATTAAAACTATTACCAACTGTGCGGTCCTCGAGTCTGTTCCTACTTTAACGATACTCAACCTTCTTAGTCTTTATCATACTACACGACCCTTTACATACTCGAAAGCAATGTTTGTTTTGTCTAAAATAGGAGGAAAGAGGATAATATACGAGACACTGTAATCATTTAAAGATCTGGAAACATTCAGAGTCAAATGCAAAGATAGTTTGTTCTTAGTAATATATATATGACTTTATAAAGTTTACTCCTGTCTTCCTCTTAGACGTGTCTTCACAGACTACGGGTGCACGCATTCACGTCCGTGAAAGACAGAGAATGGGCGACGGAAGACGACTTAGACGTTCACACTCCGTGTCAAGATGGTACGTCGTGACGGAGACGAGTGGAGAAAGGATGACGTCCAACCCAAGAGGTCCTGTATTTGTGACTTTACTTCGAGGAAATGTTCGTGTCCTCCAAAATCCCCCTGATTGGACACCTTCCTTTTTTACCTTCGGTCAAATCCGTTCCCCTCGGTAGTCTGGACAGTTTTCCGAGATGGTCGTCTTATACCTAGAAATTCGTCTTAAACAAATAAACACAACGAAACGAGAAACAAACAAAATAACCTCGTATCGACGAAATTTACGACATGTTGTTTCACTTAGTCGAGATACACGTGTATATAGAGGAAGGAGAACCTGGAGAGACAGGTAAGTGTCTACTTACCATTTCTTCTACCCCGTATGTATATCTGTTACCCTATAAGTCAAGTCAGCGAGTCAACACAGACTGAGACGCTGGGGTACCTGACGTTGTGCGGTCCGGAGGTACAAGTAGTGTTTGAGGGTCTCGAGCGAATTTGAGTACAACTAGCTCAGTCACTACGGTAGGTTGGTAGAGTAGGAGACAACAGGGGAAGAGGAGTACGAAAGTTAGGAAAGGTCGTAGTCCCAGAAAAGGTTACTCAGTCAAGAAGCGTAGTCCACCGGTTTCATTACCTCGCAGTTGAAGTCGTAGTCAGGAAGGTTACTTGTAAGTCCAGACTAAAAGAAATCCTAACTGACCAAACTAAAGGAACGTCAAGTTCCCCGAGAGTTCTCAGAAGGGGTTGTGGTGTGAAACTTTCGTAGTTAAGAAGTCACAAGTCGAAAGCAATAAATATCAAGTTGAGAGTGTAGGTATGTACTGGTGACCTTTTTAGTATCAAAACTGATCTACCTGAAAACGACCGTTTCACTACAGAGACAAGAAATTATACGACAGATCCAACCAGTATTGAAAAGAAGGGTCCTCATTCACAGAAAATTAAAGTACCGACGTTAGTGGTAGACGTCACTAAAACCTCGGGTTCTTTTACTTTTCACAGTGACGAAGGAACAAAGGGGTAGATAAACTGTACTGCACTACCCTGGTCTACCGTGCTTGTTACCTTTTAATGAGTAAGTGTTTTTCCTTGTCTTAACCCAGTAAACATCTTTGTAACTACCTGAATCTCTAATAGCATGGTTCACTATTCAGTTCGTTTCAAAAGAGAACTTCCTTAACTGGTCTTTACTGATCTTGGAACTGGATAACGGAACGGGTCGGTAACTTACACCAGTAGGGACTGTTCTTATACGGGAACCGATGGGGGTACAAAGAGTCCGACTCCTAGAGGGTTCTTCTTAAACTGGAAGGAATCTTTTGACTTCGTCTGAGCTTTCCTCAATTACCGACCTCTGACAGTCGATAAGTGTCAGGAATGTGGACTTGTTTCTGAACCCCAGGACTGTCTATGTAGACGTACAGACGGGAATCTTGACATGTTAAAAAATCAAGTCAAGTCAAGTCAAGTCAGTGAGTCAGTACAGGCTGAGAAACANTATTGAAAAGAAGGGTCCTCATTCACAGAAAATTAAAGTACCGACGTTAGTGGTAGACGTCACTAAAACCTCGGGTTCTTTTACTTTTCACAGTGACGAAGGAACAAAGGGGTAGATAAACTGTACTGCACTACCCTGGTCTACCGTGCTTGTTACCTTTTAATGAGTAAGTGTTTTTCCTTGTCTTAACCCAGTAAACATCTTTGTAACTACCTGAATCTCTAATAGCATGGTTCACTATTCAGTTCGTTTCAAAAGAGAACTTCCTTAACTGGTCTTTACTGATCTTGGAACTGGATAACGGAACGGGTCGGTAACTTACACCAGTAGGGACTGTTCTTATACGGGAACCGATGGGGGTACAAAGAGTCCGACTCCTAGAGGGTTCTTCTTAAACTGGATGGAATCTTTTGACTTCGTCTGAGCTTTCCTCAATTACCGACCTCTGACAGTCGATAAGTGTCAGGAATGTGGACTTGTTTCTGAACCCCAGGACTGCCTATGTAGACGTACAGACGGGAATCTTGACATGTTAAAAAATCAAGTCAAGTCAAGTCAAGTCAGTGAGTCAGTACAGGCTGAGAAACACTGGGGTACTTAGCGACGTGCGGTCCGGAGGGACAGGTAGTAGTTGAGGGTCTCAAGTGAGTCTGAGTGCAGGTAGCTCAGTCACTACGGTAGGTCGGTAGAGTAGGAGACAGTAGGGACAGAGGAGGACGGAGGTTAGGGAGGGTCGTAGTCTTAGAAAAGGTCACTCAGTTGAGAAGAGTACTCCACCGGTTTCATAACCTCAAAGTCGAAATCGTAGTAAGGAAGGTTTCTTATGGGTCCCGACTAGAGGAAGTCTTACCTGACCAACCTAGAGGAGCGTCAGGTTCCCTGGAAGTTCTCAGAAGAGGTTGTGGTGTCAAGTTTTCGTAGTTAAGAAACCGCGAGTCGAAAGAAGTAAATCTTAGAGGGTTTACATGACATATCCTGAAAGTTAGAAGATTTCATAGTCCGAATGATGAACTCTAACTTAAATTTTTACCTCTGTAATCTTACTAATAGATTAGTAGTAAACAGGTATTAAACATTTAGAAGAGTACAAGACAGTACGATTCTTAGTTCAAGAGTTGGTACCGAGGCGTAACGTGAGTGTAGTTATCGAAAATCTTTTATAGTTACGGGAGTAGGATGGGACTCCTCAATTTAGTCCAGAGACGTCTACGTTCGTTCTGGGTCTGTAATTATTATAGAATATCGGGGATTCACTCAGATTACACGTCGGATGATCTTCCAAGCGTGATAGATGAAGTTCAATATTGGATTACGCTCAATGAAAAGTTACATATCTTTTTTCTCGAAGACCTCATCTTTCTCCCGGAGGAGGAGAAGAAGGAGTGGTCGTGGTACTGTCACCGACTTCGTGTCATTCACGAAGGAGATCAAGTCCGTAGAGATGACCCTATTGTTAAATGGTATTTCAACGAGTACGTCTAATCCTTTCATTGTCTGTCAGTACACATGTACGGGTCAACGAGTCAGCACAGACTGATAAAGACTGTGATACCCGATATCGGACGGTCCGAGGTGACAGGTACCTTAAAAAGTCCGTTCTTATGACCTCACCGGTAGGGGTGGGTGGCTGGGGCACCCAGAAGGACTGGGTCCCTATCTTGGGTTCAGAGGACACAGAACCGTCTACCTAAGAAATGGTGACGCAGTGGACCCTCCGGGGTGGTCTATCAGGTGTACAAAGTTTAGAAGAGGTAGTGACTGGAATAACAATCGTGAAAACTATTCCATCTGATTTTAGGTATCGGAGATTAATAACCAGTTTCTTAGTAGGATCTGGTAAACACAATCTAAGTGGATCTTAAGAACAATTATTACAACCAAGAGTTCCCGGTCTCTTTTTGGTGGACTTAGGGTAATACTTCTCAACTTGAACACTAAATATAGAGTCGTTAAAGGGACTCAGTGGAAATATCAGTAATTTCAAACTTTTTGTCAGACAGCATGAATATCTAGAGAACAGTACAGGTGTAAAAGTGTAAAGACGGTGATGAGGTGGAGCCAAGTGTGCGAGTGATGAGTCCATTAAAAGTCAACTTACCCCTGATCCCTTTCACACATGTTTAAATACCAGTCGGACACATGAGACATACGGAGTTTGACAGTTTTATTCCATATCTTAAAAAGTACTTTAGTAAGAAGACGATAAGAAGTAATTATTAGTCCTTCCAATTTTCTAATTTAATGGTCGGACTTGAATTACTCACTGAAGACTCCGTACGAAGGTCTTAAAATTTTAGAGGTACATAATTAAGTTATTCGGAAGTAACTGACAGAAGGAGTACGACTTTTGTATTTTTATCGTTTCTACTCTTATTCCGAGTTACGGACTGGACAACCTTTCAAATAGTTTTCGGTCTGAGAAAAGGATGTCAAACTGAGCCACGTAATCAAATCCGTCTCCTACTCTACCAATCTACCGTAGTTGTTGAACTACCTTTTCTTAAACTCGTTTAAGTCCCTCACCTCCTGTCTCCCCGGACCGTACGACGTCAGGTACCCCGACGTTTCTCAGTCTGTGTTGAATCGATGACTTGTTGTGGTGGCTGTACTAAAATAAACTTCTTTCCTACCGGAGGTTACTCGTGTCTTTACACCCTTGTGACTTGACTTTCCCAGTCTTTACGGGGTGTTACCTCTCCGGCACCCTCGACCGAGAACTTCTATCCCTCTACCAACGGACCTCCTCTTCCAAATCTTTCTCGAAAGATTCTCTTTCATGTCTGGTGGGTTTTGTACATCGAGATCTTTCCGTACCCTACAAGACCTTTCCAACTCTTTAAATACAATCGATCTTAATACCCGTCTCTCTATCCTCTACTTCGACTTTCCATCTTACCCAGTCTTAAAATTTTAAATAGGCTTGTTTGTTTAAGTCCTAAAGACCACGTACCTATCTAAACCGGGACCCTCTCTACGACTCGACTCAAACCCGATACTCTCGGTACACGATCTAGACTATCTATCAACTTTTAGGAAGAAACTTCGATTTCTCTCTTCAAACTCCGTCAATACCTCCGGAGTCTAGTCGAACCTTCGGTAACCTTATCTACTCTAGTTTGGACTTCTTTCGTACTATTCAGTTCGATAGTTTATCGAACCTTAGAATCGGTGATCGAGTACTAATCATACTATATCGCTAAGTCTTTTTACTGATTAAAAAAATAAGGTGACTTATCTATCGGGGGGAAAAAGGAAAATTTAATTACATCACCTCTTCGCGGAACTTCTCTAAAAAGAGTTGGTGAGGTTGAGTGTGATTACCCTGGTCTGTGTCATATTTAGAGTGGCGACCCCACTCTTCCATTAAATCTGAGAAACAAGAACGGACCACTGACAGCCTCTTCCCGCCGACTGAAACGGTTAACCCACTGACAAAACATTAAATATATGTTATTTAGATTTCCATCATTAAAGGGAAGTCTTGGAACTTAACGGAGGAATCGTCTTACTAAAAGTCAGACCGACCTCAATGCAAATTCGGGGTCCCGACCTACTCGCGAATCGTTCCTATGGGTCTCCTAAGGTAACTAACGTGAGAACAAAATTTATGTTAAACCAAAAGGAAGTGTCCTTTACATCACCTTTTAAAGAAAATTTCGATAGTCGAATGCTAAATCTCATGAATTTCCTCACAAAGTAAAACCAAAAGTCAATCCATCACCTCCATCAATAATATCTCGAATGGCAGATGGGAAGACGATATACACACCGGCCATGTCTGTCTAAGTCCCTCGAACGAGTAAAACCTTTTTGAACTCCTCCCGAATATTAGATAGTCGATTTTTTCTCTTTATTTCATTATTGTCACCTAAGAAGGTATCACGTGGATGGACAGTCCGTGGCAGGTTCTGCAGACGTTTCCTATTCGAGGGACACACTGTGGACCAGACACTCGACCCAGGGTCCCACATCCTCTGTGTCTCCACTCACTGGACCTCTGTCCCCAGATGGGACCCAGGAATCCGAGGTCCCAGGTGTGTGACCTGGTACACGAGACGAACTCGTGGACGACACACAGTCCGGGTCTGTGGTCACTTATTCTGTTCCATACAGGCGGTTGTGACTGAGGGACCTTAAATATACAGTTCCTTCTCCTACATCCTTATACCAAATTTTATTATTAAACCCTATTTTATTACAACGTATATTAAATATTGATCCTACGAATTCGACCGATTGCATAGTAAAAACTCTCTTTTTTATTCGGTAATCGACTTAGACTATTTGACTCAATTAATTTTAGAAGAAAAACACGTGTGTGAACGGTTCTTCCGAATAAAAGAAGAGAATTAAGGGGAAATGGTATATTTACCCTATGACTCGAGGGTCACGGTTCTGGTTAAATTAAGTAAACAAGTTAATGTTGAATTCTCTTTCTTGAAAACTTTGCATAAGTGACGAAGAAACCTCATCGTTGGTCGACTTAACTACTTGAAAATCTTACTAGACAACGATACCGTTGCCCGACGGATTCCTTACCTTCTCCTATAAAGTAGTAATAGATTGACTATTACGAGTCTTTCTATTGTCTACGTTTATGTTTTCCAAAGGAAAATGAAACGGCATTGAGACCGAGGTACTCTGTTTACGATTTTCACAGACGGAGACTATGTCGTAGTCCCTTAGTTTACCTCTGTTTGTGTTATGGATGGGTCCGGGACATCAATAGCAACAAGTAAACGATTCAGCACAGGTTGAGAAACGCTGGGTTACCTGATGTCGTGTGGTCCGAAGGGACAGGAAGTGTAGAGGATTTCTAACGAGTCTGAGTACAGGTAACTCAGCCACTACGGTAGGTTGGTAGAGTAGGAGACAGTGGGGGAAGAGAAGGGCGGAAGTTAGAAAGGGTCGTAGTCCTACCAAACACGTGAGAGTCAGCACAGGTTGGGAGACGCTGGGACACCTGACATTGGGCGGTTCGAGGAGACTGGTGCCTTAAAAGGTCTGTTCTTATGACCTCACGTAGCGACAAAGGATGAGGTCCCGTAGAAGGACTGGGTCCCTAACTTGGGAGTAAAGAACATAGAAGACGTAATTATCCTTTTAAGAAATGCTCATACGATGGACCCTTCAAGGTTCGTATCCTTAGAAAAATTTACTCAGCCGAGAAGTGTAGTCCACCGGATTCATAATCTCGAAGACGAAGTCGTAGTCAGAAAGGTTACTTATAAGTCCTGGCTAAAGGAAATCCTACCTGACCAAACTAGAGGGACGTCAGGTTCCCTGAGAGTTCTCAGGTACAGGATGTGTTGAACTTTATTTCATTGGGATTGGGATATTTCGAAAGACTCAACTCTCAACGTCACACGTGTGTTCAGAAATACGGAACGATTTCTATAGGTAACAATTACCCCGACAAATAAATATCGGTCCACATTAAAGACGTGTCATAAGTCACTAGTCTTTCGTAATTCACTAGGGAATTTGGTGTCGTTTTCATTTTTCTCTTTTTTCAGTTTAACAACTAGAAAGTATGTAACGACCACCCGGATATACCGAATTGATGAGACCTATCATCAAACTGTCAAAGATTGATGCGATTTGTCTAAATAGGATACTGGGTTGACAAAATGGGGACCCGGAGATAGGGTCTCTTTACTTCTGTACAGGTGTATTTTGTACTTGTACTAACAAGGATCGGTAAATCACACGTTGTCGGTTTTCGACTTCTGTTACTATTTACGGGGAGGTATTCACTTAATGACTCGTTATGGTCCTTTATGTTGAGTCGTCATATTTTCTTACCCGATAACTATGTTCGTTCTTGAACCTACCTACTGGTCCCGTAATGCGACTCGTCTTTTCGGTTCGAGTTGTCCAAGGTATGACATACTCAGGTGAATTTTTCACAAGAGTCTTACTGTTTTAATATTTCTACCTTTTAATTAATCACCAACGGTAATCTCTACCACTTTTTCTCCTTTTGCTGTGTCTCTATAAACACCACTATCCTACTAAGACATAGAACTAACACCATAGTCAATGTGTCTTGATGTGTGTATTGTTATTAATATATCTTGATTTGAGTCGGTACTTTAATTTTCTGCGAATAAGGAACCTTCCTTTCAATACTGGTTGGATCTATCGTATAATTTTTCCTCTCTGAAATGAAACGGTTGTCTCCAGGCAGATCAGATCCGATACCAAAAAGGTCACCAGCACATACCTACACTCTCAACCTGACACTTCTTTCGACTCGTGACTTCTTAACTACGAAAACTTGACACCACAACCTCTTCTGAGAACTCTCAGGGAACCTGACATTCCTCCAGGTTGGACAAGTAGGATTTCCTCTAGTCAGGACCCACAAGAAACCTTCCTGACTACGACTTCGACTTTGAGGTTATGAAACCGGTGGAGTACGCTTCTCAACTGAGTAACCTTTTCTGGGACTACGACCCTCCCTAACCCCCGTCCTCTTCTTCCCCTACTGTCTCCTACTCTACCGACCTACCGTAGTGGCTGAGTTGCCTGTACTCAAACTCATTTGAGGTCCTCAACCACTACCTGTCCCTTCGGACCGTACGACGCTAAGTATCCNTCAGGACCCACAAGTAACCTTCCTGACTACGACTTCGACTTTGAGGTTATGAAACCGGTGGAGTACGCTTCTCAACTGAGTAACCTTTTCTGGGACTACGACCCTCCCTAACCCCCGTCCTCTTCTTCCCCTGCTGTCTCCTACTCTACCGACCTACCGTAGTGGCTGAGTTGCCTGTACTCAAACTCATTTGAGGTCCTCAACCACTACCTGTCCCTTCGGACCGCACGACGCTAAGTATCCCAACGTTTCTCAACCTGTGTTGACTCACTGACTTGACTTGACTTTGAGTGTAACATGATTACAGTTATAGAACCAAAAATATAACATGATATTAATACATTGATCATTTGAATATGAACAAAACTTTTTTCATAACATGAACAATACTTTGTTCATTAGTAACCTACCCCTGATTCACCTCCCATGAGAGAAATGATGGGGAGATATGAGAGAAAAGTTGAAAAATATTTACATATACCAAAACTTTATACTTTTTTGTTCTATTTGTTTGTTTTCGTTGGTCCAAACGTTCCAATCATTCTAGAAAAAAAAAAAAAGGGGTTTTTTACACTCTGTCTTCGACATGACATTCTCTTTAATACCTAATCGAACTGGAGATCACCTCCTGGTGAGATGTTTTATTCGGTTTCTGTCTTTCCTTCTTTGAAGAGATTTCAATACTAACAAAACACTGTTAGGTAGTCGAAGACGTCACTAGGTTGTTATTAACGTAAGTGAGAGCGTTCTGTAGACAGTGAACGGACACTCGTTTAACGGTGGTCCACTACGGTCTACCGGTCCACTCCCCAACCCGTGGTCCAAGGTCAGGGTCCCGACGTGACCGTCCTACTTGTATTAGGTAATCTATGGGGAACTTCTGACGTAGTAGAATGTCATCCTCGAGACCACATTCCTGAATAGTTTGTAGACACGTCTACCTTGGCAAACAAGTTTCCTTTAGAATACTGTTCAAAGTTACTTTATACTTTACATTAGTTACTTGGAACAAGTGACATCTACGACTTGTAACATCTGTTGGAACTTCTAATGCATATAAAGGTGACAAACCAACCCCCTACTCTCTGACCAAGAGGTCCCGTCGTTATCCTGTGGAAACACGTCGGGGTTTCAGATCCAGAGGTAACTGGTTTTGGTATCGGAGACCGATGTTCTGGAAACCGGTGACCTTTATACCGATCAAAGTAGACCCTACGAGACACTATGTTCCACGTGGTCTAAAGTTTCTGTCGTCCTTTCTTTACTTACATTTGACAGAGTAATGAATAGGAAAACATGACCAAAATACAAATTTACGATTACGAAAAAATATGCAACCCAGTTTATTTTAAACAGTAATTTCAATTAAAGTGGACACAGAAAAAATAAAAAGATTTACGTCGATGACCTTTGAAGTTTTGATCAGTACACCTACCATCATAAAGGTGACCTATGACGACCAGACCTCTTTGAGGGTCTAGGGTGGAGGTCTGTAGTCGCGAACTTCCAAGGCACTCCTAAAATTAGTAGCAACGACGAAGGAGTCCAGGGTAACACGTTCAGTGAAATAAGAGTACTTTCCGCAGTCCTTAGAAGGACCGTCGAAATAAATGATGGTGTCAGACGAGATTCTTATAGTAAAGTAAATTTGGGTTTGTGAAAAATTTTAAAGGACGACCTTTTGTGCAAACAAAAAAAAAAAGAGCAACGAGAAGGGTATCCCAAGAATCGTTTAGTGGACGATTTCCAGTGCGTGTATAAAAGGACACCCGACCTCCGATGTCTTGTTCGAAGTCAGAAAAGTACGGAGTAACAAATACCGACCTTAAGAAACCCCCTTAAAGAAGTACAGGAAAAGTCTAATGTGAGGTAAAAAACTATTCAGAACACGTTTATAAAGAAGGGGTCGTCAGTGAAAATTTTAACTTAAATGATGACAAAACACTCTATTACACGTTTGGCTTGGGTACCGTCAGGAAAAACAACTACTGGAAACGAAAAAGGAAACTAGTGAAAGGATTACCGACTCTAATGCCCTCAACCTTACCGACAGAGATAACAATTCCACTAGGTTAAGATGAAGGCGTAAAAGATGTGTGGTAGTCTGAACGAGGACTAGTAGGTACTGAAGTAATAAATGGTCGTTTCCAGTTATAATACTTAACAAATCTGGGTGTTAGAGTACTACACACGGGTCCTCTCAAGAGAATAGTGTCCGTTTGTGTGTCGTTTCGGGAAATTATCAAAGTCTTAATCACATTACTGTCGTGGGAATAAAAGATTCCATCACAGAGAGAGTAAAGACATTGATAATGAAATAAACACTAAAGAAACAGATAAATGAAGATTCGTAAAAAAGAATAATGAAGTAAATTTTGTTATCTATAATATAAAATAGTTTTGTAAAATCTACAAAAATTGACTTACTCCTATTTGTACTTTCATGTCTATCAACTCGACCTACATTGAATTTTTTGTTTTGTTCGAAACTTCTCAACCACTAAAGAATGTTTTGATTTGTGTGAGAGTGGTATACTAGGTCGTTGACACGACGAACTATAAATGGACTCCAACTTTCGAATACAGATGGAACTACAGATATTTTCGAAATAAGTATTAACGTTTTGAACCTTCGTTGACTCTATCGGAAGTCATCCACTTCTCCCCTATATAGTCAGAGTTGGTACACCAAATAGGTCCGTCACCTTACAGTAAATCAAGTATTTCCTTTACTCGATAGTTCGGTACTTTTCTGGACCTCCTTACCCTTTACGTATGACGGTTTACTTTCTGCGGTTAGGTGGTTCCGATTGATGAGATACGAAGATTCATGTACCGTAGGACTTTTTCCGTTTCAACGTCTCTTTTATTTCATAATACCTAACCTTCACTTCTCTCTGCTTTTCCACCTTGTGTCCTGAAAATGCTATAGACACACTATGGTATTACCACTTGTGTACCGTAACATGTGAACAGGTCTGGGTGTCTTGCATGTGGTGGTCCTCACTTGGCATTCGACCTGGTATCTGAAACTAACTAATACTACACAGTTACATCCGAATATTTAACATTGTTCCCTTGCTGAGACCTCCCCCTACGACCACTACCCCTTAGATATGTGTGTACTTCCGTCACCCAAGTCACATACCTTCCAGAGACATGGAAGGAACGTTAGAACGACATTGGGATTCACTCCACTTCAGCGAGTCAGCACAGACTGAGAAACGTTGGGGTACCTGACATCGGGTGGTACGAGGAGATAGAGGTTTTTCATTTCAGGAATTTTACCTTTTCTTATAAACTATGTTTTTTTTCATCAGATGATAAGGATTTGTATATGTACCCCCTCAAGATGACTAGAATAATTCTCTGTATCAAGTTACTATATAAGGTAAAATACACTTTATTAGTATTTTCAACATTCAAAAAAATTTAGTTCAAAAATAAAGTATTAGTGTACAATAGTACACCTTTGTCACTTAACGTTATAACCCACATTGTAAAATAAAAGAAGAAAACTTGAAATTCGAAAGATAACATTTTACATAGTCTCTATATCTTTTCATGTAATTTTTCTGTACGTTAAATTACTTAATAATACTTAGTTTATAGGAGTGAAGAAATGAAAAGTAGTAGACAATATATAGATATATAGGGACTCGAACTATCCAACCGCAAAATATAAACGTAAAAAATCTTTATCAAAATACATCCATATTGTCGGCATGAGTCTCTTCCGTTACCGTGGAGTGAGGTCATGAGAACGGACCTTTTAGGGTACCTACCTCCTCGGACCATCCGACGTCAGGTACCCCAGCGATACTTAACCTGTACTGACTCGCTGAAGTGAAACTGAAAAGTGAAAGTACGCAACCTCTTCCTTTACCGTTGGGTGAGGTCACAAGAACGGACCTCTTAGGGTCCCTGCCCCCTCGGACCACCCGACGGCAGATACTCCAACGTGTCTCAGCCTGTGCTGACTCCGTTGAATCGTCGTCGTCGTCGTTGTCGGTATGATTTTTGACGTATATAAATTTCACCTGTCAAACTGTACATAACTGCGTGACACTTTGGGAGTTGTTGTAGTTCACAACAACAACAAAGAACAAACACAAGAGTGGTTCCTTCAGGTAAAGAAACAATTTTTAGTGGTTAACGTTAACAAAGAGGAAGGAAAAAGATGGGTTAGGTAGGTGGAAACACGGGACTGTCGATGACTGGTCGAAAAACTGTGATTAAACACAAAGTATATTCACCACATCATGTCTTATATTAGGACCGAAGAAAGTGAGTTTTTAATAAAATTGTAAGTGGATACAAAAACATGATAATTATCAAGTAGTAAAATGACGAATCATTATAAACTATGTACGTCCGTACACAAGTACGAGTCAGCGCAGGCTGAGAAACGTGGGGGGCCCGACATTGACGGGGGTGACATCGGACATTAGGGTCCGAGGAGACAGGTACCCAAAGGGTCCGTTCTTATGATCTCACCCAACGGTAAAGGATGAGGTCCCGTAGAAGGTCTGGGTCTCTAGTTTGGACGTAGAGAACACAGAGGAGGACGTAACCGTCCGTCTAAGAAATGGTAACTCGGTGGTCCCTTCGGCTAATGTACTTATACCATGTTAACTACACAGACAAGTGGTCGACTATCTGTAGACCCAACAAAGGTAAAACCCGGACAATGTTTATTTGGACGACACGTGTGAATATATGTCTAAAAGGATACTCGTATATAAAAGTAAATAAAATCCTTCATACATCTACACAACACAGACGGAGTGTACCGTGTTTATAGTAATTCAAATGTCTTTGACGTCATGACAAAAGGTTTCACGAACATGGTCTAAAAATGATAACGGCGGTCTCTGCGTACTCTCAGGGTCAAAGAAACGTAGGAGTGGCATTAAACCATGATTTTCAGCAAACAACTCTTCACACAATCAAAGGTATATAATCCCCTTAAGAGTGAAAAGACACTGACTAAGGAATAAAGTAAGGGAACACAGGTCTCTTATACAAAACACACAAACCTTTAAATTTTTAAAATAATCAAAAAAGACCTGTGTTTTGTACAAGATAGGACCATTTCTAAAGTACACGTGTACTTTTCTTACACCGAAGACGTCAACATCCTGGTTCCTAACTTATTTAGAAGTGATCTATTTAAACGAACTATGATGAAAAGTTCAGATAGCTATAGGAATAGTTATAAAATATCGTGTATAAAGATATTGAAACAAGACAATTAATGACTCTCTCGTCACACTTTACAAGTTACTGTTAATATTTAAACAGACAGAGAAACGTCGACATGTTCTAAAACGAGTACTTAAAACTTTATTACAATAATCAACATATACCCAAATCTTAATGACACAGACTAATTATTTTACTAAGAGAGTTAGGGTCCATTATAAGAAACAGAACTTTACGTGACACCGAAATTAATTCGGTGAGGTTATCGTAAAAGTGGTCACAATCGAACATATGTAAAAAAGTATTGAATTAAAATTAGATAAATACGAAAATATAAATTTGACTCAAAAAAAAAACATTTGTCGAAAGTAAACCTATAACACAAAATCAGATAGGAATCGTTGAATACGGAAAAATTTAACCACCCGAATTCGATAAATAAAATTACACTAATAACTAAACTGACAAATTAAGTGGCATAGTGTAAAACGAAAGATAAACAATGTAGACGAGAAACAAGTGACAAGAAAGTGACAGACGGCATAAAAATTAATAAAAAATATACTAAAAGTGTCCAGACCTGATACACTAGGTCACTGAGACATATTAAAGGTTGAGATATGAAGTGACCAACACACTCAAACCAATTCGATGACGTGTCGGGTCCGAAGACAAATTAAACAAAGGATGGAGTATGAGACTCATGACTTGTGTCACCCCTACCCCGACACGTTCGAGACAGCGGTCACTGTTGAAGAACTACGAAACCAAAACAGGGTATATTTTAACCTTACTATGAATAGAGTGTTTCGACAGATTCCTAATTTATTAGATACATTCGTATTGAAAAATTAGTGGACTAAGAGTTCTTGACCAGGTACTGGGAAGTGATAGTAATTATTTACGGACAAGGAAGAAACGATTCTTTTACCCGTAAACGGAATCAAGAACGGTGTGTGCACCCCTATTGTAGACGTTAAGGATGTTACACGTGTGGCAGAAAAATTAGGGATGTGAAACAAACCCCACGAAGTTTACGTCAAAACGAGTGTCGTGAGGGTCTCTAAAACAAGTGACTCGGACCAGGAGTTGACCCGTAATCCTTATACTGTCACCCATTTTTTACGTTTAAAAAAATGTGAATCTCTTGGATCACAATCAAACTCTCTGGTATACCAGATCAAGTTCTCTCTAATAGTGTTATTATTATAATATTGGTTATTAGTGTATTTATTTATATGTTAACATGGACATTCACGAAGTCTTCTCTACCTCCCCTCACCCCTCCCAATAATCTCGTCTAAGAGGTATCAATATTGTCTCTCCGAAAGGACTCATTCGTTACCATCAATCACTTTCGACCCCTAAGAACGTCCGTCTCCCTTGTCGAGAACCTTTCTTCCTTCCTTGAACGTAGAGGACCTTGGAACTTCTACTACCCACACCCACTTCTAACTCCTTACTACCCTTTTATCTTCTACTCTCCTTTCTCTCACTTTGTCCCGGACCTCAGACCTGGGATCTTCTACCATTGTCTCAGAACTAGAATAGGACTCCTGTTACTCTTCGAAAAGTCTACAAAATAGTCACTCCCAACCCGTCCCCACCCCACTCCCGAACTAAAGTCGTCTCTTCCCGGTATACGAAAGTGAAAGGTACACACCAACCAAGGACTCTTTCCTGATAAATAAAGGTCTCTTTCTCCCGAAGTTCCTTATAGGCGTAACGGTGTCTCATTTTTATGTTTCACGTGTTATTTACATTTCGTGAACTTAGTAGGGCTAAGTACTTTTTCAACAGCAGGTACTTTGGTTAGAGACCTTAGTTTTTGTACAACCCTTTGCGACGAGATCTACTACAGAACAGGTTCTGCCCACGGTATTTAGGAGTAAGGTATTTGCTCACTCGTGAACCCGGGCGAGGAGTGACACTAAAGTGAAGCATAGCACTTTTCTTGTAGATTTAGGAACCCTCTACCACTTTGACAGGGAAATGTCTTTTCACACTACTATATTCTCTCGTCGTCTACTTAACTTTTGTGAACAGAAACAAAATAATTGTTCAACCTCTCTCTTCTTTTCGTCACTTACCCTTCTTGGAACAGAGGTTCCAAAAAGGAAATAGTCAACTTTCGAAGGAAATATTTAACCCATCCTTTTTTATCATGGTGCTTTTTGTGACTGAAAAGGACGTAAACTCACTCCCACATAGACCTGTGGCAATTAGGGCAACCGGAGACTATCACAGTTAGCCTAGTGTTTTAATTGTGGAGTAATTCTTTTAATCATACTTTTAATTCATTGACGTCTCGTTAATAACGGACTTTCCCGTTTCAAAATTTTCCACCTCAATTATCCAACAGTGAAAATAATGAATTATAAGTAACTTCTGTCGCTGACGCACCACCCTCTTCGTGTGCACAGCTCTCTCTTGGACGTCTTAGGGGTGTTCCAGCGAGTAACGGGTTCGTTGTGGAGCAATCAGTAAGTCGTACTTGGCGTCTTTGTAAGTCTCCGCCAAAACTGTACGTGAGTGTAATATTTTATATGGAAGAGGGAAGTTTTACTTACATTACTAAAAGTTTAGAGTTATAGAACCCAAAAACAAACGTAACCGAAACCAAGTCAGAGATTTCTAACACTGGAAAGAAATCAATTAAGTAAGTAGTACAAAAATAACTTAAATTATACACGGTCCGTAGTTCGGTCCGGGATCCACACACTACTACCTCCTCCGTTGAGAGTGGGGTTTTGAAATTACACTTTAATACTGTATTTCTTTTCAAAGAATTATAGAATATCCCGGAACTGTAATTGAATCTCAACTGAAATGGGAATTTGTGTAAATAACAATTTCAGTATAAGACCTCATCTAAGTTTTAATTGGATATCAGGAATATGAAGTCAGGTCGAAAAAAATTTCGATACTGACTCATTAATGATCACAAGGGTTGACCTTAAGAGTCCTCATTCTTCAAACCCGAAGGGAGTACCAAGTCTTCCATTTCTTAGACGGACGTTACGTCCTCTGGACCCAAACTAGAGACTCAGTCCTTCTAGGGGACCTCCTCCTTTACCGTTGGGTTGGGTGAGGTTAACCTTTTAAGGTACCTGTCTCCTTGGACCGTCCGACTTCAGGTACTCCATCGTCTCAGTCTACACTGACTCGTTGTTTGACGATGACAATTAGTTTATTATCATGTAAGTGAGATACCTAATAAAACTACGGTAATCCTACTAGTACTTCTTTATGAGTACTATAATACACTTAACTACTTTTGATCTTTTGTAATGTCCAAACGTAGTAATGTTGATGATTTTTAACTTTCTTTTTTTAACTTTAATTTATGTAGTTTTGTGATACTACTATAATCGTGTAATAAAACCCCTATCCTTCACTCCTCCCAAACATGGTTATCTTAATGTCCATTAGTGGTTTCAGGACCTCCCAACCCACTCACCGAATCCTTGGTAAACTTTACGTCATCTTCCAACTTATGACTGTACATAACTGAGTGGACCATTTATTGCTTTGTATATAATATAATGACAAACATGATATTATTAGTCTCTGAATAGATCTAAAGTACTCTTGACGTCAAATATTAAATACTCAAATACTTTAAACGAAAAAGAATTTTCATCCGAAGGAAAATTCTCTTCGAGATCTAAGTATCGTTTCATATCTGTTAGGGTATATCAGGGAGGGGTGTGTTTCCATGTAATAGGGGGTGACGGTTGTAGAGGGTGGTCTCATCATGTAAACAATGTTAGGTACTTGGGTACAACTGTACAGTGGGACTCAAGTATTACATTTAATTCCAATGAAAAATTACAACATGTAGGACACCCAAATTACATATTAATATTTAATATTACATATTACATATTACTACACGTAATATACAGTAATATTTAATATTACTGTTTACGTATTACTACATGTTCGAAAGGACCACCGAGTCTTAGACGGACGTCACGTCTTCTGGACCCAAGTTAGGGACCCAACCCTTCTAGGGACCTCCTCCCGTACCGTTAGGTGAGGTCATAAGAATGGACCTCTTAGGGTACCTGTCTCCTCGGACCACCCGATGTCAGGTACCCTAGTGTTTCTTAGTCTGTACTGACTCCGATTCGCGTCGTGTTGTATTATCGTGTGTAAGAAATATCATAGTATATCTCATAAAAACGACGGGATTTTTAGGAGACACGAGACGAATAAATAGAAGGGAAAGGTGTAGAGGGTGTTGGTGATTAGAAACATGTCAGAGACATCGAAACGAAAAAATTCTTACAGGATCTCAATCTTAGTATGTACTATATCGGAAAAGTCTAACCGTAGAGAGTGAATTACTATTAGTAAATTCAAAGAAGGTACAGAAAATTATAGAACTCTCGTGTAAAGAAAAATCATCCTTTGTTATAAGGTAACGGACCTACGTGGTGTCAAGTAAATAGGTAAGTGGATGACTTCCTGTAGAACCAACGAAAGTTCAAGACCTTTAATACTTATTTCAACGAGATTCCAGGTCCTCAACCACTACCTGTCCGTCCGGACCGCATTACACTAAGTACTCCAGTGTATCTCAGCCTGTGTTGACTCGATGACTTGACTTGACTTTGTATATACACGTCCGAAAATACACATGTATTCAAAAGTCGAGTAAACCCGTTTATCATCCTTTACGTTAACGACCCGGTATACCATTTCCTCCCGAAGGGAGTACTGAGTCAACCATTTCTTAGACGGACGATACGTCCTATGGACCCAAGCTAGGGACCCAGCCCTTCTAAAGGACCTCTTCCTTCACCGTTAGGTGTGGTCATAAGAACGGACCTTTTAGGGTACCTGTCTCCTCGGACCGTCCGATGTCAGGTACCCCGGTGTTATCAATCTGTGTTGAATCACTGATTTGGTGGTGACTTGTAGGAAATCTTGTGGTGGGTCCTCTGGACCCAAGTTAGGGACCCAACCCTTCTAGGGACCTCCTCCCGTACCGTTAGGTGAGGTCATGAGAACGGACCTCTTAGGGTACCTGTCTCCTCGGACCACCCGAGGTCAACTACCCCGGGTGGTCCGAGTCACTGTTCCTACTCCTACAAGTCACTGTTTTGGTAGGAGGCTTCACGCAGGGACGGTCGGTGTATACTCTGAAGGACAACGAAGTACAAGAGTCGTCGCAAACCACGACAACCCCTGAAACCTAAGACAAGGAAGAGTATCTACATCACCTTAGAGTAACCAGATTAGATATTAAGGGTTTCCAGGTAGATCAGTTCCGATACCAAAAAGGTCATCAGTACATACCTACACTCTCAACCTAACACGTCTTTCGACTCGTGACTTCTTAACTACGAAAACTTGACGCGACAACCTCTTCTGAGAACTCTCAAGGAACCTGACGTTCCTCTAGGTTGGTCAGGTAAGATTTCCTCTAGTCAGGACCCACAAGAAACCTTCCTTACTACGATTTCGACTTTGAGGTCATGAAACCGGTGGAGTACGCTTCTCAACTGAGTAACCTTTTCTGAGACTACGACCCTCCCCGACCCCCGTCCTCCTCTTCCCCTACTGTCTCCTACTCTACCGACCTACCGTTGTGACTGAGATACGTGCACTCAAACTCACTTGAGACCCTCAACCACTACCTGTCCCTCCGGACCTCACGACGTTAAGTACCCTAACGTCTCAGTCTTTTCTGACTCGCTGATTTGACTTGATTTGACTTACTGTGTGGACATTTGTAGACACTAGAACGGTAGACCCATAGACGAAGCCACTCCACAGACAAGTCTAGAGAGGGGGAGGGGGGCCGGATAAAAAAGATGAAAAATTTAGTTAAAAAGAACCTCATATCAACTAAATATAACAACACAATCAAAGTCCATATGTCAGTTCACTTAGTCAATGTGTATATGTATATAGGGGAGAAAAAGTCTAAGAAAAGGCATATCTGGTGACGTCTCCTAACTGGTCCTTAGAGACATGGTATGTCATCCAAGAATAATCAATAGATAAAATATATATCAATACACCGACACAGTCAGAGTTAACGGGTCAAACAGGGAAAGGGGGAGGAGGGACCATTGGTATACAAACAAAAGATGTAGACATTGAGACAAAGACAAACATTTATGCACTGAAACATGGTCACAAAATCTAAGGTGTATATTCACTATAGTATACTACGATACACTATAAACAGAAAGAAAAATACTGAATAAAGTGGGTCATACTACCAGAGATCCAGATGGGTACAACGACGTTTACCGTAATAAATCAAGAACCGACTCATTACAAGATGACACATAGTCATGGTATAGCAGAAATAAGTAAGTAGACAGTTACCTGTAAATACAAAAAAGGCACAGGACCTCCAAAAAAGGGAGGTTGAAAACATAGTCTAACAAAAGAATAACAACTCAAAATTCATAGGAAACAAGTAAAACGTACTGTCAGGACATAGTTTGCACAGAAAACGATCATAAAAGAGGGGTAGACACCGAACAGAAAAGTAAGAGAACTGTAATGGAAGCGTCTCGTTTTCCAAAAGTAAAATTACTTTATGTCGATTAGTCATTAAAGAAAGTACCTGACACGGAAATCATAATATGTCAAATGAAAAAGTCTATAAAATTAAGTATGGTTTATTACTCCCTTTAAACGATCTAGACGAGGGTCCCGGAATGTTCCCGAGTACTTCCCGGGACTATAACTTCGAAGTAAACGAGGTATCCTTCATCCGGAGGTCGTTTACGATAATAGATAAAATAGTTCTATCTGTTAATTTTGGTTCTTTTAAATAAACGTTGTAGAACATCCTTCTGACATACCTGTGTATGTGTGTGTGTGTGAGTGTGTGTGTGTATGTGTAAGAAAACAAACAGGGATTACTCGATGACGTATTAACTTCGTTGATCATTGTTGGGTAATTCGTTTAACTTTCGTCTAAGAGGTCGATAAGAACTAGAGAGCGGTGTGACCAAAATGAAGTGCCCTCAAACACACGAACGAAGGATGTGAGTTAGAATCGACTTTCCGGTTCTGTACTTCACACACGAACGAAAAACTCACGACGTCTGTGTACCAGTCTAAACTGACCACTTGGTCCTCCCGTTTTATAAGTATTTAAGAGTAGAGATGTTTCGTCTTAGGTTGATTCACTACATATATGAACTCTCGAAGAAAATAAGTCATTAAAGGTTTCTTCTCCAACTCTAAGTATTAGTTATTAATTTCTCAACCTGTTACGAAATTTCATACTATACTTTATCATTTTGACTTATCTTCTCTTATTTATCTTATCTTTGATACTACCATTGAAAGTGTATATATATACATACAGGACCTTTGAGGACGGAGACCCTTACACACACATGACTAACAGTACCATTCACGTTGAAAATAACACATATCACTAGTTTTTTACTCACGGTAAAAGGACTCATCAGTTATAAGGGAGATCTTACTTGTATTTTCTAAAAATACAAACTTATAAACTCATGTCTGTATATGTTAAACAACCCGATAAACACATACACCGTGGGAGAAAATTGGAAGTTTTAAGTTGTCTTAGTACGACTATATACAAACCTACGTATAGTTTAAGGCACATTTTTAAGTCGAGAATGAACTGTGGAACATAAAAGAAGGCTACATTGACACCTGAGGGCACACAGAAACCTAGGACGGGTACTTCACGAACAAGTATCTTCCCAAAGAGAACTACTATGTAATCTACCTATTCCCTTATTAACACAGAATTAGAAATAGGAACTAGTCGGTCCCTCCTCTTCTCTGTCACTCTACCACCTGAAACCTCCTCGGATATTAAAGGAGGTAAAACGTATTATCTCTTACGTCCTATGGTTTTCACATCCGAAGAGGGACTTACTTCTCTACTTTCACCAAGAAAACATAGGGAGGACCCGGGTACCTGTGTCTCGAAAGACTAGTGGTGAGGGTCGTTAAAGGAGTCGTAGGGACTCGACACTTCTCGAGTGTGACCCGGTAAGAAGGAGTGACACGATAGAAACAGATGAAAACCAGGGACATATTATGACCAGTGTCAACTTCGGTGTAAGGAACCGTTCAAAGTAGGACCCCTTCGAACCGGAAAGATCTTTCTAAAATACGAATAAAATTCGACACTAATATTAACTCTACTAATTCCGGGTACTCCCCAGTTCTATTTGTCGACTCCCAGAACAAGTACTTTCTCACTTGACCTAACAGGTGTGGTATAGTCTTTGATTTTGATTATACGTAATTAATATTAGTGATCTAATGTCTTTCATGTAAACCTCTCCTCATTTTTACAGGAGATAACGAAACGACGGAAATAGAGTGATAAATGATAAAAACTACAACAAATCAGCAAGTCAGCACGGGTCGAGAAACGTTAGGACACCTGACGTCGTACGGTCCGAAGGTACAGGAAGTGTTAGAGAGTCTCAAACGAGTTTGAGTATAGGTAACTCAGCCTCTACGATAAATTTGTAGAGTAGGAGACGGTGGGGGAAGAGGAAAACAAAAGTGAGTAAGGGTCGTAGTCCCAGAAAAGGTAACTCAGTCGAGAAGGGTAGTCCACCGGTTTCCTAACCGCGAAGTCGAAGTCACAGTCAGAAAGGTCACTCATAAGTCCCAACTAAAGGACATCCTACCTGACTAAACTAGAGGAATGTCAGGTTCCCTGAGAGTTCTCAGAATAGGTCGTGGTGTCAAGTTTTCGTATTTAAGAAGTCGTGAGTCGGAAGAAATACCAGGTCAAGAGTATAGGTATGTCCTGATGACCTTTTGGTATTGAAATTAATATACCTGGAACCAGTCTTTTCACCATGTAAATTATAGAAAAATTATACGAGAGATTTAAAAAGTAACGAAAGGAAGGTTCTTCGTTCACATAAAATTAAAGGACCGTCGTCAGTGACAGATGTAACTAAAACCTCGGGTTCTTTTGTTTTAGACAGGGACGAAGTTGAAAAGGGGGAAGATAAACGGTACTTCAATACTCTGGTCTACGGAACTAGAATAAAAAAAAAAGTCAAATTCGGTCGAAAAAAGGGGAGAGAAGAAACTGGGAGGAATTCTCCAAGAAATCAAGGAGAAGTGAAAGACTGTAATCTCACCATAGTAGACGTATAGACTTTACAGAATGATAATTAAAAGGGACTTTCTGTAGTAACATGTAAAATGTAGTCTGAGTTAGTCAAAATTCTGTATAAAAATCCTTATAGTCACAATTGATGGATAATTATAAAGTTGTGTAACTCATCATTACGTTTGTCAACACAAATCAATGATTCAGTACAGGATGAAAAACGTTGGGACACCTGACGTCGTGTGGTCCGAGGGGACAGGAGGTGATAGAGGGTCTCAAACGATTTTAAGTACAGGTAGTTCAACCACTGTGATAGATTGGTAGAGTAGGTGAAAGTGAGAGAAAAGAAAAACGGAAGTTAGAAAGGGTCGTAGTTCAAGAAGAAGTTACTAAACCAGAAGAGAAGTGTACTCAACCGACTTCATAACCTCGAAGTCGTAGTCAGGAAGGTTACTTATAAGTCTCAACTAAAAGAAGTCCTAACTGACCAAACTCAAGGAACGTCAGGTGATTTATTCTAAATAAAATTTTCTTTTAATTTTACACTTTTTATATTAAACGTAAAGTGGAACTACATACTATCTAGTTATTACCTTTGAAAAGTTACATAATCTTATTACAGTCACATACCGTTTTGGTGATGTTATAACAATTCATTAATCGGAGGTTAATTTTATTTACTTAAATATAATTTTTTCTTATTCAGAAATTAATTTTGTGAATAATTGTAGTAGATTAGAGTATCGTGTACTATACTTAATCTTACAGAAATTGGTCTATATGCATTACTCATATTTATTTATAAAACCTCAATTATGTATAAATAAATAACCGATACACGGGAATAAATTTTATTAATTTGAGTATCAATTTGGTAAATATACATATCCTCAACACGTAATTAGAAAATTATCCGAAATTACGGACATTGACGACCTACAGGTCGTATAGAATTTGTGGTATCGGTTCCAAGGTCAAGTCAACTCAGAGAGTCAACACAGGCTGAGAAACACTGGGGTACTTAACGTCGTGCGGTCCCGAGGGACAGGTAGTGGTTGAGGACCTCAAGTGAGTCTAAGTGCAGGTAGCTCAGTCACTACGGTAGGTCGATAGAGTAGGAGACAGCAGGGGAAGAGGAGGACGGGGGTTAGGGAGGGTCATAGTCTCAGAAAAGGTTCCTCAGTTGAGAAGCGTACTCCACCGGTTTCATGACCTCAAAGTCGAAATCGTAGTAAGGAAGGTTTCTTTAGGGTCCCGACTAGAGGAAGTCTTACCTGACCAACCTAGAGGAACGTCAGGTTCCCTGAGAGTTCTCAGAAGAGGTTGTGGTGTCAAGTTTTCGTAGTCAAGAAACCGCGAGTCGGAAGAAGTGTCAGGTTGGGAGTGTAGGTATGTACTGATGACCTTTTTGGTATCGGAACTGATCTGCCTGGAATCAGCCGTTTCATTACAGAGACGAAAACTTATACGATAAATCCAACCAGTATTGAAAAGAAGGTTCCTCATTCGTAGAAAATTAAAGTACCGACGTCAGTGGTAGACGTCACTAAAACCTCGGGGGTTTTTATTTCAGACTGTGACAAAGGTGACAAAGGGGTAGCTAAAGGGTACTTCCCTACCCTGACCTACCGTACTAGAAGAAAAAGACTTACAACTTGACATTCGGTTGAAAAGTGAGAGGAGAAAGTGAAAGTAGTTCTCCGAAAAGAACTACTTTCACTTTCTCCTCTCACTTCCAATAGAAGAAGAATTCTAGACGGGAGTCGCATATATAAAAAAAGTGTAGTACCACGGAGAAGTATGGAGATATGGAACTCCGTCTCGTGGATATGCGTCTCATGGACACATCGAGGCGAGTGGAAGGGATTAGGTACGACACGTATGCTCTCGACAGAAGGATTACGCCTCTACTAGAGGTGCGAGTCGATTCGACGTGGGAAGTAAGGTTTCGGCTGACTTGGGAGCGTAAAAGGACCTTGAGGGACGAGGCGAGAGACAGGAGACTTGAGGGGTCTCGCGGACACCGTCGAAGACGAACCAGAAGACTGAATTGTGCGGGGGGACGACAGGACGAAACAAACCACTGGGAGTTCTTACACTCGAAGGAGGCGACGATCTGTCGTTCAAGTCCCCACAAAAAGAAGCACAACGTCACCATGGACACCGTGAGATAACCCTTGTGCGTTCAGTACTCGTATGAAATGTCTAATTAAGTCTACAAATCAGCTTAACGAAACGTGACGACTTACCTTTTGTAACACTGGAGAGTGTCGCGATGTAATTTATTACTCGGGAACCGTAAATGTATAAGTTGTAAAAAGTTTATTTTACAAATGTCTGTGGGGACTTCCATGTATTATACGTCATTAAGCATTAATACAACTCCGTGTTTAATCTTATTAATATACGTAAGGTAGAGTTTCTTTGAAATAACAAGAGTAAATTAAGTATTAAAATAAATAAAGAGTTTTATCGAGACACTCAACCCATAATGGTAAGGTCAAAATGTCTCCTCCTTTGACTTCTGTTATTTAAGAGGTCAACCTATACGTTTTTTATAAAACAATCATTGAACCCTATACGAAGACTCGATATAACAACTAGATGACAGAACTCTAAAATATTGAATAAAGATCATTTTACTACAGTTATGATATTGAGAAGTTCTTTCCTTACCTAAAGTTTCACGTAGGAACGTACTCCAACCCCTTATTCTGTGGTGTCTAGAATAAACCCTTAATCTTCTTCATATTAAGTGAGTATATATCTAATTATCTATGGTGCTGACAACAATAATATCATAGTTACATTTTAATGACCGTAAGTCGTACAACGAGAAGGTGTAATAAACGTTTCACGACACTTCAGGTTTTCGCAGTGAAGAGTCGGTACAGATGTTGAAGGTCCAAATAGTAACACAAAGATCAAGGGTAACGTCAATGATCTCTCCATTGTCATTTTAAGTTAAGATTACTAATAACGTCAATAAGTTATCAGAATGTCACCATTTACACATCAGTGTCATTTTACTTTACTTAAATAAAAAATTTCCAAATTGGAGCATTCAAAAACTGGTGTATTCAAAAGAAATTTTATTAACAAATAGTACAAATCTGACCAGCTCAGATAACAACGGTTTCAAGGAAAGATACTCCTGACCGATCAAACGAAAATGGGATCCCAGGTCTTTAACTCGTAACAAAATATGTTCCATACCTTCTACCGTGTCCGGGTACTTCCTACCACACCTGTGTCTCGAAAATACTTTTATATACTAGTATCTATCGGTATCGGTATTGGTATTTTTTAAGTACGAAAATTATATCTTTGAACGAAAACTTTAGTAAGGATTTCTTTTACTGACTTGACTTAATGTACTGGTAAACATACGTCTACACACGTACGAGTCGGAGAGTCAACACAGACTGAGACGCTGGGGTTCCTGATATTTGACAGTCCGAAGGAACAGGTACCCCAATAGGGTCGTTCTTGTGACCTCACTCACCGGGAAAGGAGGAGGCCCCTTAGAAAGGTTCGGTCCGTAATTTGGGCGCAGAGGACACAACCGTACACCTAAGAAGTGGAGACTCGGTGGACCCTTCGGGAACATACTTCCACGTATCATGAAGAAAATTCCGTCCTTTATTTATTTCCATTGATATCATAGGTTTTCATACCTTTACAAATCATTTAGTACAATGGTTTAAATTATCTAACCTTTGTACTTTTACTTATACCTCCGATAGATATATGTATTTCTACGAAAAATGAACGAGAAAAAGGAGATAACCATCCATACATTTTTACGGAAGCACAAACACATGAACGTGCGTGTGTGTGTGTGTGTGTCTTTTTGTACATGTCTATAAAGACGATATTGTGGTATGCACTAAGAACTTTTAAAAGTGGAAGACATTGTGGAGTGTGATTTTAGTTGTATCGAGTCTCTTGGTCATTCGGTGAGTTTCGTACCCGTCGGGATTTTGATCTAATGGACCTTTTTACTAATGGTTCTGGTCCTCTCTACTACACTTCCAAGTCCCGTCGATGTGCAAATGAAACCTGTGCAATTTTCGTGTTCCTTTATCATGTGTCACCCTTCCGACTGGGTGTCCGTGAGTCGGGCGTGTCGATCTTCGTCTCTAGACTCGTTTGTCCCGACGACAATTCCACCCGTGACTACCCACACGTCGGACGACACTGGATTTCACTAAGGTCCAACCTCGGTCGTAGAGACCCCTTCCTCTTCTAGATCCACTGGAACCCAACCTACTACTTAAAAATCTATGTTTTACTTTCCGTGTCAGGTACTTTCTTTCTTAACCATTCGACCTGAAGTAATTTTAATTTTAAAAGATAAGTCGTTCTCTGTGACAGTTTTCTTCCCTTTGTGTTGGGAATCTGACTCTCTTGTATAAACGTTTTCAATTCAGATTACTTCCTACTCACAAGTTTTATATGTTTTTTGTAAATCTTGAGTTGTTATTCTTTTGTGTGCTGAACCAATGTTTCACCCAAGTATAAATTAGTAGTGTAATTAATAATATTACTAGGTATTAGATAGAAATTCTATTGACAGACATTATGAGGGACTCTACAAGTGACACATACAACTTAGTACGAAAAATTTGGAATGGCAAAAGGAACATATCCGTTTTGATTACGTAAAAAGGACGAAATGTAAAGAAGGATCTTACGGGTCACCCTAAACTATGTACATCGAAACAGGGTGTCGACTTTTTCGACATAAAGGTTCTTTCAGAGACCCAAACATTTACTTTCCATCGTAGTCGTAGAAGTCATAACAAAACACTTTTGGGACAAAAGAGTTGGTCCTTGATGACTGTAAACTCAGTCTGTTGACAAACAGACCCTGGGATGAACACACAACGTTCTACAAAATGGTCTTCGGGACCCGAGGTGGGTGGCTAATGGTCGTAACATTTTGTTCGGGTTATTTCAGTCAACTATGAATCTGTTACACTATAAAGTCCTCTAGTATGTTAAAGGTTCCTATGTCACTCTTTAATCACAAAAAATTTTGACTGGAATGGAATGAATTATTTATGTAAGAGTTTCTATTTTGTATCAATCTACGAAAATTAAATTTCGGTTTTATTTTTACTCCTAGACACTAGACAATTTGTTATTTGTCCTTACATCTTTATGTAGGAAGAAGATCATCATTCCAGACGGAGATTTACATATAACGTAAATTTTTATAGTGGAGTCCTTAGTAATTCAAAATTTAAAATTCTAAGGTGGGTTGTTACAAGAGACTTAAGACTGTCAAAATGTTTGGTTCTCTGGTATATTTACTCTTCTTAGACTCAAGAGGTTGAACTTTATTATTCTGTTCTTGAAATACTTGATAAAAGTAGTGTCTCTCGTTATGTTTTCCTTTATTTCTCTCGATACTGGGAACTAAAGTACTATAACAACAGGAACTAAAGTGTTATGGACAACATTGTTCTACAGATACTTAAAGGTACAAAGGAGATTCTTTAGATATAAGTTTTTTATTATATAAAACCTTGTACCTTCATTAATTGGTGAAAAATAATTACATATTAAATCTTATTTCCAATTTCACTAGTCAAAACCGGTGTCATTTTTTGATAAAACGTGTTCCTTTTTATGTATAACCTAGTAAATATCCGATCTGAAAACATAAAACCATCTTTTTGTGTGACTAAAATTCTAAACTCACGTTAAAATTCTTGTGTTTGTTGATGACTGTAGTAGTTTTCTTTCTTTATAATGACGTCCGTCGAAAAGTAAACTTTGTCGAATTTGACAGCGGTGACTCGTGATGACTAAACAGTCAATATATCTGTCGAAACGTCCTTCCTCGGACCGTTTTCTCGTCCCCTAAGACAAAATACACAGATAGTCTCTCTTCTTTCAATTTTTTGTACGGTTTTGAGTCACAATCTTTCCTACAGTTGTCCGTGACAGGACAACACCTAATTATTATGGAACATGTTATCAATAGTTCTCTTTGTTCAATATCCTCTAGTGTGTGTGTGTGTGTGTGTGTGTATTTATATATATATATATATATACATCTCTCTCTCTCTCTCTCTCTCTCTGTGTAAATATATGTACCCGAAGGGTCCTCTGTGATCACCATTTCTTGGGTGGATGGTTCCGTCCTCTACATTCTCTGTTCTCGAGTCAGGGTCCCAGCCCTTCTGAGGGACCTCCTAAGAAGTGAGGTCCCTCACCCCTCAGGTACTTCTTAGGGTACCTGTCTCTTCAGACCACCCGATGTCAAGTACCCCAGTGTTTCTCAGTCTGTGCCGACTTCGCTGAATCGTTCTGTGTACATATATATGTATATATACTTATGTAAATAATATTTCTTAACCGAGTACAATAATACCTCCGTCCCAACCGACGTGGTACCCGTTTTGATCGTGGGAGACGACATCCGAAGGGATCACCGAGTCTACCATTACGCAGACAGATGTTGCGTCCTCTGGACCCAAACTAGGGACCCAGCCCTTCTAAGGGACCTCTTCCTTTACCGTTGGGTAAGGTCATGAGAACGAATCTTTTAGAACGTTTCTCAGTCTGTGCTGACTCACTGAAGTGATACTGCCTACGGTACTCCAGGGTTCTGAACAGTAGACGTTCGGTCTCCGAGTCCTTTTTGTCACAACAACAAGTCAGACTTAGGTTTCCAGCCTCTTGAGACCTATGGTCACTACTTGTGAGGTCAGTTCTTGACCTCCGGTTCTTAGTCCTCAAGGTTCCCGTCCTTGGTCAAGTCCCAGGGTCGAGTGTCTCAGTCCGTCCTTCACGGTTTACACAGGAAAGAAATAGAAGAACAAGTAAATCCAAGAGTCATCTGACTTAATACGAGTGGGTGTACCCCTGAAGGGATTACTATCACCACGATTACCATTTCTTGGGTGGACGGTTACACCCTCTGTATCTGTCTGACTAACGATCCAGCCCTTCTAAGGAATCTCCTCTCTTACCGTTGGGTGAGGTCATAAGAACGGACCTCTTAGGATACCTGTCTCCTCTGACTACAGCGTTTCAGGTACCCCAACGTCTCAATCTGTACTAACTTCACTGAATCGTACGTAGGTGTCAGTGAATATATTTCTAAGATAACGTTGGGTATCATTACTTTTAAACTTTTATTTTATTTAAAGGACGGGTCCAGGTCGGGGTCACCTAAGTCCCTTAAGCTTCCCCTCTGCCGCAACCGCTCCTCTCTGAATAAATAAATCTCTAATATTTCTCTCTAATCCTTTCTTATCACATCACCTCTTTTATCTCCTCTTTTCTCCGGCATAAAGAACCAAACGTATCTTTCGGTTATTTCAGGGCTCTGTTCCCTGAACGTGGTAGATGTATTTGACGTCCACGGACGAACTTATCACCTCCCACGGGGTGGAACCCGAGGGAGAACGCACCCAGAATCTTCGGGTCCGTTTATTCATATGTACCACTCGGAGATACGAGGTCTACCCTTAAGTCGGCCTTTTACCTCTTATTCTTTCCTTACTGTACCCCCTCGGTTCATAACCACGTTCTGGGTGTTGAAATAAAAGTTTCTATCGAATATATGGGGTTCAACATGCATTTCTTTATTACCTTGTACGTCTCAATACGTCCCCGTCGTCAGGACTGGGAATAACTCTGGTCCGAAAGAAAAACGTATGGAAGGGTATATGTTTCCCGAAGGGACCACCGAGTCTCCAATTTCGCAGACGGACGTTACGTCCTCTGGACCTAAGTTAGGGACCCAGTCCTTCTAGGGGACTTCTTCCTTTACCGTTGGGTGAGGTTATAAGAACGGACCTCTTAGGGTACCTGTCTCCTCGTACCACCCGATATGTCAGGTACCCCAGCGTTTCTCAGTCTGTGCTGACTCACTGAAGTGACAGTGACAGTGACAGGGCATATGTTTTCCAGAGTCCACTAAATGTAATAGAAGACCAGTTCTCCGGACGTTGTAAAAATACCAAGAAAAGGATCTATTTACAGATAGTTGGTCTTTTGAGTAAAAGGGAACTTCACAAAAAAGAAATTAGACGTAGTGGAAGTTTCATGATTTATTCCAATGTAAGGACATCTTGTTTCCACGTCACCCAATATTGTTTCTTTCATGAATTGAGTTTCTAGATTACAACGATTACGGTCCCGACGATGGACAAAAAAGATGTATGGTTGATATAGTTGTTTATTTTCTATACTTTTGAACCGTCCGTCGTTCATAACCGAGTTGTTACTTTAGGAATTAGTCAAGATAAGATTACTAAAACTGAGGAGCCGTCCAGGATGTAAGGATCTTCGAAAATTCGAAGGACACGGAGAACGCCAACCCTCCGAGATTTGTTAGTGTACGCATCGACATTCTCAGGTCCATTTGGACAGTCCGTCCGATCTTTTGGTAGTCTCCCCAAAAACCTAACTTTGTGAGAATACTGTGAGTCGTCTGAATAATAGATTTTCGAGATTTAATTGAAAAAGGTTTTTTTCCACCACCCCCCTGTCGGAGGACAATTACAGTCTTCTCAACCACTTTCCGTATTATATCATTCCGTCTGTCCAAGACCAAAACCCCATCTACGAGCTCATCCAGGTCCCTCCAAGGGAGCTCTAGGTCGAGTGGAAACGGACAATCCAGAGAAGGAGTAATGGAAACGGTACCCACCCTAAGGAGTACGACCGAGGGTCGTTAAAGGAAATTATCCTCTAAGAGATTTATTTGACTTCGAATAAAGACATTTCCGTATAAAACGTCGAAAATTTTTCTCACTTCATCTAAGAGATGAATGACTATACTTTTACAGCGTACTACATTATAAAACATTTTTTCCGTCTTTACTCGTCGTACATGTTCAGGTGCATGACGTCGTTACGATTAAAGAATCAATACTCACATACGATATGATCTACAATTGTAATCCCTTTCGACCTCCTTCATATATCTCCTTAGGAGATGAGAGAAAATCTTAGAAGACATTTAGGTTTTAATAAAGTTTTATTTTGTTTGTATGTATAATGTCATATAACTTTTGAATGGTACTTATAATTTGACATATTAATAATTATACTTTGTCTTAACAGTTTTATTCACTATTTATCCCCTCCTTTTATACTTCAAAACAACCGTTCACGGGGTACAATTTAGTGACACAAGGCTAACAATAAGTCAACGGTTCAGTACAGGTTGAGAAAACGGTGGGGTACCTGATATAGAACAACCTAGTATTTTTTTCGTTCTCTCAAGGTCTTTTTGTAGACGAAGTAATTGATACGATTTCTGAAACTGACACATTTAGTGTTATTTGTCACCTTTTAAGGATTTCACTACCCTTATGGTCTAGTGGAATGGACGGAGGACTCTTTGGACATTCGTCCAGTTCTTCGTTGTCAATCTTGACCTTACTCTGTTACCTGACCAAAGTTTATCCTTTTCCTCATACAGTTCTGACATATAACAATGGACGAATAAATTGAATATATGTCTCATGTAGTACTCTTTGCGACCCGACCTACTTCGTGTTCGACCTTAGTTCTAACGACCCTCTTTATAGTTATTGGAGTCTATACGTCTACTGTGGTGGGAATACCGTCTTTCACTTCTCCTTGATTTCTCGGAGAACTACTTTCACTTTCTCCTCTCACTTTTTCGACCGAATTTTGAGTGTAAGTTTTTTAATTCTAGTACCGTAGGTCAGGGTAGTAAAGTACCGTTTATTTACCTTTTTGTTACCTTTGTCACTGTCTGAAATAGAAGAACCCGACTTTTTAGTGACTTCTACCACTGATATCGGTACTTTAATTCTATGAACGAGGAACCTTCTTTTCTATACTGGTTGGATCTGTCGTATAATTTTTCGTCTCTGTAATGAAACGACTGTTTTAAAATAGATCAGTTTCTATACCAAAAAGGTTATCAGTAAATACTTATACTCTCAACGTGGTATTTCTTCCGATTAATGACTTCTTAACTACGAAAACTTGATGTCATAACCTCTTCTGAGAATTCTAAGGGAACCTGTGGCTCCTCTAGTTTAGTCAGTTAGATTTCCTTTAGTTGGGACTTATACGTAACCCTCCTGACTACGACTTCGACTTTGAGGTTATGAAAACGGTGGACTACGCTTATTGACTGAGAAACCTTTTCTGGGACTAAGACCCTTTCTAACTTCCGTCTTCTTCCCCAGCCGTCTCCTACTCTACCAACTTACCGTAGTGTCTGAGCTACTTGTGCTCAAATTCATTCGAGGTCCTCAACCACTACCCGTCCCTTCGGACCGCAGGTACCTCAGTGTTTATCAGCCTGTACTAACTTACTACTACTGGTTGACATCGGGTAACCCGAGGAGACAGGTACGTTAAGAGATCTGTCCTTATGACCTCACCCAACGGTAAAGGAAGAGGTCACCTAGAAGGGTTGGAGCCCTAGTTTTGACGTAACCGTCCACCTAATAAATGGTAACTCGGCGGACCTTACGGGGTTCAGTGTCACTCCGACGACATTTGGACCACTCATGTCCATAAAGATAGAGGACTGGGGAATAAAATGTGTTTTTGGAAAACGTCTTCTCCGTTCTCACCACGACAATTTGTCCCCCTCCCACTTTGATGTTTAGGGTCAACTGTTCCGGAAGTCACGAAATTGTCTCAGTCTATCCCTTAAACAACAAACTTAGTCGGGTGATAAGACCAGAAACGAGAAATTGTTTTGTGAGTCCAGAGGTCCGTCGAAATATCTCTGACCTCTACATGAAAGAAGGATGGTCGATCCTTCCAATCTCTCCGATACCTGTAACTAAAAAGAGTCCTCTTTACACGAAAACATTCAAGTAGGTGTGAGGTCGCACAGTGAAACTCAGAGTGGTCATCTATCTGTCAGGTGAGGGAGGGGATGTAGTTTCAAAAATATCTTTCTCGGTCTGTACCACCTCTTAAGTGTTAAAGTAGTGGGAAACACCTATTTTTTTATAATCTCATAACTATTCTTTCCTTCTTCTCCTAATATTTACATCGTCAATTTGGTACC
The DNA here is from genome assembly GCA_006410555.1 of Capra ibex. Lineage (NCBI taxonomy): Eukaryota > Metazoa > Chordata > Mammalia > Artiodactyla > Bovidae > Capra > Capra ibex. Next base: position 54,966,733 of record SJYO01037955.1, read on the forward strand.
CATACCGGTTGGTCGGTATAGTCTTTTTTTTTTTTTTTCATGTGTAAATAGAAAAAGGTCAACAAAAACCTGTTTACCTCGTTTTAGTTTCAGACAGGCATAAAAGTATTTCTTTGTCTCACAGTCGTAGTAAAGTATTAAGTATAAAGTAGACATCAGGTCTTTCTTGTTTGAACAGAACGGGTACCTCTCTGTAATGGGTAGTGAGAAGAGAGGAACTTACTGGTTAGAAGTTTACATTACTTCACAAGTCCCGTCCTTAGATTCCGGGTCTTCTACCCCACGTCGTCCGTAGTCTCCCATCTTTCGTCCGTTGACTGAAATTTAGTGTGGGAGAAAGCAGGTTTCAGTTACTTCCCTCTAAAGAAGAACCACACCACTTTTGCAAGATTTTAAATAAGACTACTCCTAACATGTTGTGACACTGATTTGACGAGTTAACGTGCCAAGTTTTACTACTTAAAATACAATATACTTATAGATTCAAATTTTTACAGTTTTTTCATATAAGTTTAGGTTTAGATTTACGTACAGACGGATGTGTACATACATACACACATACATGCACACATCTATGTATAGACTGATGACTGTTTAGATAGATTGAAACGCATCCCCTCAATGTGTATTTAAAATTCAATGAAGAAGTATGCTCGTAAATATTAAATATATTTTTCTTTTTTGATTTTCGAATTTCATTTGTAGTCATTTACAAATTGAAAATATTATTTATCTCAGGTCTTATTAAGTTACTACATAGAATTCTTAATGACGTTGATCGAACGGTTCAACAAAAAAGTAGAACGTTTTGGTTAAACATAGAGTAAAAAAAAAAATCTCTTTCTTTAAAGTTGACTTTGTCTCTGTCCTGTATAATTATTTGTATGGGGGTTCGATATGGACTTCCGAAAAAGGAGGTAGGTCACTACGGGTTCCCGTACGATATATGACAACACTAGAACTTAATTATTATAGGTCGTCGTTTGTTTCGGAGATCGTCTATAGTCATCTTTTGTAGATTAAATGTTTTTATTATGTTCTGTCGAATCCGACAACCATAAAAGTTGACACATAATTCCCCAATATGTTTTATTAGAATAGAGTAGCGGGTCTAAACGACACGTATAAAAAGTAGAAACGTCACCCTAAGTTCGACAGGATACCTTTTGTGTCACTTCACACGGAAAACGAAGTTGTGTAGAAAAAAGTGTATATGACCGTAAAATAAGATAATGGTTATGGTATAAATTTACAACGTATCAACGTATTACACGTTGATAAAATATAGGGAAGAAAATGTTTAACATAGAAACGTGCAAAGTACAAATAAAATCCCAACATTGATAGAGTTATGTAAAACACTAATCAAATAAATAAATAAAAATAAAATGAAATGTTATAACATAACCAAAAGTCAAGTCAAGTCAAGTCGAGTCAGCGAGTCAGTACAGGTTGAGAAACACTGGGGTACTTAGCGTCGTGCGGTCCGGAGGGACTACTTGTGGTAGAGGGCCTCAAGTGAGTCTGAGTGTAGGTAGCTCAGGTACTACGGTAGGTCGGTAGAGTAGGAGACAACAGGGAAAGAGGAGGACGGGGGTTAGGGAGGGTCGTAGTCTCAGAAAAGGTTACTCAGTTGAGAAGCGTACTCCACCGGTTTCATGACCTCAAAGTCGAAATCATAGTAAGGAAGGTTTCTTTAGGGTCCCGACTAGAGGAAGTCTTACCTGACCAACCTAGAGGAACGTCAGGTTCCCTGGGAGTTCTCAGAAGAGGTTGTGGTGTCAAGTTTGCGTAGTTAAGAAGCCGTGAGTCGGAAGAAGTGTCAGGATGAGAGTGTAGGTATGTACTGGTGTCCTTTTTGGTATCGGAACTGATCTACCTGGAATCAGCCGTTTCATTACAGAGACGAAAACTTATATGATAGATCCAACCAGTATTAAAAGAAGGTTCCTTATTCGCAGAAAATTAAAGTACCGACGTCAGTGGTAGACGTCACTAAAACCTCGGGGTTTTTTATTTCAGACTGTGACAAAGATGACAAAGGGGTAGATAAAGGGTACTTCACTACCCTGGTCTAAGGTACTAGAAGCAAAAGACTTACAACTCGAAATTCGGTTGAAAAAGTGAGAGGAGAAAGTAAAAGTAGTTCTCCGAAAAATCAAGGAGAAGTGAAAGACGGTATTCCCACCACAGTAGACGTAACCAAAACGGTATGTATTTAATATTCTGTCGAAACGACATAGTATAGTATGTGTTTCATTAATTTTAACACAGTAACAGTCGAAAGGTTTTTCCTTTACTTATTTACACTACATGTGTAATATAGAGTTTTCTTAGAAAACAAACTTTAAGAAAATCGTTAATATTCAAAGTTAATAAAAATATGATCCTCGAAATTGACATATCCATATCTGAACGTATAAAGACTTCCTTATATATTTCGCTTTTTACTTTTAATTACAGTCATCTAAATAATATAATTACTCCTGGATTTAAGATATCTGTACATACACACTAAGTATCCATCTATTTATTAAAGATGTTCGTAATTTGTCTAAAGTACTTCCAAATCTAAGTTACAAATTTTAAGAAGTTTAGTTTAAAAAAATTATATTCTTATTTCATCTAACACTATTTTGGAAAGTTGACTCTCTTATAAATATTCAAGATTTTATAAGATTTACGTTTGTAATTTCTTTTTTTACATTATAAGTGGTTAAAATATATCGATAGTGATTACCCAATAAAAATGTTTTATAGTTATATAGAAAATTCTAATGAATACAATACTATAGTCATATGTCTATGTACATTAAACTTGAGGAATTAAGACAAGAAACTTATTAAAAGTCAAACTTTTCTTTATCAATCTTTAGACTTAAATTTATCATGGAATTAAAATTTAATTCAAAACAGATCAGAACTGATACTGTTGTAATAAATAGATATACTTACGATAATTTTCTGGACGACTAAACGTGATTACAATTTTTCAAAATTCCATTACTAACATATATATACAAACCCACTTAAAAACAAGTTTCTATAAAATAGAGTGTAATACAATTTTCACATCACATTAACGTCCTCTTAATTGTATTAAAGACCACAAACCCTCCTAACAGAGATTTATATAAAGTTAATTTTGTTACACCAAATGTAGGAGATTGAAAAAGGTACTAATTTGAAAAATTTAACATGGGTCACGTTGAGAAGACTTAATAAATGTTACGTAAAATTTTGTAGTAAAAGTTAAAAGGAAGGTCGATGAAGTTATTGGTGACTCGTTGATTCTACTGTGCCAGATCGGTCAAGGTCCCAAGGGGAAGGGAACAAAGAATACGTTGACGGTCTGTGTGTCCTTGTACACTTAGACCCTCGCTTCTCTCTCTCGGTCCAACCTAAGACTCGGTCAAAACTCGCTCACGAGAGTACCGAAGGGGGAGGGGGTCTTTACCTCCGACGCGGGCACCCGACGTCCAGAAGGACACCGGTGTGGGCACCCTAGTTGGAGGAACTACTCTGTCCACACACGTCCTGTCTTGGGGCTCGTTTCACTGGACGGACGAGGTCCGTAGGGAAGGGAGTCGAAGGTTCGTACTCGACGACAGGGACCTCAAACTGTACACCTCGAACAGGTGTCGTAGAAAAAGACAACTCGACTTAGGGGGAGACGAGGAAACGGAAGATGACTAAGTTTGGATTCATCTGTCGTGGGCACCTGGTGTCACCACGTAAACGACAGGACTCGAGAAGGAGTAGGGAGTGGAGACGAGGTTCAGAGAAGAGACATAAGGGACACGTAAGTTTTTGATTCAACCGATCTTTTACTTAAGGTGAGGAAGCTTAAGTTGATCTGTCCAGGATTTTTGGATGTGAAGACTCATCCCGGATTAGTTCAAGGTCCAAATTCTATATCAGTCTACTTTATTCCGTCGACTTTCCTTTATTTTACGTATGAGACGTAAAACCTTGGTAAAAACAATATAAAATATTGGTGGATGACAAGAGTGACTTCTAGGGAATTTAATTCAACGTCATTATTGTTTTGACCTTAACAAAAGGGACAGAAAGGGTCAAGTAATACTACTATGAATTCGAGTCCGAAGCTAAATGGGGAACCAAGGTCCCGAAGGGACCAACGAGTCCACCATTTCTTTGGTGGACGTTACGTCCTCTGAGCTCAAGTTAGGGACCCAGTCCTTCTAGGGGACCTCTTCCCTTACCGTCGGGCGAGGTCATAAGAACGGACCTTTTAAGGTACCTGTCTCCTCGGACCACCCAATGTCAGGTACCCTAACGTTTCTCAACCTGTACTGACTCGTTGATTGTGAAAGAAAACATATTTTTATCTTGCAAACCAAAGTTAGAGTGTTTTAGGACCAAAACTTGAAGTCAAAAAAGGACATACAAATTTCACATAATACCAAATACCAATAATGACTCTTAATATCATCTATTTAAAGTAACAAAATTTCTAAGAATAAGACGAGATAACCCTATATGAACCAAACCTAATTACCTTCTCGTTTACCGAATGTTACTAGTAGATTAATTTAACATAATTACAATAAATTTCATTATAATAGTCGTGAAGTTTCCTGTGAAATAACTCCTTCGGACAATGTTTTTATACCGTTGGTCTATAAACTACAAACTGATTATAGGGTTTCACGTTCTTGATCTCTAAACGACTATCGAAAAGTTCTACTTTCACTTTCACTTCAGCAAGTCAGTACAGGTTGAGAAACACTGGGGTACCTAACATAGGATGGTCCGAGGAGCAGGTAACCTAAAAGGTCTGTTCTGATGACCTCACCCAACGGTAAAGGAAGAGGCCCATAGAAGGGCTGGGTCCCTAACTTGTGCCCAGAAGATGTAGCATCCGTTTACGAAATGGTAGACTCGGTGGTCCCTTCAGGTATAATGTTCCATGTATAATGTTCACTATTTATTCGATTTTACTAATGTTCCATGTATAATGTTAACTATTTATTCGATTTTACTGAGTCGGGAAGGAAAGAAGTAGTACAAGGGGTCCATGGCTTTTTATACAGAAAGGAAAAAGGATTTTGTTCTGTTTAGTCCAAACCAATAACCACTTCGTTAAGGTACTGTATCAGGACATGGTCCAAGAAGGAATAAAGTGAGTTCAACTATACACCTTCAGACAAGTACCTAACTCAGTAGAGGGACGGTAATTCTTGGAACTTGTAAAATTCTGAGCAACTTTCAAAACTTGGGAGATTTTACAGTCGTACAGTCCGTTCGTGAGAGGGTGAACCGACACGACGGAACCCTTAATCCCGTGTGAGGGACGATAATTGGACGACTCTTGAAAGAGTCAGACTTGTTGTTCTGTACTTCACTCTTGGTCCAAGGGACTGAGCCCCATGTCCACATGGGACCCCTAGGTGTGTGTTGAGGTATCTTTTCGACAGAAGTCCCTTTTATCCCTCTCACTCGAACCAACGTCTTGAATATATAAATTTTACAATGAACAAATGTCTTCATCGTAAATGTTAACTAAAGTAACTACCTTCTTTTTACTTTTAGATCAATTGTTTACACTACTTACAATTCTTGGTTTGTCAAATATCGAATTTCTTTATCCTTTATTTTCGTTAACATAACAACTGTTTAGATTAAGTGTACCTTAACATTTTTTTTATTTTCAGAAATCGTCCAGAGTTCTATATCTTTTACCTAGTGAATACCTCTTTACTCTTAGTGAAAATTTACGTTTTACTCTTATTTGGTTTCATTTCTTTTTAATCCTAAAATTAAAAATTACGTAGGACTTTGTGTAGACACTGAAATTCACGACATTTTGTGATTTCTGGGTTGTCTAGGTCATTTTAAGTTTTTTAATGATTTTCACACACCTTCCGACGTCCTGACTTTAGGGTTCTTGAATAGGTTACACATCTATAAACGATAATTTTGTTTATTTTTGGGATTTTCCTCTTCTCAGTTCCAGAGATTTTCTTAATTGAAAGGTATGAGGGACAGAAAATACTAGTTCTTATTGTACTCTGGTGAGAGGGTCCTCGTGTTCTGGAAACCCCTTCCACCTCTTCTACAGACTCTCTTTCACGAGGGAGCGTCAACATCTCTCAGGTCTCAACCCCCGAACATTTCCGAGACGAAGACTCGTCAGAGTGGATCCAGCCTCAAAACTCACTTTTGGGACTGTGTTTCCCTGTCTCGATTAGATCGTTAAATATAAAGGGAAGACTTGAGGCACAACCTACAGGACGTTGAAGTCTCCCACATTAAAATTGTCTGGGAAGGTATCGAATACAGTCTCCTGACAACATCTTACTACCGTACTTCCGTTTTTTTTTTTTTTTTCTTGAATTTCCTCCTTCTCCCTTTTGTCTCTCCGTTACAAATTTCTCGAACTTTACGTCGGATTATCTATGATTTTGGTGGACTTTTGAGGTACGATGGACGTGGAACGTCAATAAAACCTCAAACACGAAACAAAGTAAAAATGAAAGAAAAAAATGGATATTTTTTGACAGAGTACTAAAGTCTCTACCGGACGACCCCCACCATTCTTCCATGATCGCGGGACGTCAAACACACCAGACACCCCTTTTACACCGAGTCGAGGGAATAAAAATAACTTTCGGTTCTGAAAATTCTTGTAAAATTTCTTTTTACTACGTAACGAGAGAAAAATAACTTCGACTTCAATTACAGTGTCTGAGATTCGTAGAATGTGGAAAATTTACCGTTACACAGTCAACAAAATTTAAAGAGTAAGATGAATGTCACTCTCCTTAATGTGTCCCTATAAACCTCAGTTTACGACTCTCGAGACAGTCGTAAAAACTGTTTTTTATTATTATTAAGAGTTTTGGTTAAGGTTAAAGGAGGATCTTATAAGGTACATGGGTACAATTATAAATGACTCATCAACCATCCAAAATGAATAAAATCAAGACGTACGTGTAAACGGATCTGAAGGATTCAAATTTAATAAAGTTAGTTTACATAGAAATTAAAATAAAACAGAAAGATATTAAAACGAAGTTTTGAAGGTAGGTCTGTGATGAGAAAGAATTGATCTTCTTTTGAAGTGAGAAGGAATTATATACTCCTACATCTCCTTTTTTTCTTACAGATTTCCGGAATCAACCTAGGACCTTTTTCGTTCTCTTAAGGTCTTTTTGTAGATGAAGACGAAGTAACTAATGCGATTTGGGAAACTGATACACCTAGTGTTGTTTGACCTTTTAAGACTTTCTCTATCTCTGTTGTCTAGTGGAATGGATGGAGGACTCTTTGAACATATGTTCAGTTCTCGTTATCAAGTTTGGTCTGTACCTTGTTGTCTGACCAAGGTTTAACCCCTTCCTCATGTAGTTCCGACATATAACAATGGGACGAATAATTTGAATACACGTCTCATATAATACGTTTTACGGTCTTACCTACTTCGACCTTAGTTCTAACCACCCTCTTTATAGCCCGAAGGGACCACCGAGTCTGTCATTTCTTAGACGGACGTTAAGTCTTAGATGGACTCAAGTCAGGGACCCAACCCTTCTAGGGGGCCTCCTCCCGTACCGTTGGGTGACGTTACAAGAACGGACCTCTTAGGGGTACTTGTCTTCTCAGACACCTGATGGTAGGTACCTCTGTGTTTCTCAACCTGTGCTAACTGACTGATTCGTGTGTCCCTCTTTATAGTTGTCGAAGTCTATACGTCTACTATAGTGGGATTATCGTCTTTCGTTTCTCCTTGATTTCTCGGAGAGTTACTTTCACTATCTTTTCTAACTTTTTCGACCGAATTTTGAGTTGTAAGTCTTTTGATTCTAGTACCGTAGACCAAGGTAGTGAAGTACCGTTTATCTACCCCTTTGTTACCCTTGTCACCGTCAGAAATAAAAGAACCTGAAGTTTTAGTGACACCCGTCACTGACGTCGGTACTTTAATTTTCTCCGAACGAGGAACCTTCTTTTCAATACTGGTTGGATCTGACATATAATTATTCGTCTCTGTAGTGAAACGACTGTTACCAGACATATCAGTTTCAACGCCAAAAAGGTCATCAGTATATACCTGCACTCTCAACCTGGTATTTCTTCCGGCTCTCGGTTTATTAACTACGAAATCTTGACACCACAACCTCTTCTGAGAACTCTTATTAAACCTGTCGTTCCTCTAATTTGGTCAGTTAGGATTTCCTTTAGTCAGGACTTATAAGTAACCTTTCTGTCTCCGACTTCGTTACCTGTACTGAAACTCTTTTAAGGTCCTCTACAATTTCCTGTCCTTTCAGAACACACGACGTCAGGTACCCTAACGTTTCTCAACCCGTACTGAATCACTGGTTTGTCGTCCTTGTAAGTAGGTTGTTACTATCCTTGTAGTCCCTTTGTAGTTAACGTTCCTTTAAATTAACTTCTCTTTGAGTATTTCTTATACTTAAAAGACAATAATATTGATTAACATTCCCGAAGGGAATACCGATTCACCATTTCCACCGATTCACCATTCTTAGACAGACGGCTCCGTCCTGTGGGTTCAAACTAGCTAGGAACCCAGTCCTTCTAGGTGACCTATATCTTTACCGTTGGGTGAGGTAACAAGAACGGACCCTTTAGGGTACTTGTCTCCTCGGACCACCCGATGTTAGGTACCCCATCGTGTCTCAGTCTGTACTGACTTCACTGAATTTTGTGTATACGGTATATCTTGTCGTCGAGTGATTTACGACGTTAATTAAATTAATTTAAATAAGTTAATAAGTTAACGTTTAAGTCATCCGGTGTCCAGGGGGGTGTCGTGAGACTAGGATAGATTATAATCTTTTTATTAATTTTTACGTTAAAACGGTTACGATTGTATTTATTGTTGAACAAAATGGGGTGTTTTTTCTCGAGGTGAGGTGTCGAGAATAGGTGTCGTTTAGACTATTTTACTTAGTAGGTTTGGCTTTCGGAGAGACTCGAAGTGACTCTCACTGTCTGTGGACAACCACCGAAGTACATTGACTCTTAGGCCCTCCCCTTTCCCAAGAGCCTCTACGGGGTCCGTAGGTCCAGTGGGTTCCTCCCTACAGATGTGGTAGGGGAGGGACCAGGGAGAGACTAGTCACATATCTGGTACGTAACACATTGGGATTCCCCGAGAGTCATCGGACATCTACATCCGTCGCGGGGACGTCCCCGATGTGTGTCAGTGGGATCGAGAGACTCGTGTTCCTGTGGATCACTCACGAAGTTTCGGAGTCTTCGCACGACCACGGTCCGAAGTAAAACTTGACGTAAGACGTAGTAGTCACGAGACGGGACCAACTCTTTTCTTTCGACCGTAAAATCGAACTCGAGGGGAATCTCTCGGACTCTGTTCCCACACCTAGTCAACGGTCCCAGGTCGGGGTCACGTAGGTCCCTTAAGCTTCCCCCCCGTCTCAGCCGTAGAATCCTTTCTTAATAAATTAATCTCTATATTTCTCTCTAATCCTTTCTTATCACATCATCCTTTTAATCACCTCTTTTCTCTGACTATAAGGAACCAAATGTGCCTTTCGATTATTTCAGAGTTCTGTTCTTTGAACGTGTTCTTAGAACGTGGCAGATGCAATCCGGTGTCCGTGGGAGAACTTATCGCCTCCCATGGGGCAGAACCCGAGGGAGAACGCACCCAGAATCTTCGGGTCCGTTTATTCATCTGTGTCTCTCGGAGGTGTAAGGTTTCTNCGGACTCTGTTCCCACACCTAGTCAACGGTCCCAGGTCGGGGTCACGTAGGTCGCTTAAGCTTCCCCCCCGTCTCAGCCGTAGAATCCTTTCTTAATAAATTAATCTCTATATTTCTCTCTAATCCTTTCTTATCACATCATCCTTTTAATCACCTCTTTTCTCTGACTATAAGGAACCAAATGTGCCTTTCGATTATTTCAGAGTTCTGTTCTTTGAACGTGTTCTTAGAACGTGGCAGATGCAATCCGGTGTCCGTGGGAGAACTTATCGCCTCCCATGGGGCAGAACCCGAGGGAGAACGCACCCAGAATCTTCGGGTCCGTTTATTCATCTGTGTCTCTCGGAGGTGTAAGGTTTCTTAGTCGGACTTTTTCTCTCCCTCCCTCTCCCTCTTTCTCTCTCTTTCAGGTGTGTCCCCTCCTATTCCAATACGTTTTTGGGGTATTGAACTAAAAATTTTCCACAAATATATGGGTTTCAAAATGTATTACCTTCTATGTCTTAGTACGTCCCCGTCGTCAGGACTGGGGAAGACATATAGAAAAACATATGTTTTCCAGAGTCCACTAAATATAATAGAAGACCGGTTCTCCTGACAATTGTGAAATACCGCGAGAAGGAATTACTTACAATTAGAGTAAAGGGGACTTCACAAAGAGAAATTAGATGTAGTGGGAGTTTCGTGATGTCAATGTAGGGATATCTTGTTTCCACGTCAAGTCAGTCAGTGAAGTCAGCGAGTCAACACAGGCTGAGAAACACTGGGGTACTTAGCGTCGTGCGGTCCGGAGGGACAGGTAGTGGTAGAGGGTCTCAAGTGAGTCTGAGTGTAGGTAGCTCAGGTACTACAGTAGGTCGGTAACGTAGCAACCAGCAGGGGAAGAGAAGGACGGGGGTTAGGGAGGGTCGTAGTCTCAGAAAAGGTTACTCAGTTGAGAAACGTACTCCACCGGTTTCATGACCTCGAAGTCGAAATCGTAGTAAGGAAGGTTTCTTTAGGGTCCCAACTAGAGAAAGTCTTACCTGACTAACCTAGAGGAACGTCAGGTTCCCTGAGAGTTCTCGGAAGAGGTTGTGGTGTCAAGTTTTCGTAGTTAAGAAACCGTGAGTCGGAAGAAGTGTCAGGTTGAGAGTGTAGGTATATACTTGTGACCTTTTAGGTATCGGAACTGATCTGCCTGGAATAAGCCGTTTCATTACAGAGACGAAAACTTGTACGATAGATCCAACCAGTATTGAAAAGAAGGTTCCTCATTCACAGAAAATTAAAGTAGGACGTCAGTGGTAGACGTCACCAAAACCTCGGGGGGTTTTATTTCAGACTGTCACAAAGGTGACAAAGGTGACAAAGGGGTAGCTAAAGGGTATTTCACTACCCTGACCTACGGTACTAGCAGCAAAAGACTTACAACTCAAAATTCGGTTGCAAAAGTGAGAGGAGAAGTGAAAATAGTTCTCCGAAAACTCAAGGAGAAATGAAAGACGGTCTTCCCACCACAGTAGACGTATAGACTCCAATAACTATAAAGAGGGTCGTTAGAACTAAGGTCGAACACGAAGAAGGTCGGGTCGCAAAGAGTACTACATGAGACGTATATTCAATTTATTCGTCCCACTGTTATATGTCGGAACTGAGTGAGGAAAAGGATAAACCTTGGGTAGACAACAAAGTACAGGTCAAGATTGACAACGAAGGACTGGACGTATGTCGAAAGAGTTCTCCGTCCAGTCCACCAGACCATAAGAGTAGAGAAAGTCTTAAAAGGTGTCAAAGAACACTAGGTGTGTCAGTTTCCGAAACCGTATCAGTTGTTTCGTCTTTATCTACAAAAAGACCTTGAGAGAACGAAAAAGGTACTAGGTCACCTACAACCGTTAAACCAGAGACCAAGGAGACGGAAAAGATTTAGGTCGAACTTGTAGTCCCTCAAGTGTCAAGTGTATAACGACTTCGGACCGAACCTCTTAAAACTCGTAATGATCGTACACTCTACTCACGTTAATTCGCCATCAAACTCGTAAGAAACCGTAACGGAAAGAAACCCTAACCTTACTTTTGACTGGAAAAGGTCAGGACACCGGTGACGACTCAAAAGGTTTTAACGACAGTATAACTCACGTCGTGAAAGTGTCGTAGTAGAAAGTCCTAAACTTTGTCGAGTTGACCTTAAGGTAGTTGAGGTGATCGAAACAAGCATCACTACGAAAGATTCCGGGTGAACAGAAGTGTAAGGTTCTACAGACCGAGATCTAATCACTAGTGTAGTAGTACTAATAGACCCAGCAGTTCTAGAAAAAACATGTCAAGAAGGTACATAAGAACGGTGGAGAAGAATTATAGAAGACGAAGACAATTCAGGTAGGGTAAAGACAGGAAATAACTCGGGTCGAAACGTACTTTACAAGGGAACCATAGAGATTAAGAGAACTTCTCTAGAGATCAGAAAGGGTAAGACAACAAAAGGAGCTAAAGAAAGGTAACTAGTGACTTCTTCCGAAAGAATAGAGAAGAACGACAAGAAACCTTGAGACGTAAGTCTACGAACATAGAAAGGAAAAGAGGAAGCGAAAAGAGGAGAGAAGAAAAATGTCGATAAACATTCCGGAGGGGTCTGTCGGTAAACGAAAAAACGTAAAGAAAAGGTACCCCTACCAGAACTAGGGACAGAGGACATGTTACAGTGCTTGGAGTAAAGTATCAAGTAGTCCGTGAGACAGTCTAGATCCAGGAATTTAGATAAAGAGTGAAGGTGACATATTAGTATCCCTAAACTAAATCCAGTATGGACTTACCAGATCACCAAAATGGATGAAAGAAGTTAAACTCAGACTTAGACCATTATTCCTCAAGTACTAGACTCGGTGTCAGTCGAGGACCAGAACAAAAACACCTGACATATCTCGAAGAGGTAGAAACCGACGTTTCTTATATTAGGTAGACTAAAACCACAACTGGTAGACCACTACAGGTACACATCTCAGAAGAGAACACAACAACCGTCACCCACAAACGATACTGGTCACGTAAAAGAACCGTTTTGAGTTAATCAGAAACGGGACGAAGTAAGGTGTAAGGTTCCGGTTTAAACGGACAATGAGGTCCACAAAGAACTGAAGGATGAAAACGTAAAGTAAGGGGATATTACTTTTCCTGTAGAAAAAACCCACAATCAAGATTTTCCAGAGTATCCAGAAGTATTTTGGCAAGTTGAAGTCAAAGAAGTCGCAATGACCAACCCCGTATCTGAACCTATTGACACTATAACTTACCAAACGGAACCTCTACTTGTCTCTAGTAAGACAACAAAAACTCTGACGTAGGTTCATGACGTAAAGCCTGAGAAAACGACTGGTACTACCGATGAGGTAAGGAAGACTCTTTAAGGACGGACATCATCATCTATATTACCAGTAGACTCAATTTAAGTGGGTAAGGTCAGGTAAAATCAAACGACTAAGGATCTTACAGTTGAAAGTGGGAACGGTAGAGAACAAACTGGTGAAGGTTAAACGGAACTAAGTACCAGGACTGTAAGGTCCAAGGATACGTTATAACGAGAAATATCCTAACCTAGAACGAAGATAGTGGTCAGTGTAAGTGTTGACCCATAACAAAAACGAAACCGAGGTAGGGCCACGTCACCCAATATTGTTTCTTCTATGAATTGAGTTTCTGGATACAACGATGTAAAAAAAAAGATATATGGTTGATATAGTTTTTTATTTTCTATACTTTTAAACCGTCGTTCATAACCGAGTTGTTTACTTTGGGAATTAGTCGGGATAAGATTACTAAAACTGAGGAGTCTTCGGGGATGTAAGGATCCTACAAAACTCGAAGGACACGGAGAGCACCAGCCCTCCGGTGTTTGTTAGTGTACACGTCGACATTCTCAGGACATCCGTCCGATCTTTCGGTAGTCTCCCTAAAAACCTAACTTTGTGAGAATAATACGGGTCCACTGAATAATAGATTTTCGAGATTTAATTGAAAAAGGTCTTTTTCCACCCCCCCACCCCCTTGTCGGGGGACAATTACAGACTTCTCATCCACCTTTCGTATTGTGTCATTTCGTCCATCCGAGACCAAAACCCCCATCTACGAACTCTTTTAGGTCGCTCCGAGGGAATTCCGGCCTGAGCGAAACGGACAGTCTGGGGAATTGGAGTACTGGAAACGGTGTCCACCCTGAGGAGCACGACCGAGGGCCGTTAGTCACCAAATAAACTCTCTACTAACGTGTCTCAGCACACCCACCCCACTTCCCTGCTCCACACCTTTTTCCATTGGACGGTAATCCTCCACAGAGGACACTGACACTTTGAGGTGGGACGTCCTGACGACTCTTCCTACGTCTTTGAAGAGTCTTCACAGGAAAGTACCCTCGAGGGGCAACTGACTCCACACAGGACTCCGACGTCTCTTCCAAGACCCCTTCCGTTGTTGTCCTCCACTCCTTACACGAACGCGTTCAGATTCGGATGTCCGTCACTGGAGGAACTGGCGTCGACTATGGGGTCCAGTGGTTCCCCTACGAACCGGAACACAATCCAGAAAAATAGACATGCCGATAATAGGTTGAATGTCCAGTCAGAAACAGTGACTTCGTACTTCGTGAGGACCCCCATGAGAGAGCTAGGATCCTCTACGTCCTTCCCTCTCGAGGAAAGAAGAAAGACACTACGATGTTTGTGATGACGGTCCCCACACCCCTGTGTCCGAGGGTCTCCTCCCCCCGGTCTTGTTTTGTCTTCCGCCTCGACTCGGGAAGACGGGCCCTCAGTGGGTCCGTCCACTGTTCACCCTACTTTTCAGGTGATGCCAATTTTGGTTAAACTCGGTTTTAAGTAGGATAGACAATATGGAAAGGTGGGGAGTGGTGGGAGAAGAAATCTTCGGGGGGTTTGGGATCTAGGGGTTCAGATCCCCTCTGGCCACCTTTGTAGGATCGAACGAAGAAGGGAAAAGAAAGGAAGACAATACTTTATGTGTCAAACCCCTTTGAATAAGTGTACGACTAATCGTCTTTACGAGAAGGCATAACTAACGAAATATAAGAAGATGCTAGACTCCTAATAAAATACTCTGTGGTTTCCTTGTTTACTATAACGGAAGTAGTTTTTCCAGTGTTTTGTTCGAGACATTACGCATCAACAAAGATTACGTAAGTGAATATAAAGGTTTATAGGGAACGGTTCTCTTTCCTTGGTACTAATGGGGTCTATTTTGTACTGTTAGGTAGAAGTATTCTTACCTTTACGTTTTAAACGAAAGTTAAAAAACTTTGCAGTGTCACTTTTCGAACATTTATACTTTCTAACGACATCATTTTTACAGTTTAAAACAATTTTCTTCAAACTCAAAGAACTCTTTCTCCATTATAACCATGTGTACTAGTACACCATCTCGTCTACCCGTGTTTTGATATGTAAGACATTTTACATCGTAGTCTTTAAGACGATAGTTCATATTTTTACTACGTACTATGTCTACCCCTCTTTTCTTTTACTATCTAATATCCTTAATTAGGTAGTTTTCAGACGAGGATCCTACATATTTATTAGTAGATGTTAAAGATCTTTAATATTAAGTTTCAACTCGTGAACTCTTAAAATATTTTTTGTAAATAAATATCACAACCCTCTGACATCACACAAAGTAGCCGGAAATTTCTCACTCCTATATAAGACGAAAAAGTAGAGAAGGATCGTATCAGAAATGTTTCAATTGACGTTTCTGAAAGTTTATATTGTCTACTAAAGACAACATTTTCACTTCACACACACACTTACAGATGTATTTTTCATGTTACTATTTTATAATTTACTACTGTTATTGGTTTTAAAGGTCGTAAATGAATTCCTTTGCTGTGTTCGTCTTAAGAGTCAGTATTCTCAAAGTCGATTTACTGGTTCAAACTGTAAAACAAAACGTCCTACTTCTCTCTCGTTCCTTGTACATATTGTCAGGGACAAAAATTTCTCCGACCTAAAAATTGGTAATATTTTACTCATTAATTTAAGTGGGAGGATTTTAATTTTGGAACTAATTTTCATTTACTTTGTCTCTTATGAGAACGGGTTTGTGTGGAGGGACAGTTACAGTCTTGAAATAACGATGTGAAGACCTCAGACTCGAGTAATACCTAATGGTTCCCGTGTAGACTACTTGGGAAAACACCTAAAGTGCAGGGGAGGTTTAATCCATAATACAGAAGGTGTCAACGACTGCAAGTGGAACAAGTGAAGACTCACTCGGTGCATGCACGGTTGTACCAATCTTTTCGTTCAAGAGAACCTCGTCACAACGATTAAGTATATAAAAAGATTTGTAATGAACTGAAAAGGAGAAAATTAATCATGTAAAAGAGACGGAAGAAAACAATAAATTAAAAGAGTAAGATTGATAAAATTCCTCTTTCTAAATTTAGCAGGTGAACTCTGAAAAGAAAAAAAGACTATAGTTTTAAAATCCGTGATTTAAAGTGAGATTAGTGATGAAAGTTAAGTCAAGTCAAGTCAGCGAGTCAGCACAGGCTGAAAAACACTGGGCTACTTAGCGTCGTACGGTCCCGAGGGACAGGTAGTGGTTGAGGACCTCAAGTGAGTCTGAGTGCAGGTAGCTCAGTCACTACGGTAGGTCGGTAGAGTAGGAGACAGTAGGGGAAGAGGAGGACGGGGGTTAGGGAGGGTCGTAGTCTTAGAAAAGGTCACTCAGTTGAGAAGCGTACTCCACCGGTTTCATGATCTCAAAGTCGAAGTCGTAGTAGGGAAGGTTTCTTCAGGGTCCCGACTAGAGGAAGTCTTATCTGACCTAGAGGAACGTCAGGTTCCCTGAGAGTTCTCAGAAAAGGTTGTGGTGTCAAGTTTTCGTAGATAAAAAAAATTTAAAATTAAAGTTCGATTAATGAAATCTTATAACATAACCAAGACGGTGTGTAGTTGTACTTAGACGGTGCCCGTATGTACACAAGGGGTAGGACTTGGGGTGAGGGTGGAGGGAGGGGTATGGTAGGGAGGCCCAGTAGAGTCACGTGTTCGGGGTTTCTCTGACATAGCTTGGACCTGACCGCTAAACAAAGAATATACTATAATACGTACAAAGGTACTGTAAGGGGGTTTAGTAGGGTGGGAGAGGGAGAGGGTGTCTCAGGTTTTCTGACAAAATATGTAGACACAGAGAAAACGACAGAGCGTATGTCCCAATAGCAATGGTAGAAAGATTTAAGGTATATATACGTAATCATATGACATAACCACAAAAAGAAAGACCGAATGAAGTGAGACATATTAGCCGAGGTCAAAGTAGGTGGAGTAATCTTGACTAAGTTTACATAAGATAAATTACCGACTCATAATGAGGTAACACATATACATGGTGTCGAAAGAATAGGTAAGTAGACGACTACCTGTAGAGCCAACGAAGGTACAGGACCGATAATATTTGTCACGACGCTACTTTTAACCCCATGTACACAGAGAAAGTTAAGACCAAAGGAGTCACACACACGGGTCGTCACCCTAACGACCCAGTATTCCGTCAAGATAAAGGTCAAAAAATGCCTTAGAGGTGTGACAAGAACCTCTTCCCTTACCGTTGGGTGAGGTCACAAAAACGGACCTCTTAGGGTCCCTGCCCTGTCGGACCACCCGACAGCTGATACCCCAGCGTGTCTCAACCTGTGGTGACTTCACTGAATCGTCGTCGTCGTCGTCGGTGTGACAAGAGGTATCACCGACATGATCAAACGTAAGGGTGGTTGTCACATTCTCCCAAGGGAAAAGAGGTGTAGGAGAGGTCGTAAATAACGAACATCTGAAAACGTATCGACGGTAAGACTGACCACACTTTACCATGGAGTAACATTAAAACTAAACGTAAAGAGACTAGTACTCTCTACAACTCGTAGAAAAGTACACAAACAATCGGTAGACATACAGAAGAAATCTCTTTATAGACAAATCAAGAAACCGTGTAAAAAACTAACCCAGCAAATAAAAAGACCTTAACTCGACGTATTCAACGAACATATAAAAACTCTAATCAAGAAACAGTCAACGAAGTAAACGATAATAAAAGAGGGTAAGACTTTCGACAGAAAAGTGGAACGAATATCAAAGGAAACAACACGTCTTCGAAAATTAAAATTAATCCAGGGTAAACAAATAAAAACGAAAATAAAGGTCATAAGACCCTCCACTCAGTATCTCCTAGGACGACACTAAATACAGTCTCTCACAAAACGGATACAAGAGAAGATCCTCAAAATATCAAAGACCAGAATGCAAATCTAGAAATTAGGTGAAACTCAAATAAAAACACATACCACAATCTTTCACAAGATCAAAATAAGAAAATGTTCACCAACTGGTCAAAAGGGTCGTGGTGAACAATTTAAGAAGTCCCGAGTCGAAAGAAGTGTCAGGTTGAGAGTGTAGGTATGTACTGGTGACCTTTTTGGTATCGGAACTGATCTACCTGGAAACAACCGTTTCATTATAGAGACGAAAAGTTATCCGATAGATCCAACCAGTATTGAAAGGAAGGTTCCTCATTCGCAGAAAATTAAAGTATCGACCTTAGTGGTAGACGTCACCAAAACCTCGGGGGTCTTTACTTCGGACTGTGACAAAGGTGATAAAGAGGTAGATAAAGGGTACTTCACTACAAATCAACAATCGTTAAACTATTACTACACGAACGACACCAAAAAGAAGAACTATAAACAACTCAAAGTACTTAGAAACCGAAATATCGAAAGTAAAAACTTTTAAAAATAGAGTCTAAATAAGTCTACAAAAATAAAGGATAGGAGAGGAAAGGAGAGAAAGATGAGAACGTCTAGGTACAAGGACATCTAACAGCATACAAAAGAGTGTCGAGTCATTACGATACAGGCAAAAATTTTAATAAAAGAGAGACACGAAGAAAAGCTGACTAAAGATATCATTACAGAAATTTAAGTAAGCAGAAAAGAATGTATTATAGATTAAACACAATAAAGATGGGTCAAACCCAGAAGAGTTCACTGAGTCACCATTTCTTAGGTGGACGGTTACGTCTTCTACGCCTTTTGAGTTCAAACTAGGAACTCAACCTTTCTAGGGGACCTCCTCCTTTACCGTTTGACGAGGTCATAAGAACGGACCTTTTAAGGTACCTGTCTCCTTGGACTACCAGATGTCAGGTTTCCCAACGTTTCTAAGTCTGTATTGACTCACTGACTCGTACGTGTAACGGGTGAAACCAAAAGTAAAACGTACAACATTTAAATCTTTGAATCTTCAAAGAACATTTATAAAACATATCAAAAGTTAAAAAAAACAAGAGTAAAGAAGGAGATAGGAGAATTTATCTACTTCATGTAAATATTATCGAGAACATTATCGAGGGTAGAAAGGTCGTGAAGAAACAAAAAGAAGGGACAACAGAAAAAAGGACTAATAACTAATATAAAGGAGGAAGAAATACATACCCATGTGAAAGTAATTTACGGACGTAACACTTAAACTGAAAAATACCTCCGATCTACTAAAACACAAGATAATTTGTAATAACTTAAAATGAGTCTAATATTCGATCCCGGTCAAATATCCAGGGAACTCTTATCACCGAATTCATTCTACACAAAATGTTAACTATTATTTCACGTCTATATTATGGTCCTTTATCATCATTATATTATGTAAAATGAAGATGACACACGGTCCATGGTATAAACCTAAAACAAACAAAAACTTTCAATTCGGAATAATATCTGATTCACAAATACAGAGGACTTAAGTATACAACTTTAGGATTTGAGGTCCTACTGTCATAAACCTCCACCCCGTAAACCCTCCTCAGCCCACTGTCCGAGACGGGGGTACTTATCCCAATTACAAAAATATTTTCTCTGGGTTTGTGAGAGACGAGGGATGGTGGACTCCGGGGTTCTTTTCTGTCTATCGACTTTCGGTCTTTCGTCCAAGAGTGGTCTGGGACTGAGACGACTACGGAACTAGAACCTGAAGAGTGTGAGGTCTGAACATCCTTCAGTACAAACAACAAATTCGGTGGGTCGGATACCATAAAAACGATGTCAACGGTCTCATCTGGTTCTGTCAGGAGTGTCTGTGTACGCCGGGGTAACACCGTCTGCCCCTGAGTTCGAGTTGTTCGCTCCTTGAACAGTAGAGCGGAGACACAGAATCAGGTAAGTCCGACAACATAGTCTTATGGAGTACCGAAGGGACCACCGAGTCACCCTTTCTTGGGAGGACGATTACGTCCTCGACGTCCAAACTAGGGACCCACCCCTTCTAGGAGACTTCTTCCTTTACCGTTGGATGAGGTCATAAGAACGGACCTGTTAGGGTACTTGTTCCCTCGGACCACCCAACATCAGGTACCCCAGGGTTTCTCAACCTGTACTGTGTGTGTGTGTGCAGTCTTGTGGTATGTGGTCCATTGAGCATTTCGTGTCCTCAACGGGTGTCAGGACCTCCGACTTTCAGATTCTAATCCCACGGTCACACCACCCCATGACCACTCTTGGGAAGAGATCCGACGTTTGACGTCTGAACAACAAGACACGAGTGTACCACCTGTCGTTTCTACTACTTTCGACAGAGGATTGAGTACGTTCTCGTACTTCGGGTGGTACCCCGAGGTTGAAGTACCGAAGTCTGTTAGTGTTGGTGGAGGGTTTCCGGAGTGACAGATTGACATAGTATAACTCCTTATCCTAAAGTCGTATAGGTAGCCCTCCTCCCCTGTGTCTGTAAGTCGGGTCTCGAGAGTCAACCACTCTCTACACTCCACTAACAAGGGTGTCGACGAGAGAGTGGGTGGGGGAGTCGGAGGTTTTGACACCCTTTGAGGACACCAAGTATTCAACAGACCAGCTACCAAAACACTATACACACAGACAGTACAGGTTGAGGCACAGGTTGAGAAACGTTGGGGTACCTGATATCGGGCTGTTCGAGGACACAGGTACCCTAGGAGCTCCGTTCTTATGATCTCACCAAATGGTAAAGGAGGAGGTCCTCTAGAAGGGGGTGGGTCCCTAGTTCGGACGTCCGATGTACTCCAAACATGTGGACACCGAAAGGTTTCGATCCTAGTCCTTCATGTGGTTTCAGTCCAGACGGTCCAGGGACGGGAGACTACGAATGGCTCGGACGGTCAACTTGTGACGGAGGAAAACAGTAAGGACCTGTGACCGTACCGGTGTGACCAGAAACCACGTCTCAGTTGTGTGTGTGCCAGGACCCACCTCTGTTTTCATAGTGTTTATGATTTCTCTGTCATCCTGAACAACAAACGAACAAACCATATTTGACCTCCGCTCTCTGTACGAGAAGTATAACGCTCCTCTAAACAAAGGGGAAAAACTTTCGTCAAAAAGTTCAGACTCAGGATTCACCCGAGAGTAAGGGAAACTCTTAGGAGTAGAGAACCTTCTATGGTGAAATAGTGTTAATGACGAGGACCTATCATTAAGTAGGTTGTTTAGTCCGATACACGTTACTCTGTCTCGTCGAGAGTCTTCGGGCTACACAAAAAGACGTTGTTCACTTAAGTAAGATTATGCTGAACCCCTACCCGTACGTGATGTCGTCCCCGGGATCTGGTCGGTACCTACGAGCCATAGTCTACCGAAAAGTACGGACTGTTCCACACGAAGAATAAAATGCAAAAGTTGAGGCGTAACACGTCGTACGACACAGTCACCATTTCTTAGCCGACCGGTCACGTCCTCTACGTCAAAACTAGGGACCCGGACCTTCTAGGGACCTCCTCCTTTACCGTTGGGTAAGGTCATAAGAACGAACCTCTTAGGGTACTTGTTCCCTCGGAACACCCGAGATCAGATGCCCCAACGTTTCTCAGTCTGTACGGAATTTCTGTTTTGTGCGTGTGTGTGACTCGTGCGTCCCAAAATCAAGGGACTCGTGTCCACCTTGAGTTCGGGGGACGTCACCTTCGAACCTCAGGACTCGTGACGTGGTGGTCCCTTCAGGACTCGACACGAAGAAATGTGTAGGGGTCACCAAGATTGGACATTCGGTCCACCTTTCAGTTTCACAATCAACGAGAAACGTTGTGGTACCTGACATCGGGTGGTCCGGGGAGACAGGTACCTGAAGAGGTCCGTTCTTATGACCTCACCCAACGGTAAGGGAAGAGGTCCCTTAGAAAGATTGGATTCCTAGCTTGGACCCAGTGGGGGTGACGCCCGTCTACGAAATGGTAGACTCGATTGTCCCTCCGTACCGCATTAAGTTCGTCGTAGTCGTGAGTCCCTTCAAAAATAATTATTTGATAGATCGAAACTATTTTCTCTTTAGAATTTATCCGGACGTCAAATATCTTAGGGCCTAAAGGGTGTAAAGCCAGATGATCCCATCGACCAGTGAATGTTTATCGGTACGGAAAAAAAGAAAGACTCGACGACGGTACAGGTTGCAAACGAAGAAAGTGGTCGTAGTCGTAAGAGGAGAACTGAGGACACCTTCTGTCTCTACGGATAACAACCGGAACTTTCAGACCGTACATTCCTCTTTTAACTTCCTATAGACAAGAAATTTTTAAAAAATAAAATAAAGTAAAAAATAAATAAATAAAAAAATGAAATAAAACGAAATGTTATGACATAACCAAAACTTTTTAAAAAAATTTCTTAGTAAAAAACTCTTGTCTGTGTATCATCGTTTAAGTTCTTAAGTTAATCGTTTATGTGGAAGTTCGAAAAATAATGAGGACCGACCATCTTAACTGAAGTAAAGGTTTTTTTTGACTGTCTAAAAAAAACAAAAAAGAAAAACTAAATACTAGATGTATACGGTTCCGGGTTCTCGTCGAAAATTTTGAGGTCCTCGATTTTTAGAATGTATAATTACGTGTTCTGTTACCTAGGTACCTTAAGTTTGATTCAAGTGTGAACTCCGACGAAGGGGTGTATAGGGACTCGTTACGGAACAAATGGTAAAAATCACTAATTTAGAGAACGTGTTTCACGGACGATTACTGTACCGGACTTTGTTGAGTACTCTTATGTCGTTGTATCTCTTGACTCCTTTAATTTTTGGCCGAGAAAAGTTTTACATGAACATTACTCATACAGATTCATAAATTTTTAGTCTTGTAATGTTCTACTTGCATAGTTAAAGACTTTATTTGACGAACAGTATGCAATCCTTTACCTTTTGAATAGTTAACTATTGATTGGATAGTAACTTTGAATGTCGTAGTTTTTTCAAGAGTAAACAAAACAATTTTATCTCTACAACACGTCACAAACCTTTAATCCACTGCTCTTACTTACTAAAACTAACTTGGTGACTTGATAAGTAATAGTATTGATAAATAAATAATTGATGAATACTATTATTGAAAATAATAGCATTAATGAGTAGTCAAGACATTTATGCGAAGAGAAGAAGGTCTTCCATTACCACGTCTTCCTGAGTGAGTTATTGTGAGGAAATGGCGGACTCACATTATATGGGGAGTCCGCCATCTATTCTGGTCGAGACAAAGCTCATGAACACTACATCCGTCCCGTACAAAAGGTAGGAAGTCAACTCTGGTAATAGTCGAGTCCCATGAAAGTAGACGTCCATTGTCCTTCGGGCCAACCGTCACCGAAGTTGGTATCTTTGTAGGTAAGTGCACACTAAAGTCCTGTTCCGTTCACCAAGGTTCCACCGAGCCGTCCTGGTGTTACCGTCTCGGACTCAGTCTTAGGGACACTACGTTGACGAAGAGAGAGACGTTTCACCGAAGATATGACTCCCCAGTGTAGGGGTGTAGTGTTGTACTGTCCCTCCTTTCGTCCACGCGGCCCCGTCTCTCTCTAGGAGGAGAGACAATATGTCTTCCTCTTCAACTGGGCGTTCGGGGGTGGTCGGACGGGGAGGGGAAGGGACCCCGACTCGGAGTCCCAGAGGGTCGTTATTTCACAACCCACCTTCTACAGGACGAGAGTCGTCGACACCAACCATCGTCCATACCCCATTTCCCTACCCCTTACCGACCACCCATCGGAACGGGTGGTACTACGTCAGTACGGTACCCGTGAAAAATTTTTTATATTAAAGAACTCTTATCACTCCGTGTGGTGATACGAACCTACTCTCGTCATTGACCTAAAGGACTTGACAATTTACTTTGTACGTATTGACTAGAGGAGAAAGACATCGACGAGACGGGGGGATGTTAGGTAGAGCGGAGGGTAGACCTCGAGTTTCTAGGTAGTTCGAGTCTCGTATTTTAGGAAGAATAATAAAATAAACAGGGAACAAACGACCAGGGAGGAACGGACAGAGGTTATAAAAAACAAAGGTAAGGACCGAAACGACCCTGAGAAACTAAATAGGGTAGTGACCTCCAGAGTTACTCTTTCGTCACCAATAAATAAGCGGACGTATAAAGTCTCGGAGGCCGTTCCGACGGGACAGGGGGCCGAAATCCTTTCCGTAAGTAAAGGGCACGGCACGTGTCTGACGCGTGGACCTACCTCGTCGTGGCTTAAACCCTTTGTCTCTTCACCGAAGAAATTTCTTAAAATTTAATGAGAAAGGTTTCCGTCAATAAAAGACACAGTAGAGGGTAACGGTGGTGGAATTCAGGAATAATGTAGAGGGAGCTCAACAATCCTCACGTCCCTGGAGGACTGTATAGAGGGACTGTCGTTAGGAACCAAGGTGGGACGTTTCGAGAAATTTTTTATTAGTTGTTCCTGGATGACGTATCGCGTCCCTTGAGACGATTTATGATACATTGTTGGATTAACCCTCTTCTTAGACCTTTCTTATCTATGTACATCTTGGGTTAGGGAAAGACACGTGGACTTCGATTGTGTCGTAATAATTAGTTGATACGAGGTTATATTTTATTTTTCAATTCGTTTAACTTGGTGACGAGTAGTATAGGGAAATCACCGAAGGGTGACATATGTTTTGTCGTAGACTTGAATAAACACACTCTGGACTCGACAAAGAGTCTAAGACCGGGTTAATGGTGACGACTGGGTACCGGTAGACCAAGACTGCTGACGTGTCCACACGCATGGTAGGGGAAGAGTAGTGACCGACAAAGAGTAGGGACAAAAAGAGGAATAGAGTAAGGACCACGACCGTGTCACAGGACGGGTGGCCCGTCGTCTTTTGGGAGTAGAGATCTCTTGTCGTCTGTCCGGGGGACCGAGCGGACGTGGAAGTGAAGAAATACCTCGTCGTGGAGTCGAAACGAAACCTTTAATCTGTCATGTCAACACCCGTTCAACCGACTGCTAGCCAGCTCTACTCTACGGGAAAGAACGGTTCCCACCCCGGGTTTGGTTCGGGTGACAGGGACTCCGTGAACGGGATCAGGGGGAGTCTCAGTCACACGGAACACCCACATGGGTCTCCTTCGTGGGGGCACAAGACACAAGAGGTGCAGACCGACTCGTGGGTCGGACGGGTCCCCGAGGGTCCAGAGGGTCCTTACCTCGGCGAGGTGAATGTGGAAGCGATACCGAGTCTAGGAGGGACCTGGGAACAAAGTACCGGTCGCACCCTACCACAACTAACGTCAGTCTCAGGGAGTCGCTGTGGGTAGACTTCGGAGGCGGCCTCAGTAGAGTCTCTACGAGGAAGGAGTGTCCGAGAGTGGAGTGCACACTTCGGGAGAGCTTGAATTGAGACAACAGACAAGACGAGTGACCGGAGACGACAGAACCGACCCTGGGCCGAGTAAAGACCCGGGGCTGTGGACCGTCTCACCTGGGTAGTTCGTCGTCGCTGTCGGAGGACGGGACAAGAAGGGGACTCACATGTGACGGAAGGGAGGAGGGCGTACGTCGAGACTGGACCCACGGGACGGCACAATCCTCTGAGGACGACGTAGGGGGGCTCGACGAGGAGAGGGGGACATGTGTGTGTGTGAGGGAGGTCACACGTTCAGTCTATGCTAATACGAACAGATGTCAGGAAGTGGCACCGGAGGGACCGACGAGTCTACTAGTTCTTCGGCGGACGTTACTTCCTCTGTGTCGAAACTAGTGACCCGGTCCTTATACGGGACCTCTTCCTTTACCGTCGTGTGAGGTCATAATAACGGACCTCTTAGGGTACCTGTCTCCTCGGACGACCCGATGTCAGGCACCCCAGCGTCTCACCCGGCGCTGACTTCGCTGGTTGTGAAAGTCCGAAAGTGTCACAAGAGAACAGGAAAGTCCCTCAGAGATCCGTTTGACCCGACAAATATCAGGGGAGGTCTTTATTTCCTTAAAGACGTCCCACGATCACAAATTTTTCCCCTCTACCTATATAACCATGAGTCATTACAACGTCCGTCCGTCCACCGGGGTTCGATTCATATCGAGTCTTTGTTTACAACAGCGTCTGGGTGCTCGGGTTCTGACTTCCTGGCGTCTCCTCCTACACTGACTTTTTGCTCGCCACTCGCCACCTCCCGTTCCCTGCCCGAGACTCTGAAACGTGTTATCAAGGGAGAAGAAGCATTTAGGTGACGTTGAAGACAGTCGCCCCGACTACTGTCTGAACAGAATACTCCCTCGGCACTCGCCGCTTAATAGTAGACGTGCCAGTGTATCATTTCCGGTTGGTTTCTTTCCGCCATACTCACCTCAGTGACACTTCTTACTTAAGTGAATAAAATAAAAAAGGACGATGACTTAAGACCTTTCTTTATTACCGGACTGTTTTTACTCTATGTGTTTCCGACACCATAAACCCCTCTTACCACTGTTCAAGTGACACCAACTTCCATTACCTAAACCGGTCCTAACGACCAACAGGGTG
Source organism: Capra ibex (assembly GCA_006410555.1). Classification (NCBI taxonomy): domain Eukaryota; kingdom Metazoa; phylum Chordata; class Mammalia; order Artiodactyla; family Bovidae; genus Capra; species Capra ibex. The sequence continues at coordinate 54,993,252 of SJYO01037955.1, forward strand.
AATAACATCTCATTGTCCTCATTGTTCTTAGGGTCTCATTGTCTTATTGTCAGGACCTTATTGTCCTCATTGTTCTCATTGTCCTCATTGTTCTCATTGTATTCATTGTTCTCAGGGTCTTATTGTCAGGATCTCATTGTTCTCATTATCGTAGTCCTCAGGGTCTTACCGTAGGTCTTAAGGGTGGAAGGGAAAGGTTACTCTGAAATGACTGGAGACTTATAACCCTGCACCATGTAGACCAAAACCTTTAAAGGAATTTCTATGGACTGGAATCAGACACTGGGCAAGAAACAGGGTAGGAGGTAGTGAGACAGACCTTACGACTATATCCCCGACCTTGACGTCGGTAGTAGAACCTGCTACTCCAGATCGTCTCGTCAGTCACTCGGGGTCACTATGTCAGTGACTGCGACCCTCTCACGTCCCCGTACGCCGGACGAGACTACGAAGAGAGGTCGTGGGGGTAGGTGGTCTCACTTCCGAGTCAACTCGAGTCAACGAGTCGGCACAGACTGAGAAACATGGGGTGTCTGACGCCACACGGTCCGGAGGGACAGACAGTGTTTGAAGGCCTCGAACGAGTTTGAGTACAGGAAACTCAGTCACTACGGTAGGTTGGTAGAGTAGGAGCCAACAGGGGAAGAGGAGGACGGAAGTCAGAAAGGGTCGTAGTCCCGGAAAAGTTTACTCAGTCAAGAAGGGTAGTCCACCGGTTTCATAACCTCGAAGTCGAAGTCGTAGTCAGGAAGGTTACTTATAAGTTATGACTATAGGAAGTCCTACCTGACCAACCTAGAGGAACGTCAGTTTCCCTGAGAGTTCCCAGAGGAGGCTGTGGTGTCAGGATTTCGTAGTTAAGAAACCCCGAGTCGAAAGAAATACCAGGTTGAGAGTATAGGTGTGTACTGATGACCTTTTTGGTATCGAAAGTGATCTACCTTGAAACAACCGTTTCATTACAGAGACGAAAAATTATAAGACAGATCTAAACAGTATTGAAAAGAAGGTTCTTCGTTCGCAGAAAATTAAAGTACCGACGTCAGTGGTAGACGTCACTAAAACCTCGGGGGTTTTAATCAGAGAGTGACAAAGGTGACAAAGGGATAGATAAACGGTACTTCACTACCTTGGTTTACAGTACTAGAATCAAAAGACTTACAACTCAAAACTCGGTTGAAAAAGTGAGAGAAGAAAGTGAAAGTAGTTCTCCAAGAAAAGAAGAAGTGAAAGACGGTATTCACACTACAGTAGACGTATAGATTCTAATAACTGTAAAGAGGGACGTTAGAACTAAGGTCGAACACGAAGTAGGTCGGACCGTAAGGAGTACTACATGAGACGTTTATTTAATTTATTCGTCCCACCGTTATGTGTCAGAACTGTATGGGGAAAGGACTAAACTTTGGACAGACAACAAGGTGCAACGTAGTTTTCGTACAACGAGGTAGTTTTCACACTGACGGGAGGGAAGGGAGGAGAAGAGAGTACCTGGTTCAAGTCTGTTATTTCTTAAGTGGACGGTCAAGTCCCTTGAGATCTTTGGACCCAATTTAGGGACCAAACCCTTGTAGGGGACCGTATCCCTTTTCGTTAGGTAAGGTCACAAGAACGTACCTCTTAGGGTACCTGTCTCCTCGGACAACCCGATATCAGGTACCCTAGTTTGTCAGTCCTGACTCTCTGACTGTGAAAGTGAAGGAAGGACACGGGACTGGTCACACCCGAAGTGTGATTCCTACGGTTCGGAACTCGTAGTACTCGGTCGTCCTGTCCCCGTAGACCTGTCTCCACCACGACCCGGTTCTCCCCGGACTCACTCCTTTCCGTCCTCGTTTTAACCGGCGACCCCTCGGGGGTACCCCACTACGAGTCTCTTACACGTCGTCGACTGACAAGGTCATTCCCGGTTCCAACGTGTCAGGTTCGAAAAAGACCTGACTTTAAGTTGGGGTCCCGTATAAACCTGAGATTCATGAAGACCCCCAGTGGTCCCTTTGGAGGGAAACGTAAAAGTTTGTTCAGGAGAACGTCATTGATAACCCCCAGACTCCAAATGTTTTTATAAAAGTCAAGTCAAGTCAGTGGGTCCGTACAAGTTGAGAAACCCTAGGGTACTTAGTGTCGTACAGTCCGGAGGGACAGGTAGTGGTTGAGGGCCTCAAGTGAGTGTGGGTGCAGGTAGCTCAGTCACTACAGTAGGTCGGTAGAGTAGGAGCCAGCAGGGGAAGAGGAGGACGGGGATTAGGGAGGGTTGTATTCTCAGAAAAGGTTACTAAGTTGAGAAACGTACTCCACCGGTTTCATGACCTCAAAGTCGAAGTCGTAGTAAGGGAGGTTTCTTTAGGGTCCCCACTAGAGGAAGTCTTACCTGACCAACCTAGAGGAACGTCAGGTTCCCTGAACGTTCTCAGAAGAAGTTGTGGTGTCAAGTTTTCGTAGTTAAGAAACCACGAGTCGGAAGAAGTGTCAGGTTGAGAGTGTAGGTATGTACTGGTGACCTTTTTGGTATCGGAACTGATCTGCCTGGAAACAACCGTTTCATTACAGAGACGAAAACTTATACGATAGATAAAATTATTCAGTATTTATTACGAAAACTTGACACCACAACCTTTTCTGAGATCTCTCAGGGAACCTGTCGTTCCTCTAGTTTGGTTAGTTAGGATTTCCTTTAGTTGGGACTTATAAGTAACCTTCATGACTACGACTTCGACTTCGAGGTTATGTGACCGGTGGACTACTCTCGACTGAGTGACTTTTTATGGGACTACGACCCTTTCTAACTCCCGTTCTCCTCTTCCCCCTTGGTTCCTACTCTACCAACCTACCGTAGTGACTGAGTCACCTGTACTTAAACTCGTTTGAGCTCCTCTATCACTTCCTGTCTCTTCGGACCGTACGACGTCAAGTATCCTAACTTCTTAGCTGTGTTGAACCGTTGACTTGGTGTTAAATTTTTTGTTAATTACATGTATTAATACTTATACAATTCTTCCCTCGTACCGTATCCTTGTCTTTTAGGTGTAATCACCGTTTCTTTGTGTACAAAAATACAAAATGGACAAGCAAGGAAAAGTGTAGTAAATATTCCGCTCTGGACTGAGGGCATGAAAAAGAGTAGTTAAAAACTAAACCCGGGGTATATAGTGGGACATACGGAAAGTACTCAAGTATTCTTTCGTATATTTTGGTGCGAAGGAATCTGTGTTAAAGGAGGTTGTTCCACCAACCCTGTCAAAATTATTTTGTAAGTAAGTCCAGTCACTCGACGAGGACTACGTCAGTCGTACAGGTCCTTACCCTCAATTTCTGGAATTCCTTCCATAATGGAAACACAAGATTAAGGCCTTTTCAGAAATTTCTGTAGTTCGAGTCAAGATTTTAGTTCGTTCTCTTATTTATGGATAAAAGAAGAACGATTATAATGGGTCGTCTTTTATTCGACAGATAGCGTTATGAGTCCTTTAAGAAGGACTTTATTGCGAAACTAATTTCAAGTTCAGGAGGATGGACCCAGTCTGGAGTAACAACCGAATTTTGTGAACTTGTCCATCAAGGATCTAGACTAGGGTAAAAGTTGTAAGGAAAGGGACGGGAAACAGAGATGGTGATTTCCACTGTCAAGTCCTCTGTGATACTCCCCTGTTCAACAAGATTCGATTGTTACGATTCAACGAAGTCAGTACAGGCTGAGACACGTCAGGGTCTCTGCCGTCGGATCGTCCGGGGAGGCAGGGACCCTAAGAGGTCCGTTCTTGTGACCTCACCCAACGGTAAAGGAAGAGGTTTCGATTGTTATCTCGACGTTAAATAACTCAGTGATTATTTAGAGTCCCCGGGATATCTCGTGAAGGGTAATTAAAAGAAAATAAAAGTGTTGTTAAGACGTTTCATCTGTAACAATCTGGGTAAAAATTCCTATCCTCGACCTACACCTCTTCCACCTGAGCTATTTCTCTATATCCGTCCGGACCGACCTGGGTCGATGTTTGGTCCAAGAGAATCGTGGAAGAGAAACCGGGGGTGACATACTAGGATGGAGTCGGAGACACACGAGACTCGCCCTCACTACTCCTCCACCCCCCTCCGTCCTTCCACCATCCATAAAATACTCGAAGAAAGTAGTAAATATTGATTTACAAAATAATTGATCTAGGGAGAGGGGTCGAAGTACCAACCAAGGTGTATCCGTTTCTGACACAAGAAAAGGTAGTGGTATAAGGGTTGTATATCGTCTTATGGACCGGGTATTATCTATTATTTATGTCGATTGGAAAGGTCCCAATAGGAGTTCTTTGGACCTTCTTTGGGATTATTTGGGAAGGTCCAAAGTAGGCGTTCCTTTTCTTTACGTTTTTTCGTTTTACTGACAGACTCCTCCGGAATGTCTATGGACACTTTTCTTCTCTTCGTTTTTCGTCTCCACTTTTCCTTTCTATATGGATAAACTTACGTCTCAAGGTTTCTTATCGTTCCTCTCTATTCTTTCTGAAGGAGTCACTAGTCTTGTTTCTTTATCTCCTTTTGTTATCTTACCCTTTCTGATCTCTAGAGAGGTTCTTTTAATCTCTATGGTTCCCTTGTAAAGTACGTTTCTACCCGAGCTATTTCCTGTCTTTACCGTCCCTGGATCGTCTTCGTCTTCTATAATTTCTTCTCCACCGTTCTTATGTGTCTTGATACGTTTTCTCTACAAGTACTGGGTCTATTAGTACTACTATACTAGTGAGTGGACCTTGGTCTGAAGGACCTTACACTTCCGTTCACCCGGAATCCTTCATAGTAATACTTGTTTCGATCACCTCCACTACCTTAAGGTCAACTCGATAAAGTTTAGAATTTTCTACTACGACAGTTTCACGACGTGAGTTATACGGTCGTTTAAACCTTTTGAGTCGTCCCTGATGTCCTGACCTTTGCCAGTCAAAAGTAAGGTTAGGGTTTCTTTCCGTTACGGTTTCTTACGAGTTTGATGACGTGTTAACGTGAGTAGAGTGTACGATCATTTCATTACGAGTTTTAAAAGGTTCGGTCCGAAGTCGTTATGCACTTGGTACTTGAAGGTCTACAAGTTCGACCAAAACCTTTTCCGTCTCCTTGGTCTCTAGTTTAACCGTTGTAGGTGACCTAGTGACTTTTTAGTTATCTCAAGATATTTTTGTAGATAAAGACGAAATAACTGATACGGTTTCGGAAACACACCTAGTGTTATTTCAGACCTTTTAAGACTTTCTCTACCCTTATGGTCTGGTGGACTGGACGGAGAACTCTTTCGACATACGTCCAGTCCTTCGTTTTCAATCTTGACCTGTACCTTGTTGTCTGACCAAGGTTTATCCTTTTCCTCATACAGTTCCGACATATAACGGTGGGACGAATAAATTGAATATACGTCTCATGTAGTAGTCTTTGCAACCCGACCTACCTAGTGTTCGACCTTAGTTCTAACGGTCCTCTTTATAGTTATTGGAGTCTATACTTCTACTGTGGTCGGAATACCGTCTTTTACTTCTTCTTGGTTTCTCAGAGAACTACTTTCACTTTCTCCTCTCATTTTTTCAAGCAAATTTCGAGTTGTAAGTCTTTTATTTCTAGTACCGTAGGTCAGGGTAATGAAGTACCGTTTAACTAACTCTTTGTCATCTTTATCACCGTGTGAAATAAAACCCCCCGAGGTTTTAGTGAAGTCTACCACTAACGTCGGTACTTTAATTTTCTACGAATGAGGAACCTTCTTTTCAATACTGGTTGGATCTGTCGTATGATTTTTCGTCTCTGTAATGAAACGGTTGTTTTCAGATGATCAGTTCCGATACTAAAAAGGTCACCACTACATACTACACTCTCAACTTGACACTTCTTTCGACTCGTGTCTTCTTTACTACGAAAACTTGACACCACAACCTCTTCTGAGAACTCTCAGGGAATCTGACGTTCCTCTAGGTTGGTCAGGTAGGATTTCCTTTAGTCAGGAATTATAAGTAACCTTCCACATTACAACTTCGATTTTGAGGTCAAGAAGCCTGTGGACTAAACTTATCGACTGAGTGACCTTTTCTGGGACTGCGAACCTTTCTAACTTCCGTCCTCCTCCTCCTACTCTGTCTCCTACTCTACCAACCTACCGTAGCGGTCGAGTTACCTGTATTCAAACCAATTTGAGTATCTCGACCACTACCTGTCCCTCGGGACCACACGACGTTAGGTACCCCAGTGTTTCTCAGTCTATGCTGGCTCGCTGACTTGACTTGACTTGTGAAGGTCCTTCTCACGAAAACTCAACTCGGAGATAGTATTTCCTATGGTACAGTCGACTGATAAGAGAGAACGTGACTGAATGTAAGTGAAGGATATTAAGGGGTAGTGATCGGGACGACAGAAGAAGTGGGGTTTCGGGAAGGGAGGGTGGAGACGAAGTTCAGACAGGTAGAGTAACACTTCGTAAAGATACAGAGGAACTCCTGGAAGAGGTAAGTCCTAGACAGAGTGTCGAGGAGGCTTTGATAAGTGAAAAAAAAAAATTCTTAAATAGTTATTTACTTATCTATTGCTTTTACACCAGAGGCATACGGTGTAATGAGTCGATAATCTTGTAATGAGTCGATAATCTTGTAATGAGTCGATAATTTTTCTTACTTTAGAAAGTAAACGTTATCGTATCTACCTAGATCTAGTATAATTGTAGTATGGTTCACTCTATTCGGTCTATTTCTCATTATGAATGTGTCCATTAGGTTCGAGAAGTGTACCTGAGACGAGAACCACCAGACAAGATACAGGTCGGGATAAATAGGTACCCGATGGACGAAAAAGTGGTCCTTGCTCCTCCACTCCTTACATTGGTCACCACACGAACATCTGACGGAGAGCCCACCCCCGCCCCCCGACCCCGCCCCCCCTGTCGCCACCGTTGGTTGTCTTTTTCGTTTTCCAGCGTTCTTAACTAAAAGTGACACAAGGACAAAGAAAACATATTTATGAGTCCGGTGGTCGTAGTGACTCGGGTCCACCGTGTGTTTCTTTACGTACGCTAACCGAAGGTCTTGTAGAGGTAGTGTGGGGACGTACGTTGGGAGTCTACGGTCCGAGGGAGGAACCCTAGGACTTTAAGGGTTTCCGTGTAGGAAGTTCCTCTGACGGTCGTCACGTCGGTGTGGTGTGTTCTACACAGTCAAATCAGAGTGAGTCTTCCCTCTGAATTTGACGACGGCTAAAACACACAGTTATAATGACCCTTTATACCACGATGAGATATTCCCTTTCCTCTCGTTTAGTACCTTTTTTTGTTACTTTTGTAAGTAAATTAAAGGGTTTTGTTGAACATTGTCACTAAGTCAACAACTAGTACATAAGTAATTGGATTTCAAATAACGGTAAACATCCATCTACTTAATACAGTTAAAAGTTCCCTGAATGGACGTCTTCTGTGAAGTTTGTTCTACAAAATTCTCAACCAATACGTCAGTGTGACCTTCTTCAGGATTTACCGATTTAATGTCTTCATATTGTTAAAGTCACCAGTAAACTGAGATAAAAGTATTCTTTTAATAAACCAAGTTAGAATGTAGAAAGGGGATTTATACAAATAAGTCGATAATTTAAATATTAAATACCTACACTCTCAATCTGGTATTTCTTCCTACTCACAGTTTCTTAACTACGAAATTCTAATCTAGAGTTAATGTCCTCTTTTTGATAGTTTTTAAGGTTGTATATCTCCGACTTGTTGTGCGAAGACTTATTGGTTGTTTAGTGTCTTATTTAGTTTTTTCTTCAGTTTTATACGTATCTTTGTTTACTTTTACTTTTGTGTTGTTGGGTTTTGGACACCCTGTGATATTTTCGTCACGATTCTCCTTTCAAGTATCGTTATGTCCGTATGGAGTTCTTTGTTCTTTTTTCAGTTTATTTATTGGATTGAGATGTGGATTTCGTTGATCTTTTCCTTCTTTACCTCTTGGGGTCTCAATCATCTTCCTTTCTTTAGAATTTTTAATCCCGTCTTTATTTACGTTTTCTTTGTTTTCTCTGGTCTCGTTTTTAGTTGTTTTAGTTTTCGACCAAGAAACTTTCCTATTTATTTTAACTGTTTGGCAATCGGTCTGAGTAGTTCTTTGTTTCCCTCTTTATAGTTTAGTTATTTTAATTTTTACTTTTACCTCTCTAGTGTTGTCTGTTGTGTCTTTATGTTTCCTAGTATTCTCTGATGATAGTCGTTAATATACGGTTGTTTTACCTGTTGCACCTTCTTTACCTGTTTAAGAATCTTTTCATGTTGAAAGGTTTTGACTTGGTCCTTCTTTATCTTTTAGAATTGTCTGGGTAGTGTTCGTGTCTTTAACTTTGACATTAGTCTTTAGAAGGTCGTTTGTTTTCGGGTCCTGGTCTGCCGAAGTGTCGACTTAAGATGGCTTTTAAAGCTCTTCTCGATCGTGGAAAGGATGAGTTTGAGAAGGTCTTTCAACGTCTCCTTCTATTTGAAGGCTTGAGTAAGATACTCCGGTGGTAGTGGGATTATGGTTTTGGACTGTTTCTACAGTGTTTTTTTCTTTTGATGTCCGGTTATAGTGACTACTTGTATCTACGTTTTTAAGAATTGTTTTAAGATCGTTAGTCTTAGGTTGTTGTGTAATTTTTCTAGTACGTGGTACTGGTTCACCCGAAATAGGATCCCTACGTTCCTAAGAAGTTATAGGCGTTTAGTTAGTTACATTAAGTGGTGTAATTGTTTAACTTTTTATTTTCGGTATACTAATAGAGTTATCTACGTCTCTACCGGAAACTGTTTTAAGTTGTAGGTAAATACTAATTTTTTTTTTTTGAGAGGTCTTTCGTTCCTTATCTTCTTTGTATGGAGTTGTATTATTTTCGATATATACCGTTTGGGTGTCGTTTGTAATAGGAGTTACCACTTTTTAACTTTCGTAAAGGAGATTTCAGTTCTTGTTCTGTTCCCACGGGTGAAAGTGACGATGATAAGTTGTATCAAGACCTTCAAAACCGGTGTCGTTAGTCTTGTCTTTTTCCTTATTTTCTTTAGGTTTAACCTTTTCTTCTTCATTTTGAAAGTGACAAACGTCTACTGTACTAGGAGATGTATCTTTTGGGATTTCTGAGGTGGTATTTTAATCATCTCGATTAGTTACTTATATCATTTCAACGTCCTATATTTTAGTTGTGTGTCTTTAGGGAACGTAAGGATATGTGATTATTACTCTTTCGTCTTTTTCTTTAATTCCTTTGTTAAGGTAAGTGGTAACGTTACTTTTCTTGTTTTATGAATCCTTATATGGATGGATTTCTTTGATTTCTGGATATACAGCTTATGATGTTTTGTGACTACTTTTTTGAGATTCTCCTGTGATTATCTGCCTCTTTATATGGAACAAGTACCTAGTCTTCTTAGTTATATCACTTTTACTCATATGATGGGTTTCGTTAGACGTCTAAGTTACGTTAGGGATAGTTAGGGATAGTTCGTCATAAAAAGTGTCTCGATCTTGTTTATTAAAGTTCTAAACATACCTTTATGTTTTTTGGAACTTATCGGTTTCGTTAGAACTCTTTCTTCTTACCTTACCCTCCTTAGTTGGACGGACTGAAATCCGAGATGATGTTTCGGTGTCAGTAGTTCTGTCATACCATGACCGTGGTTCTGCCTTTATATCTAGTTACCTTGTTTTATCTTTCGGGTCTCTATTTAGGTGTGTGGATACCTGTGGAATAGAAACTGTTTCCTCCGTTCTTATATGTTATCTAATTTCTGTTAGAGAAATTGTTCACCACGACCCTTTTGACCGGTTTGTAAACATTTTCTTATTTTGATCTAGTGAAAGATTGTGGTATGTGTTTTTATTTGAGTTTTACCTAATTTCTAGATTCGTATTCTGGTCTTTGATATTTTGAGGATCTTCTCTTGTATCCGTTTTGTGAGAGGCTGTATTTAGTGTCGTCCTAGGAGATACTAGGTGGAGGGTCTTATGACCTTTATTTTCGTTTTTATTTGTTTACCTTAGAGTTACATACCGTTTTGGTTATGTCATAACATTTCATTTTATTTCATTTTTATTTTTAATTTTTTTTTAATTTTCGAAGACGTGTTGTTTCCTTTGATATTCATTCTACTTTTCTGTCGGAAACCTTACCCTCTTTTATTATCGTTTACTTCGTTGACTGTTTGTTGATTAGAGTTTTTATATGTTCGTTGAATATGTCGAGTTAAGGTCTTTTCATTTGCTGGGTTAGTTTTTGACGTGGTTTCTTCATTTGTCTGTAAAGAGGTTTCTTCTGTATGTCTACCGATTGTTTGTGTACATTTCTACGAGTTGTAGTAAGTAATAGTCTCTTTACGTTTAGTTTTGGTGTTACTCCATGGTAAAGTGTGGTCAGTCTTACCGACGATAGGTTTTCAGATGTTCGTTATTTACGACCTCTCCCACACCTCTTTTGCCTTGGGAGGATGTGACAACCACCCTTACGTTTGATCATGTCGGTGATACCTCTTGTCACACCTCTAAGGAATTTTTTAACGTTTATCTTGACGGAATACTGGATCGTTAGGGTGAAGACCCGTATATGTGGCTCCTTTGGTCTTAACTTTCTTCGTGTACATGGGGTTTCAAGTAACGTCGTGACAAATATTATCAGTTCTGTACCTTCGTTGGATCTACAGGTAGTCGTCTACTTACCTATTCTTTCGACACCATGTATATGTGTTACCTCATAATGAGTCGGTAATTTTTCTTATGTAAACTTAGTCAAGATTACTCCACCTACTTTGACCTCGGCTAATATGTCTCACTTCATTCGGTCTTTCTTTTTGTGGTTATGTCATATGATTGTGTATATATACCTTAAATCTTTCTACCATTACTAATGGGACATACGCTCTGTCGTTTTCTCTGTGTCTACATATCTTGTCAGAAAACCTGAGACACCCTCTCCTTCTTCCACCCTACTAAACCCTCTTACCGTAACTTTGTACATATGATAGTACATTCTTTACTTAACGGTCAGATACAAGCTATGTCATATGTCCTACGAACCCCGACCACGTGTCCTTCTAGGTCTCTCTACTATACCTCACCCTCCACCCTCCCCCCAAGTCCCAACCCTTGAGTACATGTGGGCACCGTCTAAATACAGTTACATACCGTTTTGGTTATGTCATAACATTTCGTTTTATTTCATTTTTATTTTTATTAAAATTTTTTTTTAAATTTTTTATTTTACTTGACCATTGTAATTTTTTTTTTCTTAACTACGAAAGTTTGACACCACGACCTCTTCTGAGAACTCTCAGGGAATCTGTCATTCCTCTAGGTCGGTCAGCTAGGATTTCTTTTAATCAGGCCTCATCAGTAACCTTCCTGACTACGACTTCGACTTTGAGGTTATGAAACCGGTGGATCACGTTTCTTGACTAAGTAACCTTTTCTAGGACTACGAACCTTTCTAACTTCCATTCTCCTCTTCCCCTGTTGTCTCCTACTCTACCAACCTACCGTAGTAGCTGAGTTACCTGTACTCAAACTGGTTTGGAATCTTCTATCACTACCTGGTCCTTCGGACCATACGACGTCAAATACGTCAGAGTTTATAAACCTTTACTGAATCACTGACTTGTTGTTATTTAAACAAGAAACCTTCAACCCGAGGGAATCTTAAAGAACGGAAGGTATTTCACATGGGATATTTTCTCTAATACATAGGGATCACCACAGAAATGCAAAGTCCATGATCATTAATAACGGTAAATTAAAGAATTAAAACACGGAGAAAACACTTCACGAGAACACCAAATGAGAGGAATTCGTGGGTCCAATTACTCCATGAAACGGTAAACTCTAATGTCAATAACATTTCTCGTTAAGAGAGTGGAACCACACCAAATAAAGTCCGTCGAAAGTATAAACCCATCCTTTACCTCAGGAGAACCACTCTCCGAGTCATTACAAGAGTCAATCTAAATTAATCCCAAAATTTCGTGGTACATACTCTTATCAAACAAAGGCGAGTCTCGAATAGAGAACGGAATATAAGACTCAGTCGGAGGACCAAGAGAAATTTCAGTTCTCATTCCTCCACAATGCTTATCTGAATCTGAATCAACACCAGTAAGGAACCGGAGACTAAAGACGTCGAGGAGGACTCCACGGTCGTCTGAAGGAGTGATTTTCGTCGTAGAATAAGAAAGTAGGCGTGACTCGGTTCTCCCGAGTTTTGTTTATTATAGTAGAATCTCTTACTTGGATGACCGATTGCACAATAAGGACAGATGACATGTTTAGAGTCCGACATTCATTACTATTTAAGACCCTAAAGTCCATAGTCCACTTAGTTGGTGTTACCACCGACCGTTGTCCTTCATACATAAGTTAAGTTAAGTAGTTCAGAGAGACAGTAGAGACCAAATAAGAACTTCAGAGAGAAAGAGGGGTGTGGGGAAGTAAGGGTCACGAGTGAGGTTGTGTTGGGTATAAATGACTCAGCGATCCAGTATACTCCTTTTTATTTTATTGTTTTGACACAAGTCGAGTAGGTTGCCACGCCTACCTTTCGAGTTTCGTCGAGACTGAACTTTCGAACGAGCGGTCAACAGAAAAGGAGAGTCCTCGTTTGGATAGGAGAAGGGATGGAGAGGGACCTAAGGAAGAAAGGAAAGGGTCAGGAGAGTCGAAGAAAGAACTCCAAGAGAGATATACGTTGGTGAACCCGTTCTTCAATATAAAAGTATAAATCACTCCCCTCTTTCTTGGGAATAAAGGTAGAAGTAGACAACCGTTTTAGAATCTTGTCAAACAGGACCTCATAGGTATAAGACAGAAACCCTACAACAAAGGTGACACGGAGAATGCGTTATACGTACACCGATACCGTAGAACCCCCTTCTTTACTGAGACGAAATCGGGTTCGGAACCATCTAAAGAATGTAAGATCGGACCTAACGCCATAAATGGTGGATAAATTGTTATTGTCACTTCTCTTCTCGGAAAGTAGGTCTGATACGACCACCCAGTAGTTCTCTAGAAAATTAATTAGTTGATTAGATGTAAAAAAAATAAAGGTTGATTTTTCGAGTGTCAACTTCACACTAAAGGGATATCAGAGTGTTTCATCTTTTTTTTTCACATAGAGGTTTTCTTTTCAGTACAAGAAAGGAACTTTAGACGTCTGATACATTTCCGTGAGTTTCTAAAGAAGAAAGATTACTCTTCCAATTGGAGTGAAGTCCTTCCTCAAGAAATTAAGACATAATAAAGAGACAAGAACAAATTAGTTAATTGTATTTGAATGACCGAATTAAATTCTGGGTATGTGATAGAGTGACAAGACATATAATGTCCAGAGTATACCTACCATCCCGAAAGGTCCACCACGATTACCATTTCATGAACGGATGGTTACGTCCTCTGTATTCTCTGAGCCCAAGTTAGGGACTCAGGTCTTCTAGGGGACCTCCTCCCCTACCGTTGGGGGAGGTCATAAGGACGGACCTTTTAGGGTATCTGTCTCCTCGGACCACCCGATGTCAGGCACCACAGCGTCTTTCAGCCCGTGCTGACTTCGTTGACTAGTACGTACGTGTACACCTTCCAAACTTTTATTTATTGTTTTTGGTATCAGATTAACACCCTAACATTAGAGAGTAACGTTTCATTAGGATTTGAAGTCTGGAAAATCATTGTTGTTGTTATTTTTAATGATACTAGTCTCAAGGGGTAACGATAACAACAATAATCAAAACTATGGTTTGACCGAAGTGTAGTACTCTGTGACTTAGTAAATGATCAGTTCGGTTGTTCTGATTACGGTCAATGGATTCCATAGATATTGGGTCTATAGATCTATAGTCTATAGATCTTAGGTCTTAGATCTATTTTAAACTGAACTTTATGTAGTTTATACTTGTGAAAATTGTAACCCGTCACTGAAACTTAATGGAACGAAAGTAGGACCACGTACAAGAATCTCGGAACCCGAGGCAAGGTCCGACGGAGACAGAGACCCAGATAAGATTTCATCACCATTAATCCCACACCAGGACCCTGGTCGGTCGGTCAGAGGACCTCTTGAACCATCTTTATGTTCCAGAGGTGGAGGTAGACGACTAAGTCCTTAGGGTTCTCCCTTTGGTTTTAGTACGAAACTGACCACGAAGTCCAGGTATCAGTAGTCCAAGTCCATGAGAGTGGGGAAGAAGATTTTGATTGTGGTAGGTACTCCGGACCACCACCACCACGAAATTAGCGATTCAGTAGATACTGAGAACGTCGGGGTACCTGGTATCCGGTAAGACAGGTACCTTGACGGTTCGTTCTTATGACCTTACGTAACGGTAAAGGGAGAGGTCTCCTAGAAGGGTTGGGTCACTAGGTTGGGTCAGAGGACGTAACGTCCGTCAGAGGATGTAAAGTCCACCTAAGAAACGGTTCACTCGGTGGTCCCTTCAGGAAGATGTTCTAAATCTGAATAAATTATCCACGTTTCAATCATTAATTGGGATCATTATGTGTAGTTATACCGTACGGGGAGTTCAGTCACTCGTGTGTGACCTACGTCACAAGTACAATACACGGCCCTAAACGGCTCACACCCCTAGACCAAGACCGTTTCTCAGGACTTTGATGTTGTCTACCTTGTCCCTTCACTTTCACTTTCAGCGAGTTAGCACAGGCTGAGAAACATTAGGGTACTTGAGATGTCAGGTACCTTAAGAGGTCCGACCTTACGACCTACCCCATCGACAAAGGAAGAGGTCCCCTAGAAGAATCAACAACGACAACGACAGGAAAACAAACTAAAATAAAACTCAGACTCACTCACTTTCAGCAAGTCAGTACAAGTTGAGAAACTCTGGGGTACCTGATGTGCCAGGTACCTTAAGAGGTCCGGTTTTATGACCTCACACATCGGAAAGGGAAGAGGTCCCCTGGAAGGGTTGGGTCCCTATCTTGGGTCCAGAGGGCTTAACGTCCGTCTAAGAAATAGTCGACTCGGTGTTCCCTTCGGGTTCTTACGACCTCACCCATCGGATAGGGAAGAGGTCACCCAGAAGGACAGAGTCCGTAACTTGACCCCAGAGGACGTAACGTCCGTCTAATAAATGGTTGACTCGATAGCCCCCTCGAGTCTACCTTGTATACTCTGGACTTAAGATTGTTTGACCTAAACCATCGTTCCCTAATGAACGAAATCAGAAAAAAAAAAAAAATTATTAATACATGTGACACGAGGATTCGAAACTGGGAGAATTGATTGTCACACAGAGAGAACGAGAAATCTACTCTTTAGAGATCAAATATTCGGTCTCTACGGAAGTTAAATCGGTGGAAGATCGGTGTACACTAAGGTTCTTGAGTTTGATGAGTTTAAAGGGAACAAGAGAGTCGAGTCTGTGGGAAGTCGGAGCAAAGATGAAATTCTCTGAAATTAATCGACGAATAGACAGGATGACGGACGGTATCCGGTAAGGATAACCCAATTCGACAAGTTCCTGAGGGAAATAAATTCCAGTCTCAAGATTTTTGGAGAGGGAAAGATTCCTCGAGTCCGACTTAAATCCTTGGTCGAACGACTTCTTATTAGACGGGACTCTAATAGAGTTAGTTAATGAGTCCCTAGATTGAAAAGAGTCGTCTGGTACTTGTCTATTAGTGAGTATCTCGTAGTGTGTCAAGTCGTAGAAAAGTTCTTAGTGAGAACTCCTAACGACAGACCAAAAGGTAAATGTTCTGACGTTTTGTAAACTCGTTTTGTCTTAATTTGTTAAAATTTTGATGTATTGGAGATGTGTCAAAATACCCGAACTAAAGAAAGTAGTAGTCTCTTCTTCTTATGAAGACCCTTTGTACAATTTCTCCTTTCCCCGTTACACGTTTCAGGTTGAATTTAGTTCTCGTAAGAGACGACATACGATCTTACGGACTGTACAGTATTAATAAATTAATTGAGTGAATTTACTACATATAAATAATATTCGAAAAGACTATTAAAAACCTTCCTAACCGTGTCTATCGACCAGTTTCGATACCAAAAAGGTCGTAAGTACATTGCTACACTCTCAACCTGGTATTTCTCCAGACTCGTGGTTTCTTAACTACGAAAACTTGACACCACAACCTCTTCTGAGAACTCTCAGGGAACCTGACGTTCCTCTAGTTTGGTCAGTTAGGATTTCCTTTAGTCAGGACTTATAAGTAACCTTCTTGACTACGACTTCGAGGTTATCAAACCGGTAGACTGATTAACCTTTTCTGGGACTACAACACTTTTTAACTCCCGTCTTCCTGTTCCCCCACTGTCTCCTACTCTACCAACCTACCGTAGTAGCTGAGTTACCTGTACTCAGACTCAATTGAGGTCCTCTAGTACTTCCTGTTCCTTCGGATCCCACGACGTCAGGGACCACAGTGTTACTCAGTCTGTACTGACTCACTGACTTGTTGTTGTTGTTGTGTCTATTGTGTTAGGGACTTTTTTTTTCAATGACAAACTTTTATTATCATATTTGTTGTTTGTATATTTATTTATCTCACTCAGGACTTTTCTACTTTATAGAAACGGTCACACTAGGGTCTACTTCCGTAAACGAGACTCGTAGGAAACTCGACTTTCTAGGAATACTAGTAACCGCCATTATCATCTTCCTTTGAAATGAGGTCAGTAAGAGAAGGAGACGGACATCTATGAATACCGACGTTCCTGCGGAAGTTTATTAGACTTTAGTTCCTCCTACCCTCAGTCTCTTCCGGATTCTTTAGCCCGCCCCACCCCCCCCCCCCTGAAGGGATCACCAGGTCACCACTTCTGAGGTATGAAGGTTACGTCTCTTGTGCCCAAGTTAGAGACCAGTGCCTTGTTTCTACGGTACGACGTACGACACGTCTTACGGGGGGGTTTTTTATTTTAGGTTTTTGTTATTATTTTTTCTTTCTTTTCTTTCCCCTTTTCCTTACTCTTTTCCTTTCTCGGCTGTAGTCCCCGTTAGTTCATTAGAACTGAAGTACAAAACCTAGGTACCTTTGGTTGTTCGTCAGTGTATTCGTCGGAAATTCTCGTCAGTGTCCTGGTCACAAATGATACTAAGTTTTCAGTCTCGGGTAGATTGATGACGACGACGACGACGACGACGACGACGACGACGACNGTTCATTAGAACTGAAGTACAAAACCTAGGTACCTTTGGTTGTTCGTCAGTGTATTCGTCGGAAATTCTCGTCAGTGTCCTGGTCACAAATGATACTAAGTTTTCAGTCTCGGGTAGATTGATGACGACGACGACGACGACGACGACGACGATTCAGTGAAGTCAGCACAGGTTGAGACACACTGGGGTATCTGCCGTCGGGTGGTCCGAGGGGGTAGGGACCCTAAGAGGTCCGTTCTTGTGACCTCACCCAACGGTAAAGGAAGAGGTTACGTACTTTCACTTTTCACTTTCACTTCATCGAGTCAGCACAGGTTGAGAAGTGCTGGGGTACCTGACGTCGGAGGGTCCGAGGAGACAGGTACCCTAAGAGGTCCGTTCTCATGACCTCACACCACGATAACGGAAAAGACCGGGTAGATTGATCGGGGAGGATTTCGATGATCTTGGAGGACTAAGGTGAACTTTATTTTAGGTCAAGGAATTACGTCGGATATTTCTGGATGTAATAACTGGTGGAGACCGGTTGGACTCACAAAGTTAGGAGTTAAATAGGAGAACCGGAAAAGAAAAAGACGAGGTCAGTGGGACGAAAAGAGAGACGAGTAGTCAGTGTAAATAACAAGGTAGACGGACCCTGTATGAAGAAGGTTTAATAGAGATAGACCGGAGTGAGTGGACAAGAGACGTGTCTATACGGAAAGCACTGGTGTTAACAGTTTCAAAGGGACGGGGTTTCAGTGAATGATAGGGTACCGGGTAACTCTTACATGACAGAACCTTTAGTGTATAAGGACCACCGGGATGAACGAAGACAGAGGTAACATGTTCCGTATCAACCACCAGGAGATTACGAAAGATTCACTTACCTGACCTTCAAGTGACCCATAGGTTATATGGGGACATAAACTTTTAGAAAAAAACGTAACCGTAATATAACAAGTTCTGCAGGATTAAGGACAGACGAAGTACGGTAGTTGTTTCGAGTAATCGTCCGGGGTATATAGAAGTTTAGTGAAGGTTTAATTAAGAGTAGTCCACCTCCTATGTAATGTCCTACAGGAACTTATAAGGGTAGGTTCCGTTTTTATTAAGTACTACCTTGTGAAATAAAATTCTCAATTTTAGTTCATGATTAAATAAATAAACGAGTTTAACGAGGTCGGAACCGGTAACCCTCAAGAAAGTCATCTGAGGATATTAGGAAACTGTATATAAGTAGTAACACTCATAAATAAAAAATACATAAACTGGTCAACGTATGAAAGACCAGGATGTCCTACAAGGTCCTAGTAGAACATATAAAGGACGAGGTCAATACTATAGTAGATAAAGAGGTTCCTCGAGACGAAGGAAAATGACCTCTCACCACAATCTTTGTTTCTGGACCCACACGTGTAACGACGATCCTTCAACAATAAAATATAGGAGAATCGACTGTCGGGTCTTTGTATGCACACACAGATGATTGACCAGATATATGTGTGTAGTTATTTTTGATTTGTACAGAAGTACGACACGGCCCTCGGTCGTACTCCTTGAGGTGGGTACCGTTTCCAGTACTCCTTCCTCCGAAGTCGTATGCGTTTCCACCCTAGCTCGGAGTCCTTTGTGGGACAAGGGTTCGTAGATGGGGGTTTTGGTCTCAGACGGATGAAATGACAAAATACGAGAGTGGATGTGGAGACTGAAATGTCCCCCGGTAGGGGGTGGTGGAAAGAGTCTCTTCCTTAATTGGATGTCGAGGTCAATTATTTTTAAGGACCCGGACTGTTCCCACAGAGTCCATTTTGGAGAGACGACCGTCTGATCGAACACACTGTCCTAATAGGTGTGAGAACGATGATACATGTACTAACGAATGTTGGAGAGTTGGTATTTGTCGTGTCTTTCAGACCTCATAAAACTTTCAGAATCAATCGTAACCCAAAAAGATTTCTATTTTTAGTACAACCACTTTCCAAAAAGTAAATAACCCGGTTACAAACGACGATTGAGGGGACGGGAATATGTGTAATTACTTATATATTGATCGTATATCCTCTTTATTGAAAATTGGAAATTCTAATTAGTACAATTTGGAATCCGATTCATTTAAGGAAAGAATTAACATTGGGTGATGAGAGAGTGGGATATCCTTACGTTGAAATAGACCATGGAAACCTCCCACCATGGACCAAATTCTTTTTAGTGGGGATCTTTTATTCAAAAAACAACTGACTGGCAATAATCTTTCTTTCCTAGTATTTTACAGTCGTCCGGAGTACCGGTCTTCTACTATATTTTGGGGATTCTGGAAAAACATATGTAAATATACTTCGTGGACTAAACTATTTCCAGTCCTGACGACTGGGGGCGCACTGAAATTTTAAAGGTAAACAGAGATACACATTGTTTTCCATATATTCGTTTGGACTTTTATTTCTTTAACCTAGGTAAAGACCTTTCCGAACTAAGGGGGCACAGCAAGAAAGAACAAGAGGCAAAAAGACCGACTTAAGGGTAGACCTCGCACCCACGAGCGGTTCGGACGATTAAAACGGGACCGAAAATTCAAGGTGCACTCTCCCTCGGGGTCCGTCCCGTGGGAGGCTATAAGTTCACCCGTGGCCACCGGATGCATCTACCACGTTTGAAGAACAGAGCTTCGAAATAACCATAGGGTACATTTGGTTCAATAAGTCGGAGAAAAAGAGGTGATTAAAAGGATGATGTAATAAAGAAAGATTAGAGGGAGATATAGAAATTAATTCGTTAATTAAGGATCCTACGACTGAGGTAGGGACGAAGTTTAATGGGACCTAGGTGACCCCGACCTGGGACCGTTACGACTACACGAGTTGAGATTAGGAATGGTGGACCCAATAAGATGGGAGAGAAAATAGACATTGACGAGTGAGGGTAGGTCCTTTACAGACCCAGAGTGATAGATGGTAGATAAAAGAATTTACAAACTAAAATCAAAATCCGTATATCACCGAAGTCTATAATTGGGTATGTAAACCCCCTTTGTTTTTGAAAAGTTGATCTCATACACGAATGCATGTCGAGGAAAAAGGAAATTATAATGTCTGATGAGTAAACGTGTCAAAGAAAAAAAAAAGACAACAACGAAAAAAGTAAAAAAATAAATAAATAAAAAGTTATTTAAATAAATAAAATTAACCTCCAATTAATGAAATGTTATAACATAACCAAAACGGTATGTAGTTGTACATAGACGGTGTCCAGATGTGTACAAGGGGTAGGACTTGGGGGGAGGGAGGAGGAAGACCCAGCAGGGTCACGTGGTCGGGGTTCGTAGGTCATAGTACGTAACTTGGATCCGACCGCTGAGCAAAGTATATACTATAATATGTACAAAGTGTCAAAGAATTCAGTCCTGGGAAAGAGTTTTGGAATAGAGATTTGGGTTCCTGTGTGTCTAAAAAGAGAACAAAAGGAAGATCTTTATAACATCAACTACGAACTCTAAATCTATATACAAGGTAAACCCCGACAAAAAACACTTTCTACATTCCAAAGATAAATCAAACCAAAAACAAACAAAGTTATCCCCGTACGTCAATCAGGTTGTGACGACCTTTCTGATAAGAAAGAGGTACTTAGCCAGAAAAGTGGAAACAGTTGTAAATCAACTGATTTAAATAGACCTGAGTGACAAAACAAGACAACCAGGACACGTAGAAAAGAAGTTAGTCATCGGGGCATTGAACTAATGACATGGAAAGTCATGTCGAACTTTAGTCTATAACGCCTGGGTTTATGAAACAAGGCAAAGTCATAAGACAACCTACAAGATCCGGAAAATAAAATAAGTATATTTGAAATCTTAGTCAAACATACTAAAAAATTACAACTCATTCGGAAAAATCTGGACCTTATTTAGAGAAACCGATATGACATATGAAATCTTTAACAGAAGTTAAACGGTTGTAACACAACTCTAAAAAACATAACTACGAATGCTTTCTAGCCTCTTCTGTTACCGTGGGGTGAGGTTACGAGAACGGACCTCTTAGGGTAACTGTCTCCTCGGACCCTCCGACGTCAGGTACCCCAGTGATTCTCAACCTGTGCTGATTCACTGAAGTGAAAGTGAAAAGTGAAAGTACGTAACCTTTTCCTTTACCGTTGGGTGAAGTCACAGGAACGGACCTCTTAGGGTCCCTACACCCTCGGACCACCCGATGGTAGATACCCCAACGTATCTCAACCTGTACTGACTTCGTTGAATCGTCGTCGTCGTCGTACTTTCTATAACCTGAGATCGAAGGAAAGTCATTACAGAAATAAACCAAATCCATAATCATTAGACATTCTTTGATACCCTTTAAACATAATAAATAAAGAATTTACAAACCATTTTAGGTGGTCAATCTAGTAGACTTAAACCAAAAAAGATAAATTCTTTCGTTAATTAATGACTAAACTAAATAAATTATCTACATGTGATAGGTCTAATAGATAAACTAGTAAACACAGAAATAAAATGGTAAACTGACGGATCTCCAAATAATGAAATTAACTACAAAGTTTTTTGTTGAAAAAGGATACCGACTAAGTACAACTACAAACCATCTTTAGTTGTGTTATGAACATTTCGTTAATAGGAAGTTAAATTTTATTTAAAAATTTTGTGTTGAAAAACCAAGAAACTACAAGAAGTAACAAAAGGTCAAAAAATTAAAAATAAAATTAAAAAATTGAAAATTAAAATATAACCTCGTGTCAATTGTTATGATACAGTCAAAGTCCACATGTTGTTTCACTAAGTCAATATGTATGTACTTTCACATTCACTTTCAACGAGTCAGCATACACTGAGAAAAACTGGGGTACCTGATACGTTAGGTACCTTAAGAGGTCCGGTCTTATGACCTCAGCTATCGGAAAGGGAAGAGGTCCCCTAGAAGGGTTGGGTACAGAGGACCTAACCTCCACCTAAGAAATGGTCGACTCGGTGGTTCCTTCGGGTTCTTATGACCTAACCCATTGGATAGGGAAGAGGTCCCCTAGACGGTCTGGGTCCTTGGTTTGACCCCAGAGGACGTAAAGTCCGTCTAAGAAATGGTTGACTCGATGGTCCCTTCGGGTGTGTTTATACATAGATAATAAAAAAGTTTAAGAAAGGGGTTGATCCAACAATGTGTTATCACTCGTCTCAAGGGACACGATATGTTATCCACGAACAATGGTTGACATATATATCGTCACGCATGTGTAGTCAGAGTTTGAGGGATTGATAAGGAAGAAGGATAGGAAGGGAGATATTGGTATTCAAGGAACAGATTCAGACACTCAGATAAAGACGAAATATTTATTTAATTAAACATAGTAAAGAATTCGAGGTGTATATTCGGTATAGGATGTCATAAAGAAAGAAACAGACTGAAGTGAGTCATCCTGTTGGAGATCCACGTAGGTACAAAGACGTTCACCGTAATAAAGTAAGAAAAAGTACCAACTCATTATAGGGCAACATATACACATCGGGTAGAAAAAATAGGCAAGAAGACAGTCACCTGTAAAGCCAACAAAGGTACAGAACCGACAACATTTCTCACGACGTTACCTGTGACCCCAAGTACAAAAGAAGGTCTGGTACAAAAAGAGGTCCATATACGGGATTTCCCCCTAACGTACTAGTATACCACGTTATTTTATGGGTCCTTATTTTGATGGATTCCTCTGTCTACTGGACATGAGACTTTTGGTATTCTGTACTACTTCCTTTAACTTCTACTATGTTTGTCTACCTCACTATATGGTACAAAGACCTAATCTTCTGAGTTATAACATTTTTACTGGTATGATGGGTTCCGATAGATGTCTAAGTCACGTTAGTAAAAGTTTAATGGTTGTCGTAAAAAGTGTCTTACTATTTTTTTTTTAGAATTTTAAACATATCTCTGTGTTTTCTGGGACTAATCGACCTCTTTAGAACTCTTTCTTTTTTCTTCGACCTTCTTAGTCCGAGGGACTGAAGTCTGATGTAATGTTTTGACATGAGTAGTTTTATCATACTATGACCGTGTTTTTATCTTTGTGTCTAGTTACCTTATCGTACGACAACAACAAGTCAGTAAGTCAGTACAGGTTGAGGAAAGTTGGCGTACCTGACATCGTAAGGTCCGAAGGGACAGGAAGTGGTAGAGGTCCTCGAACGAGTTTGAGTACAGGTAACTCAGTCACTACGGTAGTTCTTCCCTTACAGGGTAAGAGGGAGACGGAAGTTAGAAAGAGTCGTAACCCCGGAAAACATTACTCAGTCGAGAAGCGTAGTCCATCGGTTTCTTAACCTCGAAGTCGAAGTCGTAGTCAGGAAGGTCACTTATAAGTCCCAACTAAAGGAAATCCTACCTGACCAACATAGAGAAATGTCAGGTTCCCTGAGAGTTCTATCCTTTGGGTCTTCACTTGGACACGTGGATACCAGTTAATTAGAAACTGTTTCCTCAGTTCTGATATGTCACCTCCTTTCTACCAGAGAAGTTATTTACCACGACCATTCTAACCTGTCGATGTACATTTGTTTACTTTAATCTAGTGAGAAATTTTAGTATACGTTTTTATTTGAGTTTTACCTACTTTTTGAATTTATACTCTGGTCTGTGACATTTCAGAATCTCCTTTGGTATCCCTCTTGTGAGATACTGTATTTGACGTCATTATTGAAAAAACTAAGTAGAGGATCTTATTACCTTTATTTCTGTTTTTATTTGTTTACTCTGAATTAATTTGAGTTTTAGAAAACGTGTCGTTTCTTTTGGTATTTGTTTTGACTTTTCTGTTAGTGTCTTACCCTCTTTTATAAACGTTTACTACACTGGTTGTTCCCTAATCAGAGGTTTTAAATATTTGTCGAGAACGTCGAATTATCGTAGTTTTGTTTGTTAGGTTAGTTTTATACCCGTCCTCTGGATTTATCTGTAAGGAGGTTTCTTCTGTATGTCTACCGGTTCCCGTGTACTTTTCTACAAGTCGTAACAATTAATAATCTCTTTACGTTTAGTTTTAATATCACTCTATAGAGGAGTGTGGTCAGTCTTACCGACGGTAGTTGATATATATATATATATATATATATATTTGTTTGTTATTTACGACCTCCTCCATAGTTCTCTTCCTTTAGAAGGATATATCAACCACCCTTACTTTAAACCACGCGGTGATACCTCTTGTTATCTCTCTAAAGAATCCTTTAATTTTTATCTCGATTATACATTAAGACAAAAGGACGAAAATTAGAGTACTTAAAAACGAGATAAAAATTTTCATAAAGGAAAAAAGAAAAAAACCGGAATGATATAGACAAAATAGAGACCAAAGGATCGTCCTTTGTTATCCAATAAATAAAATTTATAAAGAAGAAAAACATCAGGTGTGTACATTACGATATCTAAAAGGAAATCCATGAATGAAGGTGATATGTAAGGGTGTGTAACGTGACAATATAAAAGGGAAAATTAAATTAAGTTTTATAAAAGTTTAAAGAGAACGTTGAGGAGGAAACTAAAATGAAGGTTTACAAAACAAGGTAAAGATGTATAAACCCCCTAATAGGTCGATAGAAAAACAATAAGTAGAAAAACAAAAAGACAAACAAAAGATGAGAAAATGTACACGAACAAAAGATGTGAAAGTTAAAATATACAACGTAGCGGGTCTTACACCAGATAGAACCAGTTATGAGGTATCCTCGTACTTACTTATAAAAAGACGACGACGACCTACTTTATTAGACGTTTGTAATTCTAAGACCATGGGACAACCACACTACCGTCCCACACCCCTCCCCCATATAAAATAATAACACACTAAATTACAGTGGAAATCACTCGGTCACTTTTCGGTACCTGACAAACAAATACCGTCGGGTGAGTTGAAGGAAGAGTAGAGATATTTTCACAAGAGAAAGGGAACGATATCCCTCTAAACGTGTACTTAGTGGTAACAAAGTCTGGGACTTAACATTAAGAGACGACTAGGACTTATTTGGGTAAAACGACCTCTTTATGGACCGTCAGATAAACAAAATCTAGTTCTCCTACATCGAACTACACAAAACTCGGATCTTTTAACGGTCTTGATTTTCGTAGAACTTCTCTTAGGTCTATCTATTCGGTCCGTTTATTTCTACACAACTTTCCCGGGACGAATGACACTTTTTATTTTGTGACACATTCCGTCTCCCACGGCTCTGTACGTCTACTATTTCAAGAGTCTTGTCCCTTGGGTCTCTGTCCGTCGCGACTTAGTGTTTCTCGGTGGACAGTTGATGCTAATCATAGTGACCGACAGTAAACGTCTATCTCTTTGGCCATGATTACTATGACACTATGAAAAGAGGACCGCTTCTTCGTGCGACAAGCCTCGCGTTGTCTCCTTCAGGAGCCTCGTCTCACCCTCGCGATAGATACGCACCAGCTGACGTAAGGAAGCGTCCGAATACGGCGTCCCCTACAACCAAGATGACCTTTTCTCCAGGTTGTCAGATCCTTGGTGACTTATTCCTAACTCCAACCTTTTGATAAATCTAAACTCATACCAAAATCTTCCATATGATCGGGTAAGAGTCTCAGGATTCTCCCTCTGTTCCTGAATGTGCAAAATCATTTTTATGGGTCTCCAGAAGTCCATAGTGTGTAATTTTTGATAAACAAAATTAAAAAATCGAATTTTAAGATAAAGTCATCCATTTTACAAAGTAAAGATAGAGACTTTCGCTGGGTATATAAAAACCTCTCGATGTATTATCCGGAGGGACCACCGAGTCTACCATTTCACAGACGGACGTTCTACCCTCTGGGCCCAAGTTAGGGACCCAATCCTTCTAGGGGACCTCTTCCTTTACCGGTGGGTGAGGTCATAAGAACGGACCTTGTAGGGTACCTGTCTCCTCTGACCACCCTATGTCAGGTACCCCAGGGTTCCTCAACCTGTACTGACTCGCTGAAGTGAAAGTGTATTATCCTCGTGAAGAATTAAAAAATTCCACTTATAAGTGTCCCTAATCTGAATGGAGAGTCGATAAAGGGAAACTCCGACAGATCTTTCCCACTCAAAGTCTACTTCCGGAAAGGAAGAACAAAATGATCTTGCGGTCGTGGTAAAGGAAGAGAGAAGAGAAGAGGTCCGCCGACTCGTCTTCTGACGGTACACGGTCCCCGCAACCCCCCTTATAGTAGTAGAAGGAGAACGAGTCACAATCACACTGTACTTGTGGGACCTGACCGTCGTGGAGTCTGTGGTGGGACTGGTCCTCGGGACGAACAGGGAGGGGACCTCGTCTCAGTCTCGCCTTTCAAACAACAGTCGGACCGAAACGTACGTCCTGGTCAATCATTCCAATCAAGCCAACAGTAAGGACAGAGTGTCCACGGTGAAAAGTGGCACACGTTTGTCCTCATCTTACGATGACCTCTTGTATGTATTTAGTCACTGACACTGTTACCTCCCCACTTCGCCAGACGAAAGATTTTTAATGTAAAGTCTCCTTAACCACTTTTAAGGGACCTGTTGTCTAGCATCTATTTCGTTGGAACAAAACCACATGTAAGAAAGGAAGAACGTCAAAGGTCCACCGGAGGAGGCTAAGTGAGCAATCCCGATCCCTTCAAAGGTGGGTGACTGAGATCGAGGAGACACAGACAGAAAAAAATAAAGATAGAGAGTGTAGTGAATAGAAGGGAAATCCAAAGTAATCTGAGTTTCATAAAGTTTCTAGAACTATTTATTAAGTACAATTAAATGGTTCAGATATGTAAATAAATTTCCTCTCTGGAGGACTTCGTACGTGACGAAATTATTTACTTGTCGAGTTATTAAACGACAACGATCCTCTTGTCGTAGGAGAGTACATAGATAGGAGATGGAGTATGGGTGGTTAGTGTCAAATAATTGTTCGTTCCTCCAAACGAATATCTATTAAAATAATACTTTTCATTAGTAAACGAGGTTCAGACGGAGGAGGAAGGGTCCCTCTGAACGATGGTTTTGAAGAATAGATTAGGCTTAAAATAACTAGTATCTGTCGTATCGGTGACACAAACTTCGTTCTGTCGTTAAGTGAGAAAATCTTGTAGGTACCGGGACCGTGCAGGGGATAGAAGAGAGACGGGTCCAGTGTGTTTCACGGACCACACACATCACCCATCTACCACTTATTATAAGTGACTGACAGATCTGTGTTTCGTGGAGTATCGAGTCGACCATTTTTTAGGCGGACGTTACGTCCTCTGGGGCCAACCTGACGACCCAACCCTTCTGGGTGACCTCTTCCCTTTCCGATGGGTGAGGTCATCCAACCGGACCTCTTAAGTCAGGTACCCCAGTGTTTCTCATCCTGTACTGACTCGTTGAAAGTGAGTGAGTCTGAATTTTGTTTTAGTTTGTTTTACTGTAGTTATCGTTGCTGGTTCGTCAATGTCTTTCTACCGAGTCTACCTCAGACGGACGGTTACCTCCTCTACGTCCAAGCCAGGGACCCAACCCTTCTAGGGGACCTCCTTCCGTACCGTTGGGTAAGGTCATAAGAACGGGCCTCTTATGATGTTTGTCTCCTCGGACCGCCCGATGTTAGGTGTCCCAACGTTTCTCAGTCTGTACTGACTCACTGATTGTGAAAGTGAAAAGTGGAAGGTGTGCATTGTGTGGATTATAAAGTTTGGAGCATTTTAAAAGGTTTTCCGATTAGACTCGACTGACATGGTTTTATATAGTCAAAAGTGTCCGCTGACTTACTAAGTCAAAGTGAGAACGAGGGAGAGGAATGAAGTGACACTTTGTTTTGGTGATGTCTTAATTTAGATTCCCTTTAAACGTTCGTTAAGAAACACATTTATGTTTATGACGAGACTTTAACGACGATAGTGCAACTGGTGTATGTCGTCGTTATCGGTAGGAAAACACCTATTTTGTACACAGGTGACTTGTATACGAATGAGTCGTGGATGACATGTGGTCCGTGACAAGATCCACAACCCTGTATAGTTACTTTGTCTGTTTTAAGATGTTGAAACAACAACAATAAATCAAAGAGTCAGTACAGTGTTGAGAAACTCTGGGGTACGTGACGTCGTGTCGGTCCGAAGGGACAGGAAGTGGTTGAGGGCCTCAGGTGGGTTTAGGTACAGGTAGCTCAGCCACTACGGTAGGCTGGTAGAGTGGGAGACAGTGGGGAAGAGGAGGAAGGAAGTTAGAAAAGGTCGTAGTCCCAGAAAGGTCACTCAGTCAAGAAACGTGGTTCACCAGTTTAATAACCTCGAAGTCGAAGTCGTGGTCAGGAAGGTTACTTATAAGTTCCAACTAAAGGATTTCCTAGCTGACCAACCTAGAGGAACGTCAGGTTCCCTGAGAGTTCTCAGAAGAGGTTGTCGTTTCAAGGTTTCGTAGTTAAGAAGTCGAGAGTCGAAAGTAATACCAGGTTGAGAGTGTAGGTGTGTACTGATAGAATACAGGAGTGGACAGATATTTCTCTACTTTGATTGTTGAAGTTATGCATTACACGTTTTATAACCATATTCAGGATTCCCTTTTTATTTCGTTTCTCACGTCCACTTCTTAATTATAAAACTGTCTTCTCCCACACATGACTGACCTCTTTCTCTTAAAACCGGTATCCTTAATGACTGCGGTCCTGGAAGGTCCTGGAGAGGTCCCTTACTCGGACCCACCAAGACGTTTGTCGTCTTCTCCAGTCTCCTTACTCCCCCTCCCTCTCGTCATCTACTTCGCTAGAGTTTCTGGTCCCTCTGGGGAATCCGATCCCGAAATCTCCAGGAAAATTCCTGAAACAAGGGACTTTCTCAATCTTTAGTTACTTCCCCTGACTAGTTTTTCCCTATAAAAGAATTTAAATTATCTAAGGGCAAAACAGTTATTATCTGACATCCTTCCGTCCGGATTTTGTCTCTGTCGTCGTTAGGGATCTTCCGATGACGTTATTAATTCGTTTCCCACGACTACTGAATCCGGTCTGACCTACGACGCCTCTTCTCCTCCTTTCTGGAAAAGACCGATATAAACCTTTTATCATATATGTCCTAACGTTTGTCCCAGACTCTTATTACCAATTTTCTTACTGAGGTTTCAAAAGTCAAATTCGTTGGACTTCTACCTGAAGAGTGGAAATATCTACTCTTCCGGGTGTCTATAAATTGACTTCCCGGGGTCCATCGGTCTCCAATCGTTTTATTAACAAAAAGTTAGAAAAGACTCTAAATCCCCTTGTATTCAGTACATACCTACACTCTCAACCTGACACTTCTTCCGACTCGCGGGTTCTTAAATACGAAAACTTGACACCACAACCTCTTCTCAGAACTCTCAGGGAATCTGACGTTCCTCTAGGTTGGTCAGGTAGGACTTCCTCTAGTTGGGACCCTAAAGAAACCTTCCTTACTACGATTTCGACTTTGAGGTTATGAAACCGGTGGAGTACGCTTCTCAACTGAGTAAGCCTTTCTGAGACTACGACCCTCCCTAACCCCCGTCCTCCTCTTCCCCTGTTGTCTCCTATACCTACCTACCGTAGTGACTGAGTTACCTGTACTCAGACTCACTCGAGGTCCTCAACCACTACCTGTCCCTCCGGACCGCACGACGTTAAGTACCCCAGCGTTTCTCAACCTGTACTGACTCACTGACTTGACTTGACTTCCCTAGTCTGAATTCCCGTCCAGGGTTGTAGGGGTAAGGTCCTCGGTCTTATCCTGGTCGTGTCTTCATTTGTACCGAACCACCCCGTCTTGTTAATCAGAAAATTATAATTGAAACATAAGGTAGATGTACTTGACTGGTAACCCTGAAGGTAACTTTCAACAGACTAGGAGACTCCGTTCTCGGGTCCTGTGTCTCCCGTCTTAGGGGACCAGGTGGTAGTTTAAGACCTCGAAGATCCTAGGACGTGTATCGACTCGAGGAAGGGTCCGACCGAGTTGTGTGTGGACACGGACTTGTCCTTCTTAGCGGGACGGGGACGTGTCCCTCGACTGGTACCATGACAGTCCTCTACGTCTTTGCCGTTCGTGACTACGAAGACATTTTTTATACCGGACCGGGGACCCATAGTAGAGTAATTCCTCTTAATGGACGTATTTACTTAGTATTACTCTCTAACCTTGGTACTTTCTAATTTTCAAACTAAATAAAGGTCCTCATGAGGTCTTTTTATCCGTACAAAGTTTTTATAATTTTTCCCAAAATAGAAGTCTTTGACGTGGTACAATGTCAGTGTGTTAAGTGAAAGACACGTCGGTCCTATCTTTATGTAAAGAGACTGTGTCTATATAAGAACGCCTTTACCTTTGACATACAGAATATACCAAAACCGTTTTTACTTAGAGAAAGTCTACACTTAAATACTGATGGTCGAAAGACGAAAGTTTAGAGAGGAAGTATAGGGGAAGATAAGGAATTTATACCGTTTTATCCTCTCCTATCTCTAAATCAATATATTTAACGGATGACAAAGAACTGTTTTCGGTTTTTTCTCCAGATTTTCGTGTATATAATTCGAAGTCCACAGGACACCTCTATTAACATTAAGGTCTTTTCTCTATTGGAGGACAAACCTAAGGGTGGGAAAGAGAGTATTAAGAAGAGTTTACTTTAGTACTCCGAAATTCAGTTAAATTATCTCATAGTTTGTTACATGTGGTTTTAGTCTAGACTTTCTACTGTTTCTAGTCTCATTTCTATTTATTTTATCTGTATATTTTTCTATTGTTGTATAGGTAGGTGTAGAGACGTTGAACGTGGTGAAGTGGGAAAAAATACCGACTCATCATAAGGTGAGATATACACATGGTATAGAGGAAATAGGTAAAGAGACAGTTACCCGTAAATCGAACGAAGGTACAGGACCGATAACACTTATCTCAAGGATCCTCATGTAGGTATGTATACACTTGTTAATGAAATAAAATTTTCCAAGGTTCTTGTATGTTACCCTTTTCCTATCAGAGACGTTGTTTGTCACAACCCTTTTGTCCCATAAACGTACGTTTTTTTACTTCGACCTGGTGACAGAATGTGGTATGTGTTTTACCTATTCTGTACTTTGGTACTTTTGACACTTCTTTCACATTTGTTATTCGAGGAACTGTAGTCAGAACCGCTACTGAAAACCTAAATTGTGCTTTTCGTTTTTATTTGTGCACCCTGAAGTAGCTTCATTTTTTTAAGACGTTTCGTTTCATTTTGTATTCGGTTTACCTTTCTGTTGAATACTTTACTTTCTTTTATAAACGTATAGTATAAAGACTATTACCCAATTATAAGTTTCATATATTCCTTGTATATTGAGGTGCCGTTTTTTTTTTTTTGTTTTTTGATTATTAGATTAAAATTTACCTGTTTCCTAGACTTCTCTGTAAAAGGTTTATTCTATATGTTAACCGGTTTTCAATGTACTGGTAGTGATTAGTAGTCCTTTTATGTTCGTTTTGGTGTTATTCTACGGTGGAATAGGTGTGACAAACTTACTGATGATAATTTTTATGTTCTTTATTCGTGAGAACTCTTCTACCTCTTTTCCCTTGGAGACACACGAGAACCACCTTAACGTTAAACCACATCTACGATACCTTTTACAACACTTTCACGGAAATTTTTTTATTTCATCTTGATGGTACACTAGGTCGTTAAGATGTAGACCCGTAAATATGTTTCTTTTACTTTTATCTTTGAGTTCTTCTATATATGTGGAACTAATAACATCGTAATAAATATTACCGTTTCTAAACCTTAGTTTGATTTTCGGGTCACTACTTACTTACTTACCTGTTTCTTCTATATTCCTGAGTCAAGTCAAGTCATCGAGTCAGCACAGGTTGAGAAACGCTGGGGTACTTAGTGTCGTGCGGTCCGGAGCGACAGGTAGTGGTTGTGGACCTCAAGTGAGTCTGTGTGCAGGTAGCTCACGCACTACGGTAGGTCGGTAGAGTAGGAGACGGCAGGGGAAGAGGAGGACGGGGGTTAGGGAGGGTCGTAGTCCCAGAAAAGGTCACTCCGTTGTGAAGCGTACTCCACCGGTTTCATGACTTCAAAGTCGAAGTCGTAGTAAGGGAGGTTTCTTTAGGGTCCCGACTAGAAGTCTTACCTGTCCAACCTAGAGGAACCTCGGGTTCCCTGAGAGTTCTCAGAAGAGGTTGTGGTGTCAAGTTTTCGTAGTTAAGAAGCCACGAGTCGTATGAATTGTCAGGTTGAGAGTGTAGGTATGTACTGGTGACCCTTTTGGTATCGGAACTGATCTGTCTAGAAACAACCATTTCATTACAGAGACGAAAAGTTATACAATAGCTCCATCCAGTATTGAAAAGAAGGTTCCTTATTCGCAGAAAATTAAAGTACCGACGTCAGTGGTAGACGTCACTAAAACCTCGGGGGGTTTTAATTCATATTGTGACAAAGGTGACAAAGGAGTAGATAAAGGGTATTTCACTACCCTGGTCTACGGTACTAGAAGCAAAAGACTTACAACTCGAAATTCGGTTGAAAAAATGAGAGACGAAAGTGAAAGTAGTTCTCCGAAAAATCAAGGAGAAGTGAAAGACGGTATTCCCACCACAGTAGACGTATAGACTCCAATAACTATAAAGAGGGTCTTTAGAACTAAGGTCGAACACAGAGAAGGTCAGGTCGTAAAGAGTACTACATGAGACTTATCTTCAATTTATTCGTCCTACTGTTATTTGTCGGAACTACATGAGGAAAAGGATAAACCTTGGTCAGACAACAAGGTACAGGTCAAGATTGACAACGAAGGACTGGACGTATATCCAAAGAGTTCTCCGTCCAGTCTACCAGACCATAAGGGTAGAGAGAGTCTTAAAAGGTGTCAAAGAACACTAGGTGTGTCAGTTTCCGAAACCGTATCAGTTATTTCGTCTTTATCTACAAAAAGACCTTGAGAGAACGAAAAAGGTACTAGGTCGTCTACAACCGTTGAACTAGAGACCAAGGAGACGGAAAAGATTTTGGTCGAACTTGTAGACCTCCAAGTGTCAAGTGCATAACGACTTCGGACCGAACCTCTTAAAACTCGTAATGAAATGATCGTATACTCTACTCACGTTAACACGTCATCAAACTTGTGAAAACCGTAACGGAAAGAAACTCTAACCTTACTTTTGACTAGAAAAGGTCAGGACACCGGTGACGACTCAAAAGCTTTGAACGACCGTATAACTCACGTCGTGAAAGTGTCGTAGTAGAAAGTCCTAAACTTTGTCGAGTTAACCTTAAGGTAGTGGAGGTGATCGAAACAAGCATCACTACGAAAGATTTCGGGTGAACTGAAGTGTAAGGTCCTACAGACCGAGATCCATTCACTAGTGTGGTAGCAATAATAGAACCAGAACTTCTAGAAAAAACATGTCAAGAAGACACATAGGAACGGTGGAGAAGAATTATAGAGGACGAAGACAATCCAGGTCTGTTAAAGACAGGAAATAGCTCGGGTAGAAACGTACTTTACAAGGGAACCACAGAGATTAAAAGAACTTCTCTAGGAATCAGAAAGGGTAAGACAACAAAAGGAGCTAAAGAAACATAACTAGTGACTTCTTCCGAAAGAATAGAGAAGAACGATAAGAAACCTTGAGACGTAAGTCTACTAACATAGAAAGGAAAAGAGGAAACGAAAAGTGAATAGAAGAAAAGTGTCGATAAACATTCCGGAGGAGTCTGATGGTAAAACGAAAAAACGTAAAGAAAAGGTACCCCTACCAGAACTAGGGACAGAGGACATGTTACAGTGCTTGGAGACAGGTATCAAGTAGTCCGTGAGATAGATAGTCTAGATCCGGGAATTTAGATAAAGAGTGAAGGTGACATATTAGTATTCCCTAAACTAAATCCAGTATGGACTTACCAGATCGCCAAAAGGGATGAAAGAAGTTAAATTCAGACTTAGACCATTATTCCTGAAGGACTAGACTCGGTGTCAGTCGAGGACCAGAACAAAAACAACTGACGTATCTCGAAGAGGTAGAAACCGACGTTTCTTACATTAGTTAGACTAAAACCACAACTGGTAGACCACTACAGGTACACATCTCAGAAGAGAACACGGTCCCAGGTCGGGGCCACCTAGGTCCCTTAAGCTTCCCACCTGCCGCAACCGCACCTTTCTGAACAAACAAATAATTACATTCTAATCCAATTCTTTGATATCACACCATTCTTCTAATTCACCTCCTTCTCCCGACTTATCGAACCAAATGTGCCTTCCGGTTATTTTAAGGTCTGTTCCTTAAACGTGGTAGATGCAACCCGGTGGCCGCGGGCGAACTTATAGATTCCCACGGAGCGGAATTCGAGGGAAAGCACGCCCAGAATTGTCGGCCCCGTTCATTCATCNCTCGGAGGCGTGAGGTCCACCTCTAAGTCGGACTTCAATATCATTTCTCGTCTCTCTTCCTTTCCATCTCTTCTTCTTTCTCTCTCTTTCTGTACCCCCCTCGGTCTCAGGGTTCTTTGGTCCGGCTCTCTGATCAAGTTCTTTGACCAGGCTCTTTGACCGGGGGCCGGGGACCGGGGGAGGAAATAACAAGTCTTCCGGAAAATATGAAAACTATTTTGTACCTCTAGTTACCCATTGTGTTTTAATACATCGCAAGCGTTGGGTCTAAGAAAGACATATAGTAAAACATATGTTTTCCAGAGTCCACTAAATGTAATAGAAGACCGGTTCTCCGAACAATTGTGAAAAACCGAGAGAAGGAATTACTTACAGTTAA
Organism: Capra ibex; assembly: GCA_006410555.1. Lineage (NCBI taxonomy): Eukaryota > Metazoa > Chordata > Mammalia > Artiodactyla > Bovidae > Capra > Capra ibex. The sequence goes on from SJYO01037955.1 coordinate 55,028,151, forward strand.
AACAAAGGGGACTTCACAAAAAGAAATTAGATATAGAGGAATTTCGTAATTTCAATGTAGAGATATCTTGTTTCCACGTCACCCAATATTGTTTCTTCCATNCGTCACCCTATATTGTTTCTTCCATGAATTGAGTTTCTAGATTACAACGATTATGGTCCAGATGATGAACATAAAGATATATGGTTGATATAGATTTTTATTTCCTATACTTTTAAACCGTCGTTCGTAACTGAGTTGTTTACTTTGAAAATTAGTCAGGATAAGATTTCTAAAACTGAGAAGCCTTCGGGGATGTAAGGATCCTACAAAATTCGAAGGACACGGAGGACGCCAGTCCTCCGGAGTTTGTTAGTGTGCGCGTCGACATGCTCAGGACGTCCGTCCGATCTTTCGGTAGTCTCCCAAAAAACCTAACTTTGTGAGAGTTTACGTCTTCTGATTTCGGGACTTAACTGAAAAAGGTCTTTTACAGTCTTCTCACCTTTTCGTCTCGTGTTTTCGACCGTCTAAAAACAACCTCATGTACGAATCCTTAAAGGTCTCCCCAGGGACTTCAGACTCATGCGGAACGCGTACAGTCGAAGGAAGGAGTACTGGAACAGTGCCCGCCCTAAGGAGTGTGACCGAGGGCCGTGAGAACACAACAACCTTCTCCCACAAACGATACTGGTCACGTAAAAGAACCGTTTTGAGTTAATCAGAAACGGGAAGAAGTAAGGTGTAAGGTTCCGGTTTAAACGGACAATGAGGTCTACAAAGAACTGAAGGATGAAAACGTAAGGTCAGGGGATATTACTTTTCCTGTATAAAAACCCCACAATCAAGATTTTCCAGAACATCCAGAAGTATCTTGGCAAGTCGAAGTCGAAGAAGTCGAAGAAGACCAACCCCGTATCTGAACCTATTGACACTATAACTTACCAAACGGAACCTCTTCTTGTCTCTAGTAAGACAGTAAAAACTCTAACGTAGGTTCATGACGTAAAGCCTGAGAAAACGACTGGTACTACTGATGAGGTAAAGAAGACTCCCTAAGGACGGACGTCAGCATCTATATTACCAGTAGACTCAATTTAAGGGGGTAAGGTCAGGTAAAATCAAGCGACTAAGGATCTTACAGCTGTAAGTGAGAACAGTAGGGGAAACTGGTGAAGGTTAAACGGAACTAAGTACCTGGACTGTAAGGTCCAAGGATACGTTATAACGAGAAATGTCGTAGCCTGGAACGAAGATAGTGGTTAGTGTAGATGTTGACCCATAACAGAAACAAAACCGAGGTAGGGAAGTAAGAAAGACCTCAATAAAGAGGGGACTAGAGGTCATCGTATAACCCGTGGATGACTGGACCCCTTAAGGAGAAAGTCACAGGATAGTAAAACGGAAAAGTATGACAAGTACCCCAAGAGTTCCGTTCTTATGACTTCACCAAACGGTAAGGGAAGAGGTCATCTGGTGTAACACAGTCTGGAGAGGTGGTACGGACTGACAAAATCCACCGGGGTGTCCCCTGATAAACGGTGGTTTTTTTTTTACTCACTTTATTCACTCTGTCTTTTTTATTTAAGACATAATAAAGAGAATATACACCTTAGATTTTTGTTTTTGTTCAGACTCGATTAGCTATATGTTTTATCTAACCACCAACGGACTCCGTCCCAAACCCCCCTACTTTACCCACTTTCCCCTAGTCTCCCATACAAAGGTCAATACATTTCTTATTTAGTACTCTTGCAACATACTACACCACTGGTATCAACTGTTATGAGGTAACGTAGATATCTTTTCAACCTCTTCTAAGAACTTTCAGGGAACCTGATGTTCTTCTAGTTTGGTCAGGTAGGCTTTCCTTTAATCAGGACTTATAATTAACCTTTCTGACCACGACTTCGACTCCGAGGTTGAAACCGTCGGACTACGTTTCTTACTGAGTAACCTTTTCTAAGATTACGACCCTTTCTAACTTCCGTCCTCTTCTTCCCCTGTTGTCTCCAAGCCTACCAAACTACCGTAGTGACTGAGTTACCTGTACTCAAACTCTTTCGGGGTCCTCAACCACTACCAGTCCCTTCGGACGGTACGACGTCAAGTACCCCAACGTTTCTCAGTCTGTGTTGACTCACTGATTTAACTTGACTTGACTAACGTAGATACTTTCATCGATCTCCTAACTTGGAACTTTCAAGAGTAGTGTGTGTGTTTTAGAAAAATATTAATACATAACATTGTCTACAATCGACTGTAAAACCACCACTAATAAAATACTATATTTGTTTATAGTCAAGTAATGTATAGACTTTAATCATATTACAATATGGTTAGTATATAGTTAAACTTTTTATTATCTTTTACACCTTAACTTACTTTGATATATCTCTCTATAATTATTTTAAAATTTTTATTTATTTTAGTTACTTCGTATGTTTGACCCATAAATTTTTTTGATTATTAGGAAGAGTTAAGGACCACTGTGAGTAGTTCATTTTTCTCCTTTCTCTTCTGTCTTTACTGGTTATGGTCTTTTCTTCCGTAGTGAGATATGGGACGTAAGTAATTTTTATGATTCTCCAATAAAAAAATTCACATGAAATCGAAGAAGTTTCAGGGTGTACCCACAATGACTACCGACCGCCCTGTCCTTCCCTTACCCACCTTGTGGTAATTGTGTACAAGAGACTTCACACCTCATACCTCTTTCGTCCAACAACCTTCCCTATACAAAGGATGCACTCTTAGTGAATGTGTCAATAGTATTTGGTTTCCTGGTATGTCTCTACCCCCAGTCCGTCGTCCCTCCTAGAACTCTCTGTATCTCTTTACGTCTCACGTGACAAGTACAGTCACTCCCCTCTTGTACCCGTCTTCTCTCGGACGTGAATGTTAAAACGGACTCTCCAAAAAATAAGGGTAAAAGAAAGGAGAATTATTTAAGAGGAAGTAAAAAAGTGAGACTTAATAAGTGTCCGTTCTTCTGACACAATAGACATAAAATCCTGAACCCTCTTTTTTTCTGTGGTTACAGTGTTACATTATTTTATTATTGGTATTTCAGATTCCCACCGGCCCCTTATCAAGATTTCGAACTAAAACAAAAGGAACTTCAAACAAAAAAAAAAAAAGGGAACTTTGAAGGAACTTTATCAACTCAAACACAAAACTCACATTTGTAGGTAAGTCCTTTCTTATATAAGAATCCAGATGTAGGTAACCTTATTCATGTTTAAAAAAATAGTGAGAACTTTTGTAAAGAATTTGTTCACGTCCAATTCCATTTCTTACTTTATTCGTTCGTAAGTAATTCTTACTACGACTTGGACCTTTTTTTTAACATTTCTCTCTTTAGTCTTCCGTTTAAACTTCTCACACGACCATTCCTTTCGGTAGACTCCCGAAAATTTTAAGCAAGAGTCCCTTACCTTGAAAGGGAGACAGAAGTGACTTGAAAAAGAACTCATTGATGGGTCGACCATCGTTACAACCCGGGTGTTGTTGAAGGTAGTGATATAAGCTCCTAGATACCCTACAAGAAATATCCAAAAGAGAGAAGACAGCAATATGGGGAAAATAGTGTCGGGCTCTGGCTAGGTAGTACTTACTAGTCTTACTTAGAAGACACACGGTCAGGTCGTTCCATGTAATCCCCGACCTTGACAGAGACGTTTCACGATCTAGCTCCTACTCCGTGGTCACCGGAGAGTAACGACAACAAAGGCCGGGACACCCTACGGGGCATCGGACGTCCAGAGTCACGGAATGACCAAATGTAAGAGGTGGACGATGGACGAGACATTCGTGTTCCATAGTTTGCGGCAGTCCGACGACTGACGTCATAGAAAGGAAGAATGGAGAGACGTATGTACGACCCTCAAGCCCCATCTCTTTCTACTTATTTAATATTCTTAAACGTACTCTGTCTCTTTAGGGAAGAATGGATAAGTTTTTGGGTTCACCTCTGTGTTATTTTGAAAAATTACACACATTGTAATTAATAAAAACTTGTGGTATATTGTCTAGTCTAAACCCTCGAATGAAATTCGGAGTGTAATGGTAAAAAATCGTACAGTAATTTTTACTTTTATTAATTTTTATTTAATAGTCAAGTGATACAAGTTTTAGTTAGACATATCTTATACAAAGGTCCAATCGAGACACTACTTGGTGTGTGTTTGGGTAGCAGAATAAATTTATTCACTCAGAAACAATGACATAGCTTACCAAGTTTTACCATACGAAAACCTCGAGAATAAAAACGAGAGACGCCCAAAGAAAGAAACAACAACGACAACTCGACCCTTGTCGGTTCCTAAAGGAATTTGTCTCAGAGACACACGCAAGACAGTGAGTCAGCACAGGTTGAGAAACATTGGGGTACCTGACATCGGGTGGTCCGAGGAGATAGGCACCTTAAAAGGTCCGGTCTCATGACCTCACCCAACGGTAAAAGAGGGAGTCCCCTAGAAGGTTTAGGTCCCTAGAAGAGTTGGGTCCCCGGTTTGGGTACAGAAGACGTAAAAATGTCCACTTAAGAAATGGTGACATGGTGCGTCCAAAAGAAAGACATAAAAGGAAGATCGGTAACACTTGAATGTGTAGTGTCTTAGACCTCCTAATCCCAGTCTCATCTTAACTTCGGGTTCCGAATACTTGTTGTAAGAACCCGAAAATACCTTATGAAAATTACTGAAAACTAACCGTTAAGTGTCCGGCAAAAACAAAGACAAAAACAAAACAAAACAAAACAAACGTAAAAGAGAGAACAAATCCAAGGACCATACGTGTCAAAATTGTGTTCCGAATTATATACTACTTAAATAAATTACCGATTTCAAATTATTGATTCTGGGATAAATGTCTCTGAGATTTAAGAAACTCCTTCCACTGTACAGACCTAACTTATGACTTGGGTTGGTGATTAATTATGACATATTTCCTACTGTGAAACCTCTTCCTTTACCATTGGGAGAGGTCATAAGAACGGACCTTTTAAGGTACCTGTCTCCTCGGACCCCCGACGTCAGGTACGCCAGTGTTTCTCAGTCTGTGTCTCCTTGTGTGTGTCGTGTCGTGTCCGGACCGAGGTTTCGAATGAGACGGCTCGATGTAGGATTGTCGTGACAGTAAACAATTCGTCATTGTCAACTCGTTCAAATGTCGTCTTGCTTCCCCTTAAAGACCGAGTAAAATTCAACGGGACCTAAGATCTTGATATGTTGTTACATAGTGTGTACATTGACTTTAGGTATCGAAGATTTGTCACCCATTGTGTTCAGGAGTTAGCGAAATCAACACAGGTTGAAAAACGTTGGGGTACCTGACATCGGGTGGTCCGAGGAGACAAGTACCCTAAGAGGTCCGTTCTTATGACCTCATCCAACGGTACGGGAGGAGGTCCCCTAGAAGGACTGGGTCCCTAGCTTGGGTGCAGACAACGTAGAGGACGTAACCGTCCGTACAAGAAATGGTAATACGGTGGACCCTTCGGATGATATGTCATTGAGATGTAAAATTTTATGGTGACTACGAAAAATTTTGTTTTAAGAATGTCTTAATCAAAGTTCCTCTTTTTTTACTTATATCTGTGTTTAAAAGACCTATATTCCCCTTTACATAAATTGTCAAGGACTACGTCTTCGTCTGTTAAGAAGACCCATCTCTTAGATTGTTGGACAACATATTTGCATTTTTAAAGATCTCCTCGGATACTTTAGACTTTTTATACTTTGTCAGAGACTACGTTTCGTCAAAGATTTTGGTTGAAAGATTCTCTCTGTGTTGGTATACTCCCAGGGACACTCGGACATAGGGGTAGACTACGGATGGTCTTCCAACTGACCTTGTCAAAGATAGAGGTTCAACTTTATTTATGTAGGACTGGAACCCGTAAGAAGGTGACGAAAAAACTCTGTACTTCAGTCATCTTTTTCCGGGGACGTCAAAACTAATGAAGGTATCATAAAGGAAATCGTGTTATAGGAACAAAAACGGTCGTCTGCATTCATTAAACTAGCACGATCCTTTAACCGATTTCTTCAATAAATTTATAAATTTTCTCCTTACAACTAAGGACAAAAGTTTCGTGTATTTGTTAATCGTCTTGACGATTCTATTATGGTGAATCCATTACGGTTCAATTATTAATTACCTCTACTTAGGAGTTTTTTTCATGTCCTATTTTACTCGTCTCTTAGACCCCATCTGACGTGGTGGTCCTCTTTTAAGTCTGAAATATTTCGGGTCGGTCCAGTCCGGATGGTCTGTACGAACACGAAATAGATTCTCGTTACTAAGAGAAGTTTCTTAAGTTGGGACTGAAATCCAATTACCAAAGTATCTTTTAGAAATAACCCTCCTTCCAACTGTAAAGAGTACACTCCCTTCATTGTCCTGGGGTATTTAGTGAGACGGAAACATTAATTAAACCTATGTAAAATACACATTTCTAAATTCGGTTATGGTAACGTTATAAAACTTAATAACTGACTTCAATATACTTTATAATCGATTCCTTCTTAATTTATAAATAAAAATTATAAAATAAGATTGATAAAATAAACTCAACGAGTGAATTTTTTATCAACTCGTTATCCTTTACGAAAGTTTGAAATATGGTAGTTCCTTTTAAAATAATAAAAATTATTTTTTACCTTTCTATACCAGATAGTAGGTTTAACTTAATGTCATTTTACATTATTATGAATATTTTCTCACCGTACAAGATATGGTCTGTACGTTTATTGTGTTCTCATAACCTATTTCACTAGTGTCCACAAGTCCCTTTCCCTTCTACTCCTGGTTCACGTTGTTAAAGTATTAAAAAATTGTATACTTGAGTCTCGAACCACTCGTTAGTTTGAACAATGGATAACGACCTCTCAAATCTCCCCTTTTTCCACTTAATAGAGAAAAATACTTGTAACAGACACACAAATGTATTGGTCGGATACCACTCGATATGTGTTGATTTTTACGTAACTCTAATATCCGAAACCTTTATAGTAACGAATAAAAGACGAGACTTACCTAAAGATATGAATTCTACGAGAAGTCATGCACTAAAATTTTTAATCATCGTTTTAAGATGAAAATTTTTATATCGTTTTAAAGGTATAAAAATTATTTAACATGTGGGTATTATCTCTTTAGTACTACTGATAATGACTATATAAGTCGGACTTTATATAGTTAGTTTAAGTTTTATGATGATTTGACAGTAGAAAGAATGGAACATCCTTCGAAGGACAATCTCAGATACTCATTGTCGACGACGAAGACGACGACCCAGCGAAGTCAGTACAGGCTGAGACACGCTGGGGTATCTGTCGTCGGGTGGTCCGAGGGGACTCATTGTCTACTCCGTGAATTTTATGGACACTTAATTAAATTTTAGGTCCACCTTTAAAGAAAGGTACCCATCTAAAAGTCTCGGAATCTTCCTTTACATAATTTTAAATTTTAATTATTAAAACATAACCAAAACGGTATGTAGTTGTACTTAGGTGGTGCCCACACTTGGGGGGAGGGTGGATGGACGGGGATGGTAGGGAGACCCAGTAGTTCATCGGAGGTTAATTTTATTTGTTTAAATATAAAATTTTTTTAATTATAAGAATTCATATGTTCAAGACCTTTATTCCTATTGAAGATATATTAAATAAAACACATTTATCAAGAACTCTAATATTATAAAGTAACACATTGGATCTCGATTAACATTTAATGTCACAGAAATGAATATATTAAGTAATACAAATAACCATTGGTAAAACTTAGAATGTACGCTATCAACGAGTCAACACAGGTCGAGAAACACTGGCGCACCCGACATGGGACGGTACGAGGAGACAGGTAACCAAGAGGTCCGTTCTCATAACCTTACACAACAACGGTAAAAGAGGAGATCCCCGAGAAGGGTTGGGTCCCTAACTTAGGCTCAGAGGACACAGAGGACGAGACTATCCACCTAAGAAATGATGACTCGGTTTAGAATGTATTATCTAAAGATTTCTCTAAAACTCAAGAATAGGTTAGCAAGGAGGTGTGGGTACTGAAAGTTCCTCTGTAGATTCCAGGTCTCTCTGGACCACTACATAAATTATAGTTTCCCGAACAGAGGCACCGTCTTATTCGAGGTACTGTGTTAGTAAGATCACAGGGGTAGTGTGAACAAGAAGACTTGGTAAGACGGAGGAAATTCCCTTACCTGATCATCCATAAAAAAATAATAATAATAGAGTTTATTTGTGTTATCTATCTTGCACACTTATTCAACTAGTGCAAATCTCTTTTTGGCTTTCAGCGGGATTACCTTTACTACTTTTACAGAAAATATACTCGGTGATAAGAAACCCCCCGCCCCCTGACTAACGTCTTTTTTTATTTACTTTCTTTCTTTTTATTCAATAACTAAAAAAGGGAGTAAAACCCTTATATACTATATTCATTACGTTGGAGGTTCACCACTAAATCTTCATAATACCGTTCGATGTTAGTTCATTAAGATTATTTTTCACTCCGCTAGGGATTTGTCATGACAAAAGGGTCGACCTTAAGTCTTGTTCCTTGTTTTATTACAATTGTTCTTTTACTATTAAAGAGTAATCCTGACCAAAATACTAAAGATATTTGAGAATTTATTAGGACTTTGATTACCCTTTAAAGATCTCTCTTAGTATTATGACAAATAGTGTACTACTTATCTTATAATAGAAGAAAACACAGGGTACTTTCTTTATCGTACACTAACTTACGGACAAAAAGGGATTTGGTCACCAAGGTCACACACGACCGATCTAGTCGTCATAACCGTGGTCGAACCTTGAACGATCTTAAGACTGAGGTGGGTGGGGAGGAATTATTCTTTAAGTCCCTTGTTAAGTATTTTCGTATGAAAATTGTTTGGGAGGTCCGTTAGACAACAACAAGTCAAGGAGTCAGCACAGGGTGAGAGACACTGGGGTACTTGACGTCGTGCGGTACGGAGGGACAGGAAGTGGTAGAGGACCCCGGCGAGTTTGAGTACAGGTAGCTCAGTCACTACGGTAGGAGGGTAATTTCAAACTCTGACCGACGGGATTTAGTACACTTATATAGGTAGATTCGAGACTTCCTATACACTCTACTTTTATTAAGGTACTGCGACCCTAAAGTACGGACATCTTAGGTACTATGATCACTGTAGAACGAAAAGAACGAATACACTGTTCTCCCATATCGAGTACACGATTACTAACAGAACAACTATAACATGTCAAAGACAGAAGACAAGGATAAATCCTAAACATGACTAAAAGAGGGACAATAAGTCAAAACAGGAATCAGTGAAGAGAGTGGGAGTAAAGACCCCTTGTACAACGAAGAGGAATCGTAGGGACACTTCCTCGAAGTCACTTATCTCGTTCAAGTCCAAATAGAACTACCCTGGAGCCACCTCTGAGTAGTCTTCATCCCTCAACGAGAGCTTTCTTTGTAAAGTTGTCGTACTTCACTTTTACTCAATATTGGACGGAGAACTAAAGGTCACCTTATACCTCCACGTTTAAGGTCAAGTGAACGTGTTTTTTTTTGTCCAGTTTATAAAACAGAAAAAAAACTGTAAGAACAAGTCAGAGAGTTAATACAGGTTGAGAAGCGCTACGGTACCTGACGTCGTACGGTCCGAAGGGACAGGAAGTGGTAGAGGGTCTCAAACGAGTGTCAGTACAGGTAACTCAGCTACTACGGTAGGTCAGTAGAGTAGGAGACAGTGGGGGAAGAAACAGACGGGAGTTAGAAAGGGTCGTAGTTCCAGAAAAGGTTGCCTAGTCGAGAAACGAAGTCCACCGGTTTCATAACCTCGAAGTCGTAGTCAGGAATCTTTTTTACCCTCTTCAATAAATATAGTATATGAACTGTCTTGATTCCCTCTAATTCATTTTTCTGTGGATTTAAGAGGAGGTAGAAAGTCTAAGAATAATAGATTTAAGAGACCCCTATTAATTGTCTACTACTCGGTCCGATTAGTTCAAATATCTTCTTAAAAATTTTTTTTCTTTTGTTTCACACATAATCGAGAGTAAAAACGACAGTCATTTTTCCGGTTCCCATCTCTGAAGGGACAACCAGGGTACCGACTATTAGACGGTACGTTAATTAACTCCCCTGTACCCAAGATAGGGACCACCCTCTTGTTTTTCGGGTGTACGGTGTCTCTTTAATTTGGACACGGAGTGTTCATGACTCGGACACACGAGGCCTCGGGTACACGGTACTAATCTTCGGTACACAATGTTCCTTTCTAGGGAGTGGATTCTGGTCTACCTCGGTTTATTTGTTTTGGATGACTTTTCCCACCTCCCCGTTCCATCTGTTACCCGATCTCCTCGATGGACTCGTTTAAAATTTAATTCTTGGTGACCGATGATCCACTATTCCGGTGGTTCTCCGTACCCGGGACCCCTCCTCCGATGGGACGTCGTGTCCACAACCCAGACGTCCTACTTCCTCTGACTACGGAGAGGGAAGAAGGACGTAGGATGTACGGAGTGTACGAGGACCTTTCGTCAAGAGATTTATCTGAAGGTAAATAAACCTAAGTCTAGACACTGGGGAGTTCCGAGTACTCCCCACCTGTTTAACCACCTGTCATACCGTCTGTTTAACAACCTGTCATACTAAGGACAAACTGTTTCCAGGTACATCAGTTTTGATACCAAAAGGATCTTCAGTATATGCCTACACTCTCAACCCGGTATTACTTCCGACTCGTGGTTTCTTAACTACGAAAGTTTGACACCACAATTTTTTTTTCTGTGAACTCTCAGGGAACTTGACGTTCCTCTAGTTTGGTCAGGTAAGATTTTCTTTAGTCAGGACTTATAAGTAACCTTCCTGACTACGACTTCGATTTCGAGGTTATGAAACCGGTGTACTACGTTTCTCGACTGAGTACCCTTTTCTGGGACTACGTCCCTTTCTATCTACCGTCCTCCTCCTCCCCTGTTATCTCCTACTCTACCAACCTACCGTAGTGGTTAAGTTGCCTGTACTAAAACTCGTTCAAGGTCCTCCATCACTTCTTGTCCCTTCGGACCGTACGACATCAGGTACTCCAACGTTTCTCAGCCTGTGTTGATTCGTTTACTTGTTGTTGTTACTGAGGACATGTTCATTTAACTTAGGACTTATTTTCAATGAAGGGACTTATGTCCACTTCACTTAAGGACCCTCCTTAGTATCTACTACCTATCTAGTCATTATGAATAGATATCTATACATCTATTATCTATCTATAGTATCTCTGCAACTGACATTCCTCGACCAAGTACACTATCACCTCCGAACGATCAGGTATCGATAACCCGTCCGACCATTTGACCTTTGAGGTAGTCCCTTACTACCACGTCATAAAAGAGTTTAGGTGTCCGGTCCGGTCTTATTATCTTTGAGTCCGTTCTAAAGACTCAAGGTCGGAACTCAGTCTTAGGAAGATATTCTCCTTTAGAGTCTCAAACGATGATTCCGGACGTCGCTTAACCTACTCCGGGTAGTGTAATAACCCCGAAGGGACCACCGAGTCTACCATTTCTTAGACAAACGTTACGTCCTCTGGGTGTAAACTACGGACTCAACCCTTCTAGGGGACCTCTTCCTTTACCGTTGGGTGAGGTCATAAGAATGGACCTCTTAGGGTACCTGTCTCCTCGGACCGCCCGATGACAGACACCCCAGTGTTTCTCAGCCTGTGCTGACTCGTTCATTGTGAGTGAGTGAATAGTGTAATTACTCCCATTAGGATAAGTAAATTTAGTTAACTAAAATTTACGAATCGTGTAGATAGTTTTGTGGAAGTCTCGTTATAGATCTGATGGTAAACTGGCTTTTGACATGTAGTGCCGGACCGATTCGACAGTATATGTTAATTGGTAGTGTGTGTCAGTGTAGGAGACTGTGAAAGGGGTAGTACGGTCTCCGGTACGAAGGTTTATGGTAACTTATTCAGGGTCCGACGAAAAAAAAAAAAAAAAAAACCGTCTCTCCTACACTATTTGTGCCTGGTGTACTCAAACATAGTTATGAACGTCTCTACGTCAGGAACGATAGGAGGGTGACTTCTTGTTCAAAAACAACAACAAATCAGTATTTTACCACAGGCTGAGAAACACTGGGATGCCTAACATCGTGAAGTACCCCAGCGTATTTCAGCCTGTGCTGACTCGCTGACTTGACTTGACTTGACTCCTAGCAAGTCAGTACAGCCTGAGAAACGCTGGGGTACTTAGGGTCGTGCGGTCCGGAGGGACAGGTAGTGGTAGAGGGTGTCAAGTGGGTCTGAGTGCAGGTAGTTCAGGTACTACGGTAGGTCGGTAGAGTAGGATCCAGCAGGGGAAGAGGAGGACGGGGGTTAGAGAGGGTCGTAGTCTCAGAAAAGGTTACTCAGTTGAGAAGCGTACTCCATAGATTTCATGACCTCGAAATCGAAATCGTAGTAAGGAAGGTTTCTTTAGAGTCCCAATTAGAGGAAGTTTTACCTGACCAACCTAGAGGAACGTCAGGTTCCCTGAGAGTTCTTAGAAGAGGTTGTGGTGTCAAGTTTACGTAGTTAAGAAGTCGCGAGTCAGAAGAAGTGTCAGGTTGAGAGTGTAGGTATGTACTGGTGTCCTTTTTGGTATCGGAACTGGTCTACCTGGAATCAACCGTTTCGTTACAGAGACGAAAACTTATATGAGAGGTCCAACCAGTATTGAAAAGAAGGTTCCTCATTCGCAGAAAATTAAAGTACCGACGTCAGTGGTAGACGTCACTAAAACCTCGGGCTTTTTTAATTCAGACTGTGGCAAAGATGACAAAGGGGTAGATAAACGGTACTTCACTACCCTGGTCTACGATACTAACAGCAAAAGACTTACAACTCGAAATTCGGTTGAAAAAGTGAGAGGAGAAAGTGAAAGTAGTTCTCCGAAAAATCAAGGAGAAGTGAAAGACGGTATTCCCACCACAGTAGACGAGGACTCCAATAACTATAAAGAGGGCCGTTAGAACTAAGGTCGAACACAAGGAAGGTCGGGTTGCAAAGAGTACTACATGAGACGTATCTTCAATTATTCGTCCCACTGTTATATGTCGGAACTACGTGAGGAAAAGAATAAACCTTGAGCAGACAGCAAGGTACAGGTCAAGATTGACAACGAAGGACTGGACGTATGTTAAAAGAGTTCTCCGTCCAGTCCACCAGATCATTCGGGTAAAGAAAGTCTTAAAAGGTGTCAACTAACACTAGGTGTGTCAGTTTCCAAAACCGTATCAGTTATTTCGTCTTTATCTACAAAAAGACCTTGAGAGAACGAAAAAGGTACTAGGTCGTTTACAACCGTTAAACTAGAGACCAAGGAGACGGAAAAGATTTTGGTCGAACTTGTAGTCCCTCAAGTGCCAAGTGTATAACGACTTCGGACCGAACCTCTTAAAACTCGTTACGAAATGATCGGACACTCTACTCACGTTAACACGCCATCAAACTCGTAAGAAAACGTAAAGGAAAGAAACCTTAACCTTACTTTTGACTGGAAAAGGTCAGGACACCGGTGACGACTCAAAAGGTTTGAACGACCGTATAACTCACTTCGTGAAAGTGTCGTAGTAGAAAGTCTTAAACTTTGTCGAGTTGACCTTAAGGTAGTGGAGGTGATCAAAACAAGTATCACTACGAAAGATTCCGGGTGAACTGAAGTGTAAGGTTCTACAGACCGAGATCTAATCACTAGTGTAGTAATACTAATAGACCCAGCAGTTCTAGAAAAAACATGTCAACAAGGTACATAAGAAAGGTGGAGAAGAATTACAGAAGACGAAGACAATCCAGGTCTGGTAAAGACAGGAAATAGCTCGGGTAGAAACGTCCTTTACAAGGGAACCATAGAGATTAAAAGAACTTCTCTAGAGATCAGAAAGGGTAAGACAACAAAAGGAGCTAAAGAAACGTAACTAACGACTTCTTCCGAAAGAATAGAGAAGAACGATAAGAAACCTTGAGACGTAAGTCTACGAATATAGAAAGGAAAAGAGGAAACGAAAAGTGAATAGAAGAAAAGTGTCGATAAACATTCCGGAAGGGTGTGTCGGTAAAAAGAAAAAACGTAAAGAAAAGGTACCCCTACCAGAACTAGGGACAGAGGACATGTTACAATACTTGGAGTAAGGTATCAAGTAGTCCGTGAGATAGGTAGTCCAGATCTGGGAATTTAGATAAAGAGTGAAGGTGATATACTAGTATTCCCTAAACTAAATCCAGTATGGACTTACCAGATCGCCAAAAGGGATGAAAGAAGTTAAACTCAGACTTAGACCATTATTCCTCAAGTACTAGACTCGGTGTCAGTCGAGGACCAGAACAAAGACAACTGACATATCTCGAAGAGGTAGAAACCGACGTTTCTTACATTAGTTAGACTAAAACCACAACTGGTAGACCACTACAGGTACACATCTCAGAAGAGAACACAACAACCTTCTCCCACAAACGATACTGGTCACGTAAAAGAACCGTTTTGAGATAATTAGAAACGGGACGAAGTAAAGCGTAAGGTTCCGGTTTAAACGGACAATGAGGTCCACAAAGAACTGAAGGATGAAAACGTAAGGTCAGGGGATATTACTTTTCCTGTAGAAAAAACCCACAATCAAGATTTTCTAGAACATCCAGAAGTATTTTGGAAAGTTAAAGTCAAAGAAATCGTAATGACCAACCCCGTATCTGAACCTATTGACACTATAACTTACAATTCACTAGTCTGGACTCGGTACTGTCCGAGTTGTTCGATATGATCCGGATTTTAAATCTAAGAACATTTTGAACTCAGTACTAAGACCCTTTGGTGTGGGACCTTTTCAGGGGCTACCGTGCTTTGGACTCGGTTAGGCCTATCCCTACGGTCTAAACTTTTAACGTGCACACATACCGAATCGGTTAGTAATGGGCGGGCGACATGATTCTTGGCGGACATATTTTCGTCGACACTAAGTCTCGAGCCCCGAGAACAGTTCTGAGGTGACACGACCTACTCTACCCTCGGGATCGAACTCGATCGTTATTTTGGGGAGATACAAAAACGTAACGACACTTGCAGAATAAGAGAGTTAAAACCCCTGAGTCTGAAGTCCGTATTGTAACTTACTAAACGGAACCTCTGATTGTCTCTAGTAAGACAGTCAAAACTCTAACGTAGGTTCATGACGTAAAGCTTGAGAAAACAACTGGTACTACCGATGAGGCAAAGAAGACTCCCTAAAGACGGGCGTCGTCATCTATATTACCAGTAGACTCAATTTAAGTGGGTAAGGTCAGGTAAAATCAAGTGACTAAGGATCTTACAACTGCAAGTGGGAACGGTAGAGAACAAACTGGTGAAGGTTAAACGGAACTAAGTACCTGGACTGTAAGGTCCAAGGATACGTTATAACGAGAAATGTCGTAGTCTAGAACGAAGATAGTGGTCAGTGTAGGTGTCGACCCATAACAAAAACGAAACCGACGTAGGGAAGTAAGAAAGACCTCAATAAAGAGGTGACTAGAGGTCATCGTATAACCCGTGGATGACTGGACCCCTCAAGGAGAAAACCATAGGATAGTAAAACGGAAAAGGATGACAAGTACCCCAAGAGTTCCGTTCTTATCACTTCACCGAACGGTAAGGGAAGAGGTCACCTGGTGTAAGACAGTCTGGAGAGGTGGTACTGGGCGGACAGAACCCAACCGGGTGTCTGTACCGAACCAAAGTAACTCAATCTGTTCCGACACCAGGATCACACTGATCTAACCGATCAAAAGACACTCATACCAAAGTCACACAGACGGGAGACTACGGGAGAACGTTGTGAATGGTAGAATGAACCCAAAGAGAATGGAACCACACCCCATAGAGAAGTGACGACGAGGTCGTTTCGTGTCGGCGACAAGGAATGGAACCTGTTCCCCATAGAGGAATGGCGGTGACAAGGACTGGAAGTTGTTCCCTATCGAGGAGATCCGGGAGGACGCGGACACGTCGGTGACGAGGAGGCCAACGAGGAGGGCCGGCGGCCGGGACCGGAACCCGCATCCACCGAGGAAGGTCGACGACGGGGACCGGAACTCGAGTCCCACCGAGGAGTCCCAGCGGTGGGGACCGAAGCCCACGTTCCACCGAAGAGGACAGGCGGGGACTAGAGTCTGCGACCCACAGAGGAGGGCCGGCGGTGACTGGAACCTGCACCCTATATCAGGTACCTTAAGAGGTCCGTTCTAATGAGTTCCCGCAACGGTAAAGGAAGAGGTCCCCTAGAAGGACTGGGTCGTACGTCAATTAATTTAGTTCTGAAAGAATATGAAGTCGTCAACGAATCTTTACTATATATATGAAATGTGTCAGAAACGAAACTCAAATTATGTAAAAACAAAATGACTTCAATGGTGAACGAAAGTAAAAACAAAGAAAACTGTCTTTTTATTTTTGTAGTAAAAAGTAGATTAAGGAATATGTAAAATTGAACATGAAATTCAGAAAACAAACCTTAGTATGATCGAAAAACTCAAAGATTAAAGTTACCTGACTCAATAAGTATAACCTTTAGTTAAAGAATTTTTGGAAATACAAAAAGTAATATTTGGTAACATTTGGTAATACAAAAGTAATATTAACGAACAAAAAGAATACATTATAAACAGAGAACCAGAAGGTTGGAAAACCATTATGAAAGAAAAGAGGACTCACGAGGGAGAGGGTTGAAGAAGGGAAGCGAGAGAACTGTCCGTTCAGTATCTGAGATTAGAATAGTTGACGAAAGATCCAGTTGACGAGAGGAAAGTATAACGTTCTCAGGACATGAAAAAATTATCATCTTTGAGACCTAAAGATTGACCACTTTACTTCTAATACTTTAGTTGAATGTTACCATAACACTCTTCCTATTAAGTTGGAATAACTTATTTACCAAACTTCTGTTGTACTTTTAATGTGTAAAAAATTTTCAAACGGAACTAAACAAAGAAGTCTCTTGTTTGTGTCGTAATGATCCTAAATAAGACCCGGTCAAAACTTTTAAGTTTACTTACATTTTAAAAATAAGATTACGAAAACACTCAAATGGAAAATTTTTCATTTAAATACTTCATAAAAATTTCAGTCCGTTCAACAATACCACCCCATCCTTTACCGATGGGTGAGGTCATAAGAATTTCTTAAAGTATCTGTCTCTTCAGATCTTCCGATGTCAGATACTATAACGTTTCTCAACCTAGGGTGACTCGCTGACTCTTGTGTGTTCAACAATACCTCTAATTTTAAATATAAATAGACCTCGTTTATGTATCGGAAAGTATAAGTACATGAAATTTCGATACTAAAGGAATCATATTTCTTGTATAGTAAACCCACGTTCGTATATTATACATGGTACTACCTGTAGGTCGTTTACTCCTTTCCTTTAATTTAATGGTTATCAATTATAAGTATCGAAGTAAGGCGTCAAAGTAAAGACACGTTCGTCATACCCTAAAATATCAAACAGTAATAGTGTGAAAGAAGATCTAAAGAAAATATTTAGTTATGAGGTAGATGTTGACCGTGACCGATTCATGGTGAAGATAGAGAAGACACTGTACAAACGATTCATATGAGTTGAAGATAAGACTTCTAATTAGAGTAAGGATGTTGTTATCAAGTACCAACCTTTACACGTCTGGGTTTATATTCTATATAGGATACTTACTTTATAACCCTACGACGTGTGGTCCGAAGGGATAGGAAGTGATAGAGGACCTCAAACGAGTTTAAGTACAGGTAACTCAACCACTATAATAGATTGTTAAAGAAGGAGACGACGGGGGAAGAGGTAAACGGAAGTCAGAAATAGGGAAACAATATAAAACAATGTTGTAGTCTGTAGTAGGGGTATTTAAGGTCCGTATGTATCGAACCGGGAAAGGAACGAGTCAAAGTTATTTATTATAACACTAATAGTTACCTACACATGACCAAAAAGAGAAACCTTAGCTTCCCTATAGTGGGACGGTTTTTCAAAGGTGACGTATTAATAACACTTTGACAAGATAGGAACAGAATTACTAGAAGGAGTAAGAAAAGAAGGATCATAGGAGAACCACCGTCTTGAGACGAGAAATATCTACTCCTTTCTTCTTTCCGTTTAATAACAAAAGGTTTTTTTGAGGGAGTGAACAAGTAAGTAAGTGTCTGTACACGAGTCAAGGATCGTGCACAATGCACACTTCGGACACGACCTTTTCTTTTCCACTCGTACCGTTTGTCAGTGTCCTGAGTGTCACGTCCGAGACACCATCCGTCTCTCCGTAGTCACACCGTCGGTGTGCATATACACTGTAATGCTGAACCTTTTCACTCTACTTCCCGACCACATGCTGGTAGAGTCTTTGACGTCCTTATTCCAACTGTACCAGTCTCCAGACCCCGTAGAAAGATTCTTACGGTGTCTCTAACCCACTCTACACTCACCCTGAATTCGGTTCACCCTTACCTTTTCGTAAAAGTCAATCTTCCGTGTCGTACACGTTTGCGGGACGTGTGACTCTCGGTGTCTCTCGGGTCCCTCGTCCCTTGACCTCCTGTAGTCCCTTTACGGGACCTCTGCGGTCCCCAACACAGAAATAAGGTGTTTGTTACCCTCTCTTACCTTCACAAAGTCTTTTCCCATATCGTCTCTCTAATTCTCTTTCGTGAGACACAAACGTATAAGGGCTAGTCTCTATTGGGAACCGTCTAATAAAATAGTGGAAATGGGAGGAAAAAGGGTAAAGAAATTACTATTGGTTATCATTGATGAAGTAAACGAACCAACAATTACTTTAGTTTGTTTAACACACATTAAGATTTTACTACGATTAGTGTATTATTTGTGAACTATTTATAATCCTATTGATAATAAAGGGTCTTCTTTCACGGAGTGACTAAAATTCATGTCACGAGTATACCGTATCTGTGTTCTGACGAAAGAAAGACACATCTGAGATTTGATTGGTTCTTAGTAAAGTTTAGAGAGAATCATTGACAATGTCTTTATTTAACTACGTTTGGTTTATATGTTTCGAATAAGGAAGAAAATTCAGTCTTAATTTTATTTAAACAGTATGATCTACAGGAAAAGTAATATCCCCTGACCTTACGTTTTCATCCTTCAGTTCTTTGTGGACCTCATTGACCGTTTAAACCGGAACCTTACACCTTACTTCGTCCCGTTTCTGATTATCTCAAAACGGTTCTTTTACGTGACCAGTATCGTTTGTGGGAGAAGGTTGTTGTGTTCTCTTCTGAGATGTGTACCTGTAGTGGTCTACCAGTTGTGGTTTTAGTCTAACTAATATAAGAAACGTCGGTTTCTACCTCTTCGAGATATGTCAGTTGTTTTAGTTTTGGTCCTCGACTGACACCGAGTCTAGTACTTGAGTAACGGTTTAAGTCTGAATTTAACTTCTTTCATCCCTGTTGACAATCTGGTAAGTCCATACTGGATTTAGTTTAGGGAATACTAATATATCACCTCCACTCTTTATCTAAATTCCCAGATCTGGACTACCTATCTCACGGACTACTTGATACCTTACTCCAAGTACTATAATATGTCCTCTGTCCCTAGTTCTGGTAGGGGTACCTTTTCTTAACGTTTTTTTCGTTTTACCGACAGACCCCTCCGGAATGTTTATCGAGACTTTTCTTCTCTTCGCTTTTCGTTTCCTCTTGTCCTTTCTATATTCGTAGACTTACGTCTCAAGGTCTCTGATCGTTCTTCTCCATTCTTTCGGAAGAAGTCACTAGTTACGCTTCTTTATCTCCTTTTGTTGTCTTACCCTTTCTGATCTCTAGAAAGTTCTTTTAATCTCTATGGTTCCCTTGTAGAGTACGTTTCTACCCGAGCTATTTCCTGTCTTTACCAGACCTGGATTGTCTTCGTCTTCTATAATTCTTCTCCACCGTTCTTATGTACCTTGTTGACATGTTTTTTATAGAAGTACTGGGTCTATTAGTATTACTACACTAGTGATTAGATCTCGGTCTGTAGAACCTTACACTTCAGTTCACCCGGAATCTGTAGTGATACTTGTTTCGATCACCTCCACTACCTCAAGATCAACTCGATAAAGTTTAGGACTTTCTACTACGACACTTTCACGAAGTGAGTTATACGGTCTTTTAAACCTTTTGAGTCGTCACCGGTATCCTGACCTTTTCCAGTCAAAAGTAAGGTTAAGGTTTCTTTCCGTTACGGTTTCTTACAAGTTTGATGACGTGTTAACGTGAGTAGAGTGTCCGATCATTTCGTTACGAGTTTTAAGAGGTTCGGTCCGAAGTCGTTATGTACTTGGCACTTGAGGGACTACAAGTTCGACCAAAATCTTTTCCGTCTCCTTGGTCTCTAGTTAAACGGTTGTAAACGACCTAGTACCTTTTTCGTTCTCTCAAGGTCTTTTTGTAGATAAAGACGAAATAACAGATACGGTTTCGGAAACTGACACACCTAGTGTTCTTTGACACCTTTTAAGACTCTCTCTACCCTTATGGTCTGGTGGAGTGGACGGAGAACTCTTTAGACATACGTCCAGTCCTTCGTTGTCAATCTTGACCTGTACCTTGTTGTCTGACTGAGGTTTATCCTTTTCCTCACTCAGTTCCGACATATAACAGTGGGACGAATAAATTGAATATACGTCTCATGTAGTACTCTTTGCGACCTCACCTTCTTTGTGTTCGACCTTAGTTCTAACGACGCTCTTTATAGTTATTGGAGTCTATACGTCTACTGTGGTGGGAATACCATCTTTCACTTCTCCTTGATTTTTCGGAGAACTACTTTTACTTTCTCCTCTCACTTTTTCAACCGAATTTCGAGTTGTAAGTCTTTTACTTCTAGTACCGTAGGTCAGGGTAGTGAAGTACCCTTTATCTACCCCTTTGTCATCTTTGTCACAGTCTGAAATAAAAAACCCCGAGGTTTTAGTGACGTCTACCACTGACGTCGGTACTTTAATTTTCTGCGAATGAGGAACCTTCTTTTTAATACTGGTTGGACCTATCATATAAGTTTTCGTCTTTGTAATGAAACGGCTGATTGCAGATAGATCAGTTCCGATACCAAAAAGGACACCAGTACATATCTACACTCTCAACCTGATACTTCTTCCGACTCACGACTTCTTAACTACGAAAACTTGACACCACAACCTCTTCTGAGAACTCTCAGGGAACCTGAGGTTCCTCTAGGTTAGTCAGGTAAGACTTCCTCTAGTCGGGACCCTAAAGAAACCTTCCTTACTACGATTTCGACTTCGAGGTCGTGAAACCGGCGGAGTACACTTCTCAACTGAGTAACCTTTTCTGAGACTACGACCCTCCTTAACCCCCGTCTACTGTCTCCTACTCGACCGACCTACCGTAGTGACTGAGCTACCTACACTCAGACTCACTTGACACCCTCTACCACTACCTGTCCCTCCGGACCGCACGACGTTAAGTACCCCAGTGTTTCTCAGCCTGTGTTGACTCGCTGACTTGACTTGACTACCATTCAACAGTCGGAATAGGGTGACCAAGTGACATTGAACGATTTATTCATCGATGACATTTATTCATCGATTTTAGTTTTGTTTCTTGTCTTAAAGAACAAGAGATACTCCGTACAGTGAAAGCTGGGACATTATAGTTAGCACGGACTCTTCTCGGAGTAGTCTTGAGGACTTGACACTCAACTCATCAACCGTTTCTGTTGAAAAGGCAAAATAGTGAACTTTCAGTTGTACAAAACCCATCCATCTATAAAATACATAATCCCTTGATAGGTGATTATATAAACGAAAGAAACAGATGTGTCAAAATAATCGAATTAAAACTGAATCTCTTTAAGATTAAACGTATTTTAATCATTTTTATGAAAATTCGGATTGTCGTTTACTCAGTGAAGTTAAGGTTGAATTGTATAAGAACTCATTACTTGTTAACTAGTGAAAAGTATTAAGTACTAATTAATATATGTGCAACCTCTACAAACTCATCTGTCCAATCGAAAAATTTTATGGTTGAATAGTAACTATTATAAAGGTCAAATTTCTTTAGCCAATATATAAACGAGGGAGTGTAAAAAGAAAACTTAGAACTGAAAATTGTGATAAAGTAGAGAGAGAGGACCTGACTTAGAAATCCTTACACATCTGTCCCTTACTTACTTAGTCACTTAGGTCAAGAAACGTAGAAGAGTATGAATCATTTCGTCATTTTAGTAATTGAACTCTATAGGCAAGAAACGTCAAGAGTCATTAAAAAACTGTAAGTTGATGTGCAATGACAACGACAAAAGGGTCCCCTTTTGAGGGTATATAAGATCGAGGAGGGAAGGGACAAAATCTCGTCAAGAATCTCGATAGACTCCTTATCGAAAGTCATTCTAGGAACTTACTTTGAATTGAACGTCGAAGATTCAAGACGCAAAAAGAAATAAGTTATTTACACACTATCAGAGTAACTGGTAAGAACGAACAGTATCATAAAAAATTTACCGTTTATTTTTTGTTTTTTGTAAAAACAGGAAACCATATAAATGTTTTGATAGGAACACTATTAGAGGGTCGTGAAATTCATAGTTTACGGGATACAAAGGAAGTTCAGAAATGAAACTCAGTGGGATACCTTAAGACAATTTTAATTTTTCAGTCGTATCTATAAGTATCTAAAGTGGGATCTCCGTAGACAGAAACTAAAAGGAACAACAATAAAAATATGTTGTGGTACAAGGTATTAGGACCATCTCAGTGTTTGACGAAGTCAGTTTCCGTTTCTCAGACGAACTGGAATTTTTCTTGGTTTCTAACTCAGACCTTATAAATAGTAAAGTTAAGGTGGTTATTCATGAGATACATTTTATTTTAGATGAAAATAAAAAAAATTAGAGTAAATTCGTCTAGACATGTCTGTTATTGATGTACTAAGATATCGTATACTGGTCACGACTCACGTACCGTCTTTGAGTAATTGAGAAACTATCTACTTACAAATTATTTGTGACCTCACGACGTCACTTGTAACCCCATGTACACAGAGAAACTTAATACCAAAGGAGGTCAATACACGGGTCCCTGACGACCCAGTATACCATCCACGATTGTAAGATCTCCCTCCCGAGGTTTTACCGTGAACGGTCGTGGTCCCAGGAGTACCCTCTTGTTCGGGGGATTTTATCAACGGTGGGTCGGAGACGTAGGGGCTCCAACAGGGTCACTGGAGGATGAAACGACCCTTCGAGAGGTTCTAATCGTCCGCAAAGACCGGGTAGGAGGCGAGTCTGAGGACGGAGACACGACCCAGAGTCTCACACACCCTAAAACACACGTAGGAAACTCTCGTCTCAGAAAAAGGATGTCGGGAGCACGTGAGTCCGTGTGTTCGGTACGACCGGAAGTTCTCGTCTACCTAAACCCCGAGCAGAAGGACCACTTCCTGGGGACCCGTCCCTTCGGTCTATACCCCGAATAGAGGAGGTGAGGAACCCCTCTTGGAGAAATTAGCACTAATCGGAGCGAGACGCCCAGTGGATGGATTCCTTACACTTAGAGCTGACGTGCCACGGAGGATGGGTAGAGTGACACCGAGGAAGAGATATCGAAATTACCATCTAGGAAGGACGATCAGAGGTCCAGTGAAAGTATCTACCAACGAAGCATGGACCAACTTTAAACCCACACAAGTATCCTCTTCCATTCGAGTTCCAGAAGGATGAGACGATAGAACCCTTGAGAGGAGAAGGCTTATAAAAATTACTGGTCCAGGACCAAAGAAACTCAAAATATCTCTACTTTCTTAGACATCACTTCGACTTCTTGAACAAAAGACCTCGGTTTGACGGACACAAGTTGAGGACAAAAACGATGAATCGACGTAAGATTCGGAGTTAGTTCTTAAAAAAAAAAGAAATACAACACGGACGTACACACGTATCTCTATTTATGAAAACACAAATCACTAACCTGAGTGTGTGTGTATGTATGTATATATATATATATATATATATATATAACGGAAAGAAATATGAATCTTCGGTGCATTCAACTCCATTCAACGAATAACATTTGTCGTGAAAAAAAGAAATTGGACTTGACCTTTAAGTTTCTCGAATACTTTTACAGTTCCGTTGATCAACCTTTAGGTTGGAACGAACCTAAAGTCACTTTATCATTGTACGGTTATGATTCAATTTAAGTACGAAATTCTTTTGGTCATCACGATTCCTTAAACGAACTGGGTCCTGGAATCATTTTCCTGCAAGTAAGGTGGTAACGTTCAGTAGTCAGACTAAGTCAGACTCGACCGTCAAAGAGTTCTGTAGGTGATGGACCAACCAGAAGCCACCAGTCATATATTTCCCTAGTTCCAAACGATAGACTCATCTCTAAGGAATAGATTTTACGGGGGTTCACGAAAATACAGGGAAATCAGGGTTTCCCGTCCACGTCTACCTGGTGCCTAGGGACTCTTGCGAAAGAGGATCCTTATCGAGTAGTTCACCACCCGGACGGTAGGATCGTAGAAGGGAGGACCGTCCACCCGAATGAGTAGCTGGGAGGGGAGACACACAACCGACAGTGAACACGTCCACGACTCGCTACTCGTCCCACAACCCTTTTGCTAAGAAACGACAATAAGTACGTCGAGATAATTAGACTCGGGACTCACAACAGGACACAAGAGAAGAAGGTTCCTTTACGAAAGAGGACTCTCACAAAATGGGAACTACCGTTAGAGCACGTTATTTCCTCCAAACTGTCACTTTCACAATCAGAGGTTCATCACAAGTTAAGAAACACTGTGGTACCTGATATCGGGTGGTCCGAGGAGACAGGTACCCTAAGGGGTCCGTTCTTATGACCTCACCCAACGGTACGGGAGGAGGTCCCCTAGAAGGACTGGGTCCCTAACTTGGACCCACAGGACTTAACGTCAGTCTAAGAAATGGTAGACTCGATGGTTTCTTCGGGGTTCTCTTTCAAATCCCCTAAAAAGGGGGTCTTAGAGTCAACATCTCTCTGTAATTTTACGTGGTCCGATTTGATAGAAAAAAAAAAAAAAGTCACTTCCCATCTAAAAAGAATGGTAATAGACTTACTGATTTTATGTCTTTTCAGTTTAGTAAATCGGTCTCCGTGAACACCTATCCAAAGATTTTTATCAGATCTTCCAAACTCATGGTTTTTTACTGTGATTTAAACCCTCAATTCGAAATCTTTATTATCAAATATGTCCTTATAATTACCCATTTAGGATGTTAATAAAGTTAAGACGTCAACTTTTGATATATGAATAGGGACATTGTGTACTCACCCATCGAATCACTAGACATTTTGTACTGACCCTTTGCTAATACCAAACCCTATGAATACGTAAAGTAGTTTATAGGAATCGCAATCATGGTAAAAATAAACCCCCTACCCTAATGTATATAACATACCGAGTACTACTTTCATAAGTCTCCCACCAAGTATCCTTAAACTTCGTAATGAACCTATAAAAGAGTAAAAGTCAATTAAACTCTCATTGAGAAACCGTCTTTTCGCTAGGAAGTCTTCAAGAAAAGTATTACCTGTCCCTCCGGACCACACGACACTAAGTACCTCAGTGTTCCTCAGTCTGTGCTGACTCGTTGACTTGACTTGACTTGACTTGACTACCTACCAACCTACCGTAGTGACTGAGCTACCTGTACTCAAACTCATTCGAGGTCCTCAACCACTACCTGTCCCTCCGGACCACACGACGTCAGGTACCTCAGTTTTTCTCAGGTTATGTTGACTCGTTGACTTGACTTGACTTAGTGATACTTTTTCTTTTTTTTAGATACGTAGTACTGACACGAGTCCGTTGGGATCCTTCTATTCCTGATTTACAGGTTTAGTCCTTTAATACCAATTTAAGATTTAAACCGACTCCTACGACAAAGAACATCTTTCCTGAGTTTCAGGTGACTTCTCTTTCGACACAGAGGATACCTGTCCGTGAGTGTCTTATTTTAAGAGTCCCATCCTTTCTCTATAAAGGATAAGACCCCTCCTAATCGTCCCTAAATCAAAGAACAATTCCTCTTCGAAGTTGGATGGAAAGACTAGAACCGAGACAAAAGTGGGGACGGAAGTCTCTATTACCATAGTGTTTGAAGTCATTGATAATTGTCAAAGTCCCACATTTAACCCAATGAAATCCCGAACGGGGTGACAACTAAACTCTTTCTCCTCTTCCCCCCTTTGTCTCCTACTCTACCAACCTACCACAGTGGTTGAGTTACCTGTACTCAAACTCGTTTGAAGACTTCTTCCTGTCCCCTCGGACAGTACGACGTCAGGTACCTCAACGTTTCTCAGCCTGTCCTGACTCGTTTATTTGTTGTTGACAACCGAATTCTAAAGCAACAAAACAAAACGACGTATTCGATTACTTGTGATTCATAATGGATCTCGGTCTGTAGGACCTTACACTTCAGTGCACCCGGAATCTTTCGTAGTGACACTTGTTTCGATCACCTCCACTACCTTAAGGTCAACTCGACAAAGTTTAGGACTTTCTACTACGACACTTTCACAACGTGAGTTATACGGTCGTTCAAACCTTTTGAGTCGTCACCGGTGTCCTGACCCTTTCCAGTCAAAAGTAAGGTTAGAGTTTCTTTCCGTTACGGTTTCTTACGAGTTTGATGGCGTGTTAACGTGAGTAGAGTCAAACGAGTTGAACGAGTTTTAAGAGGTTTGGTCCGAAGTCGTTATGTACTTGGCACTTGAAGGACTACAAGTTCGACCAAAATCTTTTCCGTCTCCTTGGTCTCTAGTTTAACAGTTGTAAACGACCTAGTACCTTTTTCGTTCTCTCAAGGTCTTTTTGTAGATAAAGACGAAATAACTGATACGGTTTCGGAAACTGACACACCTAGTGTTCTTTGACACCTTTTAAGACTTTCTCTACCTTTATGGTCTGGTGGATTGGACGGAGAACTCTTTAGACATACGTCCAGTCCTTCGTTGTCAATCTTGACCTGTACCTTGTTGTCTGACCAAGTTTTATCCTTTTCCTCACACAGTTCCGACATATAACAGTGGGACGAATAAATTGAAGATACGTCTCATGCAGTACTCTTTGCGACCTGACCTTCTTTGTGTTCGGCCTTAGTTCTAACGACCCTCTTTCTAGTTATTGGAGTCTATACGTCTACTGTGGTGGGAATACCGTCTTTCACTTCTCCTTGATTTTTCGGAGAACTACTTTCGTTTTCTCCTCTCACTTGTTCAACCGAATTTCGAGTTGTAAGTCTTTTACTTCTAGTACCGTAGACCAGGGTAGTGAAGTACCCTTTATCTACCTCTTTGTCACCTTTGTCACAGTCTGAAAAAAAACCCCCCCCCCGAGGTTTTAGTGCGTCTACCACTGACGTCGGTACTTTAATTTTCTACGAATGAGGAACCTTCTTTTCAATACTGGTTGGATCTATCATATAAGTTTTCGTCTCTGTAATGAAACGGCTGATTCCAGGTAGATCAGTTCCGATACCAAAAAGGTCATCAGTACATACCTACACTCTCAACCTGACACTTCTTCCGACTCTCGGCTTCTTAATTACGAAAACTTGACACCACAACCTCTTCTGAGAACTCTCAGGGAACCTGACGTTCCTCTAGGTTGGTCAGGTAAGACTTCCTCTAGTTGGGACCCTAAAGAAACCTTCCTTACTACGATTTAGACTTTGAGGTCATGAAACCGGTGGAGTACGCTTCTCAACTGAGGAACCTTTTCTGAGACTACGACCCTCCCTAACCCCCGTCCTCCTCTTCCCCTGCTGTCTCCTACTCGACCGACCTACTGTAGTGACTGAACTACCTGCACTCAGACTCACTTGAGACCCTCCTGTCCCTCCGGACCGTACGACGCTAAGTACCCCAGTGTTTCTCAGCCTGTGCTGACTCGTTGACTTGACTTGACTTGACTGGGAGGATAGTGTTTCGTCTTCTTCCAAAATTTCGGGTGACCAAGTTGTTCGAAAGTTTCGTACACGAACGCACGTACAATTCAGTGAAGTCCGTAAAGACTGAGAAACACTGGGGTACCTGACATCGGGTGGTCCGAGGGGACAGGTACTCTAAGAGGTCCGTTCTTATGACCTCACACAAGGGTAAGGGAAGAGGTCCCCCAGAAAGGTTGGGTCCCTAGTTTGGTCACAGAGAATACAGAGGACATAACCGTCCGTCCAAAAAATGGTGGTCACGGTGGATCCTTCGGGAAAGTTTGTATCGTTCCTTCCTTACCACCGATAGTCTCACTAGAGTCAAACCCTCCGACCTCGAGTACGTTAAAATCTCGTAGAAAAGTTCTTTTTCTTATTTTGTAAGTTCCAATCTTTTAGTTCATATCCGGTGATTAGAATACTCGGAGTTTATCACGGAGTTACTGGTGATAAAAGGACCTTAGTCGATGTATCCTCTATGAACTTCACCATGATTAAGGTTACAAACATACCCAAAACGTCATTTTTATTTTTTGATGTGAAGACATCATGGTCATGTGTGTATGTATGAATAATAGGTTTTCCTCTAAAATGTTTATAAACAAATAATGAAATATGTACGTACGAGTCAGTGAGTCAGTGCAGACTCAGAAACGATACGATACCTGATATCGGACGGTCCGATGAGACTAATACCATAAGGGGTCCGTACTTATAACCTCACCCAACGGTAAAGGAGGAGGTTCCCTAAAAGGATTGACGAACCCAGCTTGGGTGCAGAGGTCACAGAAGACGTAACGTCCACCTAAGGAATGACGACAAGGAGGTACCTTCGGGAATATTGAAATGCGACGACGACGATTCAGTGAAGTCAGTACAGGCTGAGACACGCTGAGGTGTCTGCCGTCGGGTGATCCGAGGAGACAGGGACCCTAAGAGGTCCGTTCTTATGACCTCACCCAACGGTAAAGGAAGAGGTTACGTACTTTCACTTTTCATTTTCACTTCAACAAGTCAGAGAATCGTTGGGGTACCTGACGTCGGATGGTCCGAGGAGGTAGGTACCTTAAAAGGTCCACCCTAAAGGGTCCGTTTTTATCACCTCACCCAACGGTAAAAGAAGAGATTAATGAAATGTGTGGTCATAGGTTTGAAATTCAAATCAACACCTTTATATAATTCTAATAATTTTGTAACGAAATTTCACTAATTGAGTGCGTGAAACCCCCAGAAGACTGAAGTGGACGAGTCACGTCTCCGACAGTCTTAAAGATGTGTAAATCTGGGACACCTGGTCCCGAGTCGTTTCTACCACTCCCAATACCTTCGGTCTCGAGACACAGAGAAGACCCATTCGTAAAGAATGGGAGACACACTAATCGGTTTCGAAAATTTACTGTCTTGAAGGACCAAAATAAATTTGATCGTAAAGGTCATAGGAAAAAAGGAATGCCATACTGAATTCCACTTCAGTCCTATCTAATGATCTTTTGTTTGTTTTATAAATCACTGTAAGTCCACAGTCCGTGTTTCGGTGTAAGGTACTGTAAAGTCCGAATAATCCCAAACTCCTTGGTAGACACTTCTAGAGAGGGATAGGAAAGGATAATAAGTCAGTATGTCGAACTTCTATAATGGGTCTCTCTTTCCGAGTCGGAAAAATAATTTTTGATGTAAAAAAGAGGCCAGTGTATACCAAAACCGTAAACGGTTCTCTTATACAGTAGTGTTTCTGTCTGGAGTTTCCCACTTGTAAACTTAACGTTTTAGAATTTCGTTTTTTGTTACATCTAAGACATACTTTAAAGTTTGTAAAACAGCTTTCCGGTTATTGACAGTGGTTGATTACTAAGGGTTTCCACAAGTTCTTAACAACTCTCTTTTTATTTCTGCAGGTAAAATTTTAGTGAAATATAAACCTTTTTTCAAAGTGTTTTTGTTAAATTCAAGACGACATTCTGATCACAAACATCGACGTTTTTTTTTTCTTTTCTTTTAACTCCTCAATCATCTACTAAGTAAGAAAGTCAACTAATTGTGAATCATCAGGTAAGGACAGTGAATCGACGGTCAATGATCCAATTGGACCCTAAATATAAATGAACTTTAAATGCAATGAATTTTAAACTGTACATTTGTATAAGACAACAAGTCAACGATTCAACACAGGCTGAGAAACACTGGGGCACCTGACGTCGTGTCGTCCGAAGGGACAGGAAGTGGAGAGGGTCTCAAACGAGTTTGAGTACAGGTAGTTCAACCACTACGGTAGGTTGGTAGAGTAGGAAACAGCAGGAGAAGAGGAGGGTGGAAGTTAGAAAGGGTCGTAGTCGAAGAAAAGGTCACTCAGCCGAGAAACGTAGACCACCGGTTCATAACCTCAAAGTGGAAGTCTTAGTCAGGAAGGTTACTTACAAGTTCCAACTAAAGGAAATCTTAACTCATCAAACTATAGGAACGACGGGTTCCCTGAGAGTTCTCAGAAGAGGTCGTGGTGTTAAGTTGTCGTAGTTAAGAAAATCCGTATGAACGTATTAAATATTGTGTATTTGAATTAAATGTATTATTTACCCGACCCTTCTAGGGGACCTCTTCCCGTACCGTTGGGTGAGGTCATAAGAACGGACCTCTTAGAGTATGTAATTAAGAACCACCACCGGTTTCTCTATGGGACCATCTAGAATCTCGATCTTGTCTTCGGTACTTCGAGACTCCTCGTGTCGACCGACGAAGTGGTGACTCAAGTGTGACTCCGGAGTGAGGGAGTCCGACGAGGGTCGACCCGTACCACGTCGGTCTGTTGTCGCAGTACCAACGGACCACCTCCGGAAGATAGTATCCATTAGAGAAAAAAAATTAAATAAATAAAAAATTAATTCATACTAACAAAATGTCTTAAAACGACAAAAGACAGTTTGTAGTTGTTCTTGGTCGGTATCCATACGTATATAGGGGAAGAAGAGTTTGGAGGGAGGGTAGACGGAGGGGTAGGGTGGGAAGATCTAATAATGTCTCAGGAACAAACTCAAGGATTTCAGCATGTCTTTTAAGTGTAATTGATAGATAAAGTGTATACCGGAACCTTCAAAGGTACAATGAGAGAGGTATGTAGAGTTGGAGACGGAGGAGGGGAGGGGGGTACAGGTATTCAGACAAGAGATACAGATAAAGAGGTAACGACGGGACGTTTATTTAAGTAGTCATGGTAGAAAGATCTAAGGTATATATACACAGTAATATACTGTAAGGGAATAAGAGAAAGACCGAATGAAGTGAGACATATTATCCGAGATCCAAGTAGGTGGATTAATCTTGACTGAGTTTACGTAAGGAAAAACACTGACTCATTATAAGGTAACATATATACATGGTGTCGAAGAAATAGGTAAACAGACAATTACTTGTAGATCCAACGAAGGCAGAAGATCGATACCAGCTATCACGACGTTACTTGTAACTCCATACACACAGAAAAAGGTAAAATCAAAGGAGTCCCATATATGGATCATAGTCCTAAAGACCCAGTATACCACCAAAATAAGGCAAAAAACTCTTTAGAGGTATAACTGAAGAAGGTATTACTGACATAGTCAAATGTAAGGGTGGTCGTTACGTATCCATTAGAGAAAAGAAGATGAAAAAGTAACACCATTTTATATATACACGACACGAGTTAGCACAGGTTGAGAAACACTGGGATACCTGATATCGGACGGTCCGAGGAGACAGGTACCTAAAAAGTCCGTTCTTATGACCTCACCCAACGGTAAAGAAAGAACTCCCCTAGAAGGACTGAGTCCTTAGCTTGGATACAGAGGACATATCCGTCCGTCTAAGAAATGGTGACTTGGTGGTCCCGTCGGGTTACGTACGACCGGATTGGGTTTGTTTTTTTATTTGACGATAACAAAATCCCGTGAATTTAAACCTGTAACAACCGATGACAGGGACGGTATAAAGAGGACTGACTGTGTCCCCGGACCTTGTGACAGCTTCCTTAGAATAAACGTGAATTTAAATAGATTTTGTTCTAACAGACGTGACTGTAACCGTGTGATACTGTGAAAGACTTGAACTACGGTTTTTAGAACCGAAAGACAGGTGGTTATGGTTTTTCTTTATCTTTGTCTCAAAACCTCCTTCCCCTTTTTACCGAAAATAGAAAAGGACCCTTTCCCCTTATGTACCGTCCGATCACGGAGTTCTTGATTAGGTTGGGGACGTGAGGCAGAACCCTTATTCCTCTCCAAAATACAGGAGTCCTTCCAGAACGAAACAAAAAGAAAACGTTTCAAAGTCTTGTCGATCTCGGTAGTAGTCTGCTGAATCGTAGACCCAGACCACAGGTACTTCGACCACAGGCACCAGAACTGGAAGAAGAAGAACTCTACGTCTTAGGGTGTTACCTCACATCGTCCTCCTCCCCGAAAGGTCCACCGAGTCTACCATTTCTTAGGCGGACGTTACGTCCTCTGTACCCAAGCTAGGGACCCAGTCCTGATAGGGGACCTCTTCCTTTACCGTTGGGTGAGTTATAAGAACGGACCCTTTATGGTACCTGTCTCCTCGGACCGTGCGTAATCAGGTACCCCGGGGTTTCTCAGTCTGTGCTGACTCACTGACTTGAGTATCTCCCTCTTCTTACGATCCATCTTAAGTCTTTCGTTAATCGAAACACTTCCTGTTCAGATCGATGTTCACAAACGATCATAATTGTCGATTCCTTATTAGTTCTCACGAATCGAGAGAGTCGGGATATACAACAAAGGGGTTTGACGAGTAACAAAGGAATAAAAAGAACGAATAGTCTTTTCAGAATGGAATATAAAACCGGTGTTTTTAACCTAAAAAAAAAAATGACGTTTAAAGGATTTAAAATATATAACGAAAAATTACTGTAGAACTTTATTGACACTCGTATCGAAACGATACAATGAGTCCTTTTCTCTGAAAAATTCTTTGAATCTATTAAGTTAAGTTCATACAGACTAAAACCATGAACAGAACTAACGGACATCTCTCGGTTATAAATTCGTTAATCTATCTGACGAATAGGATAAGAGTATTTTTAATGAATTAAGTCGGTCCAAAGCTGTACACGAATTATCGTGTGTCTAGTTCTGACAGTATCTGTTCTTCATGAGTAAAAGATAAAATTGTCAGATTTGCCCCGGTACACGACACGTTAAATAAATACACATCTGTATACACAAGAAATTTAACTACTATAAGTCTTTACCTGTCTCGGTCCTTTTATTTTATAGTAAGGATTTAATAATGAACGAAAACACTAAGAACAGTTCATTCACGAAACATCAAGTGTAAGACTCATTTTATGAAATAGGTTGTTTTCTTCCCTAATTTCCCGTACAGACGTCTCGTTTAATACTTCTAAAATTCATAAACTTCCCTCCAGTCCTTTGGTTAGTGATTATCTATAATTGATAATAAGACTGTAGTCAGTTACGTCACTGATGTCATAAGTAATGTTTAGTGTATTCTGTTTAGTGACATCAGTCAAATCTTGTCAATAAACAAGGACTCCCAAATCTTATAGAAGGGTCCTAATTGGAAAGAGTACATCATTTAATGGGGTCCACTTAGCTTCCCGTTCCAGACTAAAGAATTAACGAGGTAACATTAAGTCGTACTGTTATATAAATTCAGATGAATTAAACGTAGGTATAGTGACACAGTCCGAAACTTTTTAACTGGAATAAATAAAGTCTCGATATTGTTAACACAATGTAAATGATTGTAATGTTTCGTACAAGAAATTCCATTTCTTATCTCTAAGTTCGATTTCTCTAATGACTTACCACTGAAAACAAAGAACAATAAAAATCGGAACAAAAGAGTGATCAATACAAAAGTCGTTTGAGAAAACACATACATATAAATAGCTTGTCATTTCCTTCATTAGGAAGAATTTAATGACGGTTTCTTTGGATATCATAAAAGGGTGTTAAAAGTCAAGGTACTCACTAAATCCCGTATCATGACAACGTTCAACGAAGATAATGTGAAGATATACAATGATAAGACCCCTTCCTTTACCGTTGGGTGAGGTTATAAGAACGGACCTCTTCGGGTACCTGTCTCGTCGGACCGTCCGGTGTCGGGAATCCCCAGTATTCTCAACTTGTGTTGAACCGCTGATTTGGTGGTGGTAGTACAATGAGAAGTCGACTACCTTAGTGTTACCCTTTAATGGGGTCTAAACTGTACGGTACTCAGACGACTTACAAATCTGAAACGTCTAGAATGTCAGATATGTAATCCATTTAAAAGTCTTTGGAGTACCATTTCTTTATCCAGGACTTTTACATACATATCTGTACATACTGTGTACCCTCTAAGGACTTTCTTCTTCTGATGTACTTAGGTGAAAGAATCGATAATACATACATATGAACGAAGGGTCCACCGAGTCGTCATTTCTTAGAGGGACGTTACGTCCTCTACACCAAGCTAGGGACCTAACCCTTCTAGGGGACCTCCTCCTTTACCGTTGGGTGAGGTCATAAGAATGGACCTTGTAGGGTACCAGTCTCCTCGGACCACCCGATGTCAGGTACCCCAGTGTTTCTCAGTCTGTACTGGCTCCACTGAATCTTGACCAACACCATACGGTAAAATTCCTAAAAATAATTTTATTAATTTTTTACGTTCGGATAAACTTTATTCCCCTGTAGTATATTGATCATATGAAAAAAATAAAAAATCAACGATTCAGTACAGACTAAGAAACGTTGGGGTACCTGCCATCGGGAGATCCAAGGAGGCTGGTACCCTAAAGGGTCCGTTCCTATGACCTCACCCAACGGTAAAGGAAGAGGTGAAAAGACTGTACGAACTTTTTGAATCTCATATAATACGAGAATTTTGACCGGTTTAGTATCAGATAACTTTAGATAATAAAAGTACCTTTTATCCCTTTCATCTATTCGGTTTCGAATCATTTATTTATTTATGACATGACATGGTATATGATACGACAACGACGACGACGACGACGATTCAGCGAAGTCCACACAGGTTAAGACACACTGGAGTATCTGTCGTCGGGTGGTCCGAGGGGGTAGGGACCTTAAGAGGTCTGTTCTTGTGAGCTCACCCAACGGTAAAGGAAGAGGTTACGTACTTTCACTTTTCACTTTCACTTCAGCGAGTCAACACAGACTGAGAATAACTGGGGTACCCGACGTCGGATGGTCCGAGGAGACAGGTACCCTAAAAGGTTCGTTCTCATGACCTCATCCGACGGTAACGGAAGACGCTGGTATATGACTCAACCACCTTTTTGTGAAAAAAGTTCAGAGAACGTCATTAAACACTCACTTGAATAGATTTACCTACCGTGTGTGTGAGGTACGCACTTCATACAGTGAGAAAGTTCCTGTACTAATCTAGTGTAGAGGCCTTAGTGACCTCCCACTCCAGTACTTAAAAAGTCGTCGAATATCCATCTACTAGAAAACAAAGGACCTAAGAAAACGGAGAAGGTGAATTTTAAACCGCGTACGATTCAACAAAGTCAACACAGGCTGAGAAACACTAGGGTTCTTGACATCGGGCGGTCCGAAGAGACAGGGACCCTAAGAGGTCCGTTCTTATGACCTCACTCAACGGTAAGGGAAGAGGTCCCCTAGAAGGGCTAGGTCCCTTATCTTGGCCAGAGAGAATGTAGAGGACGTAACGTCCACCCAAGAAATGGTGGTTGTGGTGGACCCTTCGGGTTTTAGACCGTGTCCCCAGTGTCTACAATGGTAAGAAAATGTACAAATAGATGAAGGTTCTGTTTTGCTTCGGCACGAGAATTTAGTAGTGTTTTAAGTTGGTATCTCTTTAATTATCAATTCAACTTACATATTTCAGTACCTCGATAATTCGAGATTGAAAAGTCAAGATTGTGTTGAAAACTGGTTTAGTCGTCTCTATATCTCCATACAGACCTCGTGTAACGTTTGAGGTCCCCTCACTATGAGTGTGTAGTAATTCCAAAGTCCCACTGGAAAACTATCAGGTCAGGGTGTCTGTCGAGGTCGTTTACTTTCCCCGTCACATGTGCCGTCATATGTACATATTCTGGTACATATTCTTTCTACGTAAAATTCTACATAAGTTCTTGAAATGAATAAACTTCTTCACTTCACTTCAGTGAGTCAGTACAGGCTGAGAAACGCTGGGACACCTGACATCGGGCGGTCCGAGGAGACAGGTACCCTAAGAGGTCCGTTCTTATGACCTCACCCAATGGCAAAGGAAGAGGTCCCCTAGAAGGGTTGGGTCTCTAGCTTGGGCCCAGAGGGAGTAACCTTCGTCTGCGAAATTGGAGACTCGGGCTCAGGGATTTAAATAAAAGTATGTACGTACACATACGGAAAAATACTTTGGATAGTATAAAGTCATTTTATTTCTAAAGAAAAGGAGAACCTCTTTATCGTGAAATTTTTATTTGACAGTATGAATTTTTTTTTTTTCCAGGTCTGGAACTTTAATCAAAAGGTCACTATGACAATTAGGACGAATTCGACTTCGGGTTTACTAACCTTTCCTTTTTCATTGAGTCGTTAAGGGGATGACTCAGTCCGATAACGGGAATTTATGTAACTTAATAAAAATTATCATAATGAAATCTTATAAATCCTTATGGACTTATTTGTTCGGGGTCAGTAAACATCCCTCTTAATAAAAAAGTGAATGAAAAAACCGTTACTAATAATGTTTTGAATTACGATACAAAAATTAAATAAAATATAAACTGTCTATACAAACGAAAATCTCAAAAACGTCAAGTTGACTTTAAATTTAACGGTACTCGATAAAACCCCTGTGTATGAACTTTTCTTAGAGTCAAGGGTTAAAGTCTAATATACCCATAAAATTAACTAACTATTGTAGTATTAAATGTGACAAAAGGTAGACCAGTCATTGTCTTTTGTGACATACAAAATTTGGGTTCTTACAAATAGTAACTGTAATAAAATTTACGTAATTCTATATTAGTTTGTTAAAGTTAAACCACGTCCTTTCGTGTCGGGACCTTTACACTTTTGCGCTTTCTAGTAAACAGAATATTTTATGTCGTCATAAACATGACATTACGACCTTTCTCACTTTGGTTATGGGCAAAGTTCAACTACACATAAACTGGGAAACTTTAAGTATTTTAATTTTTATAAAGTCATCTGGAGCTATAAAGGGAAACCCTCTATTCGATGACCAAGGGACCTGGGTCTCCGAAGACTAAACGTCAGTACAGCAAACATGAACTCACCCCTTTCCCTTCACCACCAATGATATCCCTATTCTACCGGACCACCTAAACTACCTCTGTTTCTACAGTCCTTCCCACGAAAATCAAAACTGAGAGGACTCAACAGACATCCTAAAGAAATCACTGGTTCAGGAGTAAAAAAGTATTCTGGTTGTCTGTATCTCTTAAAATCTAGGGGGAAGACCAGTAAAGAAGGTGTCAGTGACGATACATTGTTGGGTTATTCCTTCCTCCCTCTTTGTCCCTTCTCTGCCTGGTAGAACAAACACCCCGAAATTATCGACACGAATCGACACCTCTAACTGGACAGGTTCCGACTGTCAGATCGGCACAAGTCTTTGTTTCCTCAGACTGCACCCCCTCTTTCATCGTCTCACTACCCCTCCATCACCACCCACGAAAGATAAGTCGGACCCTGGACCGTATCAGTCCAAGAGTCTCCGGCGCCTGGTCATAAAACCAGGACTATGCAGATGGGACTGGAGGCAGTTCATGTTAAGGTACGGACCCAAAAGAGAGTGAAGGGAGAACTGACAGGATCAGAGTCACCACCCACGAGGATCTCTGGTTCCGTTAAGAAAATTATTAGTGAATACTGACACGACGCAGAATCAACGTCCCGTCCCTGAATCAACGAGACGTCGTACACCCTAGAATCACGGGACTGGTCCCTAACTTGGTCTCACGGGACGAAACCTTCCGTCTAAGAATTGGTGACCTGACGGTCCTTTAATAGGGTTCCGTTTAAAATTAAAACTTTATTTACACTCTTATCCTCGAAAAAAAAAAAAATTGCTCTCTTACAAAAGTTGTTTTAAAGGATGTTACAAAGAACTAGGTTTTTTCTAAACGAGAATTTTTAGTGGTTTTATATTTTGTTCCTATTACGTCTTCAACAAGGTTTAGTTAGTTCATACAGAATTACTCCGTTGACTAAGGCAACAAACTGTAAACGTGAAAGTAAAAAAAATAAATATTGAAAAGATAAAGGAAACCGGTGACATTAGGTGACTACTTTAAGGAGTGTATAAGACTTTCTAAGACTATAGGATTATTTGAAATTTGACTACGTCACTTAACACACTTTTCAGAGAAGTATAACTAGTTAGATATAAAAACGGATGTATAATTCCTACCGTGTATTTTTATTGTTATTGGTTGGTACTCTATGTAAGATTACTGATTTGAATTCCTCTTTTCCCAAATGTTCAAACGAGAGTCGGACAAGGATGGTGTGACACCCAAGAGCCGATTCTAAATTTTAGAGAACTAAGACCAACAAATGGACGCCGACAGGTGAGTCAAAACTTTTTATTTTTCCTGTTAAGGAATGTTTTATCACACTACAGTGAGTATATTACAATAGTGTGGTAGAGAAGACTGAACGTGACCTCACGTATGATATTCTTAGTTTTACAAAAAATTTAGATGTGGAACTCTAAATCAGTTACCCCCGTATATCCTTGTACAGTGTCGTAATTAATCTCTCTTTTTCAACCCTTTTATTTCTTACTTTACTGACCGAAATCCCTAGGGGCAGGAAAGGGAAAGGAGTTGACACTAGCATGTAATACTCCGGCGGTGAACAAGCTCGAGGATAGGAAAGGGGGTAGGAATGTTGACAACGACATAGAACAACTCCAGTCGTATTCATTTCACGTAAAGCTTGTACGGACCCGTCACACGGGTCGTCAGTCGAAGAGGTCCTCACTTAGACATGCACCTGACTTCGAAGTCCTGTTCTCTTCAAGATTGTCTACTAATACTTTGACATAGTCTCGGAAAAAACAGAGTCCCTCGCATTGACGTATGTTGTTCTACACACGGTGAGTCTAGACCAAACGTTGAGTCGTCAGTGCCGTCAGGACACAGTCAGGTCACTTGTTACTTTTTCTGAGTTCTTCTTGTCCGTACATTTCTTTGGAAAAAGGACACCGAAGTGACGGACGACCAGTCGGGGTGGGAGGTGTCAGGATTAGAGGTGTTTTATCAGAGGTATTCTGCCAAGGTCGAAGACCTGCGACCTAGGAAGAGATATAATGAGATAGTCGAGGTTCTTATTGTCGCCGTGAGGTCACAAATAGTTGTCGATCCAACGGAGAGGATACCGAAGAGTAAGAGGGTAGAACCCATATTCTCTTGGGTCATAACTTAAAGGAACAAATTTTAAAGACCTCACCAAAGATAAAGGAACAGACCTGGGACTGTCTATATTTCATATAAGTGATTTTTAGTGAATCCAGTTCGTTCATCTCCTTCGTTCTCTGGTCACTTAACCCTTTAGAAAGACTTATTACGACTTCCACTTTTGTCTTTCACAATCAGTGAGTCCGTACAGGCTGAGAGACGTTGGAGTACCTGACATCGGGTAGTCCGGGGAGACAGGTACCTTAAGAGGTCCGTTCCTGTGACCTCACCCGTCGGTAAGTTAATAGACCCCCTAGAAGGACTGGGTCCCTTACTTGGACCCAGAGGTCGGGACACCAGTCTAAGAAATGGTAGACTCGGTGATCCCTTCGGGACTCATTTCCTTCACTCTCTGGTCACTTAACCTGGTAAGAGAGACTTATTACAACTCCGACGACGACGACGACGATTCAGTGAAGTCAGTACAGGTTGAGACACTGGCGCATCTGTCGTCGGGTGGCCCGAGGGGCGAGGGACCCTAAGAGGTCCGTTCTTGTGACCTCACCCAACGGTAAAGGAAGATCTTTTGGAGTCAAATGTGTAACTTTTTGACTCACTAACTTTTGTGACGACACGAGTTTTGAGAAAACAAACCAGTCCTGAGTCGACCCTGTTGAGTTGAGACGAGGTGTATGGTAGTCGACCCCCCGGGTTAGCCCTAATCTTTAAGGTAAAGGTTTTACAGAAGTGACTCTACCGAGGGAGGACCGACAACCGATCCTCAGGTCGACACCAACACCCAGTCCGGGAACTAAGAAGTACAGAAGTATACCGATACAACTAGAAGAAGACAGTCCTGGTAGAGGTGAATTAGTTTAAGAATGTATTACCGGGTTACGGGGACCTTATGTTTTCGTCTTCAAAGGTCCCGACAAGTTACGGGCCTTAGTCTTCAAGGTCTTATCCTAAGTGTAGTGACGGTTCTTACATCCGTAGATCGTAAACCCAAAGGGACCACCGAGTCTACCAATTTTTTTTTTTTTTTTTAGACGGACGTTACGTCCTTTGGGGCTAAACTAGGGACCCACCCCTTCTAGGGGACCTTTTCCCTTACCGTTGGGTGAGGTCGTAGGAACGGACCTCTTAAAGTACCTGTCTCCTGGGACCACCCGATGTCAGGTACCCCAACGTTTCTCAAAACCTGTGTTGACTAGTTAATTGTAATCGTAGATGATAAGTTTCATTAGTATCTGATTGGTCTAAACTCTCTAAAGTAGAGATGCACTCTCTATCGTTCTATTATACTGCTTACTTATACAGCTTAACCTTTACGGCGGAAACTTTCACACCAGCTGATATAAACCAACCACCCTAAAGAACGTAAACAGCCAGAATCGAAAGAATGATGGCCCGTTATACCGTAGTTTAAATTGAGTCGGTCCTATCTCTTTGAATAAGAGGTTGAGAGAGGTCTAAGGAAGATCAATAAAGAAGGAATTACGTATACGTGGAAAAAAATTGTACGAAGAGGATACGGGTAAAGAGAAGGTTAGGTGGTGAACACAAATCAGTGGTAACAGAAAAGGTACACACGTGACTTTACAGAAGAAAA
Organism: Capra ibex; assembly: GCA_006410555.1. Classification (NCBI taxonomy): domain Eukaryota; kingdom Metazoa; phylum Chordata; class Mammalia; order Artiodactyla; family Bovidae; genus Capra; species Capra ibex. The sequence goes on from SJYO01037955.1 coordinate 55,069,178, forward strand.
GGTTAAGTTGTACGTACATATTACAAAGAAAACGGGAGAGTCAACATCCCCTAAGAGAAAGGAGTGAGAAGAACCATGTAAGAAGGGTATGGAAAAAGGACCCCAATTGTTTTGGAGAGGAAAGGACTACATACGGAGTTAATGTAGGAAAAATTTCTTTGTAAGGACATAATATGATATGTTTACGAAAAAACCTAGGTTTCGGTTTATAACACGACAAACCCCACACATCCCTTTCAGTACCCGGTTCCACAGATAATAATAGTACACGTAATAAATTACTTCGATTTTCTTTGTTAATATTACAGAACTTTTGTGGTAGTCTTACAGGAGTTCGGGGTGGTATTAGGGTTTTAACGGTTCTCGAAGTAGTTGAGTAGAAGTGTACTAGACTATTTCTCTTAGTACCATGGGTTCGAGGAAGTTTATAAAAGGGAGGTAGTTTTTTTTTTTTCAAGTTACAACATGTGGTTGATGTTAACCTTTCTTTTATATATGTGAGTCACTAAGGGTTGAGACATAATACTTCCAGTAGAGACAACCGTGAGTCTCAAAGTTTTCAGAGAACCAAGTACCATGTACGAATAAACAAGTACACTCAGGATCCGGATTTCTTTACTGTTGTTAAGTTAATTGACCCATAAATTTAGATTTGTTGAAACATTTAAAAATTAAGATTATTAGGACATTTAAAACCGGTGGAGAACCGGTCCTTTGTCTAAGACTTTAGAACGTTATTTTAACGCATAGTAAGGGACAAGATGTGACTATAAATGAATCATGAACGACAAATTTAATATCAATAAGAAGTTTAGGTCTAAGTGTTTATGACTTACAGTAGGTTTCATCCTATCGTTAAATTACAAAGTTGACACTTAATGGGTCTGATCATCCGAAATACTACAGTCTTTTTACAGTGACACAAAAGTACCTTTAAAACTATAGACGAAACTGTGGAAACTCTCGATAAAGTCACAGGACCCCTTGGAGTCGTACTTCAAACCCTTGACATCAAGAACTCGTCATCAAGGGTTAGTCCTCACTAAAACAGGGGTCTCCTAGGAAACAACAATATTGTCCCTCCTCCACAGTGGTCGTAGATCTCTCATCTCCGGTCACTGTGACGATTCATAGAATGTTATGTAGCCTCTCGGGGTCTTGTTTACAACTGCTGCGGTTTCGGTTCTTTGGGAGAAGATCTCCAAACCTTTACAAACAGAGTGTATCGTAACGATTCCCGAAGGGACCCTCGAGTAGACCACTTCTTAGGCGGACATTACGTCCTTTGGGACCAATCTAAGGACCCAGTCCCTCCGAGTGTTTCGGTTCTTTGGGAGAAGATCTCCAAACCTTTACCACTTGTACGTCGAAATCCTGTCCTCTATAGAAAAAGAGAAAAAAGATTAGAAACGAAGAAATGATTAGAAAATGTTTTCGGTTCCTAGACTAGATTGGGAAGAGAAAGTATTTTCTCTTATCATTCCTTTATTGTCTACTCTGATAATTACTATTTAAAGTTTTCAAGTCACTTTCGTTTCCAAGTGGACGAGTCGAGAGTACCCCGAAGGTAGAGTAGGTTTTGATGATAACCAATTTTTTTTTTTAGTCAGAAGACTTGATTGTGTGTTCTATATTCTCCATATACATCTCGTATTCTCCGTATATGTCTGTAAAAAGACACAGTATAAAACTTATAGAAGAGTGTGGACGAAACCCCTGAGTTTAAACCTAAACATCCAGAGAACAAGGAACTCAGAGGAGAGTTTATAAAGTGAAACGTGACTCCTTTTTTTTTGATATATATATATATATATAATGTGTATGTACATATATATTTGTATATATCTCTCTGAAGAAACTTTAAACTCTCACCTTATCATTTACAGTTCTTTTGATTCACCTTCTCTTATTTGATCGAGACAATTTTAAAACCTCACCGTCTAGTCCTCTACTAGTTGTTTAATACCGTTCTCAAACTTCCTTTGATGGGACTATTTGGACACGAACCAATACCCCTCTCGTACAAGGACGACTCTATACCTCGTCACCGGTACAACTCAAACATCCATTTGACCGTCCTGTCTGTACATTCACTCATTGGTGTACTTGATATCAGGTGTCAGAGTGCCTCTAGAATCACTGCGACACGACACAACACGACTCAGTGAGTCAGCACAGACTGAGAAACACTGAGGTACCTGACACCGGTTGGTCCGACGAGACAAGTACCCTTAAGAGGTCCGGTCTCATTACTCAACGGTACGGAAGGAAGTCCCCTAGAAGGGTTGGGACCCTAGTTTCGGTCCAGAGGGCGTAACGTCCGTCTAAGAAGTGGTGGACTCGGTGGTCCCTTTGGGTTCTTATGACCTCACCCATCAGGTAAGGAAGAGGTCCCCTGGAAGGACTGGGTCCTTAGATTGGCATTGCATTATATTAGGACGTAATGTCCGCCTAAGAAACGGTCTACTCGAGGGTCCCTTCGGGAATCGCTACGATACACTCTGTTTTCTACCTCTTCGGTCCTCCGAACCCTTTCTGAAGTGTCTCCTCCACTTTAAGTGTAATCCAGGATTCTTTAACAATCCCACGATATGCCCCTTTACTATTCCGAGTAGACCTACTGGTATTCTCGTACACGTTTCGGTCCCCGCCACTCTCGTAGTGAACCGTTCACCATCTTTAACTTACGTGACCCTTACACCCCACCTCCCTGACCTCTCCACCCTTGTCTCTGCCTCCGAGTGTGTAGACTACCAGAACTTACTCGTCCTAGGAGGGTAGTGCGACCGTTTCTTTTGGAACTCTCGTTGTTTGCAATTCGGTCCCTAGAGAGTGGTTGTCAAGTCGAACCTCACTCTAACCTCCCTTTATGTCACTCCCCGACTCGACTGTACTGTGCCGGGGTCCAAGGTTGTGCACGTCGTTACACTCCTACTCTCTGCAAACCCCAGATTGAGGAGTCTACAAAGTGAACCTCTATTGACTTGTGAAATTCCCGTGTTTTTCGTGCATCTCTGTTAGGGGAGGCTAGGAATTACGGACCTCTCTCTACCTCACCCCCTTCGTCTCCCTTTCTTTTTGGTTCACACTCCGGCACTTGCGAGTACGGACGAGGAAGTTCCGTGTTCTAAAGTCCACACGGAGTAGGACCCTTATGTGAATGAGGAGAGTTTTCATTTAAAAGGGAAACCCCTTTACTAACATTTGATGAGTCATGGACTTGTAGTATTTAAGTAAGATTGATTACAAGGAAAAGTCTAATTAATGAGTCTTACTTAACGTGAAAACACTCCATTCGTCTGGATTACTAACATTTGAAGGAGGTCGGGCGACACTCGACACGACGAAGAGGAACTTTGGCAGTGGCAAAATAAATGAACACGACCACTTATATGACGGAGTGTTTTTTGCTTCGATAGTTAAGTCCTAAGACCCGTTCTCTTCGTGAATTAAGGATTACATTTATATTTGAACCGTCTTTCGACCGTCGACAAGGGGATCACGGCGACAACCTCGTCCAAGCGTTCGTGGACGCTACCCTTAAGGGACCGCCAGGTCACCGATTCTGAGGTGGGAGGGTGACGGCTCCCGGAGTCGAGTCAGGGACCAACCTCTTGATTTTAGGGTGTTAGGCGTACCCCACCGGTTTTTTTTTTTCTTTTCTTTTCTTTTTTTGACTTCCGTTCGTGGACTTCAACTACTTATAAGGGAGGAGCAGATACCCTTTACTATGACTCTTTTTCAAAGAATTTGTAGTGAAACAAGGATTAAGAGAAAATGGATGTCCTCGGATGCTTATTCTTGGGTCCGTAGACACTAAGAATCTTGAACCACGATAACCGAAAAACGCCCCTGAAACGACTACCAACCCGTCGTTTTCTCTCAGAAACTCTCTCAGGTCCTCTCAGGCATTCATCTCCTGGGGTGTCCGTTGAAGGGTCACACACTTAATTGTAATTAAAATAAGTAGAAAGAGAATGAGAAGAGGAAATAGAGGAGGAGGAGAGAGTGGGTAGGGAGGAGGAGGAATTAAAATAAAATCCTCTACCTCTCCTTATAACATAGTATACCATCTATTCAACCGACCTCCGTTTCTTGATCTCTAGGGTACCACCAAGCCTCTCTGAAATCGGGAGGGTATTAGTGGTATTGGACTCGTTAACTTTTTGTCGAACTATGCCTAAACGAAAATAGTCGATTTGGTCCTCCGAGAGGACAACTTGTATTAAAGTGTTTTGTGAATCGTATTCTGTTCCTGTGAGACACTAATACTACCTCGTTCTTCTTTTGTCCTGAGGACCCGTCAGCACAGATTTGTGTGTATTTTTGTTCCTATAACGGGTTTGGTGTTTTATACTGGTTTCTAATGGGTGAGGGTCGAGTGTACTGACTGAGGACGGAGAAGGGTGGAGTATCTATTCTGTGACTCTGTTGGCGTCTTGGTTAAGATGAAGATTTAAGTAAGTAGGTTTCATTTTAATGTAACGAAATTAATTTAGAGGGTCTAGTGTACACACACACGAGTATACAAGTCAGTTGAGAAAAACTGAGGTACCTGACATCGGACGGTCCAAGGAGACAGACACCCTAAGAGGTTTGTTCTTATGATCTTACCCAACGGTGAAGCAAGAGGTCCCCTAGAAGGATTGGGTCCTTAACTTGGGTACAGAGAAGGTAACCGTCCGGCTAAGAAATGGTGACTCGGTGCACCCTTCGGGACCTTACCGTGAAGGTACCAATACTTAACACTTCCTGTTGGACGACGGTGGAGGATGGGAAAGGAAGACCTATCTCGGGTCACCCACATTAGGACTGGAATCGAAATGGTCGTCACTCACTGGAGAGAATAACCAGCCCGTTGTACCCGAACTGAGACAGGAAGAGACGGAACCATCTCCCAACTGGGTCCCTCTTGTACTACGTAGAGTCGAAGAGGTCCGACGTGCATACTACGAGATCTTCGGGGTGGACCAGGTTGAGTCGGATAATGATGGACTCTGACCCTACCCTTCCAACCGAACTAGGACCTTACACCACTTAGCAGAGGAAACTGAGAGTTCGATTGGCTGTGTAGATTAAAATGGAAATAAACATTATTTCTAACACGCCGAACGAAATAAAAAGTTAAACAACTCCTTGAGTCACCCCAACGGCTCACGATAAACCCCATGGGTAACCTATAGGGATGACTCCACAAAGTCCTATACATGTTAACTTAAAGGAAATTGTACCTGACCAAACTAGAGGAACTTGTAGTGGTTAAGTTACATGTACTTGAACCCGTTCGAGGTCCTCTACCACTCCCTGTCCCTTCGGACAACAGGACATCTAGTTCCCCAGTATTTCTCAGCCTGCACTGAACCACTGACTTCTTTGCTAATTTAGTAGATTAGGTTGACAGAGACTTGCAAAAATTTCAGAGAAAGTCTCGTTCGAATAAAACTGGAGGTTCACGAATCGAACAAAAGTCCTAGTTCCCACACTCTTTATATTAAATGTATAGAGTCTTTAGAGAGAGAGACCCAACGGAAATCATAATTAAGTGTAAATCTCATTTCGTATTCCGTCGTTGAGAAAGACCTCCTCAGTTAAGATTTTCTACGCATGGAGGTAGTACTACAACGACTCAGCAAAGACGAAAGTTCCAAAGAGTGTCTACACGAGGGTTCCTGGTCGATTTACTTAACCAGTAACGACCCAAGGGTATACGGTAGGGGTTGTTCCTAGACGAGGGAGAGACACACTGACATTTACCTCGTAAGACAAGTGATGCCATATAGTCTTAATTAGGGACGGAGTGTCTTTGCGTTTTGTCCACTATCGTCCGGTTCACCCGTCTTTCGTCTTTGTAATTACTGGGACTCTTCCCCGACGGTGTCCTATTCGTGAAATTTTTGACAAACAACCTCATATTAGCTAAATAATTATGTTACGACACAATCAAAGTCCACATGCCGTTTCGCGAAGTAAATGTATAGATACATAGAAATAGAGGTAAGAGAAAGTCCAAGAGAAACGTATACGTTGTGCGTTGCACGTACGCACGAGTCAGTGCAGGTTGAGAAACATTGGGGTACCTGACGTCGGGTGGTCCAAGGTGGCGGGTACCCTAAAAGGGCTATTCTTATGACCTCACCCAACGGAAAAGGAGGAGGTCCTCTAGAAGGACTTGGTCCCTAACTTGAGTGTAGAGAATACAGAGAACGTAACCTTTCACCTAAGAAATGGTGACTCGGTGGACCCTTCGGGGGAAAAGTGTATATTCAATAATGTCTTACAACTCATCTAAAGGGTCGCGACAGGAATAATCAAAAGAGAAAATATAAATCATAACATATATACAATTGGAGTTAAAGGACTAAATAGTGAAGGGGGGGTAAATGAGAAACCGTTGGCATTCAGACTAAAACTCTAGACACTCCTCAGACAAAAACAAAACATTGTTCAAGTAAACATAGCAAAAAATAATATACGGTGTGAATTCACTATAGCATACTATCAAGAGAAAGAGACTCAATGAAGTGAATCACACTCTTACAGATCCGGATAGGTACACCAACATTCACCCAACAAGAAAAAATACCAACTCATTATAAGTTAATCTGGTGTAGAAGAAATAGACAAGTAGTCATCTACCTGTAAATCCACCGAAAGTTCAGAACTGATAATATTTGTGTCAACATCACTTGTAACCTCTCGTACATAGAAAAGTTAAACACTAAAAAAAGACGTATATACAGGTCCTCACTCTAACGACCTAGGACACCAACGAGATACAAATCAAATGTCTCCTTGAGGGTATAACAAGGGGTATCACCGACATGGTCAAATGTAAGGATGGTTGTCCCATACTCCCAAGGGAAAAGAGGTGTGGGAGAAGTCGTAAATATCAAGTATCTAAAGAATTACTATCAGTAAACCGGTCACATTTCAGTATGGAGTAAAATCGAAACTAGACGTAAAAAGATCATTGACCACTGCGACTCGTAGAAAATTACACGGAAAACCGGTGTACATACAGAAGAAACCTCTTTACAGATAAATCTGGAATACATTTAAAAACTAAAAAAAAAAATTATCACTTGGTGTACTCGACAAGTATATAAAACATCTATTTAGGGAACAGCCGACGTAACAAACTACTTCGTTTTCAGTCACAATCGGTCCCACCAGACTACTACCAAATAAACAACTACCTAACGATTGTGGTAAAATTGAGGTTTTCATATCTGAGTACTTCTTTCAGTGTATCTACCCCGAAAGTTTCCACGAGGGTCTCAAACCTCCGAAGATCCACTCCATTTCAAATGGGCTCTTCGACTTTATTCACCTTTAGATGTGGGTCATTCCCGACGGTTGGTAATCATCCTTTTGAAAGGAACTCTACACCAGAGTAAAGTGAGGGTCCTCCCGATGTCACAAATATTATTTTTTCCGTTCTACCAAAAATTTTTGGTTAGATCTTATAAGAATTACCGTACTATATGACGTTATTAATAGAATAACAGGTTTTTACTCTTACCTTTTCAAACTTCTCTAGGATTCCGTATTCTTACTGTAGTAACTTCCTAAACGGTCAGGAGGGGACCCTTTCACACGTAATTTAGATCTCGTAAGGAGAACCAGTAGACCTGTCTATTAGTAGACTTCGCAAGAATACCGAACTACCTTTAGAAGGAATACTTTGTAAGAATCGGGAGGCAAGATTGGGTAAGACGAGTGACTCGTTGAAGATCCAGTGCAGTACCAGGGAACACATTTGAATGTATTGACTTCCCCACGAGATTCTTTTAAGTATCATGGTCAATATTTCGATTAAAATTGAGGTACTATTTATTGAGTCAACAGTGAGATCACAGACAGATGTGGAACTTTTACATAATCCAACTCTATGAAAGATCACCTTGACCTTAAAAAGTTTCTGAGGTCTTGGAGGACACGGAGGTCGTCGAGACACTACTCCGGTCACCCGAAGGAAGAACCCGTGAAGAACTGGACGGCGGACAGGAGACACGCAGTTGTACCAGAAGGACCCCAAAGGATAGTTATAGTGTACGGAAACAATACCAAATCAAGTCAAGTCAGCGAGTCAACACAGGTTAAGAAACACTGGGGTACTTGACGTCGTGTGGTCCGGAGAGACAGGTAGTGGTTGAGGGTCTCAAATGAGTTTGAGTACAGGTAACTCAACCACTACGGTAGGTTAGTAGAGTAGAAGACAGCAGGGGAAGAGACGGACGGAAGTTAAAAAGGGTCGTAGACCCAGAGAAGTTTACTCAATCGAGAAACGTAGTCCACCGGTTTCATAACCTCAAAGTCGAAATCGTAGTCAGGAAGGTTACTTGTGAGTCCTGACTAGAGGAAATCCTACCTGACTAACCTAGAGGAACACCAGGTTCCCTGAGAGTTCTCAGAAGAGGTTGTGGTATCAAGTTTTCGTAGTTAAGAAACCGTGAGTCGAAAGAAATATCAGGTTGAGAGTGTAGGTATGTATCATACCATCGTCAAAAGTTGTCAAAACTACTACGTTGGAACAGGGTCAACCTCGTTAAACGGACCTTCATCGGAGGACCCTTCTTCCTTCGGAACCCAGACGAAACTCTACTCTCCCTCTTGGTAAGTGTCGGGACAGTAGTCCTCACGAAGGAACTGGACGTTCCTCCGGGAAATTCTTCTCAGGTGTGGGTGTCCCCTCAGTCGACTGTTCAGTCGAAACCATATCGTCGGTCAAAAGGAGAGGACGGAACGGCCGTCACCGTGTCCGACGGACCCAGGTATAGACTCCGAGTGGAGGTCGGTCGAAGGTTACGTGTCTCGGTACTGGAGACATTGAGAGTTTCAGACCAGGGGTGAGTGACCGGTCCGGAACCAAGGTCGGAAAGACTAGTCTTCAAACCCCAAAACGGGGTGAGAAGAGGTGGAGTTTGAGGAAAACCAGAACCTAAAGGTTCAGTGTTTTCTTTTAGTAAAACTACGTTTACATGGTTCACGTAAAATTGAATCGGACGAAAGTACATCGGTGAAGTAACCGACACTTTACAGTATAAGGGAGGTGGGGGTACTCCGGTAGGGGGTCCGTGTACTAGTCCCGACCCCCTTAGAGAACCTCCGACTGACCTACCCAGGAAGACACATTCATGGCGTGTGATTAACTACCAGGGTGACCTCGAGGACCTACCTAGGAAGACTAAAGGGGACAAGAGGCCCGGAGTGACACTGACAGACAGTGGGTTAAAGGAGGGTCCCGAGAGAAATTAAAAGAACGATTGACTTGAGATACAGGGGGAAAAGAGTTTTTCCTTGTACCCGAGTCGGTCTTTCTTTTCATAACTTAACAAAAAAGTCTCCTACAATACTATAAATTCGACACACCTGACAGTATTTACACAAGTGACTCAAAACCTGAAACACATACAAGGGACCCGAGTCGGTCTTTCTTTTCATAACTTAACAAAAAAGTCTCCTACAATACTATAAATTCGACACACCTGACAGTATTTACACAAGTGACTCAAAACCTGAAACACATACAAGGGATACTTTAATTTTCGAGTTTATCAGAAGATGAATTGTAGGAACCCTGGATTGGGAAGAGATTTATCTGTACCTATGAATGTAAACACAGAAAAACGTAGATTTATTACTTAAAAAAAGAATAACGTCCCACTTCCTCTGATAGTTTTGGTCTTATAGTCCTTTAGTAAAGATATTCCGGTTCTAAAAAGATTCTGATAGTTCCGTTTTAATTTTTATAGTGTTTATATTATCGTGTTTTATAGATTGAGGTCATGTTATGATATCTAAAGTCACTTTTATTGACAAATCCCCAGTGTACCTCTTCCGTCCAACCTGTTATAAAATGTCTCACTGTCGATCTTTTCTAAAAAAGAATAAAGTAATTTACTACGTGATTTTCACAGAGTCACGATTTCTTAGACGGACGTCACGTCCTCTGAGTCCAAACTAGGGACCCAACCCTTCTAGAGAACTATTTCCTTGGCCGTTGGGTGAGGTCTTAAGAACGGACCCTTTAGGGTACCTGTCTCCTGGACCACCCGACGTCAGGTACCCCAGTGTTTCTCGACCTGTGTTGGCTCACTCATTTGTTGTTGTTTAGTGTAATGTGGTGAGAAGTCGTCTTTGAACCTTTCAAGAGACGGACACAAGTCAACGTAAATTTACTTTTGACATACTTTGTTTTGACGTTCTGGGTTGGAGTTATTCGTCGATGGGATCTTATGAGTGGAAACCTAGGTGGGGCTTTTACTAACCGTGTTCATGTCTTTTAAAAGACCTTTTAAGGTAAGAGATAGGAAGGATACATACTTAAGGGTGAGGGTGAAGGAGTCACAGACTACTTTGTCCTTAGGACTCAGACAACTGGGGGTTTAACCGACGTACTCCCATATCGAAATTATATCAGAGTCCAACGACACGTACTCTTACCTTTACACACATGACTCCTAAAAAAAAGAAAAAAATAGAAACCCTTGACTATCGACTTTACTAGAAACCTCACCCTCTACGGCATTAACCAAAACCTGGCGGGAACCCGTCCTCTCGGTGTTAGTTAGTACGTGATTCCTCACACTTGAACCCTGTCTGTCGCCGCAACTCCTCTACCTAATCTCTCACGTCGAAGACCGTCTTCGAGGAGACGACTAGAAAGAAAAGTCGGAAGAAAGGGACTGTTAATTAATTAGTTGATTGTACGGAAACAATTCGAGGACAATGACTTACAGATGGACACACACTCCAAGGTATCTCTTGTCTTCTGTATGACTTTTCTCTATGTTACGACTAATGTTTTAATGGGGACGGAGAAAAATAATCACTGGTGGGTACCCGAGAGGTCCTCACGACACGAAGTGTGCACAGCAAATACCAAGAACCCCTCAGTGACGTACCACCATTACGGTCGGGGTAAAAGTTATACTTCTTGGGTTGCGAGCTTCGTTACTTTGAGTGATTTTCGGAAGTTTATTCATCACTTTCTTATTCGTTATAGGGATACGGTAAGTAATACTACCACTACAGTGTCAGTAAGTCATAGGTACGCCCTGACCAAGGTCCTGAGGGTGACTATAGTTTTAGGTTCCTACGAGTTTAGAGTAAATATTTTACCGTAGTTTAAACGGATATTGGACGTATATTGGAGGACAAAAGAAATTTGGAAGAGATCTAATGAATCTTATGGATTATTTGTATTCACAATACATTTGTGTCAACTGTGAACTAGTGGTCTCTAAACTTGACACGTCTAGGTGAAGGTACACTTGAACAAAGTGATTTAGGTATGATGTTCTGATGTTTTAGACGTCACTCGACTCAGAACCCACCCCTACACCTTGGGTCTATGTCTCCTGACTAAACTTTCAATATGACCCTAAAACCCCATATCCAACCCCCGGGATTTGGGGAGTAACAAGTTCCCAGTTAAAATCAACATTTACGTCTCATTTACAGTACATTTATCAACGGTCACCTACCTTTTAAGTTCAAAACGGAAAGTCTTGAAAGACCTTAAAAGTTTTTGAAGGGTAGAAGTCAACCAACTTAGTACACCTTGTACACCTGGACCTTCCGACTGACACCAATAGTATTCTGTCCATCATTCGTGAATAGCGTACGTACTGTTGAGAATAGGATAATTCTCGAATCCTTTTAATTTCTTCACATTCTAAGGTAGAAGTAGGACGTCCTTTGGTTTGAGTGGTAGTCAACCCTAATGTTGTATATGTCAAAGAGTCCGGCGTAGGCGTTAAATTATTACTACGGTTGTTAAAACGTGGTTGTGTTCTCCACGTACTCTTATATTCCTCTACTCTTCCTGGGATTTTCCCATTCAGACACCTCTTAGTGTGGTGACAACAAGTCAGTCATTCGTACAGACTGAGACACTAGGGCACCTGACGTCGTGTGGACCGAGGGACAGGAAGTGGTAGAGGATTTCAAACGACTCCAAGTACAGGTAACTCCACCACTACGATAGATTGGGTGGAATAGGAGACGGTACGAGAAGAGAAGGACGGGAGTTAAAAGGGGTAGTAGTCCCAGAAAAGGTTACTCAGGTGAGTAGTATAGTCTACCGGTTTCATGACCTCGAAGACGAAGTCGTCGTCAGGAAGGTTACTTATAAGTCCCAACTAAAGGAAACCCTAACTGACCAAACTAGAGGAACGTCAGGTTCCCTGAGAGTCCTTAGAAGAGGTCGTAGTGTTAAACTTTCGTAGTCAAGAAGTCGGGAGTCGGAAGAAATACCAGGTTGAGAGTGTAGACATGTACTGATGACTTTTTTGGTATCGACACTGATGTACCTGGAAACAGTCGGTTCTCTTAGTGTACCTTACCAATGTTCTCGAGAAGAGTTCGTGTGTCCGGAGACAAGGTCTGAGGTAAGAACTTTCTAAAGTCCATTCCTGAATATACAGATACTCGGAGTCGAAGGGACGGACCTTTACCCTGTCCACGTCCGAATGGACGAAGGGTTTAAACTCTCTACTATTATAACCTATACAAAATTCTGACATCTACAATCCGAACACCATGTATTTCATTCAGGGAACATATGTTTACTCACGACAAGACTCTCGTACAAGTAATTCGGTTAAAACAATCAGTCATTATATCATGACATAATATTATTCAAATATTATGAAAAGTGTGTTTACTATGTATTTTTTGTTATTTCTTACGTGAAATTAGAATATCAGGTCATGGAACTATTCATGTCATCCTTCATGTTGTCGACCGTATGTCCCCAACTTTTCTTCCTGTATCTGTTCCTTTCAAGGACTGACCTCCTCCCTCTCCCCCATCCTCTACTATTTCGATCAGAAAGTCACACAAAAAGGAGAACAGTCCGACGTATTTTTAGTTATAGTATGAGTTTTCGTTAAGTGTCTATATATCCCAGTTTTATAAGTTTCAAGTAATATGAAATTCCGAATTAACTCTCTTTCACACAGTTGACTCACCTTTAATTTTATTTCTCTGAATGAAAAGAACTTACAAAGTTAAAGGGTCCGGTTTATCTTACCAAAACGGTAACCTTGGACTTTAAATCTTTAAAAATAGTATGACGTACGTCTTACCAGAACTATCACTGTATCCTAGGAGTTTTCAGATTACCAACAAAAAGAGGATTTGACTTATTTTTATAGGTCAAAAATCGAGACCTTAAGCCGGAAAATAGGACACAATAATAGTGTCAAGATGAAAAGACTTAATTAATAAACTTTCTTTGTTTTGATTTTGGGAGACCTGTCGTATAGAAGGTCTTCATTTTTAAATTTATAAATAGGAGAATTTCGAGTTAAAAGGGTGCACATCTTTCCTCCTTTATTACGGATCAAATATAGTAATAACACTTGTATTTACTCTATTATATACATTTAGTAATGTATACTTAAAACCTTGTATCTATTACGTATTAATCATCTATAATCTAAACCTGTCCTTTTAATTAAAAACGAATTAACGGTAGTTTACAATATGTAAACAATATGTTTAAAACAATATGTTTTTCAAAGACTTAAGAAAGAATACATCTCTTAACAACAGACAAAACTAAAATGGTCAAAGTAGTTCCGGTCGGTATAATACATCAGTGAAAAAAAAAAAATTAGGGTTAGATGAAAATCACTCGGATTTGATAAATCTTTCAAGGACTCAATATTTGATAACGACCAAAACTTCTAAAAAAAAAAATCTAGTGGACTACCTTACGACAAGTGGGAATCCTCGAGAACCATTTAGTTATACTCTGTGTGTATCGAATTCGTACCTTTCTTGTCCCTTGAAAAAGTACACCAAATTCGGAAGTTTGTTTTAAATTTGGTAGAGATTTCAACTGAAAGTTTGTTCAAAACAGGTATGACCTTTATCAATAGTTAGGAAAGTCCCTTTGTTTTGACTTACTTCACATACTTAAGGTAATAGAGAAAGATGTAGATGGAGCTCTTACTTTCACTGCGTTTAGGATTAGTTTTGAAACATAGAACCGATGTCGAACCCCTGTCTCGACACTTGTAACTGTGACTCTGTCGGAGTCAGTTTCGAGAGAGAGAGAGTATACAAATCAGTCCGTGTTCCAGAGTGAACTTATCTTGATCTAGTTTCTTATTGACCTAAAAGTCACGATACTTCCTTATTTAAGGTTCAACTACCATGTTACCATGTTTATACGTACTAACGTGTCTACGTCTTGGAAAGTGTTTACTGAGTAGTCACTGTAGAGAAAACAGATTTTAAAAATAATTATATATTAGGGCTCATTAGACGAACTCGATATTGTTGATCAAACAATACGACCTTTCCAAAAAATTCCAGTAGTTTTATCAGACATTGATAAGGTCACTTCCGTCCCTCGAGGAGGGGAAGTCAGTCAGGGGAATAAAGTGGGTCTTTACTTTAGGAGAACGACAACAACCATTACTGTCAAGGTAAGTACGGTTTACCACTTGCAGTTACTCTACAGAAAAACGATAAACAGTACACATCATTCCCCGAAGGAACAATCGAGTCGACCATTTCTTAGAAGGACGTTACGACCTCTGGACCGAAGTTACGGACCTAACCCTTCTAGGGGACCTCTTCCCTTTCCGATGGGTGAGGTCATAAGAACCCGAAGGGACCATCGAGTCGACCATTTCTTAGACGGACTTTACGTCTTCTGGACCCAAGCTAGGGACCCAACCTTCCTAGGGGACCTCTTTCCTTTCCGATGGGTGAGGTCATAAGACCAGACCTCTTAGGGGACCTGACATATCAGGTACCCCAGAGATTCTGAGCCTGTACTGAGTCGTTGAAAGTGAAAGTGCACATCATTTCTTATAATTGATTCCTTGTATAAACTCAGCCAAGATCACTCCATCTACTCGGACCTCGGATAACATGTCTCACTTCATTCAGTCTTTCTCTTCTCGTCTATATCGTGTAGCTGCGTATGTATACCCTAGGTCTTTTGGACCAAACGTAAAAATAAACATACCGGATAAAAAAACGTCCCGTAGTCACCCCTGCGTCTGTCTCTTGTCCAAACACCTGTGTCACCCCCTTCCTCCCTGTTTAACTTTTTCATGAAAACTTTGTAAATGTGATGGTATACGTTTTAGCTATTAGTCACCCTTAAACGACATACTACGTCTCTTGGCTTCGGACCACGAGACACTGGTGGATCACCCCTCCCTACCCGTATACATATAGATACCGACCAAGTACTACTATGTACCGTTTTTGATTGTGTTACGACATTTCGTTAATAGGAGGCTAATTTTTGTATTTTTTAATTTTTCTTACAATTGGTTTATTAATTGACCTATTTATTTATTTTCAACAAGACGGGAGGCCTCAGAGTATGATAGATACAGTCGTGATAGACTTCAATAATCTTTTGGAGGTATAAGAGGTCAAAGTAGCACCAAGATTATTACTTTCGTTCATGGACTACCAAATCCAACCAAAGATCGTCTTTCGATGGGTTCAACTGGAATAGGAAACACTCGGGAATCGAAGAGAGAAGGGTCAAAAGTACGTCGAGTGTGAGACTCTTTGACTGAACCAGAGTAATTTATACGTGTTCTCATCCACCCGTCATTAGACTGGTAGGAACGACGTTACCTAAATCGCAAATGAATAAAAATAAGAAACGATTGTAAGAAAAATAGAACATTATGTAAGGAGTCGATGGATACTCAAATTCGTAACTTTCATGTAAGAGTTATTCTTTGAGTTATAACTTACTTTATAACTTACTTTGAATAGACCTCATTGTCTGTTCAAAGTAGAATCTCATGTTTTACTTCGTCCCGTTTCGGATTGTCTCAAAACGGTGCTCTTGTGTGACCATTATCGTTTGTGGGAGAAGGTTGTTATGTGCTCTGCTGAGATGTGTACTTGTAGTGGTCTACCAGTTATGGTTTTAGTTCACTAATATAAGAAACGTCGGTTTCTACCTCTTCGAGATATGTCAGTCGTTTTTGTTCTGGCCCTCAACTGACACCGAGTCCAGTACTCGAGAAACAACGTTTAAGTCTGACTTTAACTTCTTTCATCCCTTTTGGTGAGTGAGTCGGTAAGTCCACACTGGATTTAGTTTAGGGAATGCTAATATGTCACCTTCACTACATATCTAAGTTACCTAATCTAGACTATCTGTGTTACGGACTTCTTGATACTTACCTCCAAATACTTTAACATATCCTCCGTCTTTAGTGTTGGTAGGGTTTCTGTTTCTTTATGTTTTTCCGTTTTACCAACAGACTCCTCCGAAATGTTTATCGAGTTTTTTCTTCTCTTCACTTTCCGTTTCCTCTTTTCCTTTCTATATGGGGAGACTTACGTCTCAAGGTTCCTTATTGGTCCTCTCCATTCTTTCGGAAGGAGTCGCTAGTTACGTTTCTTTTTCTCCTTTTGTTATCTCACCCTTTCTGATCTCTAGAGAAGTTCTTTTTATCTCTATGGTTCCCTTGTAAAGT
Organism: Capra ibex; assembly: GCA_006410555.1. Classification (NCBI taxonomy): domain Eukaryota; kingdom Metazoa; phylum Chordata; class Mammalia; order Artiodactyla; family Bovidae; genus Capra; species Capra ibex. The sequence goes on from SJYO01037955.1 coordinate 55,085,656, forward strand.
ACATTTCTACCCGTGTTACTTCCTGTTTTTACCATACCATACCTGGATTGTCTTCATCTTCTATAATTCTTCTCCACTGTTCTTCTTGATGTGTTTTTTTCTAGAATTACTGAGTCTATCGGAGTTACCACACTAGTGAGATGATTTCGGTCTGTAGGACCTTACACTTCAGTTCACTCGGAAACCTTTGTAGTGATGTTTGTTTCGATCGCCTCCACTACCTAAAAGTCGACTCGATAAAGTTTAGGACTTTCTGCTACAACCTTTTCACGACAGTCGTGAAAACCTTTTGAGTCGTCACTGGGGTCCTGTCCTTTTCCAGTTGAGAGTAAGGTTAGGGTTTCTTTCTACTACGGTTTCTTACTAGTTTGATGAGGTGTTAATGTGCGATCGTTTCATTACGAGTTTTAAGAGGTTCGGTCCGAAGTTGTCATGCACCTTGTACTTGAAGGTCTACAAGTTTGATCTAAATTTTTTCCGTCTCTTTCGTCTCTAGTTTAACGGTTGTAGACAATCTAGTATGTTTTTCGTCCTCTTAAGGTCTTTTTGCAGATGGAGACGAAGTGACTGATACGATTTCGTAAGTCGACACACCTAGTGTTGTTTGACCTTTTAAGAAATTCTCTACCCTTACGGTCTGGTGGAATGAGCTCTTTGTCCATACGTCCATACGAGGACTCTGTGGACAAAAGTCCAGTTCTTTATTGTCAATCTTGACCTGTACCTTTTTACCTGACCAAGGTTTAACCCTTTCCTCATGTAGTTACGACATATAACAGTGAGACGAATAAATTGAATATACATTTCATGTAGCCCGGTTTACGACCCGACCAACTTCGTGGTCGACCTTAGTTCTAAGGTCCTCTTTATAGTTATTGGAGTCTATCCGTCTACTGTGATGGGAATGCCGTCTTTCGTTCCTCCTTGATTTTTTGGAGAACTACTTCTATTTTTTCCTCTCACTTTTTCGACCGAATTTAGAGTTATAAGTCTTTTAATTCTAGTACCATTGACCAGGGTAGTGAAGTACCGTTTATCTTTGTTACCTTTGTATTGTCTGAAATAAAAGAACCCGAGGTTTTAGTGACGTCTACCACTGACGTCGGTACTTTAATTTTCTACGAATGAGGAACCTTCTTTTCGATACTGTTTGGATCTATCGTAAAATTTTTCGTCTCTGTAATGAAACGGTTGTTTCCAGGTAGATCAGTTTAGATACCAAAAAGGTCATCAGTACATACTTGTACTCTCAACTTGGTACTTCTTTCGACTGTTGGGTTTCTTAACTACGACAAGTTGACGTCACAACCTCTTCTGAGAACCTCAGGAAACCTGACGTTCCTCAAGTTTGGTTCAGTTGGGATTTCCTTTAGTCAGGACTTATAAGTAACCTTCCTGACTACAACTTCGACTTCGAGGTTAGGAAACCGATGGAGTACCCTTCTCGATTCAGTAATCTTTTCTGGGACTACGACCCTTTCTAACTTCCGTCCTCCTCTTCCCCTACTGTCTCCCACTCTACCAACGTACCGTAGTGGCTAAGATACCTGTACTCAAACTCGTTCAAGGTCCTCAAACACTAACTGTCCCTTCGGACCGTACGACGTCAGGTGTCCCAACGTTTCTCAGCCTGTGTTGACTCACCGACTTGTTGTTGTTAGAGTTCTTTTGACTATTATTTGTATATTAAATGTATTTTGTAAAGGGTAGGTGGTATACTACAAACTGGTACACTTTGGGTCTTCTGCGTTAAGATGACTTCTACGGTGTCGTAGTCGAGATTGTAGGTAATTACAAAAGTCTTTCAATACAGGTGTGTTGAGTTCACGTTGTAGATGTTGACCTAACCACCCTAAATGTGTACCCAGAAGTCTAACAAACAAAGCCCAGTGCACTCAATAAGAAATTCGATCGAGAAAACTAAGACTAGTGTTTAAAAGAAAATATACTTGTTTTAATTTTGTCACATCAATTACGAATGAGGTTATCGTCTTTTTGTAAGTTTCTGTAACTACTACAGTCAAATTATAGTCGCAATCGTCTATAAAGTTTATGTTTCAGTCTATGAAGATTATTACTCGTTGACAAAAGTAGATTATGTATCCAAGTTTCTTTTTAAACGATCTAAGTTAGACGACGACGACGATTAGTGAAGTCAACACAGGCTGATTAGATCAACTTGTGTTTTATTAGTGGAGAGAGGTTGAGGAGGAGCGCAAACAGTCAATCAAGTAGTCAAACCTAAACCATACCCAAAGAAATCCTTATGATCAATATCTTTACATTTATAGGAAAGTTCGAGGGACATAAAAGGATTTCGTAGGCTTATATTATTTTTGTCTAGAATCTCCAAACCAATGTGAGCTATAAGAAACGGATAAATCTCTTACTTTATGATTACCTTAGAGTATTTCTACCTATTTACTCTTGAAGTATTCCGTAATAAAAATCAATGAATGGTATTAAGAAGGTCTATTAGCGAACCCTTTACAATTATTTCCTGGAACCCGATGTCTTGACCATCCTCAGTCTCTTTTGTTCCTAACTATGAGACGATGTTTCCCTTCTACATTACGTTAGTAAGGTTATATTGACTCTAAAGGGATAAAAGAAAAAATAAAAATTCAGTGCTATTATATTTTTCGTATATTATTTTACGTTTTAAAGACGAAAGTAACTACGAGTATGTTAATAAAAGAAGAATACAAACTACACACGAAAGGTCTAAGTACAAATACGTCAATTGTATATCTATTTATACGTATGTGTAATTATCTGTGTATAAGCCGAACAAGTATTACCACAGTACCACATGTAAAAAGAGAACAGTACGTAGATAATGATTTTTACAGAACCCTAATAAAAATATCGTTTCGTATATGTACATAAGAAGAAGAAAGATTGGTGAAGTCCAGTGAACAACTACCCGTCCATCCAACAAAGGTTAATAAGACGATAAAGTTCACTTCGAAGGTGTATGTAGGAGTACACGAACGCACGAGTCAACGAAGTCAGCACAGGGTGAGAAACGTTGGGATACCTGACATTGAATGGTCCGAAGAGACAGGTACCCTGAGAGGTCCGTTCCTATGACTTCACCCAACGGTACGGGAGGAGGTCCCTAGAAGGGTCGGGTCCCTAGTTTGGGTAAAGAGGACTTAGAGGACGTAACCGGCCGTCTAAGAGATGACGACTCGGTGGTTCCTTCGGGTATCGGAAAGAATGGTACAGAAAAAACGTGTGTTCACTGGTAAAGATATCCTCTCTTCACGTAAAATCTACATTGTCTATCTATGGGAATAAATTTTTAGACATGGTTGAACCTTGACGTGCTCACCTCGTGTTCAAGTGGTGTGGGAGTTGTTGTGAAACCTAGAATCGTTAAAGACGGTCAGACTTCACTTGACATACGAGAAACAAATCGAACGTAAAAAGACGAAAAAATATAATTGGTAACCTATACGAAACATGTCAAAAGATAACAAAAAGAAAGAATAAGTAAATATTCTTGAATAACATATAATCTCATGTAGTGAACAAAGAACTCAGAAAACACCATATAAAACAGTACATCCCCTAAAATACCTCCATTCTAAACAGTTATTAAAAACAAACCGAAGATTCGAAACACACCGTTCGTCTCGGGGTGATTTGATCTGTCAGACATAAAGAAAGACAATTAATATATGTACATACGAATCAGCGAAGTCAATACAGGTTGAGAAACGATGGGATACGTGGTAACGGACGGTCTGAGGAGACAGGTACCCTAACAGGTCCTTTCTTATGACCTTACCCAACGACAATTGGAGGAGGTCTCATAGAAGAAGTGGGTCCCTGACTTGGGTGTAGAGGTCGTGAAGGAAGTAACGTCCGTTTAAGAAATGGTGACTCGTACATAATATATGTTTATATATAAATGTGTATGTAGATGTAATATCTAAAATGTATATATACATTTGAAATATATAAATAAAAATATACGTATAGTTATATGAAACTTAAATAAAAACGAAGATCCTAAACACAGAGTTACTTTATTACGGATTGATTGATCTTTTACTCGAAGTTATAATAAAAGGTTTTATGAATAATAAAGACAAATATGAAATTAGGTAAAATTATTTAATACGAAGGAATGCACACGATCCTATATGGAAAAACAAATAGTTGAACCATCAAAGAGTATTGTCGTAAGTAGTAAATTAATGACTAAATTTTACGACAGGAAAATAGAGTAAAATTTGCAATATACACGGAGACTATGACTCAAGAGAAGATGAAGTAAAAAAGTGAGGAAAAAAGACTCAATCATGTTAACGTCAATAACATTAAAATCTCATACAAAACGTAAACCTTCGATATTTGAGAGAAACAAAAGAAAGTTTTCCCTTTTTTTTTAGGAACTGTTCAGAGTTCGTAAAAGAGGACGGGTGTAAAGTAGATTTTCTAGACAAAAGAAATTAATACCTCCAACCAATTATGGAAAACAGGGATGTTCATGTCTCTGATTCTCAACAACCCCTTCTGTCCTTTATAAATCAGGTACTGTAGTCTTTTGATTTACAAGTATTTGGTACACAGGTTGAGAAAAGTTGGGTTATCTGACATCGGACGGTCGGAGGAGAAACGTCGGTCCGAGGAAAGAGTACCCTAAAAGGTCAGTTCTTAGGACCTCACCCAACGGTAAAAGAGGAAGTCCCCTAGAGGGGTTGGGTCTCTAGCTTGACCTCTGAGGACGTAACGTCCACCTAAGAAATGGTACCTTGGTGGACCTTTCGGACAAGGTCTTCACGACCCCGAGTATTGGTTTTTGACCCCTTCCTAAAACACGACAACCTCCCGGTCCTTCGGAGTCTAAGGTGTATGAGACTTTATTCGTCCCTTCCTTGTCTCTGACCCTTCTTTGGTGAACTTGGTTCTTCCCCCTTTCCAGTCCATAGACAGACATAACATGTCAGGGTACACTGCTATTTTTCATCGGAGTCAGTAAAGTGATCAAGGTCTTAGTCTTAGGAGTTACTAGTTGTCTCCCGTGTAGGGGGCCCAAGAGGACATCTACGTCCATCGTCGTCGCATTTTCCGTCGTTGTCGACCATTGTCGGGATTTTACATTACTTACCCCGAAGGGACTACCGAGTCTCCAATTTCGGTTGTGATAGAAGGTTTTATGAATAATAAAGACAAGTATAAAATTAGGTTATTTTTACATTACTTATGAATTGATTTATTTATATTTTGAATTATTGACCTCGTCTGTCTCCTATTTCAGTTACAAATCATGATTCCATGATAGTAATTGTTGAAAGAAGAGAGACTACAGGTTTTGTTCACCTCTTGTCTCTACTCTACTTCGACCCTTTCCAACCATCACTAATAAACTTATTTAGGACGAGACACAGACGTGGTGGGATCTGTCGTATAATTTTTCGTCTCTACAATAAAACGGATGTTTCCAGGTGGATCAGTTCCGATACCAAAAAGGTCATCAGTACATACCTACCCTCTCAACCTGATATTTCTTTCGACTTGCGGCTTCTTAACTACACAAACTTGACACCACAACCTCTTCTGAGAACTCTCAAGAAACCTGACGTTCCTGTAGGTCGGTCAGGTAGGATTCCCTTTAGTCAGGACTTATAAGTAACCTTCCTGACTACAACTTCGACTTTGAGGTTATGAAACCGGTGGACGACGTTTCTCAACTGAGTAAACTTTTCTGGGACCACGACTCTTTCTAACTTCCGCCTTCCTCTTCCCTTGCTGTCTCCTACTTTGTCAACCTACCGTAGTGACTGAGTTACCTGTACTCAAACTCATTTGAGACCCTTAACCACTACCTGTCCCTCCGGATCGTACGACGTCAGGTATCCCAGGGTTCCTCAGTCTGTGCTGACTCGCTGACTTGACTTGACTTTAACTTGTTTCAGAGGTGTTGGGATAGAAATTTCTCCATAACCCAACCGGTTTTTCAAGTAAGTTGATCACTTATGTAACAAGTCATTGTAAGAACAATTTTTTACTTTTGACACAGAAAATAAAGACGAATTTTGGCTTATTTGAAACAATCAGTTGGGTTATTTACCATGGTGATAGGTGGACTACAAATCACACTCTTTTAAGTCTAAACGTTTATGTATCGTAAATCAGGATAACTAAAATGAAGGACATATTCAAAACCTACACAATTAAGTAGAGTTTGGAGGTAGTGGAATAAGTCTAGTGATAGCCGAGAGTAGACCCAATTACACGAACAGGGGATTGACAGAAGGGTGGAAGTAGGAATAAGGAGACGGGTATACGAAGCGTTCACTGGTTTTATCGTAGTTATTTCGTTTTTAAAATTTTTGGTTAATCCAAAAATTAGTGACACAACAATCGGGGTGTAAGAGCCCCTGTCTTTGGTACCCCAGCTTAGACGGGACGATTGGGTCGTAGGTCTGAAGTCGAAGTAGTAAATACTGAGTGTAACACCGAGTAATTAGGGGTGAGTGTAAAGGATAAACAATTGTAAGGGTCGTGAAGGAGGGTAGTGGGTCTTCCAGAACTGTTGATGAGAGATGACATGGTAAGGAGACGGTATAACAACCAGTCAGTGATTCAGGACAGGTTGAGAAACGCTCGGGTACCTGACGTCGTGTGGTCCGAGGAGACAGGAAGTGATAGAGGTCCTCAAACGAAATTGAGTACAGGTGACTCAGCCACTATGGTAGTATGGTAGGAGTTAACAGGGGGAAAGGAGGACGGAAGTCAGAAAGAGTCGTAGTCCTAGAAAGGGTTTCTCAGTCGAGAAGCTTAGTCCATCGGTTTCATAACCTCGAAGTCGAAGTTGTGGTCAGGAAGTTATGAAACGGACTTATCGTGGATGAGTAGGAAGGACAGAGGTAGTTTGCCGTTAGGGAACTAGATGGGGGTCAAATTAAGAGGGTACTGCAGGGTATAGTAGGGTATAAAAAGGAAACACTTCAGACGTACTAATACACAAGCAGATAGAAAGGGAGATTCTACATTCAAGGTCCCACTACTGTCTTCTTGGTCGGTCTACACTAGTGTACTTTGAAGAAAGAAGAGACGACAAAAGAAGTAAGACCGTAGTAACCAAGAGTTTATAATCGCACATAGTGTTTGTGGTCGAACAATTCTGTGTCCGAAACACCTGGGGTGGAGGTCTAAAGGATCAGTCATTCATATCCCATCTGTGGGGTCTTAATTGGTGAAGAAATTGGTCAATTGGTAGAAAAATTGGTCAAGAATTCACTGTAACTACGACGACGAGGACCATGAGGTAAATTCTTAGTAACTTTATTCCATTTAAAAACAGGGGTGTCGGATTGGATTCGTATATCTCAGTGTCCAGTACTTAAGGGACACCTAGGTTGTGTCTTGATGTAAGGTCCTTTGTCCTTGACATAAGTGTCAAAGTAATAACTAAAAGAGACACAGGACACGTTTAGTGGTTCATAACTGTATGTGTTGAAGTAGAAACTTGTTTTACGACTGGATTGACAAATCCCTACATTTTATAACGTTAGATAAAACCTCGAAGTTTCAATATAACTTCCCAAGTCGTTAATGACGGAATACTACATTATAACTAGTGTTAGGTCGATAGAATAACTGAATTACATATAATTAATAACTACTCTTAACAGACGGACTCTAAGGTTAAGTTAATTTACAGCAGTAGTAGGAGTACCATTTCAACGTAATTAGTAGTCCTGACAAGCGGCGACCTATCGAATTCATAGGGTAGGTCACAACGAGTCACTCATATAGCGAAACATTGATTTTTGTTCAGTCGGTCACTACTCACACTACAAATAATCCTTAACTTAGTACAGAGGTTACGAAGTGATCAAATCAGGATAACTGGGTTTCAAGGTCCACTATTTAACCCTGTATCGATTTACAAAGTACATAAATTCACTTAAAAGGTTTGTGTGTGTGTGTGTGTGAAGTCACTTGCATCCAGATCAAACGAACCAAATATGCCCTTGTATAACGAAGACGGACTTTCTCATTCTAGTAAATTGTGTGACTTGACATCAGAATTTGGTCTACTAGACCTGGTGGACGAAGATAAATGCAGGTTGTAGCCATTGTATTTGTTAACAGTCTCACCGACACAGTTGAATGTAGGGGTAGTTGTCCCGTTCTCCCAAGGGAAAAGAGGTGTGCGAAAGGTCCTACATAACGAACATCTAAAAACTACTACCTATAAGACTAACCACACTCCATCAAACCAAAATGTAACATTCAAGAGTAATATCGAACCTAAATGTAAATATAAATGTGACATCAAACCTAAATGTAAAGAGATTATCACTTTGACAACTCGTAGAAAAGTATAGACATACAGAAGAAACCACTTTACAGGTAAATCCAGAAGACGGATGAAAAATTAAACAAACGAATAAAAAGACCATAACTCGACGAACTCGACCAACATATAAAACCTCTAGTTAGGAGACAATCAACAAAGTAAACTATGATAAAAGAGGGTAAGACTTCCACCAGAAACGTGGAACAAATATCAAAAAGACGACACGTATTTTACAAAAGTCCAAATTAATCTAGGGTAAAAAGTAAAAATAAAAATAAAGGTAATGACCTCTAATAATTTTTTTTTTTTTTTTTTTGTTCCTTATTTCGATGGTGTACTGGGTTGGTAGGGTGATCACCCACATACGGGACTCCTTTGGTATTGACTTTTTCCACGTACACGGGGTTACGGGTGGTGTCGTGATAGATGTTATCGATCCAGTTGGTCAGGTAAGACTTCTAGTCGGGATCCTAAAGAAACCTCCCTTACTACGACTTCGACTTTGAGGTCATGAAACCGGTGGAGTACGCTTCTCAACTGAGTAACTTTCTGAGACTACGACCCTCCCTAACCCCCGTCCTCCTCTTCCCCTGTTATCTCCTACTCTACTGACCTATCGTAGTGACTGAACTACCTACACGGAGACTCACTTGAGTCCCTTAACCACTACCTGTCCCTCCGGACCACACGACACTAAGTACCCCAACGTTTCTCAGTCTGTGTTGACTCGCTGACTTGAGTTGAGTTGACTTGTCTCCTGTGCCCACGTTAGATCTACAGGTAGTTGTCTACTTACCTATTTCTTCGACACCGTGTACATATGTCACTTTACAATGAGTCGGAATTTTTAATTGTGTAAACTCAGTCAAGATTACTCCACATACTTGGATCTCGACTTATATGTCTCATCTCATTCAGTCTTTCTCTTTTTGTTTACAGTACAAAATTACTTATATATGTCTTTTTGTAGATAAAGACGAAATAACTTATACGGTTTCTGAAACTGGCACACCTAGTGTTATTTGACACCTTTTAAGACTTTCTCTACCCTTATGGTCTGGTGGACTGGGCGGAGAACTCTTTCGATATACGTCCAGTCCTTCGTTGTCAATCTTGACCTGTACCTCGTTGTCTGAGTAAGGTTTAACCTTTTCCTCATACAGTTCCGACATATAACAGTGGGACGAATAAATTGAAGACACGTCTCATGTAGTACTCTTTGCGACCCGACCTTCTTCGTGTTCGACTTTAGTTCTAACGACCCTCTTTATAGTTATTGGAGTCTATACGTCTACTGTGGTGGGAATACCGTCTTTCACTTCTTCTTGATTTCTCGGAAAACTACTTTCACTTTCTCGTCTCACTTTTTCAACCGAATTTCGAGTTGTAAGTCTTTTACTTCTAGTACCATAGACCAGGGTAGTGAAATACCCTTTATCTACCCCTTTGTCACTATTGTCAAAGTCTGAAATAACCCCCCCCCGAGGTTTTAGTGACGTCTAGCACTAACGTTGGTACTTTAATTTTGTGTGAATGAGGAACCTTCCTTTCAATACTGGTTTGATCTATCGTATAAGTTTTCGTCTCTGTAATGAAAAGGTTATTTCCAGGTAGATCAGTTCCGGTACCAAAAAGGACACCAGTACATACCTACACTCTTGACCTGACACTTCTTTTGATTTCCGGCTTCTTAACTACGAAGACTTGACACCACAACCTCTTCTGAGAACTCTCAGGGAACCTGACTTTCCTCGAGGTTGGTCACGTAGGATTTCCTTTAGTCAGTACCTACAAGTAACCTTCCTGACTACGACTCCGACTTTGAGGTCATGAAACCGGTGGAGTACGTTCCTCAACTGAGTAACCTTTTCTGAGACTACGACCCTCCCTAACCCCCGTCCTCCTTTTCCCCTGCTGTCTCCTACTCTACCGACCTACCTTAGTCGTTGAGCTACGTGTACTCAAACCCACTTGAGACCCTCAACCACTACCTGTCCTTCCGGACCACACGACATTAAGTACCCCAGTGTTTCTCAGTCTGTGTTGACTCACTGACTTGACTTGACTTGACTACCTGAGATCTTTCTACCATGACTACTTGGACAAACGTCCCGTCGTTACCTCTACGTCTGTGTCTCTTGTCTGAACACCTGGGTCACCCCCTTCCTCCCTCTCTGTGAAACTCTCCGATAGTACCTTTGTATGTAAGGGTGTACATTTTAGCTATCGGTCATCCTTAAAAGACATACTACGTCCCTCGAGTTCGGACCATGAGACACTGTTGGATCTCCCCACCCTACCTCACTCTCTACCCTCTCTCCTAGTTCTCTCTTCCCTGTATACATAAGGATACTGACTAAGTACAACTACATACCGTCCTTTGTCGTGTTATAACATTTCGTTAACAGGAGGTTAATTTTCTATTCACAGTCTTTTGGTAAAAATGTTATATTCTTTCGGGTCACTAAAGACTCTTATGTACACATTTCTTAAGACAGACACTTAAAGAGGGTATGAGGTAGTGTATGTATTATTGTGAGAGACACAGATACTTACGTATTCGGTGTAGGTAGGTCACTCTATGATATGAGAGAAGTATCTTCAAAACTCCACTGACCAGTCACCTAAATCCGATCACTTCTTTCTATTTAGTGACCTTCTTCACTGGTGATTCCTTTTACGAATGGGAATGTCCTGTCTATGGCGCAGAGATTTACCTGAGGACTAAACCACCACTACCTGGTCGTAAGGTGTACCTGGAGCAAGTCTTTACGGAATATTACTCAACAGAGAGGAATATCTGAGGTGCCCGAAGGGACCACCGGGTCTGTCATTTCTTAGACGGACGTTACGTGCTCTGGGTCCACGCTAGGGGCCCAACCCTTCCGGGGGACCTCTTCCTTTATCTATGAGGTCATAAGAACGGACCTCCTAAGGTACCCCTCTCCTTTGACCATCCGATGTTAGGTATCACAGTGTTTCTCAGTTTATGTTGACTCACTGATAGTGAAAGTGAAGTGAAAAGTGAAATTATCTACGTTTGGTCATGGAGCGGTTTCCTGAGTACAAACGAGGTGGTCTAGAACCACGTACTGGAATGGGTCAGGATGACACTCGAAGGGTAAAGAATTTAGAGAACCCAGTTACCACACAAGTGGACTACGAAACTTAGTATTGTTTACAAAGCAGGTCCTCAGTACCGAAGATGACCACTTGACCCCTAGGGTCCATTTAAACTTCCTTTTTCGAGTTCACTCGAAGAGTAGTACAGGAACACTTTAGTTCCCAGTGGTGTCTTCTCCTACTTCAGATGTGTTTCGGAGACCCCTCTTACGAAACTGGACTAAAATATGTTTAGGGTCTTACGGAGATAGACACTTCGGGTAGTCCCATAAGTGAAAAGTCGTCCTGGTAAGTAATCGTCCTAGGGGTCCAGACATAGGGTCGGAGAGGTCTCAGTTTCACCTGTAGAAAGAAACGTCTAGGGTTCAATAAATTATTCACGTATATACACATCTGCATATTTACCGATATACATGTATTATACACATCCACACACAGTCAAGTATTAAACACACACACACACTCTCTCTCTCTCTACACACTATACTTACCGTCCAACGAAGGAAAGTCCAGTGTAATCCGTTTATTTTTCTTATTTTTTAACTCCCTTTCCCGTCAAACTTCCATATAGGATTCATTTATAGAAATTTCGGTCTTCTCTTTTTGACTTTACGGATATACGTATACACGTTTTCAAATTTAAAAAGATCTAATCTAGGAACTGTTCTAGACTTGGTACCCTTTAAGACAAGGACTACCGAAATGAATCAAAAGAGGAATTACAAGTTTAAATGAAGTCACAGTCAAGTATACCTCCTCCCGTGTCGTTGGGTAAGGTCATAAGAAAGGACCTTTTAGGGTACTTGACTACCCGATGTCAGGCACCCCAGTGTTTCTCATCCTGAGTTGTCGTGCGTGTGTGTGTCACTTGACGCTCGGATGTATTTGTGGGGCTAGGGATATTTGTATTTGTGTTTGACAGTGTTTGTATCATGGTCCATATATCCACGGTCCGTGGATAGATAGCGACTTACTTACTGGTTTCCTATTCTAATTTTCTAATATGGAGGTTATGACTAAAAACTAACCCCTAGTGTGCACTCAGAACGAAGTAAATATTGGTACACAGCTGGAAGTTCACTGGGTCGGACGGACTCAAAGGAGTCAGGAGTAAGAGAAACATCTGAAATGGAGACAAGTGAAGTCATACCGCGGGACCAGGGTACTGGAGGACCTCGGTGGTATGGTGCATCCCAGGGAAGGAACCTCTTGGTCGGCGTTTCCCTGTGTTAGAACGATTATATATTGAGTTCACAGTCTCATCCAGGTCCAAATACCCTTGGTCTCGAATGACTAAAACCCTCTGGAGAATTTTTATGTTGTGTTACTTTTTAAGTTTTAATCTTTGTTTCATTTATAAACGTTCCTTACTTTTTTCTTTATATTATAAACCGACATATAAGAAATTAATGGAGAAGTAGACTAACTAAAACATTGTAGAAGAGAGCTCTCAAACCTTTTTGTCAAATCAGAAAAGAGTTCGTACTTATAAGTTTTAAGCCAAAGGACAATAACGATCAAATTTTAAAATAAAATGGAAACGTAAATAATAGCCAGTACAATCGAGTCAAGAAAACAAAGCAGTTTAAACCTTTTTATAAATGGTTCAAAAAAAAAAAAAAGTACATTCTCGACAATCTGTATGATTGTCAAAAATATTTTGATATAAGAAAAAACACACGTATAAGTCAGTACAGGTCGAGAAACACTGGGGTACCTGACATCGGGTGGTCCGAGGAGACAGGTACCCCTAAGAGGTCCGTTCTTATGACCTCACCCAAGGGGAAAAGTTGAGGTCCCCTAGAAGAGTTGGGTCCCTGACTTGGACGTAGCGAAAGTAGAGGACGTAACCGTCCACCTAGGAAATGACACGGTAGACCCTTCGGGAACTTATCTGTACTTGTTCTAGGTTTAGGTGACGAATTTTATAAAATGTAGGCCACCTACCTTCTGGCAGGAGGTCTGGCCGAGGACCGAGACGTATTGGTTCAGAAGAAAGGAGGAGTCACGAGTGTATGGAGACCTAGAACCTCGGTAGCCCGTCAGAAAAGGGTAGTATACCGAAGAAAGATCGGGACGGGAGTTCATCACTAAGGTCCATTTGTATAAGGACCCCGAGAAAGATGTGTGAGTACCCAACGTCATTGAATTGTCATGTGTCTGTACTGACTTTTAGTGTGTTTATATTGAGGAGTATCGACCTGATTTACATTTGGGATAAGTTGTGAGTTGAAAGAGCTACGAAGGAGGTATTTGTACCTACTGTTTGTCGGTTCACCTCTTCACACTGTCTCTCCTTCTGTTCATCTTTCACAGACGACCAAATAGGTCAACCTCATTATTATAGAAATCGATATTTACAATGAATTTGTACCCTCACATACTTGCGTAACGAACTTACACCAACCCGTACGTTCCCTCGGAATTCGGTTTCGAAGAACTAGTTGGGTTGAGATAGTCTAGAGGACCTCTGACCCGATCCCACCCCTTCAGTAACCGAGAAGTAGATAAAGGGAGACCCCGGTGGACCAGAGAACGGAGACGAATAGGTATCGGGAACGAAGGGTAGTGAAAGGGGACAAGTAGAGAACAACTGACCTCGGGACTCTGTCGAGAGATGATAGTAAGCCAAATTCGTAGATAGTGATAGATCGACACTGAGTCAGGTAAAGCCCTTACCTCACACTAATTCCAGGTCGATTGTCAGGTACCCGACCGGACACGGACTCCTCAAATCCCAGTCCAGTGGTCGACAGTTAGGACGTCCTTAACACCTGTCTGGATTTAAGAGTGTCGACATAAACCTCAATAATTTTGCATAGGTTCACCCGAAAACTTGCAAGACGTCGGAACCGTGTGTAACACGAAGACGACCAGTGGAATTAGAACTATAAAAGAAAAGGAGTTACGTAGACGATAGTGAACGATTTCCTTTGAAAAAGATTAGGACGGTCAGTTTTAGACAGACACATAATATTAACGGTAAGTATCAAATGAACCAGCCTATATCCACGACGGTGGTCGTCATATATGGGTCATACATCGATTTAAGGACCGTGTCTAATCTGTGAGTTGTCTACAAATTACTTACTTCCTTACTAACCTTACAAGTGGTCATTATATATTAATTCAACTGTAGCCAGGTAACACACTTATAAGTTTACGCAAACGTTTGTGTAAGTTGACCACGGGAAAAGACGTTCTTTTATTACTCTTTTTTTTTTCGATATACACGTTATTGTTATTTTCCCTTCCAACCGGTCCCAGGAGTTTGTCTGTAAACGACGATTGTCAGTTGTGACTAACTAATGTACTTAAGTTTTCAAATCACAAACACACACACACGATTAGATGTTTACCATATGTATTGTGTGTGTATTTTATCCCGAAGGGATCACCGAGTCTACCATTTCTTAGGCGGACGTCACGTCCTCTGGACCCAAACTGGGGACCCAGTCCTTCTAGGGGACCTCTTCCCTTACCGATGGGTGAGGTCATAAGAACGGACCTCTTAAGATACCTGTCTCCTCGGACCGTCCGATGTCAGGTCTCCCAGTGTTTCTGAGATTGTGTTGACTAGTTGATTGTGAAAGTCAGGGGTATCTTTGTCCGTAAAAACATACTGTAAAATAACTATAGGATACGGTGTAGGAGAAATGTCGTAGCCTGGAACGAAGATAGTGGTCAGTGTAGGTATTGACCCATAACAAAAACGAAACCGAGACAGGAAAGTAAGAAAGACCTCAATAAAGAGGTGACTAGAGGTCATCGTATAACCCGTGGATGACTGGACCCCTCAAGGAGAAAGTCATAGGATAGTAAAACGGAAAAGGATGATAAGTACCCTAAGAGTTCCGTTCTTATGACTTCACCAAACGGTAAGGGAAGAGGTCACCTGGTGTAACACAGTCCGGAGAGGTGGTACTGGGTGGGTAGAACCCACCGGGGTGTCCCGTACCGAATCAAAGTAACTCAATCTGTTCCGACACCAGGATCACACTAATCTAACTGTCCAAAAGACACTAATACCAAAGTCACACAGACGGGAGAACGTTGTGGATGGAAGAATGAACCCAAAGAGAATGGAACCTACACCCCATAGAGAAGTGTGGACGAGGTCGTTTCGTGTCGACGACGAGGAATGGAACCTACTCCCCATAGAGAAATGACAGTGGGGAGGGCTGGAACTTGTACGAAATACCTGATACGGTTTCGGAAACTGACACACCTAGTGTTATTTGGCACCTTTTAAGACTTTCTCTATCCTTATGGTCTGGTGGACTCGACCGAGAACTCTTTCGATATACGTCCAGTCCTTCGTTGTCAATCTTGACCTGTACCTTGTTGTCTGACCAAGGTTTATCCTTTTCTTCATGTAGTTCCGACATATAACAGTGGGACGAATAAATTGAATATACGTGTCATGTAGTACTCTTTACGACCTGACCTTCTTTGTGTTCGACCTTAGCTCTAACACCCCTCTTTATAGTTATTGGAGTCTATACGTCTACTGTGGTGGGAATACCGTCTTTCACTTTTCCTTGATTTTTCGGAGAACTACTTTCACTTTCTCCTCTCACTTTTTCAACCGAATTTCGAGTTGTAAGTCTTTTGCTTCTAGTACCGTAGACCAGGGTAGTGAAGTACCCTTTATCTACCCCTTTGTCACCTTTCACAGTCTGAAATAAAACCCCCCGAGGTTTTAGTGACATCTACCACTGAAGTCGGTACTTTAATTTTATGAGAATTAGGAACCTTCTTTTCAATACTGGTTGGATCTGTCGTATAACTTTTCGTCTCTGTAATGAAATGGTTGTTTCCAGGGAAATCAGTTCCGATACCAAAAAGGTCACCAGTATATACCTACACTCACAACCAGACACTTCTTTCGACTCG
The DNA here is from genome assembly GCA_006410555.1 of Capra ibex. NCBI lineage: Eukaryota > Metazoa > Chordata > Mammalia > Artiodactyla > Bovidae > Capra > Capra ibex. The sequence continues at coordinate 55,101,998 of SJYO01037955.1, forward strand.
TGGCTTCTTAACTACGAAAACTGGACACCACAACCTCTTCTGAGAACTCTCAGGGTACCTGACGTTCCTCTAGGTTGGTCAGGTAAGACTTCCTCTAGGCGGGACCCTAAAGAAACCTCCCTTACTACGACTTCGACTTTGAGGTCATGAAACCGGTGGAGTACACTCACCTTTTCTGGGACTACGACCCTTTCCAACTCCCGTCCTCCTCTTCCCCTGTTGTCTCGTACTCTACCAACCTACCGTAGTGGCTGAGTTACCTGCACTCAAACTCATTTGAGACCCTCAACCACTACCTGTCCCTCCGGACCGCACGACGTCAGGTACCCCAGCGCTTCTCAGCCTGTACTGACTCACTAACTTGACTTGACTTGATCCGGTGTCTAAGTACGTAATAAAGAAAATTTCCACCGACCTCCTGCTCGAATTAGTTCTAAAGAAAATTGCTATATAAACCTCTGGAAACACCGAAAAACTACAAGACTAAATGACGTGACTCTTGTCTCGGCCACCCCACGTCGTACCACTCCACGACCCCCGTTGACCCTTCGGGCAAGGGGAGGACAGACACACATCGTGTTCCGACCTCCGTCAGCACGACTACAAAGTATCAAACGAAAGGTAGAATTGGGACCATTTGCGGGGACGAAGGAAAGTGTCTCCATAAAGAATACTGTTCTGAAGATCAACTGTCGAAGGAAAATAATAAGGTTCATTAAATATTCGAATAAAAAGAAGTAAGGTCGAATAAAAATATCGTGATTACGAGTCTAAAATCTTGTTGAACAGAATTTGCGAATGAGGAAGACTCTTTTGTTCATACTTTTGTAGCATTTTATAATATCTCTATTTGGAAATACAGGGTGGATATGTAGTAGTCTTAACCGATTACCGTCAAAGTACAACCCCTCCGTAGAGGATTTCTATGTATTCCCGAGAATAAAATTATCAAAAGTACAAAAAGGGGGAGAATGATAGAGAAATATCTTTAACCTCTGTAAATAAACAGTAGTACAAGAGAGGTCCCAATAACGTTTAAAACTGTCATAGTAATTTCAACGAAACTTGGAAGATAAAAATACATTAATGAATAAAGTGTCTGAAATCGCAAGAGTCTTGATTCAAAAAAGTGATAAAAGAGTTGGAAAATAATAGGTATATTTCTTAAATCTCGATGAGTGAGTAGTATAACGAAAAAGTGAGGCAATAGAATTCCGATAGGATTGTTTGTCAGGTAGGATTTCCTCTAGTCAGGACCCACAAGTAACCTTCCTAACTACGACTTCGACTTTGAGGTTATGAAACCGGTGGACTACGCTTCTTGACTGAGTAACCTTTTCTGGGACTACGACCCTTTCTAACTTCCGTCTTCTTCCCCTGTTGTCTCCTACTCTACTAACCTACCGTACTGGTTGAGTTACCTGTACTCAAACTCATTTGAGGTCCTCGACCATTACCAGTCCCTCCGGACCACACGACGTCAAGTATCCCAGCGTTTCTCAGCCTGTGCTGACTCGTTGACTTGACTTGACTTCTTTGTGAACTGTTCCTACAACGTAAAGAATTGTTAGTTCCCTCCTTTCTTTCCTGTTCTCAGTAAGAAATGTTCAGTACAGATGTTCATTCTTCTGTTTTACCTTTTATTCATAACCCCACTGTGGTGTCCTTTAGGTTCACAGAATTGGTACGAATAAAGTTAATTAGTTTACCTTTATAACACGTTTCTTCTTAATAAGTGTGATGGAGTATACAGAAAATATATATAAAAAGGTAAATAAATAAAGAAAAACCGACCCGACTCAGAAGTAACGAGTCTGAAAAGAGATCAACACCGTTCGTCCCCGACGAGAGATTGACACTACCAGACCGAAGATTAACTCCGCGGAAGAGAACGACACCTTGTACCGAGATACCGGGCACCCGAAATCCTCAACGTTGTACACTCGAGTTTACAACACCGAGGACCCGAGGTCTCGGACACGAGTCATCGACACGAGACACTATAGACTCCAGAAGGGTCTAATCCCTAACTTGGGTACTAACGATGAGACCGTCCGTCTATGAAATTGTGACTCGGTAGTCTAGTCGGAAGGACGTATATAGAAATTTACTTTACGTACTTAAAATAAAATTTTATAATAGTAAACTTACCGAAAAAAAGGGTGTCTTAAGACATAAACAGAGAGGAACGAGAAGATCCCATGATCTAGTAAATGACGACGACGATTCAGCGAAGTCAGTACAGGCTGAGACACGTTGGGGTATCTGCCGTCGAGTGGTCCGAGGGGGCTAGGGACCCTAAGAGGTCCGTTCTTGTGACCTCACCCAACGGTAAAAGAAGAGGTTACGTGGTTTCACTTTTCACTTTCCCTTCAACGAGTCAGCACAGACTGAGAATCACTGGGGTACCTGACTTCGGACGGTCCAAGGAGACAGGTACCCTAAAAGGTCCGTTTTCTCATGACCTCACCCTACGGTAACGGAAGAGGTCCTAGTAAATGACCAAAAATCATTGATCCCCACTACGTAAGTGGACGGATGTGTACGACTGTATGTGTAGCTCACTTTTGAAGGAAAACTATCAAGTACTATAAGATAGTGCACAATTGATTCTGAAACGGCTACTTGTGAAGTAAAGTCAAGTCAACGAGTCAGCACAGACTGAGAAACGCTGGGGTACTTAACGTCGTGAGGTCCGGAGGGACAGGTAGTGGTTGAGGGCCTCAAATGAGTCTGAGTGCAGGTAGCTCAGTCACTACGGTAGGTCGGTAGAGTAGGAGACAGCAGGGGAAGAGGAGGACGGGGGTTAGGGAGGGTCGCAGTTTCAGAAAAGGTTACTCAGTTGAGAAGTGTACTCCACCGGTTTCATGACCTCAAAGTCGAAATCGTAGTAAGGAAGGTTTCTTTAGGGTCCCGACTAGAGGAAGTCTTACCTGACCAACCTAGAGGAACGTCAGGTTCCCTGGGAGTTCTCAGAAGAGGTTGTGGTGTCAAGTTTGCGTAGTTAAGAAGCCGTGAGACGGAAGAAGTGTCAGGTTGAGAGTGTAGGTATGTACTGGTGTCCTTTTTGGTATCGGAACTGATCTGTCTAGAATCAGCCGTTTCATTACAGAGAAGAAAACTTATATGATAGATCCAACCAGTATTGAAAAGAAGGTTCCTCATTGACAGAAAAAGGTACCGACGTTAGTGGTAGACGTCACTAAAACCTCGGGTTTTTTTATTTCAGACTGTGACAAAGGTGAAAAAGGGGTAGATAAAGGGTATTTCACTACCCTGGCCTACGGTACTAGAAGTAAAAGACTTACAACTCGAAATTCGGTTGAAAAAGTGAGAGGAGAAAGTGAAAGTAGTTTTCCGAAAAATTAAGGAGAAGTGAAAGACGGTATTCCTACCACAGTAGACGTATAGACTCCAATAACTATAAAGAGGGGTGTTAGAACTAAGGTCGAACACAAAGAAGGTCGGGTCGCAAAGAGTACTACATGAGACGTATACTCAATTTGTTCGTCCCACTGTTATATGTCGGAACTGCATGAGGAAAAGGATAAACCTTGGTGAGACAAAAAGGTACAGGTCAAGATTGAACCCAAGGAAGTATAAAAAACGGTAATGTTAGGTACGACGTCTCCATTATGACGTGTATACAAGAAAGAAACATACATTCTTCGAGACGTTTTACAAGAGTCTTGACTTTAAAATACTAGGTTTTGATATATAGAAACATTAAAAATGGAGATATCTTCATCTTCTATCTATTATCTATCTTTATATGCAATGTATAGAGGTAGTCATTGTAATTATTACTGTTCTGGAAAAACAAAATTCACAAACTATCAGGTACAGTTCTCCAAAGTGGTAAGGAGGAAAAGACCCCGGTGGAAGTGTGAGATTCAAGGGGTTTTTTTAAGTTACCTTTCGTTGCTGTCACCCCAGAGTACACGTGTTGTCTCTATGTTACAAACTAAACAAAAAGTAACGTATGTCACGGGACTGATAGAAATTGGACTACACAACTGAAACCAGAGATGTAATGTTCAACGTACACGATTTTATTATGACTTATAAAAGGGTACCCTAAATATGAAGTCAATTTGAAAATTAACCTACCGTCAAAATATAAACGTCTTTTTAAAGTTGTGTTCCTGACGTGTTTACCATGTCTCTCGAGGTACACAAGACGTACGTCAAGGGAGTACTCATTGTGGAATGCAATCTTGCACGACACGACACGAACGAGTGAGTCAGCACATACCGAGAAACGCTGGAGTACCTGACGTCGGGTGGTCCGGGGAAACAGGTACCTTAAGAGGTCCGTTCTTATGACCTCACCCAACGACACGGGAGGAGATCCCCTAGAAGGACTGGGTCCCTAGCTTAAGTCCAGAGGGTGTCCGTCTAAGAAATGACAAACTCGATAGACAACGAATCAGTAAGTCAGCTCAGACTGAGAAACGCTGGGGCACCTGACATAGGACGGTCCGAAGAGAGAGACACCCTAAGAGACCCGTTCTTATGACTTTACCCAACAGTACGGGAACAGGTCCCCTAGAAAGGTTCGGTCCCTAGTTTGGGTCCAGAGGACGTAACGTCCGTCTAAGAAATGTCAGACTTGGTGAATACATGTAAACAATTTTAAGACACTTGGTTATACAAATGTAATAACAATTGATTTCTAGAAATATAAGATTTCTAAAAGAATCAAAAAATGGAAAATAGAAAAAACACGAGATCCTAAAGGTAGGTTCTATAGTGTAGGGAGAGGTGGAACCATGAAGAGTTTCATTGTACAGTTGGAGACCCAAGAATTGAGACTTTAGAATAACAAGTACCTCTTGCATGAAGAGTTTACCTTCTACGGTACCAGACTTACAAACACAAGCGGAGTTTAAATATACAACTTTCAGATTACGAGTTCCCCTATAATAATACTCCACCCCGGAAACCCTCCACTACTCCAGTGCTACACCTCGGGAGAATTTACCCTAATCAAGGGATCACCAAGTCGTCCTTTCTTAGACGGACGGTTAGATCCCCTGAGTCCTCTATTGCCCAAGATAGGGACCCAGTCCGTCTATGTGACATTCTCCCATACCGTTGGGTGAGGTCATAAGAACGGACCCTTTAGAGTGTCTGTCTCCTCGGACCTTCCGATGACAGGTGTCTTAACGTTTCTCATCCTGTACTGACTTCACCTGACCTGTACGTGTGTTTTTTCCAGGGCCTCTCGATCGAGAGGGGAGAAGGTACACTCTGCTTTATTCTGTACCCTGAGAGCGGGTTGGTACAACCATGGGACTAGAAGTGGAGGTCTTATGTCTTGGTATTCTTTACGTAAATACAACAAATATTTGAAGGACCGAGATCATAAAACAATATCGTTGGATTTGTCTGATTCTGTCTCCTAATAAAAAGGGAAGGTGGATAATATGGACTCCCAATCCTATTCCCTAATCCCGAGAAGAACGAAGGGGTACGACGTAGGTTTCGTAGTGAAATAGAGGTTGAAAGTTTTCGGGACGAGGAGACTCCCGTCGTGATGGTTTTAGATAGGGTTGAGTAGGGGAAAGGACGGTCCTGACAGGAGGAGAGTAAGGAAGGAAAGTAACTTTTGACATCGGAGACGCAGTGACCAAAGAAGGTGTGGAATAGATGCAAGATGGATGTAAGGACGGTCAATGACTTAAGGTTACACGTGTGTCTACATGGCAGATACTAGTAATACCTACATGGTCAATGTGGAAGTGGAACTCAGAGATACATAGGAGTAGAAACCACTGGAAGGGAAGTTACGTGACACCGGTGGAAGAGGGTCCGAGAATGGAGTCTTTTGTACGGTGGAGAGTCTATCGTTTAGGACTGTAAGGTGAGCGGTTGGTACGTAAAGATAGGTGGTTCTGTAAACAAGTTCATATACACGTATGTCCGAGTCAACGAAGTCAACGTAGGGTGAGAAACGTTGGGGATTGACATCGGTAGGTTCGTGGAGACAGGTACCCTAAAAAATTCGTTCTTATGACCTTACCCAACAGTTCGGGAGGAGGTCCCCTAGAAGGGTCGGGTCCTTAGTTTGGGTTCGAAGGACGGAGAGGACGTAACCTCTTAAGAAATGGTGACTCGGTGGTCTCTTTGGGGAACTCAGTTCATATAGGTTGACGTTTTTAAGATAATTGTTTTGCATTAAAAATTGAGCAACTAAGAAAAAAAAAAAGTAAAGGAGTTTCAGGGAACTGGAAGGAAAGGAGACAACATGTCAAATCTCAGTAGCACTTTTAGGAAGTAAAAGTTAATTAAAGGAAGTGAGAGAAATACGTGAACCAGGAACCCACCGTCGGGAGGTCCGACCTGGGCACAAAGACAGACGACAGCGATTGGAAGTGCCTTCGTCGGCCTGTAACGCTCACCTTTTAGTGTGTACGACAGTGAATCCGTAAGGAGGCTATAGAATTAGAGTCTAAAGCGTGCCCGTGCTAACCGGACATTTAGATGAAAGTGGACAAGAGGTACCAAAAGAGAAGAGGGTCTACCGTCAGAGCATTTAAAGGGAGGGAGCGTAGGAATCACCCATTGGAACGGAGCATTAAGTATCTTACTTATCTTCCGTGGTCCACCCCTCGGAGAATACCGAGGGGGGGTCAGGCATTTAGACGAGGGTAGACCTAAGGAGCAGAGGAAAGGAGGACAATATTGACTGAGTTACGAAGAAAGTGGTCGTGGGTCGAGAAGATTTCCACGACCTCCGGGGTAGAGAAGAGCCCTAATGGCCCGAGCGAAGACGACGAGGACATGGTAGTCAGAGGTGCAAAGGGGCCTAATCCGAACCGTCGGATATTTGTTCTAGTGGTTGTCAGAGGTACTACGACCTGTCGATAGTAAAAACCGAAATTAGAGTGACTCCGACTAGAACGTTTGTTGAAGGAAAAGAGAGCCAGAAACACCGTAGTCGAGGAGGAGTCAGAAAAAACCGAGGGGACGGGAGGTCCGAAAGAGACCTCCGACTTCTCGGTTCAAGGTCAAGTAGACGAGAAGAGAAGAGGGGACCTTAGGATGAGGATCTACTGTCGGAGGTGGTTACTTCCAAATTTAGTGTAGACATACTAAGACTACCTACAAGAAGGGTTATTTAGAAGACGCACAAATTAAGATACAACTTCTGACGGAGAACCCTTACACTCCCTATAAATATATAAACAAGAGAGTTTCTACTCCGATGAGTTCGGAGCTCTTTTATGGTAAACCTAGAATCGTTTTCTACCTAATATTCCTCCCCCTTCACTCGTAGGGCACACCGTCCCTACTCCGACCGTGTCCGACGTTGACGAACTCACTTTACTGTCATCGGTACACTAAGGGTAATGTAAGTCTTCGAGAAAGTATGTTCCTGTCGTTGTCTGTGAGTACTCGGTGTACCTGAAATCACTCGTCGACATTAGTTCGATTCTCACTATAATTTTCTTTCTTTATTAATAGTCTAAATGACCCAAAATTCAGTAACCACCCCCGGAGGGACCATCGAGTCAGTCATTTCTTAGACGGACGTCTCTGGGACCAAGACGTGTAAGAGGACGGACGTCTTCTGGAACCAAGCTAAGGACCTAGGTCTTCTAGGAGACCTCTTCCCTATCCGATGAGTAAGGTCATAAGAACCCGAAGTGAGTACCGAGTCTACTATTCCTTAGGTGGACGTTATGTCCTCTGGACCCAAACTAGGGACACAACCCTTCTAAGGGTACCTCCTCCCGTACCGTTGGGGGAGGTCATAAGAACGGACCTCTTAGGGGTACCTGTCTCCTCGGACCACCCGACGTCAGGTACCCCAGTGTTTCTCAACCTATGATGACTCACTGATTCTTGTCGTGTCGTGTCGTGTCGTGTTCCGCGACCACTTTCGTTGTACGCACACACGACACGACATAAGTCGGTGCAGGGTGTGGAACTTTAGGGGCTCTGATATCGGACGGTCCGGGGTTACTTATACCCTAAAGGGTCCGTTCTTATGACCTTACCCCACAATAAAGGATGACGTTCCCTAGAAAGACTGGGTCCCTAAGTTGGACGTAGAGAACTCAGAGGACGACGACGACGACGACGTCGATTCAGGGAAGTCAGCACAGGTTGAGACACGTTAGGGTATCTGTCGTCAAGTGGTCCGAGGGGGTAGGGACCCTAAGAGGTCCGTTCTTGTGACCTCACCTTACGGTAAAGGAAGAGGTCTCGTACTTTCACTTTTCACTTTCCCTTCAACGAGTCAGCACAGACTGAGAAGTGCTGGTGTACCTGACGTCGGATGGTCCGAGGAGGCAGGTACCCTAAAAGGTCCAGTCTCATGACCTCACCCCACGGTACCGGAAGAGACACTCAGAGGACGTAATTATCCGTTTACGAAATGGTGACACGGTGGACCCTTCGGTATATACGGAAGTGTCTCGTAAACAAGGGGAGACGACGGGGAATGGTTTTAGAGGGAGTAGGGGCCCTCCCCGAACCCCGACGGTTCGAGACAGGTACGTCTAACCATCAGGAGGGATTCGGTCTACAGACGAGAATCGTAGTATACACGAGGGTGGGGTCCCCGGGAAGAGGTCGGGCGTGGGGTGCGAAGGATGCCCCTGGACGGAGTCCCTTCACACTCAAGGGTTAAGAGAAGGAAACACCACATTGTCCCGTATGAGGGACGGGTGAGTCCACCCTTCCCGACGTCTTAGCCCCCACATTAGGGTCTCGGGTTGTCAAACGAGTTATCTCTAAGTGTGTCAGACTAAGGATTCGTATAACGTATACAGTACCTCCTACTAATTAGACTTTACTCCGGACGTACATAAACCCGAAACTCTCGACAGTCTTAACGATCTTTCTGACTCACTTGATAAAATCTCTCGAAATAGTGAAGTACATTCTCCCTTAAATTTTCTTACGGCAATACATCCTTTTGCGTTCAAGTCTGTTTGCACCGGTACGAAATAATTACGTAAAACAGATTTATGGTCACTGAACGTTCTCGAGCCTGTCGTGGACTGTCTTCATTTTCCCTAAAAACCACGACCAAGTTTTGGTCTGAAGCACAAAATTCAACGAAATAAAGGAATTGTATGTTCTTTCTTAGTTTAGTGCAAACCCTCTTAACGAGACCTTAAACCATTATTTCCCCAGAACAAAGTGACTCAATGACCTTCGATAAACTTCTATCGAAACGACATCGTCATAGTCTTCAGTGGACGGTTTAGATTCTTCTGATTTCGAGACCTTGAGGTAAACTCTCGTCCAGTACCGCGGAGGACCTTCAACCAGTGTAGAGACGTGTCGACAGCACAAGATCCCTCGACATTCCTATGTCTAACGACACCGATTTAAACGGAGTCTTACGTCTCTGTGCCAGTAAAGTTTTTTGACAGTGGTTAACGGGTGAACAGACGTAAAACCTCCGGGACAATCGTTGTCGTTATATTGTAGGAGTGAGAGAAACGAAATTTTTAGTTGACTATACATCGTTGATGAGGTGGACAACTATAACTCCGCGATGTCAAGGTCTCATCGTTCGTACTATGCGTTGGGTATTACAGTAGTTAAACAAAAGACTAGAGGTCCTCTCAACTTTAAATTCACTAAGGTTTATTTAGGGTACATTTTATAGGGTCGAAGAGAGGATTTCACTGGGAGGGTAGGGTCTTCACTACTCTTAGGAAAGAAATCGTTTGTTCGTACTGTTTCCTGGTGTCTTCCCACAAACCTTTTCGGAATGAAGAGTGTAATCAACTTTGGTGGGACATAGAATCTCCGTGGTACGGGAGTCGTGTCTCTGACTGGGGTACCCGACAGGGTCAACGTACTTCTGTAGACGTAAGATCCCACCGAGTCCTTATAATCCTCAAATTTCGGTCACCGTAAAGATCTAGTAATCTCAAAAGGACCTTTGTTTCTGACGGCGAGGGCAGCGAGAGGTCTACTCCGCAATGAATTGGTTACGGACCACACGAGTCGGCACGGGTTGAGAAGTGTTTGAGTGCCTGACATCGGACGGTCCGAGGAGACAGGTACCCTAAAAAGTCGGTTCTTATGACCTCACCCAACGGTAAAGGAGGCTGTTCCCTAGAAGGACTGGGTCCCTAACTTGGACCCAGAGGACGTAGTCGTCCGCCTAAGGTATGGCGACTTGGTAGACCCTTCGGTCAGAAGAGGTAGACGTTCTTGGTGTGCGAAACATACTTATTCCAGTCAAAACTGTAGGACCTCCAATATTGACACACCGAAGACGAATACCTTTTGTAGAAATATCTTTCTTCTACGATTCGTCTTAACGTCTAAGGACCACTTGATACTAACCTCTTTTTTTGAGACGTGTCTAAAATAAAGAAAATTAAATCTTTGGTACATATCAAAATTTATTCTCTTAAAGTCTCCCAAAATTAATCCAAAACGTTTAATTTTTTACTTATGTGGTAAAAAATACATGTAGGGTAAATCCGGGCAGTACGGTAAAGAAGGAGGGTGAGGACATAAGGACGGACCTCTTAGGGGACCTGTCTCCTCGTACCACCTGATGTCCGGTATACCAGTATTTCTCAGTCTGTGCTGACTTCGTTGAATCGTGGAGTACGGTACCAAAGGGGGTTGGCAGTCCACGGTTTGTAATAAGAGTGGAACCTTTAATCCGATTCGAGCCTAGTCCAACATTCAAGTCAGAGTAAGTACGAGTATGTCTTTACACGGATTTCTTCGAACGTATACAGATAATCAAAGGATAGTTGAGACTGAACACATTCCTGCTTGATCTTTATGATGTTTTACGTATGTTTCTCTTGACGTTCTTGAAGGGAATCGTTCAAAGTCACGTAAACAATACGATAGACACGTTACAGTCAATCAAATTCTCCTGTCTCAGGTTTCATCCTTCCGAGACTTTAAACGTAGGGCGTACCCAGTGAATTAAAGAGTTTCTACGTTTAAGACTACGTACAGGTCCTTTCGTGGTACCTGGGTTCTCAGGAAGGTTCTTTACGGAGACGTCTCGGTGACTCAATCTCTTTTGATTAGGTAGTAATAGAGGAATTATTCTTCGGTCCTTTGTTAGGACACTTAGTTAAACAATCATCGTAGTACAAAAATAAGACAACTTTAAATGAACCGGGAAAGTGTTACCTTTGTAGACACTCTACCCACTCGTCTCGTTGCTCGAAACAGTAAGAGAAAGTAAACCCGAAGGTGGACCTTAGAGAGTCCCAAAGAAAGACCCGATCTCTATCCTTAAGATCGATATCCTTATAAGATCTATATAGATCCTTAAGATCTATATCCTTATAAATCCCTCTCCCAGAAGAAAAAATTCACCGGGTTTGGAGTATCGGAATTAGACCAAGTAACCCTTTTGATACTGACACAGTTTCTACTGTAGAAGAGACACTAGACTTGACGGGAGGACTTTTATTCCTTACAGTGTCCCTCTTTGGTAAGTAGATTCCGGGTCTGGAACCAAGGTTCTGGAGTAATAGAGACTCATAACGACCCTGAAGTGAAGAAAGGGAGTGAGCACACCGGTCTAAGACAGGACGTCCTAGATCGCTAGTCCGACCTTCCCTCCGAAGGAGACGAGGACTCCCTACCTGTCTTAGTCGCGTCGTGGCAGAGAACTGTCGAGTGAACCAGGTAAAAATGGGTACGTGAGTACAAAGAGGTCGTAATCCTATGACTCTGGACACCAGGAAACGGAACTTCATCGTTGATAAAAGTCTCTTCCGTGACCGTGCGGTGAGGCCATGAGAACGGACCTTTTAGGGTACCTGTCTCCTCGGACCATCCGACGTGAGGTACCCCAGCGATTCTCAGTCTGTGTTGACTCGCTGAAGTGAAAGTGAAAAGTGAAAGTGAAAAGTGAAAGTACGTAACCTCTTCCTTTACCGTTGGGTCAGGCCACAAGAACGGACCTCTTAGGGTCCCTGTCCCCTCGGACCACCCGACGGTAGAGACCCCTAGCGTGTCTCAGTCTGTACTGACTTTGCTGAATCGTCGTCGTCGTCGTCGTCGATAAAATACGAACGAGATAAAGTTTGAGACAGGATTATGAAAAGGTATAAAATGTATTAGATATATTTTCGATATAAAAATAGAAGTGGAATGTCTACTCCTCTAAATTCAGGCTCTAACGGGTCGGTCATTCACTGTTCAGACTCCGAACTTGGAAAAGTCCATCCACCATATCTCTATGTCTATCCTTTACAGAGGCACAAAAGGTATTGAACAATAATACTCAACTAATTCTTAGATACACAAAGTGTTTATTTATGTCGTTTGTTGTTGTCGAAACTAAAAGTTACACTAACAACCAAGTGCAGACATAAAACGACGGTTGGAAGGATACTGTGTAGGATACCCGAAACAATGTTAAGTGTCAGTCTAGAGACTCTTACCTCATCAGTGAGTTGTTTGAAGACAAAAACTTCTATCTCTTCGTTTCGCGATAGATTTCCATCTTTCGTCTAAAGAACAATAACAACAACAAGTCAGGGATTCAGCACAGGTTGAGAAACACTGGGACACCTGACGTCGTACGGTCCGAAGGGACGGGACGTGATAGTGACCCGTAAACAAGTTTAAGTGTAGTTAACTCAGTCACTTCGGTAGGTTGGTAGAGTAGGAGACAGTGGGGGAAGAGGAGGACCGGGTCAGAAAGGGTCGTAGTCCTAGAAAAGGTTACTCAACCGAGAAGCGTAGTCGACCGGTTCTATAACCGCGAAGTCGAAATCGTGGTCAGGAAGGTTACTTATAAGTCCCCACTAAAAGAAATCCTAACTGACTAAACTGGAGGAACGTCAGGTTCCTTAAGAGTTCTCAGAAGAGGTCGTGATGTCAAACTTTCGTGGTTAAGAAATCGCAAGTCGGAAGAAATACCAGGCTGAGAGTGTAGACATGTTGATGATCTTTTTGGTATTGAAGCTGATGTGCCTAGAAACAGTCGTTTCACTACAGAGACGAAAAATTATATGATTCAAACAGTGTCGAAAGGAAAATTTCACTTCAGCAAGTCAGCACAGGCGGAGAAACGCTGGGGTGTCTGACTGACATCGGATGGTCCGAAGAGACAGGTACCCTAAAAGGTCCGTTCTTATGACCTCACCCAACGGTAAAGGAAGAGGTCCTCTAGAAGGGTTGGGTCCCTAACTTGGGCCCAGATAACATGACATCCGTCTACGAAATGGTAGACTCGGTGGTCCCTTCAGAGGAAAATTTCTCGTTCACAGATTTAAAGTAACGGGACCTACAGGACAACACTTGAGAATCACATTGAGGGACTTCTACCGCGGGAGAAATCCATTTGACCTCGTAGTGTGGGAGTGGACTTTGGTTCTCTCCGAAGTGAAACCCAAAGTCCGATCACTCATATCTGTGACTGGTAGTCGAGACTCGTATGCCGAGGTCAAAGAGATGACCAAACTTTATGTGACGACGACGACGACGATTCAAAGAAGTCAGCACAGGCTAAGACACGCTGGGGTATCTACCGTCGCGTGGTCCGAGGGGCTAGGGACCCTAAGAGGTCCGTTCTTGTGACCTCACCCAACGGTAAAGGAAGAGGTTACGTACTTTCACTTTTCACTTTCACTTCAGCGAATCAGTACAGACTGGAAGTGCTGGGGTGCCTGACGTCGGATGGTCAGAGGAGATAGGTACCCTAAAAGGTCCGTTCTCATGACCTCCCCCAACGGTAACGGAAGAGGCACTTTATGTCAATCAAGTCAAGTCAGCGAGTCAGTACAGGCTGAGAAACGGTGGGGTACTTAGCGCCGTGCGGTCCGGAGAGACAGGTAGTGGTTGAGGGTCTCAAGTGAGTCTAAGTACAGGTAACTCAGTCGTTACGGTAGGTCGGAAGAGTAGGAGACAGTAGGGGAAGAGGAGGACGGGGGTTAGGGAGGGTCGTAGTCTCAGAAAAGGTCACTCAGTTGAGAAACGTACTCCACCGGTTTCCTGACCTCAAAGTCGAAATCGTAGTAAGAAAGGTTTCGTTAGGGTCCCGACTAGAGGAAGTCTTACCTGACCAACCTAGAGGAACGTCAGGTTCCCTGAGAGTTCTCAGAAGAGGTTGTGGTGTAAAGTTTCGTAGTCAAGAAGCCACGAGTCGAAAGAAGTGTTAAGTTGAGAGTGTAGGTATGTACTGGTGTCCTTTTTGGTATCGGAACTGATCTGCCTGGAAACAACCGTTTCATTACAGAGACGAAAACTTATACGAGAGATCCAACGAGTATTGAAAAGAAGGTTCCTCATTCGCAGAAAATTAAAATACCGACGTCAGTGGTAGACGTCACTAAAACCTCGGGGGGGTTTTTTTCAGACTGTGGTAAAGGTGACGAAGGGGTAGATAAACGGTACTTCACTACCCTAGTCTACGGTACTAGAAGCAAAAGACTTACAACTCGAAATTCGGTTGAAAAAGTGAGAGGAGAAAGTGAAAGTAGTTCTCCGAAAAATCAAGGAGAAGTGAAAGACGGTATTCCCACACATGTGATCTATAACAGTTTTTGGGCGGACGGTCACTCCCTCTAAATCTTTCCGTCCAAACTAGGGACCCAACCCTTCTAGGGGACCTCCTCCCTACCGTTGGGTGAGGTTATAAGAACGGACCTGTTAGGGTACTTGTCTGCTGGAACCTCCCGATGTCAGGTATCCTAGCGTTTATCAGTCTACACTGATTTCGTTGAATCGTATGTGACGTATACGTAGTCAAGTCAAGTCAAGTCAGTGAGTTAGCACAGACTGAGAAACACTGGGGTACTTAGCGTCGTGCGGTCCGGAGGGACAGGTAGTGGTTGAGGGCCTCAAGTGGGTTTGAGTACAGGTAGCTCACTACAGTAGGTCGGTAGAGTAGGAGACAGTAGTGGAAGAGGAGGACGGAGGTTAGGGAGGGTCGTAGTCCCAGAAAAGGTTACTCAGTTGAGAAACGTACTCCACCGGTTTGATAACCTCAAAGTCGAAGTCGTAGTCAGGAAGATTACTTATGGGTCCTGACTAGAGGAAATCTTACCTGACCAACCTAGAGGAACGTCAGGTACCCTGAGAGTTCTCAGAAGAGGTTGTGGTGTCGAGTTTTCGTAGTTAAGAAACCACGAGTCGAAAGAAGTGTCAGGTTGAGAGTGTAGGTATGTACTGGTGACCTTTTTGGTATCGGAACCGATCTGCCTGGAAACAGCCGTTTCATTATAGAGACGAAAACTTATACGATAGATCCAACCAGTATTGAAAAGAAGGTTCCTCATTCGCAGAAAATTAAAGTACCGACGTTAGTGGTAGACGTCACTAAAACCTCGGGTTTTTTATTTCAGACTGTGACAAAGGTGACAAAGGGATAGATAAACGACACTTCACTACCCTGGTCTACGGTACTAGAAGTAAAAGACTTACAACTCGAAATTCGGTTGAAAAAGTGAGAAGTGAAAGTGAAAGTAGTTCTCCGAAAAATCAAGGAGAAGTGAAAGACGGTATTCCCACCACAGTAGACGTATAGACTCCAATAACTATAAAGAGGGCCGTTAGAGTTAAGGTCGAACACGAAGAAGGTCGGGTCGCAAAGAGTACCACATGACACGTATCTTCAATTTATTCGTCCCACTGTTATATGTCGGAACTGTATGAGGAAAAGGATAAACCTTGGGCAGACAACAAGGTACAGGTCAAGATTGACAACGAAGGACTGGACGTATATCCAAAGAGTTCTCCGTCCAATCCACCAGACCATAAGGGTAGAGAAAGTCTTAAAAGGTGTCAAATAACACTAGGTGTGTCAGTTTCCGAAACCTTATCAGTTATTTCGTTTTTATCTACAAAAAAGACCTTGAGAGAACGAAAAAACTACTAGGTCGTCTACAACCGTTAGACTAGAGACCAAGGAGACGGAAAGGATTTTGGTCGAACTTGTAGACCTTCAAGTACCAAATACATATCGACTTCGGACCGAACCTCTTAAAACTCGTAATGAAATGATCGTACACGACGACGATGATTCAGCGAAGTCAACACAGGTTGAGACACGCTGAGGTATCTGCCGTCGGGTGACCCAAGGGGGTAGGGACCCTAAGAGGTCCGTTCTTATAACCTCACCCAACGGTAAAGGAAGAGGTTACGCACTTTCACTTCAACGAGTCAGCACAGGTTGAGAATCTCTACTCACGTTAACACGTCATCAAACTCGTAAGAAACCGTACCGGCGTATGACTTTGAATTGATTGGTATATCCTCTCACCTAATTTAAAAACGTTCTCCGTACTACACAGGTTACGTGTACGGAAACGTCTCAGGCTCCATTTCTAGAGTCGACCCGTCGAAGGAGAAAAGGACCCGGTCCGCACGGGAAACGACTGTCGGGCAGAGAAAGACTGGGTCGACCCGACGTAGCGGAGGTACAACGGAGGCACAGGGTCTTAGTCACCTACCTTGCACTTAGACCCTCCTAAAGACCACGTCCTAGTTGACAGGACCCGGTCAAATACGCAAAATGCGTCTCTTTCGACACGACCTTCCAGACAACCAGAGAGATAGCTGTCCACCGGCTGGAACCGGTCCCGGCGCCTCAGGTACTGGTCCGGGGAGGTCTGCACCAGTCCCTTCCAGTCCCCGAACCGGTCTGGTAGGGCTCGGAGACAGGGAGTTCCAACTCAGAGACGACTCAGCAAAGGTAGGTTTTCGTAGGTGTAGCAGGGTAAATAAAAGTCGTAAAGTTGTAATGGGGACGGTGAAACTGTTTCCTAAAATCGACTTAGTTGGAAATGTCCATTATTGAAGGTGTCTATTTCAGCTGTATAAGAAAAAGACACTTCAAGTCAACAGTTTAAGGTAACGTTGAAGTTCAAAAATTTCAGCTGAAAAAAAATACCGGAGTTCAATAAAAGGAGGAGGATAGTAAACCTTTTAAGTCATTTCTTAAACGATTTTTTAAACTGGTCCCGGTCGAAATTCGTCTGTCCACCAAACTGGACGCACATAAACCTCTATACCTCGTTCTGACATAAGGGACGTTTCTGGTTTCTCAATCCGTCATTTTGAGTTTTAAATGGATTATGGGTTCCGTTCTGAGGACACGAGAAATGACTGACAGGAAACGGACACTGGAAAGATGAAACGGTACAGATAGTCGGGGAAACTCTTTATTAGTATCAATAAGAAAGAAGGGGAAGAACGAGAGAAATGGAGTGAAGAATTATACGAAATGTAATCTTTTCTTAGATTGTATTACCGATAGGTACCCTTTATAGAGAGGTCTAAATGTGTAAATATCTATCTGGTCCTTTAAATTAGTTTACATATAAATTTGCCCTTATTATTCTTATCTCTAAAAATAAAGATATATAGTACCCTTAACATAAGGCCGATTCGAGTAAATAAAACTCTAACGAAGAATTATGTGATTTTTCTTCACTTATAATCCATTTTAACTTAGTGGTATTATTGTTATCAAGAGTACACGACGAATTAAGATTAGGTGACGTATGAGTAACGTTAATGCCTTACTTTAATATGCTACACTAAACCTAACGGACCTAGAGAAAAATAACGGGGGTTCTCCGATAGACTGTTTACGACTCATATTTAACGACCTCTCGTTTATGTGAACGAAGGAGTCGTTTCCTCTAAAATTTTAAATTCCAGTAATAGTTCCTTACATTCTAGTATAATTTAAATTTATTTTCATTAGAGCGACACATCCTCGTCGACTTATGATAGTTTTATACAGTTCAGAGAAGGTACATTATCAAATGATATTCTGTATCTACTTGTAATCATAAAGATGGCTACAAGTGGGAACATAAATAAGTCACAATCGGTGAGTCAATAAGAGTTGAGAAAAGTTGGGGCATCTGACATCGGACGGTTCAAGGAGACAGGTATCTTAAGATGTCCGTTCTTATGACATCTCATAACTCTCTTATGACTCTCTTATTGATGATAAGGTCCTCTAGAAGGGTTGGGTCCCTGTCTTGGGTCCAGAGGACGTAACTTCCGTCTAAAAGATGGTAGACTCGTTGGTTTCTTCGGTAACATAAATAATCTAATATTATAATTAGGACAAAAGTGGATTTATCTAAAATTTGTTATTAAGTTATAGATACCAAAGTAGAAAGGTGAAGTACCCTGGTTGGTCAGTCGGGGTGGGGGTGGAAGAATGGGAGACAACATACCTGTGGTTGAAATATGAGATTGAAATTTTATCAGCTAAGAGATCCGTTGGTCTCTTAAAGTAAATACTGGATCCGGAATCTAAGACATTAAGATGTACCTTTCTCTGTACACTTTTAGTCGATGAGGATGTAAATAGGCTATTCTTTCGACTTTGAATTCTATCGGTTACTCGAAGAGGGCACGTCTTCATGTCATCGGAACTTACTCACTTACTCACTCACTATCAACGAGTCAGCACAGACTGAGGAACACTGTGGTACTCTACATCGGACGGTCCGAGGAGATAGGTACCTTAAGAGGTTCGTTCTTGTGACCCTACCCAACGGTAAAGGAAGAGGACCCTCGGAACCTACTAATCATATTTAAGAGAGGGGCTCGAAGAAGGAACACCGGTAAGAGAGACGACTCACCTATTGATCGAGTCTGGAGAAGGGGACTCCCGACGGACATGACCGTCTCTGGACAGGACCGTCCCTGGAGGTCACAGGTCACTGAGGTCCCACTCAGAGTAGACGTCAACCCGAGCCCCGACTGTAAGAGGTACTGTGACGTCTGGGTCGAGTAAGGTAGTTGTAGGGGTGACCCTTGTAAGGGGTACGAAGTGGGTGACGACTGAGTAGCGGTTGGGGTCACTACAAAGGTGATCCTTCGAACATCCTCACTGGAACGACTCGGGAGATGACTGTCGACGTCTTAGTGTTCGTAGAAAACTTTTAGTTCAGAGAAACTTTCTCGAGAAAGTTTCGAGAGGAGTTGACTTGACTTGTGGACTCTCTATCTCTATTTCTGTCTCTCCCTCCCTCTCCCCATGTGTGACCCGTGTCTCGTTCGAGAGTAGTTCAAATAAGAAGGATCTTTGTACATGTTTCGTTGTATAACCACCCCCCTCTCTCTTCCAGTGTTTGTTCATTTGTCGTTGTTAAATGAACGTTTACACATTCAAAATATTTTTTTTTTTTTCTCTCTCTCTCTCTCTTTGTCACTGACTCTTTCAGGATTAATGTTCCCAGAACAGAGAACTCCTCCCCTATAATTTCGAGTAGACTTCCCACTTCGATTGATGAGCTTTTCAACTCCCTTTGTAGAAGATCAAGTTCTTGTATTTTACGTTTACACCTCGTAACATAGGGTAACGTCGGTTAGAATAAGGTTCTCTCATTTCGTTCACGTCACAACCGCCAACCCCAAAAGGACACCGAGTCACCATTCCTTAGGCGGACGTTACGTCCTCGGTGACCTCTACGTTCAAGCTAGGGTCCCAACCTCTCTAGGGGACCCTCTCCTGTGCCGTTGGGTAAGGTCATAAGAACGGACCTCTTAGGGTACCTGTCTCTTCCGAAAACCCGGTGTCAGGTATCACAGGGTTTGTCAGCCTGTGGTAAATCACTGATTCGTTGTTGTCGTAGGTGACTACTAAAAGATTGAGGTAGTAAGATAAAAATGATTAACAGTAGCTTAACCTTCTCTGTCGAAAGGGAAGAGAATAAGTACCAAAAAAAAAAATTAGTTGTATCTGAAGATATAAAAATACAATTTATCACCAAACGTAACATTTGACTATTAGCGGGACCTAAATAGTGACTTACACGGGTCGTGAAACCTCCCGTAAAGGTTTGGAAACTTCTAGTACAAAAAAGTCACTCAAACTGAGATTCTTTACACAATAGTTACTAAAGTGGGGAACTTTGTTCTAACCGACGTTACGTTATACTATAAGTTATATGTGACGGATAATGTCATTAATAGATAAAACTACGGGTGTAAAAGTATCTGACCTGGGTTCTGTCGAGAAGGTTGACCAAGGACCGACGACAACTATGCAAGGATACTGAGGAATCCTTGAACAAATGAAAAACCGTGTTATTCTACGAGGTCTGAGTAGAACACTAAAAGGACGAGCTGGGTCGAGACCCTCAGGACCAAATAAAACATCTTCGGTTATAAAACTACGATCCGAAATACACATGAGTTCAGAAATGATTCAAGTATCTGTTCTGATCCTCGAGTGAGATTAGTGAAGACTTTTATATATCCCACCGAAGGGAACATCGAATCTGCCATTTCTTAGACGGATGTCACGTCCTTTGGGTCCAAGACTAGGGACCCAACCCTTTTAGGGGACCACTACCGTTGGGTGAGGTCATAGGAACGGACCTTTTAGAGTACCTGACTCCTGTCTCCTCGGACCACCCGACGTCAGGTAACCCAGTGTTTCTCAGCCCGTGTTGACTCACTGATTGTGAATTTGTGATTCTCTTCACTTTTAACTTTGAACCGTAAAGTCTTGTCGACCTAACACCATAACATAAGTATTTTATGGAGGGATACTTGTAGACACATTTTACTTACCCGAACGGAAAACAGAAACTTTACGAACCAAAATTGTGGTTTCCGAATACAAAGAAGTAGTAAACAAGGTTCGAATCCTCACTCATCCTCCTGACTTATTTAACCGGTTTTACGATAGACACTTGTATAACATATTACAGGAGGTGTCAGAAAGAAGTTTCAATGTGTATTAGGTAAAGTGTATTAATACGAAATAACAAGAGAAGGATACTAATGAACTTTGTCTTAATAAAGACATCTTTGACACGAAAATAAGAAACGAGTTGAAAAGATCTTTAATTTTTACGTCAGTATACGAACGTCTTAAACGACAGTTTTTTTACATTTCCGATTTGACTTAGTGTTCATAAAAGTTCATTCTAAAAGTCTAGAATGAGATGAATTTTTACATCGATTGTATAAAGTACAAAACAGGAGAAGTCTACGTTATAGTAATAGTCAAGACTCTAATCAATAATCACCAATCTCGTAGTTTACCTTAAAGATTATTTTTGGGAAATAAAATATCATTCGTAGACAGACGAATGTATAAATTTCACAACAGCCCATTTTTCAAGTGAGGTTGGAGACGACTATTAAAAGATAGTGAGTGACCCCGAAGGGACCCCCGAGTCACCATCTCTTAGGAGGACGGTAACGTCCTCTATCCCCAAGTCAGGGACCCAGTCCTTCTAGGGGACCTCTTCCTTTACTGTTGGGTCAGGTCATAAGAACGGACCTCTTAGGGTACCTGTCTCTTCGGACCGTCCGATATTAGGTACCCCAGCGGTTTCTCAACCCACGCTGAATCGTTGATTTGGTGGTGAACGCTTCATAGTACAAACACGGTTCATGAAATGTACAAGATAGAGGTAATGACCTGACCCAAAATGAGAGAGAGAAAGTCACAGACCCTCCGTTGACGTTTAGGTCACAGAGTTCCAGAACTAAATCTCGACCTGACCTGAGGGCACGACCAGGAAGGACAGGTGTCAGGTGTCGCGAAATAAGATGTCGAAACAAGTCACTAGTACGCCCCGTTTGGAACAGAGGAACGTCATTTGTTCTATTACACGAATTTCGTGGATGAGACACGGACATGTACTTAAGGTCAAAGTACAACGAAGAGAAGGAAGTACACTGTCTATAAAAGTTTTATACGGTAGATAGTCGGATTAAAAGTAAACGGTTATGAAGGTTTTAAGACCCTAAGAGAAGACACTGTGACAGTCTATTATTAAAAAGTCGGTTTTATACACGAAAGAATCCGTCAAGTAAATAAATTTCAGTGTAAGACATTTAAGGAATAAGTCAAGTGGTGACTCTTCCTTAGAGAATATGTGACTCGAATGATTACATCTTCATAAAGAGATTATTAACCGTACCCCTCCACAACTAATAATCTACTTTTCACGTTCAGGCTAATCTTTAGTGTGAACTTTATTGCACTCACACTAACGTATCTTTTTTATAATTCGAACGAACAGTGATCCTTTCGTTTTCAATGAATCAATGTAGACTGAGAAACGTTGGGGTACCTGATATGTCAAGTGCCTTAAGAGGTCCGGTCTTATGACCTCACCCATCTGAAAGGGAAGAGGTCCCCTAGAATGGTGGGGTCCCTAACTTGGGTCCAGAGGGCGTGACCCCCGTCTAATAAATGTCCGACTCGGTGTTCCCTTCGAATAAATTGAATATACGTCTCATGTAGTCCGTTTTACGGTCCGACGCACTTTGTGTTCGACCTTAGTTCTAACGGTCCTATTTATAGTTATTGGAGTATATACGTCTACTGTGGTGGGAATACCGTCTTTCACCTCTTCTTGATTTCTCGGGGAACTACTTTCTTCTCACTTTTTAGACCGAATTTCGAGTTGTAAGTCTTTTGATTCTAGTACCCTAGACCAGGGTTGTGAAGTACGGTTTATCTACCCCTTGTCACCTTTGTCACTCTCTGAAATAAAACCCCCCGAGGTTTTAGTGACGTCTACCACTGACGTCGGTACTTTAATTTTATGCGAACGAGGAACCTTCTTTTCGATACTCGTTGGATCTGTCGTATAATTCTTCGTCTCTGTAATGAAACGACTGTTTTTCAGGTAGATCAGTTTCGACACCCAAAAGGTCACCAGTACATACCTATGGTCTGAACCTGGTATTTCTTTCGACTCACGGTTTCTTAACTAAGAAAATTTGACACCACAACCTTTTCTGTGAACTCCCACAGAACTTGACATTCCTCTAGGTTGGTTAGGTAGGATTTCATTTAGTCAGGACGTATAAGTAACCTTCCTGACTACGACTTCGACTTCGAGGTGATGAAACCGGTGGACTACGCTTATTTACTGAGAAATCTTTTCTGGGACCACGACCCTTTCTAACTTCCGCTCTCCTCTTCCCCTACTGCCTCCTACTCTACCAACCCACTGTAGTGGCTGAGCTACCTGTACTCAAACTCATTAGAGGCCCTCAACCACTACCTGTCCCTCCGGACCACACGACGTCAGGTCCCTCAACGTTTCTCACCTGTAGTGACTCGCTGACTTGATTTGACAGAGATCCTTTACCCCAACCCCATTAAGAATGAAAGGATAAATACTATGAGATTTTACCTCTTTCGCCCCCGAAGGGGCCACCAGGTCACCAATGTCGAGACATGAAGGTTACGTCGTCCTCATCTAAGTTAAGGACCAGCCCTTGATCTAGGGTGTCCGGGCTCCGTACCGGTTTTTTATTTATTTTATTTTACTTCCTTCATACGGTTTAGATGGTAAACTCCTTGAATTGATAGTCTTCTAGATCAACATTTCATGTGACTTAATATCGTGACCTTTTTTTTCTTAGGTTTTTGTGAAAGGTAGAATCTCTTCTCGTCGACACTCATCGGTGCATTTTGATTTATTTACGACAATCCTTTTTTTATTCCTATGTTTGGTAGATATTTAACCTATAGTTTTGTAGGGACATGTCTCATTAAAGAATATTCCTTGTTAACACCCATTTTTAATAGTTGATCTACTTAATGTAATTACTTAAAAAGGTCAACACTTTATCGCGATGTAGTATTTGTATAGTAAAAGTGATTAAAATAATAGGAGAGTTTAATTTGGACGGTCCTAAAATAAAATATTTATCTCTTAGATATAAGTGGTCATTATAGCTATTGGGAAATTTAAGGAGGGTACCGATAATTCTTCGGTAAGTTTAAAAGCGTCTTAACTTACTTAAGTGTATGCACATCAGATTCACACAAACACATGCATACATTAAATTAAATATAAATATAGGAATATTTTTACGTAAAGAATCTCTAAAAGTTTAAGTAATGTTCTCCATGATTTAAAATAAGAGAAATAAAATAACAATATCACAACAATATTATGATATTGTCTTAACAAAAAGAGGGAAAAATTATCGGTAAATTTAATCCTTTTAGATTTATTAGAGAGACAAAGAGTCTTAGGAGGAAACATCTTACCATGGATACGACGAGTTACGTGCATTTCACAGGTAGTGACACAGGACTCGTCGAACCTCCATTGGCGGTTCAGTTGGAGAACCCGAGACCGACCAAGATCGGGACTTTCAAGAGCAACAGAAAGGACGCGTCGGTGTTCCAACGGACCCACGACCGTCGCAGGTCTCTGACATGCAACCTGTGTCCCGGGAGGGCAGACAGAGAGAAGATACACTGTCTAAGACCCTAGTAGTCCTATTAGGGTAGGACTTTACGGTATGGGTCTCGGACTGAACTCGACTCAGCAAAACGAAGGAAGGGGTCCTGATGGTAGATCTGCACGGGACCAAACGAGGTGACCCGTGGTCCGTACGGGTCTGACCAATAGTCTCTGGGTCGTGGTCGGAGAGAGTTTGTGGTGTGCGTTGCCCCTACCTCGTAGTAGAAACCCCGAAACGTCCCCACAGTCGGGTTCTCTTGTTAAAGACAAGACGATCAGAACTTTCAAACTGGAGGCCACAGGGATGTCAAGGATGTCGTCGAAAGACTTCAATGTGTCACACAAGAATGAGAGAAAAAGATTTACATCTACCAGAAGTTCTTTTAACTGGGATGAGTGGAGTTTTTATAAATGATATCGAAAATTTCGATCATTTTAAGCACATGTATCTAGTTTGGATACCCTCATTTTGCCTCGACTCGTGTCTTCAAACTTACCCCAATTTTGGTGAAGAATTGATGTTTAGAACAAAATAAGGGAGTGATTCGTGTCTCGTTGAGAGTCACGCTTAGGTGTGTAAAATAAAATAAAAACTCAGTGTAGTCACAAGAAGCATGAGGGGAACTGTGACGCGACTGAGGTGACTAAGTCCAGAGATCCTCCGTCCAGGAACCCTCGAGTCCCGGAGGTCGAGACGTCTGGACGAGAAAGAGACGAGACTAAAGACCAGGACGTGGACACCCTTTCTCGTCGTTGGAGGAAGGTCAGGGTTCGGGAGGTCGTTTGGGAAATTGAACAATTTTGGATCCAAAGACGTAAACGTATAATTATGTTGACAACTACTATTATGTTGATACAAGTTCGTTTGTCAGTAACTGGAATAGTGAAACAGAAGTAGTGGGACCTTCCTTTTGCTCCCGTTTTGGTCTTTCTCACCGGACCCAAAAGGAATAAGGTTAAGAACAGGTCCTTAAGGATCTAATTATCACTGAAATTGCATAATGTTTATGTATTGTTTACATATATAGTGTTTACATATATATATACACATGTATAATTACGTATATCTATAAACATATATATAAATAATACTTAATATTTACATGAATAAAAAATACTTTTTTTACTGAAAATTCTTTCAGTTGGTTTCGAAAGAGAAATTAACCTTACTTATGAGGTCTGTCTTTCTTTCCTAATGGTTATTAAATCTTTTAATATTCCATAAGGACGAATGACTATCCGCAACAACCATATTGTCACAAATTTACTGTATTAAAAGTCCTTAAAAAATTTTATATTTTTTCATGTCTTTTATTATGAGGGGGTCCGAAGGGACCACCGAGTCTGTCATTTCTTAGACGGACTTTACGCTCTCTGAGTCCAAGTTAGGGACCCAGTCCTGCTAGGGGACCTTTTCCCTTACCGTTGGGTGAGGTCAAAAGAACGGACCTCTTAGGGTACCTGTCCCCTCGGACCATTCGATGTCAGGTACCCCAGTGTTTCTCAGTCTGTGTTAACTCGCTGATTGTATGGGGAAGGATACGTAGTTGGTGTTTACGACTTGTTTACAACTGTAAAACAGTTTCTCGGAACCGTGGAAGAGGGTCCGAGGAGGGACGGAAGTGGTCTAGAAGGGGTCTCCCGGTCTACATAGTACCTGGACCCACATATGAACGACCACAGGGACCTTTCCCTTCTCTACTTTGACGTCTGGTTCCGTTGTCACTACTCAGGACTCGTTACAGGTGTACGACGACCGAACCTTTTTGTCACCCGGAGGTTCACCGGAGAAACAGGTGGTCTTAGGGGAGGAGACTGACGATAAGAGGTTTCTGGGAAACCTCTGTACGTCACCTTCCGAAAAGACCTTTTCGTGACGAATCTTTGGACAACGGGGTCTAAACTCCGGAGTCTCAGTTGTATCCCGTATTCGTTGGGGTCAAGAACAAACGATGTCTCGGGTCCACAGAGACTCTTTTGTCAGGACACTTCCACCTGGTCGAAAGACTAGTAAACGCAAACCAGTTGTGTCAATTAACTCGAAGGGAATATCGAGTCAATCATTTTTCTTAGAGGACGTTTCGTCCTCTGAACCCAAGCTAAGGACCCAGTCCTTCTACGGGACCTCTTCCTTTACCATTTGGTGAGGTCATAAGAACGGACCTCTTAGGGTGTCTCCTCGGACCGCCCGATGTCAGGTACCCCAGTGTTTCTCAACTTGTACTGAATCTCTGATTTGGTGTTGGTGGTTGTGTCAATTAATCCCAGGTTACGATTTTATAACAAAGACTTAGTTCCCGTTCAGACCCTATAAGACGGAGAATCTTTATCCGGACTTATACCGAGGTAGAGACGTTTCAAGTCAAATTGTACGTGGAAAGAGAGACGGAGTTTTGTTTTTAACTCTTTGTCGTCTCTTAGACGTGAAACGGACCACACCTTAGAATATACTCCGGTATGTGTTTGGGACATAAACAATCTGTCGTTGACCCGGACCCTCTTGACCCACACTGGGTCCAGGAGTAGAGTAGAAGTCAAAACGAAGAACAGGACTCCGTAAACAACTGTGGTTAATATTAAATGGTCACCCCTAATCCGAAAAGGTCGTAACTTATGATCTTTACATAATTTAAGACTTCTTCCTTTACCCTTAGGTGAGGTTATAAAAACGAACCTCTTAGGGTACCTGTCTCCTCGAACTGCCTGATGTCAGGTACCCCAGTGTTTCTCAGTCTGTACTGGTTCGTTGCTCTGGTGTTGTATAATAGTATACGACGTAATAATTAGATTAAAGACGTGGTACTAATTTTACTGGTCCACTGCTTAAGGATTACTATATAGTTGAAGTGGAAAGTAGTCCTTAAGAAAGAATGAAGGATAAAACAATCTTTTACGTACGAACTAACAGGTGGTTTCATCCGTTTTTATACCTGAACACCTTTGAGTGTAAACGATTTAAGTTTATACTAAAAAATTATAATATGATTACTATATTCTTTTTTAATTCGAGGGGTTTTCTCAATTAAATATGAACAAGATGGGACTCCTCTACCAACCCTTATCCGAATTCTTTTACATGAGTGAAAACGGAATCCATACCGGACCAAAACAGACAGACCAACCAACCAACCAAACCAAACAAGATAAAAACCACACAAACAAAACCCTTTACACTACTGTACAATGTATGCAGTGAGGATTCTTTGGTTCTGTCCTCGTGGTCCGAAGGGAGATGGATTTGTACGTCTATCAAACTACTTGTCGACCCTACTCTTACTCTATACGACCCCAAAAAAACACGAAACTACCTGTCTTTAGTACTAAATTCTTTTCTCATGTTTAGGTCGTCAATCGATAATGCAAAGGACACTCAGCGTATCCACAAACCATGTAAGGTTTTACGTTTCAACTCTGTTATTTTCCTATTTCGTCTCAAGAAATAGAAGTTCCTGGTGATGGTAGGTCTCCAACGCCTAGTGGGTGGGTCGAGACATGGGTCGAGACCCAATGGAGACCCCTATGTTTTCCATTTACTTACACCGACGAAAAGACCTATATGTACATACGATAAACCTACAAAACCGTCTCGATCTGAGTTGTCTATCTCAGAGAACTCACCGTTGTAGAACGGACGGACGGCTTTACCAAACGAAGTTTTATTACAAACGTAACATTTAGAGAAGACTCCCGATTTCTCATCAATTATTTCTACATCTGAATATTACTTGTTTCGATCATCCTCTGACAATACGTTTGATCTTAAAAGTCGAAAACATAAGTACTTTCTTTGTATATCCGATCGTCCAATTCCCACTTAAGAATTGAGTGACAAAGACTGTGAAACTTTAGAAGGTACTCAGGGGTTCCCCTCTTTAGAAGATGCACGAAATTACGACAGCCACACCAGAGTTAGTTCGGACATAAAGGAAAAAAAAAATTCATGTGTCTAATTAATATAAATTTACAATATAAGTAAGGGAGAACCTGGTCTACAGGTCTCAATGAAGTAGGACGTTTTGACTTTGAGATATGGGTAGCTTGATAAGGGGTAATGGGAGAGTGGGCCAAGGAAATGCTGGTGATAAAAAATTTACATAAATAAAAATTAACTTCCTATTAACGAAATGTTATGATACAACCAAAGACGGTATGAAATTGTACTTAGTCGGTAGCCATATGTATACGGGGGAGGGAGGACTAGGAGGGAGGGTGTAGGGTTGAGTAGGGTGTGGTGGTCTAAAAGTGTCTCGGGGTCAGACTCGAGGGACTCAGTATATCGTCTGAGGGACCGGTAGATAAAACATCTATACCATTATGTATACAATGGTACGATGGGAGAGGTAAGCAGTTGTTGGTGGTAAGACGGAAACCGAAGACACTGGTGGAGTGTAAGAAGCATATTCACCTTAGTCTTTCATAATGGGAAAAACATTGACCCGATGAAATTAATTTTATTACAGAAGTACGTATTGGGTACAATATCGTCCACCGTTCTCAAAAGAAAAAATTCCGATTGTAAAGTAACATGTATATATGTTGTAAAAGAAATAGGTAAGTAGACAGATATACCTGTATACCCAAAAAACCGGAGAACTGATAACACTTTCACGAGCCACACTTGTTACGAGAAACTCTATGACTAAAATCAGACACGTTCATGTTCACAATCACCGAGTCACCACAGACTGAGACACTAAGGTACCCGACATCGGACGGCCCGAGGAGACGGGTACCTTAAGTCAGACATAAAGAATTGTAGTTAAGAAGAGGTGGAGGAGGAGGAAGGAGAAGAAAAACGGAATAAATAAATAAATAAATAAAAAACCCCACTCTTACAAATTCTAGATCAAATTTTATGTATATTTTATAATTATAACACAAAAATTAATATCAGCAGTTCCGTGGTACGACATGTAATGTAGGAGTCCTAAATATTGACTTTTACATATTCCATACTGAATGTAGTCAAGTAAAAGGGGAGGAGGGTCGGGAACTATAAATGGTAAGATAATAAGATAATACAAAGATATTAGTTGAATAGTCGAAAAAATTTCTTTTCAAAGGTATATATTTACTGTGGTATATTATAACCACAAAGAGACAGACCAAATAAAGTGAATTACGGTAGGTCCAAGTAGGTGCAGTAGTGTTTACCGTCCTAAAGGAGGAAAAAAGGTTGACTTATTAAAAGGTAACACACATAAAAGAAATACGGAAGTAGGTGGTTTCACACGAATTTAACAAAGGTATGTGACCGTTGACACTTGTTACGATGTTACTTGTACCCTCCCATCTATAAAGAAGTTCTATGACTAAAGTTCAGAAACCCTAAAAACGGGTCTTCGCCTTATCGACTTAGTATACCATCGAGATAAAAATTAACAAACTCCTTGGAGGTATGACAAAAGGTGTCGTCGACATAACTCAATGAAAGGGTCGTTGTCAAATATTCCTAAGGGAAAAGAGGTGTAGGAGTAGTTGTATAAAACAGAGAAAAGAGAAACTATTATCTAACTAACATTAATGAGATCCCAGAACATGTTCTCGAAACACCTTAATGTAGAGAAAGAAAGTTTATTTACTCATAAACTAGAATCCTTTAGAAGTCAGTGGTGACCATATAGACTCTACAGACGTAAAATTTAACACGTTTCGCTTTCATGGTGGATGGGAGGTTCCTAAAATAAATTAAGGTTCATAGTCATACAAATTAACCTTTCTCTAAAAACTTCTATTTATCACATTCAGAATTCTCTAGGACGGTGGAAATCCCTAACAAAATTTTAATAACGTACTTAAGAAAGGACTAAAAAAAAGGGGTGACCCCCGATCCTGACCATCCGGTGTCCGCTTAGACAGTAAGAGAGTAGGTGAGAGTAATAAACAATAATAGTAGACGGAACCCCCGAACATCGAATTATTTTTTTATAAAGGAATTCCATACAATGTTCATTTCCTTTTAATCAGTCGAAAGGGTGGAGTAAAATACGATTATATAATTTAATACTCGAGACTTCTTTAATTGTTCCTGCACTCTAGTTGATGACAGAGAAGGAAACTCGTTTAATTTTACGTTATTCATGTCTATAAGACATTGGTAGTTCATGATTTGAGGAAAGGAGAAAAAAAAGAGGTAAATTGTATTAGTTCCGACATTTTGGATTTATTTTAGAAGGTAGATCAAGTTGGGGAAGGTGATCCTTTCTTGTCGTAGACTAGACCTCCTCATTTCAGTGACAGACAGTTACCGTCCTGAATCCCTACACGCGCGGTATACGTGTGTGCCCGAGGGTCCGCCGAGTCACCTTTTCTCGGACGGGCGGTCACGTCCTCTGCGGTCTTCTGCGTCGTCCCAGGGGACCTCCTCCTTTGCCGTCGGGTGAGGTCGTAAGAACGGACCTTTTTCACCCTGTGTTGACTCGCTGATTCGTACTTCCGTAAATATACACACACATACATGTGTGGTATATATAATGTATATATATATGTACACACATGTATTGAACCTCATAGTAAGGAAGGATTTATTAGGACATAAATAAATCACTGTGTACTATTTTTCATATTACTTTAGACCTTCCACTATGCATCAAAAGATTTCTGATCATCCTCTTTTCAACATTCTAAAGATACCGTCATACAGAGATTAATTTATGTGTGAATTTTTTTCCTTATCATAAGTTAGAATTGATTTATTATAGTTTAGACGACACCGGTAGTGGGAGAATTGTTGGTTAGTTTAAAGTGTGTTTTGGGATTACTCGAATGTCTGTCGACCAGTTGGGTTTCAGGACTGTACCCTCAATTCTGTCCACAGTCCAACGTGCACGGTTAGTCTCACTATTGAGGTGGGGGTGCCGAGGCGACGTTTCGTGGTAGACGGGGGTCGTGTGTCCGACAATGAAACCGAACACGGGACACCGTAAACCACTGTCACCGTGAGTGTCAGTCACGGAAACCTCCTTCGTAAATTTGTGAGTGAAGAAGTTTGGGGTTGATCCAGTACTATCGTTAAACAGTTGTCTACGGAAACCTTATACGTCTTGAGTCGTGTAAAGCAAGTAGACCGGGGTCAAGATTTGTAGTGAAACCAAACATACTGTCAGTGCCACAAATTTTACAGAGATTTCTCGTGGGCACTAGTACAAGAGAGAGTTGGGTCAGTGATTTTAACACATTAAGTACGCGAAGGTGTAGTGTGTGTGTGTGTGTGTGTGTGTGTGTGTGTTTCCAGTACTTCTGAATCACCACATTCCCTAAATAGTTTTAAGACCAACCTTCTTCTTACCGCGACTACGGTAGACTGTGAGTGGACTTCTATGTAATAATGTAATAACGTTGTATCCCACAACATCCCTAAAAACTTTGTCACAGAACTAAGTCAAAACTCTGGGACCGGTTTTCTGATCAAAGAGAAGAATTCGTTAACTATTTCAGACACGGGGTCTACTACATGTTAACTACAAAAACTTAACACTACAACCTCTTCTGAGAACTCTCAGGGAACCTGACGTTCTTATAGTTTGGCCAGTTAGGATTTCCTTTATTTGGGATTTATAATAAACCTTCCTGACTACGACTTCGACTTCGAGGTTATGAACCCGGTGGACTACACTTCTCGGCCGAATAACTTTTTCTAGAACTACTACCTTTTCTGACTTCCGTCCTCCTCTTCCCCTACCGTCTCCTACTCTACCAACCTACCGTAGTGGCTGAGTTGCCTGTACTTAAACACGTTTGAGACCCTCTGTCACTTCCTGTGTCCTCAGACCGTACGATATCAAGTACTTCAACGTTTCTCAACCTGTACTGAATCGTCAGATTTGCTGTGTTGTTTACGGGGTTGATGAAGGGGACACCCTGAGACTGTGAGGTCCGGTGATCCTTCGGTGACATCGACGGCACCTTATCAATAATTAGTTGATTCCGGTCGAGACACGGGGTCTCGGGTTCCTAACTGAGGTCAATCGGTTGAGTGTCTCTCGAGAGTCGGAGTGATTCGGGTGGGTCTAACGGTATGGTTCCATACCAAACGACCACGGGACAGGGGTCTACACCGGGTCTCGACAGAAGGGAGGAAGTCTAGGTCTTCATTGATCTCGAGACGGAAAGTGGACAAACTCGTAGAGACACAGCATAGGACGATAGGTTTATTACATATTGGGATGCACACGACACGAATCAGTGAATCAGCACAGGTTGGCAAACACTGGGGGACCTGACATCGGGTGGTCCGAGGAGATAGGTACCTTTAAGAGGTCCGTTCTTATGATCTGATCCACCGGTACGGGAAGAGGTCCCCTAGAAGGGTTGGGTCTCTAGCTTGGGTCCAGAGACGTAACGTCTGTCTAAGAAATGGTAGACTCGGTGCGCCCTCCAGGTTCTTATGACCTCACTCATCGGATAGGGAAGAGGTCTCCTAGAAGGGTTGGGTCTCTAATTTGTCCCTAGAGGGCGTAACGTCCGTCTGAGAAGTGGTCGACTCGATAGTCCTTTCGGGGATATTAGGATGTATTGTATAAGATTGATGTTTTGTTACAACTAAACTCATTGACTATGCGGTAAAGAGATTCAAGGAAACACTCCGTCTTCAGAAAAATTTCGTGTCTTTGAAGGTGTGTTTGGTGTGTTTACAATGAGTTATGTGCGATCAACAAACCAAATTTTTAGTGATCATCTTCCGTGCCAGTCTTTCAATAGTTCTTTACGGCCCACAAAAGTAACATTAAAAACAAATACCGTAAGAGTCTGGTACTACATCTCTTGAGTTAGACAAAGGTGACTTCTAGTGGGGGCCCATGAACCGTATACGAGTGCGATTCAGTAAGTCAGTGCAGACTAAGAAACGATTACATCGGGCTGTCCGAGGAGACAGGTACTCTAAAAGGTCCGTTCTTATGACCTCACCCAATGAACCGTACATTATATATAATTAAGTGGTGTACCTCAGAATACAATTCACTATCTAAACGATTGAAGGGAGTGTTTGTAAATGACTTCAGACAATGTCTGGTCCAGTGTATGTTCAGCGACCCTCGTCTCTCTACTCTCTGTTTCCAACAAGTTCCGGTTTCCCTACTCGGAGGATGTAGTCTCAGACAGAGTTTGTTTACTTTGGAGGAATCTTATCAATCGTCGTGTTGTAGATTCACATTCGTGACAGGGTTACGAGACTCACTGGTCGACGAACCCCATTGTCGAAAGTGCCACTCGACATTGTGATCAGAAGGAAATCAAAGAAAGTCATGTTTTCAGTTATATGACTCACACAAACTTTAAACTAAAGTATATTTTAATTTTAAGTTGTCCGACTTAACGAAAGGTCAAACAGAAAATGTTGTACTTTACGTTCCAAATATCAATTAATGTCGGACGATCCTCCTTTTATAAAGGAGTTATCCTTGACACGGGTTTTATGAGGGTATATAAACCTTGGGTCATACGGTGTTGGTAAAACAAGTTATGTTCAGAAGGAACTGGTTCGTGACTAGTATTTCTGACGAGAACCTTCGTGGAAAGAGGAGGTTTAGTGGCCCCAGGGAAACTCTACTCCCTAGATCGTCTCGCCGGGGTCCTGTCCCGACACGAGGTCCTTAGGACGGGTGAGGAGGGGTGACCCCTCACTCAGGTTCGAGGTAGAACCAGAAAGTCGACGACCCGTCTGACCGGTCGTGACGAGGACTTTCCCCGCAACTGACGGAAGTAGACAGTAACGTGTGAACGGACCGAGGTAGAGACGTCTTTACACAGTCCACCCCGAGTCTTTCTGTGGGCTTTGAGTGGACTTTGAGTGGACTTCGAGTCAGACGAGTGGTGTAACGTACCTACTGGTGTCGTTCGTGGAAGGTGCTCGTTCCCTTCCTACCTTGCCTTCCTTGGAGGGAAACAAGACGCCTTGTAGAACCACACAACCTTGGGTTTGCCAACACTTCTTCTCTACTTCCCTCTAATTGACACGTCGCTTAGACCAACTATTTTCCCTCTACTTACCCTCTAAGGAGTCCTTCCACTTTTGCTTCCTCTGAAGGGAGACTCCTCCCGTCTGACCTAGCAATACGCCCCTTCCACTCTCCCTCTCTGCTGGGGATCCCTTCCTCTCCGGAGTGGAACTTAAACACCAAAGAAACGAAGAGACGAGGTATTCGTAGACGAGAAAGGAGTGGTAGAGGAGGGAAGACCGACGTGGAGTGAGGTAGAAGTAGGAGTCATGTCTTTCGAAAGACATACATGTTTACACACTACTTCCACCTGAGGGACAGCAAATAAAACAAACAAACCACCCTTAATTTGAAGACTACAAACTCTTTGATTTATGTTTAATAAAAGGGTTAGACTGGGAGTTCATAGTCTCTTACCAATCTCTTTTATACCCTATTTATGTGTTCCAAAAGGTTCTTCTTCGACTGTCGGGTCAGGGGGTGACTGGTCACCACAGTGAAACCCAGTGAAAGCCGGTAGGTGACAACTCAAATTGTCAATGAGGAATTTGTGAACTTTACGATTAGTCTCCTTTACGTGTCTTACCCTTCTTACGTAGGTCCTCGCTTTTTGTCCGGCCTGAGAGACTTCGTGTGCCCCTTAGATCTTTTTGACCGGTCCACCACGTCACCATTTCTTAATCGGACTGTCACGTCCTCTACGTTCTCTGCATCCAAGTTAAGGACCCAACCCTTCTAGGGGACGTCTTCCTTTACCGTTACGTAAGGTCCTAGGAACACACCTCATAGGGTACCTGTCTCCACGGACAGGCCGACGTCAGGTGGTCCGACGTTTCTCTACACTGGCTTGTGTATGTGTGTGTATGTGTGTGTGTGTCGGATGTTGTCTTCAAAAACGAACTTGGAACAAACTCTACATGAACCACACTAGACCCACGTCTACTTCTGTCAAGTCAAGTTGTCTGCGTGACTGTAAGAGATTTTGTGCGTGGAACGGGAATGATGCAGTGAGGTGTACACTTTACAGTAGAGACCACTTTTCTCAGGAGGTCCGATCAGACTGGAGACGCCCTCCCCCTAAGGACTTACTCTCGTGAAAGGACCAGACAGTAGACGACCCTTCGCCACGACCCGACCTTCTTACCCGTGAGGTTTCAGTCCACCCCTGTTCATCTTTCTCAAGTACATGAACCACGACAGATAGTAATGTCCAACAATGCTACTCGCTCCGTCTGGGTTACTTTCCCCGGAGAGGGTATCGAAGACTGACAAGGCGTATGAGTGTGTGAACATCGGTGTCCCGTTTCCTCCCCTGCACCCGTGACTGCCTCCCGTCCCCCGAACTAGGAGGACCTCTCGTCTAGAGGTACCCGAGGGTTCCGTCTCTCGGCGGTTGTGAGTCAAATACCCGAAAGGGGCGAGACTTCTAGGTAGACTTGAGTCTGAATGCTCTGATCGTTCAGAGCATTCTCTGGTCCAGAGAACGGACCAGATTAAGACCCGTCATTCGTAGTCAACGAGGTTGAGGAGTCGACCCAGTGTACATAAGAGACAAAACCCTAAACATTTATCTTCTATTGTCCCCAACAAAGTTTACCGACAACCCCTACTCTCTACCAAGTAAACTTCATGAGTCGGGGCCCAACCACGTAATGTTATAACTGTACCAAGTAAACTTCATGAGTCGGGGCCCAACCATGGAATGTTATAAAAAGACTTACGAACAAAAGAAGGAAAGACGGAGACTGTACACGTCTCTCCCCAGGTCCTTCGAAGTCCTTCCGCAACCCTTTCTCAGGAAGGAAGACGGTTGGAAGTCTGACGAGGACTATTCGGACCTTCCACGGGGAAAGAAACGGAAAGGACTTTTACCCCTGAAGTCTTGTGATCCCTTTTGAGGTACAAAGTCCTGTATTGTTCAAAAGAATTTACCCTAAGAACAAAAGGAAAAGGAGAATATAGTCTAAAACACAAACGAAAGCAGAGCGATCCTTCGATCGGGGAGTGGAGTCTCGGCAATCAGACTGAATAAGTCGGTCACTTAAGGACTTAACCCGAGACCACTCTTCAGACTTCTCTTTAATGAAAAATAGGGAAGTCACCTGAGTAATGGGTGTCTTTGTGAAGGTAAGAAAGAAACTTTTCACTTCACTTTCACAATCAGTGAGTCAGCACAGACTGAGAAACGCTTGGGTACCTGATATCGGTCCGAGGAGACAGTCATCCTAAGAAGTCCGTTTTTACGACCTCACCCAACGGTAAGAGAAGAGGTCCCCTAGAAGGGGTAGGTCCCTGACTTAGGACCAGAGGACGTAACGTCCGTCTAAGAAGTGGTAGACTCGCTGGTCCCTTCTGGCAAGAAAAAAAAAAAATGACCTGAGTTAAAGTGTCCGTAGTGATCCAAAAGATACTAAAAGTCAGAGAGCACTAGGGAGTCAACAACAACAAAAAAAAAAAAAGGAGGAGTAGATAAAACCAGAGTGGATTAAATTAGTCCCTTTTGTTAAATATATCGGTAACCGGTACCGAAACGTCACCTTTAATAATGTTGAAACAAAAAAAGGACTCAATGTTTTTTTAGTAGAGAGAATATAATTTTATAATAATGTGTTTCATAATGTTTAATTAAAAAGTAATTCTACTTATACAACATTATAAAAATAACTTCATATTAACTAGGTCCTATAATAATCAAAATCTAAATGTTGTTTCACTAAGTTTGCATGTATATATATATGAGAAAGAGTCTAAGAAAAGGGAACATCCAACAATGTTTTATGACTTATATCAAGGGACACGATATGTCATCCAGAACTAACCAACAGATAAAATGTATATCGTTTCTCATAAACAATTAGGTTATAAGGATTAAATAGGGAGAGGCGTAAAGGGGAAACCGTTGGTAAATAAAAGATACAGACATCCAGATAAAGACAAAATTCATATTTAAGTAAACGTAAACATAAAAATAAGGTGTATCTTCGCTATAACACACTATAAACAGAAAGAGATCGAATGTCATACTATTGGAGATCCAGTATAAAGACGATTACCGTGATGAAGGTAAGAAGTCTAAAATACCGAATTATTATAAAGTAACAGGTTTATATGGTTTAGGAGGAACGGGTACAGGACCGACGACATTTGTCGCGACGTCACTTGTAGTCCCACGTGCGTAGAAAGTTTGATACCAAAAGAGACCTATATGTGGGTCCTCACCCTAACGTCCCAGTATACCATCGGGATAAAAATCAAATTTCCGTAGAGGTATGACAAGAGGTATCGCCGACGTGTTTAAATGTAAGGATGATTACACATTCTTCCAAGGAAAAAGAGGTGTGGGAGAGGTTGTCAATAATAGACATCTGAGAAACTGAAGATATTCTAACACTTCTCAAAGACGTTTTTGTTTCGTGGTAAAGGGACGGTTACTGATCTAGGGAACCTTCTTTTACAGAGAACCCACTACTGACCACCCGTCGATGGCATACACTTTATGAAGGAAACGTAGTCGAAACTACACGGGGGATCTCCTACCCCTTATTTTTGGTACTCATTCCAGTCAAAATAGAGGACTTCTACTCGGGTCTCAGGGTCCTAGGAGTACTCCGTTCGTAGAGGGGTACAAGACTATTAAGGTGGAGGTAGAGGGGTAGACTAAATGACGGGAAGGGTGTAAACTCAAACAGTCCGTGACTCATTCACCGAGACCCGTGGCCACTACCTTTGCGGTCCCAATACACCCTAGCAGGTACGGAAAACCCTGGAACCGTGGGTTTCCGTCTCGTTCTTAGAATTGTCCACGGGACTCAATTTCGTTCTGACTCTACGTTTGAAGTACTGTACCTCTGAACTTTCTATTTTTGTTTTGGGTTGATCTCTTAATGTCAGTGGTAATCGAAAAACGTGGTTAGATCCAAAAACAGAGTAGAATAAAATTAACGGTTTGGTCTTAGAGACCTGTGGACATTGTAAACCGTAAAACCGTTACCCGAGACTTCATCTTTAATCTAATTAAAGACTTCCGTAGTGGACTTCCCACTATACCTTTCTCCTATTTTTCTTTAGTGAACGGAAACCCGTGTCACCCTTAAGAGTCCTACTTCCCTGAGAAACTTCTCAAAAACGAGAGTCGAGACTTAAATTTGAGTTTAGACGTTAAAACACCTGGTCAGTAATTAAAAGTCATCAATAACTTTCCCCGTCCACAGTCACCGTTAGGTACACTTTTACTTTATTTCTGACCTCTACGCTCCCAGAGTAAAAGGACGGGGTTTAGGTGACGGGTTCATTAGATAGAACACTTTTTGTTGTCTCTAATTTAAAAATTTGTAAAAATCCGTCGTTCTTTTTACTTTTTATTTAGTGTAAGACGACCAAACGTCTCAAGTTTCTCGTTGCTGTAAAGGTATAGTATGTTAATACTTAAGTAAAACTGTAACAAAAGTTTTAATCATAACACGACACTTTTTCTTTGGTAGTATAAAACATAAGAAACGATCGTACGTATCGTATTTATAACTATGAACATTGTGACCGTGCTTCATATTTTAGGGGTGTTTTATAAGTTACGAAATTCCTCTTCGTATAAATTAATATGAGATGACCTCTCAATTGGGGACGGGAAAAGTAAATATTTATAAGTAAAGGAAAAGTAGAAGAAGTGTAAACGACAGAGTACCGACTTCCTACATTTTAACCAAAAACCATTAATCCCAGGTCTATTACGACTATCACCCTCCTACGCCCTTCCTATCCTTTACCCTCCACCCTTTCCTATAAAGAGAAATTTCCTTCACAGTGAGTAGACTTCCCCTGAACGGACCCCTCCTGCACACACAACGTCCTCTTTCCTGTGACTACCCCCCCACCCTACTACGGGACTCCAGGGATGCGTCGACACGATGTGTAGGATACAAAGATAAAAGGATCAATAGGAACCGTGGACATATTACTGAACGTGGAACAAAATTGAAAAATAAAACATAACCTGACAACCTCTTCTGAGAACTCTCAGGGAACCTGACGTTCCTCTAGGTTGGTCAGGTAAGACTTCCTCTAGTCGGGACCCTAAAGAAACCTCCCTTACTACGACTTCGACTTTGAGGTCATGAAACCGGTGGAGTACGTTTCTCAACTGAGTAACCTTTTCTGAGACTACGACCCTCCCTAACCCCCGTCCTCCTCTTCCCCTGCTGGCTCCCACTCTACCGACCTACCGTAGTGACTGAGCTACCTGCACTCAGACTCACTTGAGGCCCCCAACCACTACCTGTCCCTCCGGACCACACGACGCTAAGTATCCCAGCGTTTCTCAGCCTGTGCTGACTCGCTGTCTTGACTTGACTTGACTTGACTATCGACAAATCGTTACAACACTATCAAAGTCCACTTCTCGGTTCCCTGAGTCCGTGCGTATAGGTACATAGGTAAGAAGGGGGTTGAGGGGAGGGTGGGTTTGACGGTGTATTGTAACTCGTCTCAAGGGACACGACATATCATCCAGTGACAACCAATAGGTAGAGTTTATGTCGTCACACATGTACAGGTCGGGTTTGAGGAATTGATAGGGAAGGGGTAGGAGCAGAAAGGGGTACCGTTGGTATCAATTCAGATACTCAGAGGAAGACACAACATTCATTCGAGTAAACAGAGTAAAGGTGTATATTCCCTACTTACTGAACGTGGAATATAAGGCAACAATCCCGACGACACTGTTTTATGGTATCAGACCCCCGAATTTGTCGTCCTGAAACAAACGAGTACTAAGGGTTCCGACGTTCAGATTCTAGTTCTACAACCGTCCAACCGAGGAGGAGGTCGGAGAGAGGACCCGGACGTCTGCGATTGAGGAACGAAGGAACGAGACAGAAGTGTACCCGAAAGGAGACGCGGACGTAGGGACCACAGAGAAACAAAATAAAGGAAAAAAAATATTCCTGTAGTCAGTCCAACCAAATCCTGGATGAGATTGTCTGTTCCACCAAGTTCACTTTTTCTTAGACGGACGTCACGTCCTCTGGGTCCAAGTTAGGGACCCAGTCCTTCTAGGGGACCTCTTCCCTTACCGTTGGATGAGGTCATAAGAACGGACCTCTTAAGGTAACTGTCTTCTCGGACCCTCTAACGTTTCTCAGCCTGTGGTCATACACTTATTATCAGGTACCCCAGTGTTCCTCAACCTGTGCTGACTCATTGACTGTGTGTGATTGTCGGAGAGAAATTGAATTAGGGGAGACATTCCAGGACAGATGTTTATGTCAATTCCGTAATTATACACTTTAACTCAAACTCGTTTGAGACCCTCTATCACTTCCTGTCCCTTCGGACCACACGACGTCAGGGACCCCAACGTTTCTCAATCGTTTACTTGTTGTTATACTTTAACCCCTCCTGTGATAAAACAGGTATTGTGTAGAGCATTAACAAAGGGTAAATAGAACAAAGTAAACTGTGTATGTGCCTTCTAGAATAATAAGAACGTCGAAAGTCTACTCCACTGTCCAGTCTCTTCAATCCTCGGATGGACTCCTTTGAGTCCTGGAGACTGAAGGTGAGTGTTGTGAGGGCGTGTGTGGAACCTTTTCTAAGTCAGAGGGTGACGACCTTGTTCGAGTTCGATATTATTCGACGACAGACTGAAGGAATCCTCTTATACCACTCCGGTATTCCCCACATGGGGCTACCCGAAACACGTCCGTTCCTAAGGGGGTGCCCGGGAACACTCTAGACTCCTTTTCCCAGATCAAAAGTCATTTTGCGACGTAAGTAAGTGTTACTTAAGTGTGGGGTCAAAAAGTGACTCTACAAAAGGTGACCGGAGAAAAGGAGGTCGAAATATTCAATCAGACCTTCTTATTCCACTTTCCCTCCATTCTCCTTCTACCGCGGACTTTCCGGTGATCGCCGACGGATAAAGAAGGAGAAGTCACCTTATTTAACGAGAGTTCCTCTGTGGCCGATATAAAATAAAACGGTTATTTATATTGTTTACTCGAACTCAAGAACGATAACAGACCATTAGGATAAAAAGATCAATTCCGTTCCCTTCATAGAAAAAATAGTTTATTTAGACTAAAAACTTTAAGACATAGACTTCGGACAAAAAGACGGAATAGTCACGGGTGAGACGGTAATCAGTAGTAGGTATGTATAAAATGAAACGGATGTTGCGTGAT
This sequence comes from Capra ibex, assembly GCA_006410555.1. Lineage (NCBI taxonomy): Eukaryota > Metazoa > Chordata > Mammalia > Artiodactyla > Bovidae > Capra > Capra ibex. The sequence continues at coordinate 55,143,278 of SJYO01037955.1, forward strand.
GAACAGTGAACTGTGATCCTCCAAAGAAAGACACGAACTTCCCTTTAACTCACTTTCTCTCTTCCCTCCTCCCTCCCCCTCTCTCGTGTGTCCGACCTGTTCTGGAGCCATCGTACTCCGGATAAAAAAGTTGAGAGTTCTAGAACGAATAAAGGAAGTGAAGGACAAGAAACCCAACCCCCGGTTGTGGGAGGTCAAGTGGTTTCAAGTTCATGAAGGGGTTAGAGAAAGAAAGGACTGAAAAACACCACGGTACATATATGGAGTTTATATATATTTATAAAATAGATGAAAAAAATTTACATAAACAAAACCGACACGACCCAGAGGCAACGACACGGACCCGAAGGAGATCAACGTCACTCGCTCCCAACGAAAGATGAACACCACAGACCCGAAGGGGAACGTCACAGAGGAGAACGACACCTCACGTCCGAGATCCGTACACCCGAGTCATCAACGCCATAAACCCGATTAACGGGACGTAACACGTTCTATCAGGGTCTGCTCCCTAACTTGACCACAGGGGACTTAACCGTCCGCCTAAGAATTGGTGACCTGGTGGTCCTTTCGGAAGATATTTATGAATACTGTCAGTAACCGGTCATGTTGAAAAGTAATCTTTTACTCCTTTGATTTCTGGAGACCTTCTGTTCCCAATCCTAATTAGGTGACGGAGATGATTGTCACTCATCTCAGGGGAGTAGACCGAAGAGAGAAGAGACTTTGTGTCTTTAGTCCGGTTAGCTATTGGATTGTCGTCGGAGATTCACAAGTTCGTTTTCCTTCTCAGTGTACAGAGTGTAATTCGTTTTTCGATTTTTACCATTTCGAATCACTCCCTCCGTACAACTTTAAACTCTGTCCGACTTTCGATCAGAAGAATGGATTTGTCAATCGGTTCAACATTTACGTCGTCTTTTTAAGAACTTCTTTTGATTTTCACGACGAGTCATTTGTGTACTTACTTTTCTTTCTTTTTGTCGGGACGACGGTTGCACCTCTTTCAAACTTACCAACCCTATCTTCTAGTTTAACCTGTGGTGTAAGGGAATTCGGTTTCGGATCAGGTCTTCTTCTGGTAGTGAGAGAAGTTTAGGTGATTCCGACTCTTTTCACTCCACGACGTCTTCTTTTCAGACTTTGAGTGTCTCCAACCAAGTACTCCAAATTCCTTTCTGAGGGCGGAGATGTTGTACTTTCACGTCCTACTTCGTTGTCATGGTCGTATCCTCGACGTCGTCGGTCTTCTATACTGTCTCTATTATTGTGTCCGCCAATGTGGTCTGTTGTATAAAAATTACATCTGTTTTTTCGGAAAAAACTTCTTTTTTTTTACGATAGGTACTGAAGGTACCGATATCTCTCTTCTTCAGTTACGGACTGAAGTTTCGAAGTTTCCTGTTTCTCCGATTACGTCAACCAATGAAATTCAACTTCGGTAACGAGTAAATGGTAAGACTTTAAGGATCTCGGGAATTCTTACAATGATTTAAACGAGACGGACACGGGACGTTTACCTTGTTGTTTCGGATCTACTGACGTGCAGACAAATATTATGCCAATGACTTATAAAATTTGGGTGATGACTCTGGATGACGAGTCTTCCTTTTATTCTAAGGAAAGTTTTATAATGACGAATAACTGTTACATGGACCAGTTCGTTCTCGAGACTACCTCTACATGTCACTCTACTTACAACAAAAGGACGAACGATTGTGTTGTAAGTAAGACATCGGTTACCTAGTTCTTCATTAAAACTGAAGGTTTAGAACAACGACAAGTCAGCGAGTCAGTTCAGGTTGAGAAACACTGGGGTACCTGACGTCGTGCGGTCCGAAGGGACAGGGAGTGAGAGAGGGTCTTGAACGAGTCTGAGTACAGACGACTCAGTCACTACGGTAAGTTGGTAGAGTAGGAGACAGTAGGGGAAGAGGACGAAAGTTAGAAAGGTTCATAGTCAGAAAAGGTCACTCAGCCGAGAAGGATAGTCCACCGGTTTCCTACCCTCGAAGTCGAAGTCGTAGTCAGGAAGGTTACTTATAAGTCCCAACTAAGGGAAATCCTACCTGAACCAAACTAGAGGAACGACAGGTTCCCTGTGTCGTAGAAGAGGTCGTGGTATCAAGTTTCCGTAGTTAAGAAACCGTGAGCCGGAAAGAATAACAGGTCGATAGTGTAGACATGTACTGATTACCTTTTTAGTCTCGAAGCTGATATACCTTGAAACCGTCGTTTCATTACAGAGATGAAAAATTATGTTACAGATCCAAACGGTATCGAAAAGTAGATTCCTCGTTCACAGAAAATTAAAGTATCGACGTCAGTGGTAGGTGTCACTAAACCCTCGGGTTCTTTTACTTCAGACAGTGACAAAGGTAACATAGGAGTAGATAAACCGTACTTCACTACCTGGTCTACGGTACTAGAAGTCAAAGACTTAAGACAAAATTCGGTCGAAAAAGTGAGACCAGAAAGTGGAAGTAGTTCTCCAAGAAATTAAGAAGAAGTGAAAGACGGTAATTCCACCACAGTAGACGTATAGACTTCACTAAAGATCAGAATAAGAAATTCTTTATACAACTGATATCGACGATCTCTACCACTAAGAAGTGAACCTAGGCCCGTTTTATTTACCTTTTAGAAGACCTTTCCTAAATGGTAACAGTTACGGTTCCTTTTGTAAGTACTATATACCCTTTTCAACGTTTATAACTGTCCTCAAACCTTCTTCGGTTTAGGATAGGAGTACCTACGGAGACTCCGTGGGTTCTGTAGTCCCTTCCTTCATCGACGTCTATTGTTCTTTTGATCGTAAAAGACAAAGGACTCTACCTTCGATGAAGCCCATTTCTACGATAATACTAATAACTTAACTGTTTAGATAAGTCTTATAATATATTTCAATCAACTATTTCGTATTTGTCCCAAACTATTCTAATTGAAATTAAAACTTTCTGAAGGATGGGTCCCATTTTCCGATAGTTTGTCGTGACAAACGATGTCTCTTTGACATTTTCCTTCTCAGTTAGTTACTCAGTTTGAAGCAACGACAGAATAAAAATTTTTTAACGGTGTCGGTGGGTTCAGAAGTCACTGGTGGTGAGGCTAGTTGGTCGTCGGTAGCTGTATCTCCGTTTAGGGAACCTGTTACCAGTCGTATAAAATTGTTATTTCATTAAAAATTAATTCCATCGACGTATAAATCTGTTTTACGATAACATCTGAATTATCTCATGTCAAATCACATTTGTCACCTCTTCCCTTACCGTCGGGTGAGGTCATAAGAACGGACCTCTTAGGATATCTGTCTCCTTCGACCACCCGATGTCAGGTACCCCAGCGTTTTTGAGCCTGTACTGACTCGCTGACTATGTGAAATCACAATCACATTCAAAATATTCGTGACCTTTTGTTTTTACACACAATGAAATAACGTTATATGTGAAGTAATCACACTAGACCTTGGTTTTGGGTGTCATAGAGATTCCATACGGACATAAAAAGTAAAAGAAAACATCCTTATTTAAGGTCATTGTAGGGACACGTGTTTTAAACGAAATCTATTCATGTTAATTAGTTTTAAAATTTTGGATTTAGAAAAACTGCGAAGTAAGACACTTATAGGACAAATTTCGAAAAGTTGATTAAAACTCGTTCTCCGTTTGTTTTACACTTCGTACATAAATATTTAGAATGTTTATTCTAAATTGGTATAAATCAAGGAATACGAATCCTTATACGTAATTAAACGCGAAGTATTTTGACACATTTATTGAAAAATTTTATTTAAGAGATTTTATATGAGTTAGTCAGAATTCGATCGAAAGAGGTGCACAAAATGGTTAACATTCACTAACGAAACCTACTTCCATGTCCTACTACCTCTTTTTAGAAGTTTCTGTTCCTTTGGGTTCGGTATAAAACCCTCGGTCCTCGTCAGGTGGCACCAGAGTCCCGACTCGTCGTCATCCGTAGGGATCTCCTTGGGTCTGAGATCTCACCCGACGTCTGGGAGGTATCCCCCACAGAGGTACAATCCAGGTCCTCAAACAACAGTCAATCCCTTCTTCGGTGACTTGACGAAACTAACCATCTCGGAGCAAGTAGGCAAGTAGGTGAGTATGTGAGTAGTCAGACGACCCACAGAGAGGTCGTTTCATGGTACTCCTTTTTGCTCCCTTTCAGTACCAAGAACGGGAGTACTTTGAGACTTAGAGGTTTTTCTCTATCCTTATACTCGGTTATTGCTTTCAGGGACCTTAATTTCCAATTATTCCTCGGTACTCGTCCTCGTATTCCACCCACCCCACTCAAGAGGCTCCTGAGTAGGAACTAGAACTCTTATTCGTGGGGTACCCAAGACACGAGGTCAGGAGTCCTGCGGTACATGCTACCGTGCAGGTCACGGGTGCTCTGGGACCTGAACTGGGGCTATGGGGGGCGGAACTCTACGTGTTTGTGTCTCTCCCGCCCTTGAACGGGTCCACGTGTGACGTGAAGGTGCCCCGTCCACCTTAGGTGTGACGTCTGCCTTCGTTCGCTATCTGGAGTCTGGGGCGACACACGTAAGACGGAAGGAACCTTTGTCTTGAAGGCCATTTGACGTCTGTAATTGGAGCACAAGCATCCCTCGCAATACTGGGAAGTCATAATCTCTCCTTTACCACCTCGAGAAACTGGTAAGAGAACCGGTGTATAGGATCCCGTCTCAGTTGTTAAGAAACTCCTTTTGTAATTTCTTCCGTTTTTAATAGTAGTCTCCTTCACATCTAAAGTGCGGGAGGGTCAGGAGTTCCGGAGAAAACAGAGATGACCCGGGAAGACTTTCTCGACTTTAAGTTTCGATAACCTTGCTACTTTGATCAAACCAAAATTGGTTTATAGAAGTATAACGACAGACTTTACCGATGTCAAGGAATCACCATGTACTGTGAATGTCATCTCCTTTTTTCATACACCCAGTCCTTCTCCAGTGTCGTGAAAGTTTTTTACGTCTGACGAGGTGGCGAGTGGGGATTTTAACCACCATACTGACCCCCACACGTCCCCGTACCCCCACCGTCTGCCACCGTCCAAGACTTAGTCTCCCTGTCTGACTCCCAGGTCCTTCTCTGAGACCCGTAATGTTTCTAGGACGAGGTTCAATAGGACAAACAAGGAGTACTCTCAGGGTCCCTCCGGTCCTACCGTACTAGAAGCATACCGTCCACACCTTTGTCCCTACGACTTCCTGGTCCGAGGAACGGCTCGACCACACCGGGTCAGTCCCCGTGACACTACCTTCCTCGGAGACGTTCCTGGGTCGGACCCTCTGGGTAACCCGTCGTTCAGACGGAGACCACCCCTACGTGTGGGTACGGGAAGGACGACGAGTTCCGGACGACCAACCTTCATGTGAACGTAAAAATCTACGGTCAATCTCAGACATTAATGTTCTCAAACTCCCAAAAAACAAAAAGTTTCAATGTGTATCGACCGGGCATGACTTAATGTCGATGTTTCTCAAAGGCTTAAGTCGTTGAAGCATCTTACACAAAAGAACAATGTTTGGTTAACCTTGGTTCGTGTTGCGACTTTCCGGTTGGAGACAAACCTATTGAGATGTTTATATTTAAGGGGTACTATCTGATAGGATATTGACCGAAGTTCCCTTTATCGTCTAACGTTATTGAAACCCTATACAAGGAAAGTTTTAACGAAAGACGCCACTTATAAAGATAATTGAGCCGGTTCAAGAGTGAGATAAGTCCCATAAAAGACGGTGGACGTAGTAAGGAACAATTCGTATAAGTCCTAGTTTCATCCGATTTGTTCTGACGTCTATAAATTTTCCATCTTGTGTAAAGTCCTGTATAAATAGGTCTGAAGTCAGTACAGAGTCCACCCAAAAACACTATTTTCATTCTCAAGATGTCTACCGACAGAAGACGTAGGTACACACGGACGATTCAGTGAAGTTAGTACAGACTGAGAAACGTCAGGATACCTGACATTGGGTTGTCCGAGGAGACAGGTACCGTAAGAGGTCCGTTCTTATGACCTCACCCAACGGTACGGGAGGAGGTCCCCGAGAAGGAGACACCGTCCTTCTGTACAAACATTCGTAGAGTAGTCGACCCGAACCATTTGAATAAAGTTCTTTAGGAAACTATCGTCACATGGTATAATCGAAAGTCAACCCCGTTATAAATCTTGTGTAAAACTTATGACTTATAACAACTCCAGGTAATTGCCTGGTCTTGGACCACCAGACCTCAGTTACTATTCTTTCATTTCCTCTCTCTTTCTCCGACTATAAGGAACCAAATGTGTCTTTTGGTTATTCCAGGGACTGTGCCCCGAACGAGACAAGTGCTTCCGGAGTCCGCGGGAGAACTACCCCACTTCCACGTCTCACGGAAGAGCTCTCCCAGTATCTTCGGGTCCGACCTTTCACTTGAGTCTCTCCGAGACGTGAGGTTTCTTTATCACACACTCTCTCTCTCTCTTTCTGTGCCCCTGGTTTCGAGACTACCTCGTTTCCACAAAATTAGTTGTACCACACCCGTATATATGATATCAATAAGAGTCGTCTCTATTTCTGATTTTAAGGTCTGAATGTTTTGTACCTGGTATAATTTAGGTATAATTTCTCTCTCTCTCTCAACATTTGTTAGTGAAAATGGCATACCAAGTATTCTTCCTTCTCCCATGAATAGTGGTATAACTTTTTGATTGTTTCCTTTACGGACCTAGGGAGTCGGGGCCCTCTCCGAACGGAGAGGAGAATTAAAGACTTATAAGTCCTTAATTATGCCTTGTCTCCTAAGGGCTGTCGAGGTTTTGTCGGGTGTCCTTCGGAGGACAATTTACGAAGGACTGTCACAATTCTTCGAACAAACACATCTATAGACGTAATTCTATTTCTTCTCCGTTTTGAGGATGAGATAGGTCACCTTTAGACGGCACCTACGTGGCAAGTAATCTGGACTCGGACACGAAGACGACCTTGGTCCTTGTGGGTTTCCAGTGGGGAACAAAAGAGACAAAACCTCCGTATAAGTCGTTTCTGAATCCTTACAAGACCCAAAACATTTGTAGTGACCCCTGTAAACCAGTGATTCTCCTCTGTTCTCTAGAAGTTTGTAGAAGGGATCTCCTCCCGGACCCAGATCCCCTAATCACGTCGTCCTATCGTGTACAATACCCAAGTTAACACAGGGGGGAGTTTATAAGTATACAACTTAGGGATCAATAGGTCCTTCACTAGAGTAAACCGTTATCGTAGTAACGTCTACACTGATTAATTCTACACCTGTAATCCTACGGAGGATGAAGTTTTAATGACCACAGGAAGATTTTATCCTCTTTATCTTAATGGTAATAGGTCGTTAGGGTGAGGACCCGTATATAGGTCCCTTTTTACAATCAACGAATCAGCACAGACTGAGAAACGCTAGGGTACCTGATATCGGGTGGTCCGAGGACATAAGTACCTTAAGAGGTCCTTTCTTATGATCTCACTCATCGGTAAGGGAAGACGTCCCCTAGAAAGGTCCCTAGCTAGTACCCAGAGGACGTAACGTCCGTCTAACAAATGGTAGATTCGGTCGTCTCTTCGGGGTCTCTTTTAGTATTAAGTTCTTCTATGTGAGTGGGGTCACAAGTGTCGTCACGATGAGTTCTAATCGGTCCTACACCTTCGTTAGATTTACGGGTAGTTGTCTCCTTACCCATCTCTTTTGCACCGTACATGTATGTTACCTTATAATGAGGCGGCAGTTTTTCTTATTTTATTACGGTAAACGTCGTTGTACCCACCTGGATATCTGAGTAAGACTCACTTCATTTAGTCTGTTTCTGTTTATACTATAGTGAATATGCACCTTAGATTTTTTTTTTTAGGATGTTTACTTGAATAAATGGTTTGTCTCAGTGCTACATCTTTCGTTTGACTACATCTCTCTTTACCAATGGTTTCTCCATCCCCCTTCCCTCCCTATCTTACTCTCTACCCCGAACTGTATAAGTGTGACGACACACAGTTTGTCTATTGATTACTCGCGGATGACATATCGTGTCCCTTAAGATGAGTTATAAGACCTTACTGGGTATACCTTTTTCCTAGATTTTTCCTCACTAATATACGTATACATACTGACTGAGCGAAACGACATGTCGCCTTTGATAATATGGTGTTGCGACATTTAGTTGATTTGAGGTGATCTTTAATTACAATTTTCCAACCCCCTCACCTTAGATCTATGTCTCTGTCTGTGTGAGTGTCCCTTTTGTGTACACGTCTCCTTCCGTCTCCACCCCGTTACGAAGATGTGTAGTTCCCTAGCGGTTCCTAGGGGTCCTTTAGGGGTCTACAGTCCTCTCTCCGTGTCTGATCCAAGAGAGAGTATCGGGAGTCTTTTTTTATGACGACTGTGGAACTAGAACCCGAAGACCGAAGCTTTTGTAGTTTTTAAAGACTACAACTTCAGTGAGACAAGTACTTTGAAACAACATCGTCGGAGTTCTCTGATTATGTTGTGTAAAGACACCACACAATGACGGTACCCCTCAAGAGTCCACACAATCGAGTGACCTTTGTATCCCGACGGACAATAATTTGGACGGAGTGACATATGTGTCGTCCTCCGAGACCGTAGAAAGTCCCTTGATTTGAGACTGAACGCGAACCTGATCAAACTTGGTCCGGACACACTGGGGACCCTTGTTACCCTATAAACGACCCTCCACATCTTCCTGGTCAAGACAGAGGTCGACGAGGAGACCCTAGTATCCTAAACGTGTCAACCGTAACCTGTTAGAGTTCACGGGGACATAGAAGAAAGGAAGATCTTTCAAGAAAGAAGATAAAATGGGGTCCAAATATTTCGTAGATAGCATCCATGACCGTTAAAAGGAACACAAACTCAGTCAGAAGGACTTCCACAGGAAATCTCTCGACCTAAGGGTAATACGGTTGTTTACCTTTCACCGTACATATGGTCCTGTAGATATAACTCGTAGTCATAGAGGGTACAGTAGGAGTCGACGTGAAAGGGTGAGTCCTTCACTTCCCTTCAACGAGTCAACATAGACTGAGAAACGTTGGGGTACCTGACATCGGGTGGTCCGCGAAAGTAGGTACCCCTAAGAGGTCCGTTCTCATGACCTCACCCAACTGCAAAGGAAGAGGTCCCCTAGAAGAACTAGGTCCCTATCTTGGGTCCAGAGGGTGGAACATCCGTCTGTAAAATGGTAGACTCGGTGGTTCCTACAAGAGGGGTGAGTCTTGGACAAGGGTCTCGACGGGGAAACAAAATCATTTCAGACACGAATGACCTCTGTATCTGAACAATGGAGGTACCTCCGGACCAGTACCACCCCGTCCGGTGTAGTCTCTACCGGTCCTCAACCTTGCTTCTGGACCGAAGAATCCTGGGTTTACCCGTAGGTTCCTCCAAGACCCTCGTTTGTCGTACACTTCTACCGAGTCCTTGGTCTCCGTACGGTCTGTATCCCCTCCTACATAGGTAGACTGTTGTCCCTGTCCCTTTTCTACTGGTGGTGGGTCCCGGGAGTCTGTCGCCAGGTCGACTCTCAGTCTCTTTACGGATGGTTTTACTTGATTCGGAAGTCCAGTATTGGGACTGGAGATCCTTCTCCCAGTTCGTCTCGAAGACGTTTCTCCTCGACTTAAATTCCATTTTCCGTTTCAAATTCCCTCTATTTCTTTCCTTCTGTACCCTCGAAACCCCTCCCGGTCCCTACCCATACTCCAAGACACCGAGTCAACCTTTTTGCGTAGTCTATCAGGGGATCACTGTTCTGTTCCGGTTTAGGTCGTCGGTCCCGTGTGTGTCACTTAGTTTGGCTGTCGTTCTGTGGGTTCCGACTCGGCTACCCGTCTTCTTGAACCCGAAGTTACAGAAGACTGAATCCTCTACCCACCCGGACAGAGACCCACGTTTCTCAAACCGTTTCGGTTCGTCTAGGGACACGAAGGGGAAGAATGAAGGTCTCTCCAAGTTGTAGAGACGTCACGAAGGAATTAACTAGGTAGTAGAGTGATATCGAAAAGCACACTTTAACGATTTCGTTGGGTTTATCAAGGGTCAAGTCTGGTGAGTACTCTTAGGGAACCTCTTGAATTTTTTTGTCTTCTTTCCTTCCTTCCTTCCTTCTTTTATTCTTTTTTTCTATGAGTAAGAGTCTGGGGTAAGGTTCTGTTTATTAAGTATTAGAGACAACTCTAGGTGGGTTTTGTGTGGGAGGGAACTTTAAAAGACTTTTAACAAGAGATCAGGGTCTCAAGTACTAGTATAATTTCCCTACCAATGGGAGTTGTTGACTTTTGGGTTGTAAATAATTGAAGGAGGACCTGTCAGCATTGGGTCCCGTGGTCTCGTGGAGTATTTGGGACATCCCTGTGACGGAGGACTCTGATCTGGACATAGAAGGGTGAACAAGTAGGGTTAGGCAGTCAAGTCGGCGAGTCAACACAGACTGAGAAATGTCGTGGTACCTGCCGTCGGTCCGGAGGGTCAGGTAGGGGTCGAGGGTCTCAAACGAGTTTAAGTATAGGTAGCTCAGCCACTACGGTAGGTTGGTAGAGTAGGAGACAGCAGGGGAAGAGGAGGACGGGAGTTAGAAAGGGTCGTAGTCCCAGAAAAGGTTACTCAGTCAAAAAGCGTAGTCCATCGGTTTCCTAACCTTGAAGTGGAAGTCGTAGTCAGGAAGGTTACTTATAAGTCCTGACTAAAGGAAATTCTTCCTGACCAACCTAGTGGAACCTCAGGTTCCCTGAGAGTTCTCAGAAGAGGTTGTGGTGTCAAGTTTTCGAAGTTAAGAAGTCACGAGTCGAAAGAAATATCAGGTTGAGAGTATAGGTATGTACTGACGACCTTTTTGGTATCGAAACTGATCTACCTGGAAACACCCGTTTCGTTAAAGAGATGAAACATTATACGAAAGATCCAACCAGTATCGAAAAAAAGGTTCCTCATTCGCAGAAAATTAAAGTACCGACGTCAGTGGTAGACGTCACTAAACAAAGGGGCAAATGGTACACGGGTTTCATCTTGTATTCCCGTTGTCGATAAAGACCTACTCACTTATTTCCTTGTGTGGTTTCCGTGTAAAATATTTTGGGTTCATAATGTACAAACACACTCAAACCCGGGTAAGGTAGGACCGTCTTTTTCCGGCTTTGGAGGAGGGGATCGTGGTCCACTTCCAGCCCACCCCCTGTCTGCACACCTGTACGACCGAATAAGGTAGGCGTCTACGTCTTCCGGTTCCCGCGAGGGGTCGGGTCCTGCTCGTGGGCAACGTTTGGTATCGACGATGAGGTTCACATCTCTCTCAAGGTCAGTGGTGAGGGTATTTACGTTTTGGGACCAAAGCTCTTCTCGTCGACTCCCACACCTATCGAGTCCTGACCCTGAGGACGTCCACACTCCCGACCTTGTCCTCGTCTGACCCTGCGGCCTCAGGTCCTCCGATTGAGAACATTTTTTCAAAATTTTTCCACGTCATTCTGGTCACGTGATCAAAGGGTTTTCCCGACATTGTCTCATCGTGTTTGAATCACTAAATTTGTGTCTGAATAGCGGAATTCACCTCTTCCTTTACCGTTGGGTGAGGTCCTAAGAACGGACCTCTTACGGTACCTACCCCCTCGGAACACCCGACGCCAGGTACCCCAGCGTTTCTCAGTCTGTGCTGACTCGCAGATTGTCTGCGTGTGTGTGTGTGTGTGTGTGTGTGTGTGTGTGTGTGTGTGTGAGTGTGTGTGTGTGATAGCAGAAGTTCTAGTCCTCCAGTCCTCGGACTGTATCTAGAGTCCCCCGATTTTAGTTCAACGGGACCCGACGCAAGGTGGGACTTCTGGGTCCAGACCAGGTAAAGTATCGTGACGGGTCGAACATCTCCGGTGGTGAGAGGAACCGAGTACCGGGGGAGGAGGTCGGAGGTTTCTACCGAATATTCAGGAAAAAGATGGAAGAGTAACACTGGGTGAAGACACAAGTGCCAGAGGGGGTGAGAGGGCAGAGGTGGAGGATGAAAATAAATCAAAATATTATTGAGAGCCGGGTGGGTCTACTAGGTCCTATTGGAAGGACAGAACACAGTCTATCGATCGTTGGTACTGACGTAGACGCTGGACTTAGGGAGAGAGACGTTACCCTGTATCAGCGTCCAGGACCCCTAAACCTAAAGCCGTAGAAATCCCCGGCGACAAGAGGACCGTGTCAGTCGTCCCGGGGCACTGGTCCGTCCCTGGGTCCTTTTCTAGTCCTGTGGGAACATTGTCCCTTCTTGTTTAGACTGAAGTATAATCCAGACAACGAAAGTGAAACACGAGACAACGAACACGAATCAATACGAGGGGACTTGCAAATCGTTTTCCGAGTCACCCATTTCTTGGGTTGAAGTTTCGTCCTCTGTGTCTTCTGTACCCAAACTAGAGACCCAATCCTTCTAGGGGACCTCTTCCTTTACCGTCGAGTGAGGTCATAGGAACGGCCCTTTTACGGTCCCGTGACAGGGACCCCAGTGTTTCTCAGTTTGTGTCGACTGGTGACCGTGTATGCATCGGACTTTATATGTCCTGTCGGACACGAGTCCGGAGACTGGAACTTCTCAGGTAAGTATATCTTTGTCTTTCAACGTTTGTCCATCCTCTTGTAAACAGAACAACCTCCAAATGTCCATGTACCACTGTACTAGATGCACTTGTCGACGTTCTTGTTTCCTAAAGTCATGGTTCTTCAGACGTTTTTGATTGGTGGAAGAAGTGAGTAGAACGGAAATTTTCCCGAAACGACTTTGGGAAGTTTCTCAAACCCCGAAAACCTCCGTACTCGGTGGGTACTCAGAGGAACGTACCGGGACGTCATTTGGAAAGAGACGACGTTTGAGACTGTAAAGTTACGATAAACCGGAATAACACACAGCCCGTTTACTTAAACACAAGTCTCACTTAAGTACATACACACACACACACACATGTGTGCGCACGAGTCAACATAGACTGAGAAACACTGAAGTACCTGACATTAGGTGGTCCGAGGAGACAGGTGCCTTAAAGGGTCCGTTCTTATAACCTCACCCAACGGTAGAGGTCCCTTAGAAGGACTTGGTCTCTAGTCTGGTACAGAGAACGTAGAGGATGTAACCGCCCGTTTAAGAAATGGGGTGGACCCATACAAGTCATTGTGGAAATTAACCCGTCTTCGAATGTACTGTTATGACTGTCTTAAAAGACAGTCTGGGATACAACCCGTCGGAGTAGTCTAAAAGGGTGGTAGGACGTTATCTTCGGAAACAAGACCTTATGCGAGAGGATGAAATGGTTATTGACTGAAGAGACTCGAGAGTGACACACCAGTTTTTACCTTAAACTCTCGTTTGACTCTCGACCCACTCGGGAAGAGTAATTAGTGCGTCTCACCTTTCACTAAGGTTCAACTCTTCTACTACCGTTTTTATTGTGTTTTACGACACACTTAGTCCGAAACAAAGACGGTACGCTTATTGTATCTGCCGTGTGGCCCAAGACGAGGAGGACTCCTCAGGTCTACATCACCCAGACCCCGTAGAATATGTTGTTCGTCCTACCGTTGACCGTTGACTGCACTACACTGATGTAAGACTTGCACTCTCCACAAGGGTCATGACAAAGAGTCGACCTTTTACGTGTCGCGGACGACAGACGACCGTTTTATTTTCGTAGCGTAACCCTTTCCCACTGGAAGAGTCTGAAGTCCTGAGAGTTCGACAGGAGTCGGGGGAGTTGGGGGAGTCGGGGCCCAGACGGGCACGTCCTACTGCTTACTTAACACACAGGCCGGAGTTGGCCGAAATGACTGTTGCACCACTTTCGTGTCTGCCTCGGAGAGTTTCCCGTCGACGTCCGTCCGGTCCCGTCCGCCACACCTGGCAAATCCCATAAACGAGGAGACCTGACCTCGGGGAGGGGAGGAGTAGGAGGTCCGGAGAGGTGAAAGTAGTGAAGTAGAAAAGAAAGGTTTCGTGAGATATTTGCGGGTATCCGTTCGTTTGTTTTCGTCTGTTCTTTTGTTGAGTGAGGGTGGTGTGGTATGCACCAACGTTTTAGCCGGGGGAAGGGACTGCACCTACCGGCGGGCGGACATGGGTCCTTCAGAGGGTCCCAGGGAGTGTCAGGCCCCACGAGTCCTCCTGTTCATCTCCCTCGGGCGGTCGGGCAGACGTGAGGTCCTCGAAGCAGTGTAGTGTCTGGGGAACGTGAGGTGAGCCAGGGGAACCCACTGGTGGTCCTTCCACAGGGGTCCGGAGGACCACTTCCGTCTACCCCGAGGGTCCCGAGGTCCACACAGGGCACGGGAAGTACCCGGTGTCGGGGACGTCAGACTGGAAGTCTAAATCCCGTCCTCTTGAGTCCAGGACACCTGCAGTGGATGGGGTCTCCCATTCCACGAATGTGTGTATGTATGATACATGGTGTATAGTGTATGTGTACGGTGTTTGAGTGTGTGTGTGGGATGTGTGGTGTGTGTGGTGTTTGAACGTATGTATGGTGTGTGGTCGGTGGTGTCCATATGGTGTGTGTAAGAAACCCTTCTATGTCTTGCCTCTTCCGTTACCGTGGGGTGAGGTCATTAGAACGGACCTTTTAGGGTACCTACCTCCTCGGACCTCCCGACGTCAGGTACCCCAGTGACTCCCAACCTGTGCTGACTCACTGAAGTGAAACTGAAAAGGGAAAGTACGTAACCTCTTCCTTTACCGTTGGGTGAGGTCACAAGAACGGACCTCTTAGGGTCCCTGCCCCCTCGGACCACCCGACGGTAGATACCCCAGCGTGTCTCAGTCTGTGCTGACTTCGCTGAACCGCCACCGTCGTCGTCGTCACTTACTTTCCTTAAAGTCGGAATCTGGTCTCGCACTTTAATTGATTTAAAAGCTTCAACTGAAATTTGTCAACTTGATAAGGTACCGGGTTATCATTAAATAAAGTCTTTCTTAAAAGGAGTGGTTATTAATAGTGTTTAATGCGTCTTCTTTTTTTATTGATTAAAACTAGTTTAGGTTCATGAAGTGGAAAAGATTTGTTTCGTATATAAAACACAATGTTTTTACATTACTTTAGGTCAGTCCAAAAAAAAGGGGAGACGACTGAACCTTTCTGTTCACCGAAAACACTGACATTTAAAGGGGGATACTCAAACATTGACACAGAGGGACGTGTATTTACAAGGAAAGCGAAAAAGATTCAAGACATTTTTGTAGTGTTCCGGGAGAGGAAGGGGGACTTTAAGTTCTGTAAGAGTACGAAAGGGGTCCATCCCTATTTTCTCTCGTCGAAATCTCTTCGCTAAAGTCTCTGTAAATAGGACTACCCCTCTTGACTTCTAACAACTTAACACACAAGGTCACAAGTTGCAAAAAGTTTCCCTTGTCGTCAAAACGTTTGTGTGTGGTGTCTGGACAGACGATAACAAGTCTTCCACTGGTCCATTTGTAATCTTTGTCAGTATCTCCTTTCCCCTCACCAGGCAGAAATATAAAGTGGACCACACTCGTACCAGAGTCCTGTTTCCTGGTGTTCCATCCGTCGTAATTTTGTTACTGAACGCAGGGTGCTAAGTTTTGGTCGACGACACACCTACCGTCCCATCGGTTGTGTGTGTCCCGAAAGGACAAAGTCGAGACCCCTTCTCTTTTCATAAGCTGTCGAGTAAGTTTCGAGCCCGGAGAAAGAGAAGGACCCTCAGGTCTAGTCTTCGTCAACACTTAATCTTCAAGAGTAAGTCTCTTTCCCGTTCTCCACCCAATACCATGTGTGTCGTCTACGTCAACTCTTTCCAACTACAACTTTACTACAAAGGTCGGTGACTGTAAAGAAGTTTAGGAAGACTTGGTCAGGTGGATAGTTAGTCTTTACGAGTGTTTGCTATGACTGTCTCGAGAATTTACACGTATTTTTGGAATCCGATGGGGGACTCTTAAGAGTGCTCGATCATACACACGAACCTCTTCACACACACACACACACACGCGACAGCACAGGTTGAGAAACGTTGGGGTACCTGATGTCGAGTGGTCCGAGGATACAGGTACCTAAGAGGTCCGGTCTTGTGTCCTCACCTAGTAGTAAAGGAAGAGGTCCCCTAGAAGGCTGGGTCCCTTGGTCTGGGCGTAGAGGACGTGACGTCTGTCTAAGAAATTGTTGACTCGGTGGACCCTTCCCGTACATGAACTTCTATCTCTAGGGTTTACCATGGTCCCCGAGGTTCTTATAAACTCGCCCCGGTAGAGTACGACGTAGATCAAACCCCGTCCTCTTAGGAGGTCCTGAAAAGAAGGAACAATAGAAAAACGTGGTGCTTCCAGTCCAAATAGGAGACTCGTCTCCTGGACGACTCTAGACCGGTCCGTACTTTTGCACAGGCCCTGTGTCCCAGGGGCTTGGACAGAAGTCCCGGGAGGAGGGTCGAGAAGGGAAGACGAGTCTACCCAGAGGTTGTGACTATGAAGGGTGGTAGGTGCCGTAGAAGTAGAGGTTTTCCCTTAGACTTCGTATCTACGTGTAAGGTTAGTAGGGTCTCGGTGAAGTTAAGGATGTGACTAAAACACGTCCCTTACGGTTTGTCGACCGAGACGGTCGGGAGAACGAACCGGTGGTCGAGTAACAGACAAAGTCAAGTCACACCTCTGTTCACCTATACAGGTTAAAAGAACACGTCTACCGTTTGTCACTCTATTAATAAAAGTCTATATGAGGCCATGGGAACTTCCAGCGAACGACGTCTACTCACGGGAGTAACCTCTCGACCGAAGTACAGGTGCTACCCTCGTATTCGGGTTCTGAGTGGACAGGACAGAGTACAAGGGTCTGGGAGGAAGAGTACCAGTCCTATGGACGAGGACCATGGTTTCTTTACAGGAGTAGAATAAAGAACCTTCTCAATGACCAAGGTGGTAGAGACGTAGACCCTGAGAGAAAGATAACATTGATAATGGTAAGGTCGGTGACTCTTACCTGGAATAGTGAGAGAAATAATCCTGAAGGGAGGAGGTGAAAGTCTCAGGGGGACCACCGAGTTCGGTATTTCTTAGACGGACACTATGTCCTCTGGACCCAAATTAGGGACCCAACCCTTCTAGGGGACTTCTTCTCGGAGACCTCTTCCCTTACTGATGGGTGAGGTCATAAGAACGGACCTCTTCAGGTACCTGTCTCCTTGGACCATCCGATGTCAGGTACCCCAGTGTATCTCAGTCTGTGTTGACTCGCTGATTGTGATTACTGATTACTGGAGGTGAAGATCTTGTCAGACACTCGGAGGTAGAACGGTTTTCAGGACCGAGGGGACACTTAAAGCAAAAGTAGTAACGACATGTTACACGTATCTTAATTTCAATTCGAATTATTTTACTCTTTAGAACAGAGTTTTCTCTATAGTAAATGGAGTCACCTTTCTATGTTGTCCCCCGTTTAATTCGACTGTGTAAATTAAGGAAGTAACCGATAGAATATTCTGACATCTTAGATCGTACGTCTTACCTACAAAACTTACCTTAATTTCTGACGTCAAATAGTCTACCACTTATGGATTGGGTTTACGAGGGAAAGTTTCACTTAGTGACTTTTGATGAATCTTATTGACTTTTGGTGAATTTAGGTGTGACCCTTCACAAAAAGTTTCAGTCGAAACCGTCGACCACTTGTTTCCCTCCAAAGTCGAGTCTACCAACGGGAGGTTCATTTCTCTTCTCGAAAGAAGGTGGGAGTCCAGGCAGTTGCCTCACTTGGGGACGTGTCTCGCCCTCGACTACGTCGAATACGCCCCACCTCCTCCAACCCACCCTCACTCCCCCGGACGACCTCTGGGGTGGGGGTTGGAGCGCGGTCTCCCTCGGACACGAGGCTCGGAACGCTAGTCGACACAAGGGTCCCTCCCGGTCCAGTACCCTACGAACTTTCGAAGGACCTGTCGTCGCGTCCCAGAACCTCCTCCTTTGTTCGACACCCTAACAGGACCGAAGAGTCTCCCAGGGAGTCTCCACACGGCGGACGTACTTCCGCCGAGCCTGAGGAGACGAGACTTGGCTAACAGGGACCCACAGTACGCAGACCGCTCTACCGGGGCGCACCGGTGTGACGAGGGCGTCTCGGACACGAGTGTCGGGTCCCTGGGCCTCGGGGTCGGTGTAAGTGGCTGCCGGGAGTGCACTACGGCGGACTACTACGTCCCTCTTCCTACGCAGCCCCTGATCTCAGGACCCTGTGGACTCTAAGCAGAGACTCGTGGTCTTCTCCTTCCCGACGTGCGTCCCTTAAGAAAAAAAAAAAAAAAAAAAACTCCCATAAGAATTGTGCCTGACATCTGAATGACATGACGTGAACCCGGGAAGGGAATTCCGCTAGCTGGGTTGGAACGGTGAAAGTGGGGGTCGAGAACAACGTAGGGAGGAACGTGGTTATACTGGAGACTGGGGAGGTGAGTAGAGGGATTCACGGACTAGTCCTGTGCTAGAGACCCGTGTCGACGAGGGGATTCTCAAACAAGGGTGTCCATTAAGCATAAAAGTCTCAGGAACTTCGAGCCTCTGCGACCTCGTCCAGAAGGCCAACGTGACGACCCCACTTCCGCCTCGGTTCTTCGTCGAAGGTGACTGTCTGGGGTACCGAACCCGAGAGTTCTATACCGTACTGAAGGCCCACCACTACCGGACCGTGGTTGAATATCCCTGACGAAAAAGATCCAGGACTCCAAGGTCTCTATCAAACAAGAGTATTTCGGATACTTCAAGAATTTTTCGGTCATTAAGAGTTTCTCAATAAGGATCGATATCTCTCTTTCTCTCTCTCTGTCTCTTCTATCTACCTACCTATCTATCTATTTCTATGAGTCTACGTATGTGTAGGTCCCATGAAGGATGGAGAGTAAAGTGACTAGATTTGAGAACCGAAAGGTCATATTTTTGTGTCAGAAAATAAGGAATCTCTCTGTACCGTCTTCTGTCAGTATCTTAGACGGAAGAAACACTAACGAGTGACGTCGACTCTTATAAAGAACCACGAATAAAAAGAATACTTCTCTTTGTAAGAGAGGAGATCTTGTAATTAATTGTGTCTTGTGAAAGATTGGAAATAATAGAAGTCGATAATCTATGTCTCTTCTACGTCTCAAAATCAATGACTCTATAGACTGTGGGTAGAAAGAGGTCCGGAGTAATGTACCCGAGGACTGAGAGGTCTTTCTAAATCTTGTCATTAATATGGTGCCAATAAGTTTTACACACAATGGGAATCTGCCATAGATACAGAAACAGTATTTATTCGGTAAGCAACTGGGTTTACCAAAGATCTGAGATAGGACCATCTTAATCGGTAAACTGGAATACAATACAACAAAGAATATACGAAAAATTGTAAGTTTGTTCCGTAAAAATACACATACTTACACTTTGTTAAAGAACCTATACGTCTTCGTACAAACTGACTCGAAATTCTCTCAGTCAAAGGTCTAAGAAGTTGGGGTACTCGAGAAAGGATTCGAACTACACGGACTCACGGAACACCAATTGACAAAAAGAAAAAGAAGAGGGGAAAGTGTTAACACGATTGTCTTCCTTCCGTTTGAAGGGTGAGTAGGGGAGAAGGATACTACGGACCGAAACTCCACACGTTCGGACGTCCGTGGTTTAAGTCCACACTAGATATTAAAGTGAAGGTTCCTTCTCAGGATCCTTTCGTCTCTTCTCTTTGGAGTCATTCTTTGCAACTTGACTTTTTGGTATAAATCGGTCCATGTAATTCCGGGACAGACAGATAGATCGATCGATCGGTAAGGACAAATAGATACTAGATAGGTAGTAGATAGAATCTATCTCGTTTAGTCAGTTAGAAGTTCCTTTAGTTGGGACTTATAAGTAACCTTCCTGACTACGACTTCGACTTTGAGGTTATGAAACCGGTAGTGAATGACCTTTTCTGGGACTACTACCCTTTCTAACTCCCGTCCTCTTCCCCTACTGTCTCCTATTCGACCAACCTACCGTAGTGGCTGAGTTACCTGTACCCAAACTTGTTTGAGACGTTCTATGACTTCCTGTCCCTTCGGACTGTACAACGTCAGGTACTCCAGTGTTTCTTGGTCTGTACTGACTCGTTGACTTGTCATTGTTGTTAGTAGACAGAACTTTTATCTTGAGTCTGCACATTTCGATAACATACGACGACGACGACGACGACGACGATTCAACGAAGTCAGTACGGGCTGAGACACTCTGGGGTCTCTACCGTCGGGTGGTCCGAGGGGACAGGGACCCTAAGAGGTCCGTTCTTATGACCTCACCCAACGGTAACGGAAGAGGTTACGTACTTTCACTTTTCACTTTCACTTCAGCGAGTCAGTACAGACTGAGGATCGCTGGGGTACCTGACATCGGATGGTCAGAGGAGGCAGGTACCCTAAAAGGTCCGTTCCCATGACCTCACCCCACGGTAACGGGAGAGGTTTCTATAACATATCCATAGATAATAGTAGGAATAAACTTTATTTTGTACCTGGGTCTCACAGAAGAACTTCCTCCATTCAGACTGAACCATTTGTACTCTTCTTTTGAAGTATAGTTAGACATACACGTCTCCTGTAAAAGGAAGTTCCTTACTCCATTTGAACGTAGAGGTTGACAAACCATTTTTATCTAAATTAGAAGGACACACACACACATACACACACACACACACACGCACGTGCGTGTGTGTACGAGTCAGCACAGACTGAGAAAAGTTGGGGTACCTGACATCGGGTGGTCCGAGGAGACAGGTACCCCAAAAGGACAGTTCTTATGGTCTCACCAAACGGTAAAGGAAGAGGTCCCCTAGAAGGGATGGGTCTCTAGTTTGGACGTAGAGGACGTAACGTCCGGATAAGAAATGTTCGACTCGGTGGACCCTTAGGGGAATTAGGAGTATGTGTCATGCATTATGTTATTTTTGTACAAGAAGCGTCTATACATTTTCATATAATTGTTTAAAACTAGAAAAATATTTTTACCAGGACACCAGTTATCAACAAAAAAAAAAAAAAAATTAATCAAATCTTCGATACGTTCCGAGACCTCATCTTCTATTAGGTTAAAAAAAAAATGTTTACTGTCTCCGGTTCGTTTTTATTATGTAACTTAAGAAGAGACACGTACTTTTGGTCTGTAAACTCATTGATTTAAACAAGTAGATCAGAAACAGAAACGACTTGAGAATTACTACTTTGAGATCACGGTGGATATTTAGTTTCTCTGATTGACAAACAGTCTCGAGAGGTCTCTTCTTTGTCTTGGCTATCCCACCCCTGCCCCACCGCCCCTCACCCCGTCGACGTCTCTGACTCTATCCGTCTCTGTCTTTCTCTGTTTCTCTAACTCTGCCGAAATGAGTCAGATGGTTCAATCTACAAATATAGTTCGTTTTGGTTTATAGAGCCACGGGGTACCGGATCAGTCGTACATGTTCATTGGTAGTATAATTGACATAATATGATACTGTATAAAATAGTGACTCATAGTCCCTTTTGGGACTCATTTATGGTCCTCTTGACTCCAAACCAAGGTCGAAGTAGTTAATACTTGACCACTGAAATACAGTAATGACTTCCAAAGACTCGGACCCAAAGAAGTAGATGTTTTCCATAGTTTATCAATAGAAAAGACGGGACATTCCTACAATATGTCTCAAACACACATTTAGGTTTTAACGAAACATTTAACGTAAGATTTTAATTACTATCTAACTAGTAACTCCTGGATATGGTTACTCAAGGCTTCCTAACTACGAAAACTTGACACCACAACCTCTTCTGAGAACTCTCAGGGAACCTGACGTTCCTCTAGGTCGGTCATGTAGGATTTCCTTTAGTCGGGACTTATCAGCAACCTTCCTGACTACGAATTCGACTTTGAGGTTATAAAGTCGGTGGACTGCACTTCTTGACTGAGTAAACTTTGCCGGGACTACGACCCTTTCTAACTTCCGCCTTCCTCTTCCCCTGCTGTCTCCTACTCTACCAACCTACCGTAGTGACTGAGTTACCTGTACTCAAACTCACTCGAGGTCCGCAACCACTACCTGTCCCTCCGGACCGCACAACGTCGGGTACCCCAGTGTTTCTCAGCCGGTACCGACTCGCTGCGTGACGTGACGTGAGCACTCCCGTGTCAGACGTACGATTGTCGGGTGTCCGTTCCGTCAAAACAGTACAAAAGTCTGGTGTTTCTCAAGAAACACCTACTCTACGTTGACTTGTTTTTGTCAGTTGACTACTAGTAAAAAATGTATAACAACCATTAAAAAAAAAAACGAAACTTAAAAGAACAAAAGAGAAAGAAAAAGTACTATCCTCGTAAATAAAGGAGCCCTTACTTAAAAAGAGAGTTACTGATGTCCTACTCTGAGAATTTATACAGTCACACGTCCGTCCTCCACGTTAAGTCCATTGTCTACTAGGGGCTCAGGGTTTAGAAGTACTTCAAGGTAGTTGTGTTCACGGGGTGCTTAGGTCTTGGATAAAAAGTGTATTAAAGAGGTTATGTAATCGAAACAGAGGAACCCTCGACCTGTCACCTGTACTTCCGGTTTTCGACCCGTTTACTAACCACGACTAAGTACACCTTTTCGTCGTTACCTCTTTACGGAACACTGGTGACTCTCCTCGCAGTGGGAGACATACCGGGGGTGTTTGTAATTTTTACCTCACCCTTGCAGAAGATGTACTATAACCAAAAGAACAGACACGGAACACGATAAACAGGAAAATTGAGTTGTTTTAGAAAGAAGAACACTCAAGTAAGTAAGACACACCAAATTACTCGAGACATGATTACAGTGTCAGTTCTGTAGTGAGTGACGAAACTTGTCACTCCCCATTTCCACCTTTTATTAATCATAGATAAAAGTCAGAGCTCCAGATAGTCACAGTTATCCTTTCTCTCCCCTCGTCTTTCTGTCATTACTCCTCTTCTGAAACGGGTCGTCCTGTGTCTGAATTAATGGGGTCCGATTAGACTTTTCTCACCCTTTTACCTGAGTTCTTATTTTCTTGGACAAGTGTGAGTATACAGATATAAAAAGTTAGTGATTCGAGTAGAATAGTCTTCAAAACAGAGTTGGGAAATTTTTTGGTTGGATCAATTAAAATTACCTCTACGACACATGAGTTTCGGGTTTTAGTCCATGTGTTAGTAAATGATTATAAATTACTTAAGTAAGTAAGTGATTATGTTTTACAACTACGATTTGTTACTTTTACGTCAATTTACCTCCTCTTGTTGAACACTTATTTGTAGAAACGTCGTTATTGTAGTCGAAAGAGGAATGAAACGGTTCTTGAGGGTCTTTTACAGTGAAAGTTTGTCCACATAAAAAAATTCATCGGTTAACACACTGAGGAATTTCCTTAATGTATGTCAATCCTGGTATCTGATTGTCAGTCTAAGTTTCGGGACTTATATAAGGTCTATAGGGACTTGGTAGCCCTCTTCATACACACTACGAGATAACTGAGGTTTCTCGTCTTTGTCACTAAATTTGTCAAGTATACTCGTAATGGGTCTCTAAACACTAGTATAAACATAAAAAAGACTCATTGTGGGGACATTTATCCAGAGTTGAGTTGAGTGATGGTTTTACTTTTCCATCAGTGACTAGTACCATAGAGTCAACGGGTCCGGGATACTTTAGGTTTTTGAGGAGTTCCAGAGAAAAGTAGAGTCAAGAACTGGGACTTTTGAAGTAGTGTCGGAGAGGAACACATACATCTGTAGAAATAATTCTTATACGACCATGACCTGAAGGGACCGTCATGTGACCTTTGTCACCGACTGAAATAAAACCCCCCGAGGTTTTAGTGACGTCTACCACCGACGTCGGTACTTTAATTCTCTGCGAATGAGGAACCTTCCTTTCAATACTGGTTGGATCTGTCGTATAAGTTTTCGTCTCTGTAATGAAACGGTTGTTTCCAGGCAGATCAGTTTGGATACCAAAAAGGTCACCAGTACATACCTACACTCTCAACCTGACATTTCTTTAGACTCGTGGTTTCTTAACTATGAAAACTGGACACCACAACCTCTTCTGAAAACTCTCAGGGAACCTGACGTTCCTCTAGGATGGTCAGGATTTCCTTTAGTCAGGACCCACAAGTAACCTTCCTGACTATGATTTCGACTTTGAGGTTATGAGACCGGTGGACTACGTTTCTTGACTGAGTAAACTTTTCTGAGACTATGACCCTTTCTAACTCCCGTCCGTCTCTTTCCCTACTGTCTCCTATTCTACCAACCTACCGTAGTGACTGCGCTACCTGTACTCGAACTCATTTGGGACCCTCAACTGCTACCTGTCCCTCCGGACCGCACGACGTCAGGTACCGCAGTGTCAGTCTGTCCTGACTCGCTGATTTGACTTTTGACTTGCCTGTCACCTATTCTTAGGCGGACGGTTACGTTCCCTGTGTCCAAACGAGGGACCAGGACCTTCTCGGGTGTACCGAGTCTCGTTGATTCGGGCACGTGGTATTGAAGACTCGGGTGCACGACGTTGATGACTTCGGGTGCGGGAATCTCGGGCACGAGACGTTGTTCTCCTCGGTGGCGTCGCTCTTCGACCATCTTTCGCCGGGCGCGAGCGGGGTTGGTCTCCTCCGGACGTGCGTCGCCGTTGCCGAGGCACGTTGGTTTGTGTCTGTTTCATGTCTTCTTGTACGACCATGTTGTACCGTATTCGCCACACCTTTACACGTCGTCTGTGCAGGTGTCACGTGACACGTAACCCCACTACCCGTCTGCACTACACATTTACGTCAGTTCAGTAGACCACCCTCGGAGTCTTTAGTATGACTAAGGACGTGGCCCAGTACGAGAGGCCCCGGTAGAAACGTGCACAAACACCCGCACCGAATGGAGCTCGAACACATCCTGGTCGTGTCTTTACGCTACCAGAAAATCACAGAAATTCGTCTCGTAAATGAGTCCTCGTAAATGAACCACTTAGGAATAGTCAATGTAACAATAGGAAATCAACGATTCAAAACGGACTGAGAAACACCGGGGCACCTGACATCGGGAGGTCCGAGGGGACAGGTACCCTAAAGGGTCCGTTCTAATGACCTCACCCAGTGGTAAAGGAGGAGGTCCCATAGAAGGACTGGGTCCCTAGTTTGGACACAGAGGACGTAACGTCCACCTAAGAAATGGTGACTCGGTGGTCCCTTCGGGTAGACGATGTGATAGTAATTAAGTCTGTATTTACAAACCGAAATACTCACACAAACCAATCTGTCAGATATGTAAAATCGGGGACTTTTGTGTAAAGACAGAGAAGTATTTTAATCTAAAGTTGACATCTGGTACACCTTTGAGACAGAAAGAATGAGTACCTAAGACCGAAAGTCGTATCCTTCTTTCTTTCACTTCAACGAGTCAGTACAGACTGAGAAACGTTGACGTGCCTGACATCGGATGAGTCGAGGAGTCAGGTACCTTAAAAGATCCGTTCTCATGACCTCACCCAACGGTAAAGGAAGAGGTCCTCTAGAAGGGTTGGGTCCCTAACTTGGGCCTAGAGAACGTGACGTCCGTCTGTGTAATGAGAGACTCGGTGGTCGCATGTGAACAAGAATAGTCCACTTGGCTGTGAACCTCCAAAGAAGAGGGACGGGGAACGAAACACCAGGATTAAGGTCAAAGGGCCCTTATGTAGATGGAATCGTATCTCGTGGTGAACGACCCGTAACGAACTTCACCCAAAATTACCCGAGAGAAAGACCATGTAATCACCTATTCTACTATCCTAAAGCGTAATTCTCTGGTTCCAAACTTGGAATTAAAAGTTTGTGACGAAAAACTGGCAACTATTCAGTGAACCCAAAAAGCTCAGAAGCAAATAAGTTCACGTCTTACAACTATGATGATGTGTGGATATTCCAATAAAATACTCAGTTTTCCTTTTTACCTTGACTCTTAAAGTCGGATTGTCTTTGGATTTGCTACAAGTTCGTCATTGATAGTGGTCGTGATGCATTAATAGGGGAATAAATTAATGAGACACTCAACAAGTAATTAATGCTAAAGACAGATTATAATCCTTATGTCCCTTCCTTCTTGAATCCTGTGAACCTCTAATAGAGAGTGAAACTACTCTTGTAACTCAAAATTAGAAAGATCCATAAATGGCTATCTTTAAAATTCTCTTTGAGAACCTGTAAGACTGAACACTACATCACTATGACCTGCCACTGAAATCGGGACAGTCGTTGGTCGTGAGTCATCGACTCCTACTCCTAGAGTCAAGACTCCTTCAGAACGACCGGTACTACGGTGCTACGAGTGGCGTTGGTCAATACCTTTGGGCTCGAAGAATCGGAGTGGCCTCAGTCTTTCGTGATCCCGGAGTAAGAGCACAAGGATATTAAGGGGGATTTTTCTATAAAGTCTGTGAAGAAAGGAGATTAGTAGGTGTTGGCGAATCTCTGTGGGGTACAGAGATAGACAGATGTAGTCGTGCTGTGTGTATTTCTCTTACCCAAACCAAAGAGTGGTTAAAAGTAGGGGAACCCCCATTATAGTGACCAACCGTACCAGTCAGAGAGACGTTCTGTCTCGTAGAAACTTGCTGGACACCGACCTCCCTCTTGACGTGGTGTCTCTCACGTCTCTAGTGAGACATTCCTCGTGGGCCTCTCAAATCCCTCTACGATCTCTGAGAGTCCGAACCGTCTTCCCCCTTTACGTTTGTCGTCCGTGTAGGGTACCGAGTAGACAACACATACCCTTGTTACCACGAAACAGTGTTCCGTTGAAAGGTTTTTATAAATTTCTGTTTACCATTCCAAAATCTCATCTTATAACTGTAATAATCTTACTTCCAATAGACAACTCAATCCGACTCATTTGGACCTCTCATTTCTAATAAATTCCCCGAGACCGTTACTACACACACTCTTTGTGTCTTATTAGATTGTTCCAGACACTGTTACTCTATTTTCTTTTCCTTTTTAATAGTTTTAACGTATTTTATCGGACCTCTACCCGGTTTTCTACTAAGTCTCCAACCTTGGACCTAGACCTATGGATTCTTTTTACATACAGTAAGTGTATTATTCCCTTTAGTCATTCTGATAGGTCAAATTCTTTCTCTGTATAAAATCGATAACAGATAACTATTTAAATAGACAACCTGAGTCGGTGAGGTATGTAAATGTACATTACCGTATACGAATAGACACGAAGGGACCACTGAGTCCCCAAATTTCTTGGATGGACGGTCACGTTCTCTGTATACAAACTAGGGATCCCGTCCTTCTAGGGTACCTCTTCCTTTACCGTTGGGTGAGGTCATAAGAAAAAAATAAAAAGGAACATTCGTCAAATAAAAAAAAATTAACCGATTAATGAAATGTTATACCACCACCAAAAACGGTATATAACTGTACTTAGTCGGTGTTAACATGTACACAAAGGGTAGGATATAGGGGGAGGGTTGAGGGAGGAATAGGGTAGGGAGTCCCAGTAGGGTCACGTGGTCGGGACTCGCGGGACAGAGTACGCAGCTTGGACCTGACCGCTAGACAAAGTGTATACCATTATATGTACAAAGTTACGACAAGAGAGTTTAGTAGGGTGGGAGCGGGAAAGGGTCTCAGGTTGTCAGAGAAGAAATGTAGGCACAGAGAAAACGACAGAGCGTATATCTCAGTAGCAACGGTAGAAAGATTTAAGGTATATATACGTAATTATATGACATAACCACAAAAAGAAAGACTGAATGGAACGAGACATATTATTCGAGGTCATAGTAGGTGGAGTAATCTGGACTAAGTTTACATAAGATAAATTACCGACTCATTATGAGGTAACACATATACATGGTGTCGAAAGAATAGGTAAGTAGACGACTACCTGTAGATCCAACGAAGGTACAGGACCGAGAATATTTGTCACGACGTTACTTGTAACCCCACGTACACAGAGAGTCAAGACCGAAGGAGCCACACATAGGGGTCGTCACCCTAACTACTCAGTATACCGTCAAGACAAAGGTCAAAAAATTCCTTAGAGGTGTGACAAGAGGTATCACCGACATGATCAAACGTAAGGGTGGTTGTCACATTCTCCCAAGGGAAAAGAGGTGTGGGAGAGGTCGTAAATAACGAATATCTGAAAAACTATCGTCGGTAAGACTGTACACACTCTACCATGGAGTGACACCAAAACTAAACGTAAAGAGACTAGTACTCACTACAACTCGTAGAAAAGTATATAAACAATCGGTAGGCATACAGAAGAAACCTCTTTGTAGACAAATCAAGAAACCGGGTAAAAAACTAACCCAGTAAATAAAAAGAACTCGACGTCCTCAACGAACATATAAAAACTCTAATTGAGGAACAGTCAACGAAGTAAAAGATAATAAAAGAAGGTAAGACTTCCGACAGAAAAGTGGAATGAATGTCAAAGGAAGTAACACGTTTTCGAAAATACAAATTAATCCAGGGTAAACAAATAAAAACGAAAATAAAGGTAATGAGACCCTCCACCCAGTATCTCCGAGGACGATACTAAATGTAGGTTCGGTGAGGTCATAAGAACAGACCTCTTAGGGTACCTGTCTCCTCGGACCACCCGATGTCAGGTACCTTAGTGTTTTCTCGACCTGTATTGAGTCACTGATTTGTTGTTGTTGTATACGAATGAGGATACTTCTGGTATAAAAAGTGAGATTTATTTACGCAAATTCAAAACAAAATTGGTCAATCTAAATTTTCTAATCGTTAACGTGATCGATAGATTTTATTAAACAGGATATTTTTATCCATAAGATGACAGTAAACTTTGCACCATAAAAGCGTGTGTAAAAGTATTGTCTTCCACAACAGTTCACAACCACCTCAACAGAAACTTCGACAGTCCTAACAATTGAAGAAAAGGACTTGTGTCCTACAAAGGAAGGTGTATGACTATTATTAGAGTCCATGGGGTCGTCCGACTTCTTTTGACATAGGGTGGTGACACGGAAGGCACTTTTCATCCAGGACACTCTTAGTTACTATCTTCAATTTTTCCTTGTAAGGTTTAGTTTTCTACTCGTAGTGTCTGTGTCACCCGTGTATTTTTCAGGTTAGGATCTCTGTAAACACTTCACTCTTATAGGGGATGATATAATTATTTGTTCTTTACAGTGTCGATAATCGTTAAAGGCCGGAGGTCTACACTTACTCCCGAGGGTTTTGACGCTAGGTCGCCTACGACGATGGACGGTGCCACTAACAACTCATCGACCCCCTTACGTTCTTCGTTTCCCTTGTTCCTTTGTCCTAAACCGGGGTCTGTCGGGTCGACGTGTACTTGCCTTACTTAAGTCACTCGGGTCTCCGCACATGGAAGGGTAAGTGTCTTACGAGTCAAGGAATTGAACTATGGACTAGAGACTACAAGTCAGACGAGGGAAACAACGTTTTGAAATACATCGGAGCGAAAGGGAGGACGGAGGAACCTCGTCAAAAGAGACTCGAAGACTTTACGACAAAGGTACCAAGTCTTAGGATTTGTAAAGGTGGATTTATTTGATATGAAACCGGTGGACTACACTTCTCGACTGAGTAATCTTTTCTGGGACTATGACCCTTTCTAACTTCCGTCCTCCTCTTCCCCTACTGTCTCCTACTCTACCAACCTACCGTAGTGGCTACCAGTACTCAGACCCGTTCGAGGTCTTCTACCACTTCCTGTTCCTTTGGTCCGCACCCCGTCCGGGTACCCCAGCGTTTCTCAACCTTTGTTGGTTCACTGACTTGTTGTTGATAAAAGTCTAACACCGATGTAAAAAATCCGTTGTGTAAGAAGGAAGAGTCTCGAAACGTTACACAGGAGACCTGGATAAGACAATAACAACGTCCTTTCCCCTGGGGAAGGACCCGGACTTTGACCCGAGAAGAGATTATGAGCCTTTACTTAAAAGACTCCTCTGTGCAGACGACTGTTTCGTTCTCTAAAATAACCCTTTCCCGTGGGCCCACCTCTCGTCACCCCATTCTCTTGGGTCCTCCTGACGAGACGACGCACCGAACGTCAGAACCCAAAATACCACTACCCTAATCAAAGGTCCACCGGAAACCGGTTAGTAAGATTAAGTCTCAGAAAGGACTACCGTGTGCGTAGTGAGTCGGTTCTACCTACGATCGTTCTCCCTAAGACCCTTCACCTGCCTGTGTACCACAGAGGAAAGTTGGAAAGGGTTTTAAAAGCCCAACCACCACCGAGTAATCAAGGCATAAGGAATAGTCGTAGAGGACAGTATTTTGTTGAGTACGTTTACCAATGGCACCACCGACCGGTCCCACCCGTCAAGGTTAGTCTCACGAAGGGGATTGTAATAGTACTTCTCAGGACTTGTTGTCCATTCAATGTTACGAGGATAACTACAGTATTGAGACCGAAAGAAACGATATTATTATAAAAAAAAGTGATACCTAGATAGGTCAACATAAATAAGTTTATTTTTAGTCCTAGGTCAAATTCCTCCATTCGAGGGATCCCCTTCGACATCGTTCGATTTTATCTTTTTGTCGTATGTACAGAATCAAGTCGTTTGTGTAGACGATCCCTAAACAAGTAATCAATAGGTCTGAGGTTTAAGTAGTACCTCAGTGTCTAGGTGTACTCAAGAAACGCAAGAGTTAACAATTTGGGTGGTGTCCTCATCTCTGACTTAAAAGTTCTACCGAGAAACACAATGTGTAAAGTCGTTCTGTGTGTGTGGTCTACAGAAACCGGAACGAGTATCTTACCTTAAGGTTAGACAAGTAGGACCGTCCCTCTAAGGGGGTAGTCCACGTTTCTTGACTTCGTTGAGTTCTTTTGTTCTTTTGACTAAGAAGGACGACGACGACGACGACGACAACGACGACGACGACGACGACGACGATTCAGTGAAGTCAGTGTAGGTTGAGACACACTGGGGTATCTACCGTCGGGTGGTCCGAGCGGGTAGGGACCCTAAGAGGTCCGTTCTTGTGACCTCACCCAACGGTAAAGGAAGAGGTTACGTAATTTTACTTTTCACTTTCACTTCAACGAGTCAGCAAAGGTTGAGAATCGTTGGGGTACCTGACGTCGGATGGTCTAAGGAGGCAGGTACCCTAAAAGGTCCGTTATCATGACCTCACCCAACGGTAACAGAAGAGGATGAACGGGTTATGAAAGAGACCCTCGGGTCTGAACGGGTCGAAGACTGGAAACACTACTCTAAAAATATACGACTTGTTAATGTGTATATTTATACAGAATAGTGCTCGACCTCTGTTATTTTTATAGGATACTATCGTTTTGGGATCCATTCGAATCGTGTTAGGACAGTCTATCTTAAATGTAATGAAAAAATGAAGATAACTCTACCTCCGGAGTACATTTTAAATGTTTATAAAAAATGAGACAAAGGTACATATAATTCAGTTTCATTTTTTCGTTCGAGATAAAAGAGAGTCACTTCGAGGGTATGAATTTATGATTGTTTCCTTTAACTGTACCCGTAAGTCACTACCACTTCTGATAACAATAATCTTTTTTCATGATACTACTTCGACATACAATGTTTTACGAATCGTAAGACAGGATCTTAATACTAACATTAAAATGTCATATGAAGTTTAATTCTTCGATCTAAAATAAAGTCAAATTGATAAAAAATAGGAACCTCCCCGTATATAAAATATGAATTCAGATCTCACGGATTCGAAGGAACAACCGAGTCTACCATTTCTTACACGGACGTTACACCCTCTGGGTCTAAGCTAAGGACTCAGTC
Organism: Capra ibex; assembly: GCA_006410555.1. Taxonomy (NCBI): domain Eukaryota; kingdom Metazoa; phylum Chordata; class Mammalia; order Artiodactyla; family Bovidae; genus Capra; species Capra ibex. The sequence continues at coordinate 55,175,115 of SJYO01037955.1, forward strand.
TTTCTAGGGGACCTCTTCCCGTACCGTTGGGTGAGGTCATAAGAACGGACCTCTTAAGGTACCTGTCTCCTTGGACCGTCCGATATCAGGTATCTCACCTTTCTCAGCCTGTCCTGACACACTGATTGTGAAAGTGAAAGTACGATTGTCTCGAAACGTGTATCGTTGTTTTCTCAGTTTTGACTTTATTTTAACTTTCGGAATGTAATCCACTCTATTACCGATTCTGACCAAGGTTTATCCTTTTCCTCATGCAGTTCCGACACATAACAGTGGGACGAATGAATTGAAGATACGTCTCATGTAGTACTCTTTGCGACCCGACCTCCTTCGTGTTCGATCTTAGTTCTAACGGCCCTCTTTATAGTTATTGGAGTCTATACGTCTACTGTGGTGGGAATACCGTCTTTCACTTCTCCTGGATTTTTCGGAGAACTACTTTCACTTTCTCCTCTCACTTTTTCAACCGAATTTCGAGTTGTAGGTCTTTTGCTTCTAGTGTCGTAGGTCAGGGTAGTGAAGTACCGTTTATCTACCCCTTTGTCACCTTTGTCACCGACTGAAATAAGAAGACCCGAGGTTTTAGTGACGTCGACCACTTACGTCGGTGCTTTAATTTTCTGTGAGGAATCTTTCTTTGAATACTGGTTTGGTCTATCGTATAATTTTTCGTCTCTGTAATGAAACGGTTGTTTCCAGACAGATCAGTTTCGATACCAAAAAGGTCACCAGTACATACCTACACTTTCAACCTGACACCTCTTGCGACTTGTGGCTTCTTAACTACACAAACTTGACACCACAACCTCTTCTGAGAACTCTCAGGGAACCTGACGTTCCTCTAGGTTGGTCAGGTAGGATTTCCTCTAGTCAAGACCCACAAGCAACCTTCCTGACTACAATTTCGACTTTGAGATTATGAAACTGGTGGACTATGCTTCTCGACTGAGTAACCTTTTCTAGGACTACGACCCTTTCTAACTTCCGTCCTCCTCTTCCCCTGCTGTCTCCTACTCTACCAACCTGCCGTAGTGGCTGAACTACCTGTACTCAAACCCACATGAAGTCCTCAACCACTACCTGTCCCTCCGGACCGCACGACACCAAGTACCACAGTGTTTCTCAGTCTGTACTGACTCGCTGACCTTACTTGACTTGACTTACCGATTCTACTTTCGTATCGTGTCCTGAGAACAGAAACAACCAAACGTTTGAGTCCTCGAAAGGACCCACTCTATACTTTGACCGGGGGGATGTACCTCCCGTTCCTCTCTAGTTTCTTTCTCCGTCTAAATTGTTCGCTCCCCGAATGTCTCCTCTCAGAATTCTTGAGTACATCTATTTGAACCCAAGCCCCCAGTCTAGGACGGGTTTCAGATACTAACAAGTCTAATACTCGTATCTTATGAAGAATGTAAAAATTTCTCAACAATTTTGTGGTTTCTTATACATTGTCTCTAGATACCCCGGGTGTTTCTTTCTTTCTTTCACTTCAGCGAGTCGCACAACGAGAAACGCTGGGGTACCTGATATCGGGAGGTCGAAGGAGGTAGGAACCCTAAAAGGTCCGTTCACATCACCTCACCCAACGGTAAAGGAAGAGGTCCCGTTGAAGGGCTGGGTCCCTAGTTTGGACCAGAGGGTGTAACGTCTGTCTGAGAAATGACAGACTCGGTGTTCCCTTCGAGATACACCGGGTGTTTCGACTTTTATGAATGAGAGAAGTGAGAAATGTCCTCTTTTACAAAGGAATGAAGACTGAATCTCCTACTCATCTATGAATCTCGTGGGGGTTGGTAAAACCGTGGTCCCTGGTAAAGGTTCCTTCCATTAAAAAGGTGCCTGGTGTCACGCCAACCCCTCCGCCTACCGAGTCCGCCATTACGTTCACTACCCTCGTCGTCTACGTCGAAGCGAGTGACCAGGTGGCGAATGGAGGACGACACGTCAGACGAAGGACGATCTGCCCCGACCCCTGGGGACCGAATCTCCTTTTGATCTGCATCTCTACGAACTGGTATGTAGGACTGGGACGTGGGAAGGGTGTTTCGCACACGACAATTGAAACAGAAAGTTCATTAAGATTTCGTTTCGGTTGTTAGGATCGACAGTCACTTTAGTTTCAACCACCTTTATAAAGAAAGTTTTTCCTTACCGACGACCAATCAATCTCCTTGTGATCACTGTATGAACCTTACTGAGTCAACCCTATTCGGGGGTGAAAACCACCTGATTATGGTGTCTCACATAGAAAGAGGGAATGTATCGGTAGGGTACCAACACAAAGACGAGCCGTGAAACCACCCAGTCTTTAGTCCGAATGGTAGAAACTTCAACGGTAAGTAACTCAGAACCACGGGAATTGAAGATCTACTTTTTATTTCTAACCTTTCTTTCTCATTTTTTCCGTTTCAATGGAGAATTTGTGTGGAGGGACTTTCATTACGTACAGTGATGGAGACCGTATTAAAACCGTTGCGAAGGGACCACCGAGTCTACCATTTCGCAGACGGATGTTACGCCCTCTGGACCCAAGCTAGGGACCCAACCCTTCTAGGGGACCTTTTCCTTTACCGCTGGGTGAGGTCATAAGAACGGACCTGTTAGGGTACCTACCTCCTCGGACCACCCTACGTCAGGTACCTCATCGTTTCTCAGCCTGCACTGACTCGCTGAAGTGAGTGACACATTACACTGGAGTGAACGACCCTACCTCTTACCTCGGGGACCAACCTGGTGATTTCCCTCGAGGAACGATGTCTGTGCTCTCACCCTTCTGGACCGACCGTACATCACCAGAGGTCGTTGACGTATCCACTGTTTGCCGGACCACAAAATCACCTCTATAACCTAACCTTTGTGTGTACTACAGTAGAATAGGGTCGTCGGTGACGTTTAAGGTCAATTCTTTGACCTTTATTATTACAACACCAACCACCGAAAGTCCTCGAGTCAGCACAGACTGAGACACTGGGGTACCTGACGTCGTGCGGTCCGAAGGGACAGGAAGTGGTTGAGTCATTCCTTCCGTCTGACCTCCCTTTGGTTCCGTTATTAATATTATTCCTCAGTGAGCATACTCGTCCCTCTCACTCCATGACCTTGAGACAAGGAGTCTACTGTAAGACACGAATTTGCACTAATGTTTTGCCAGAAAAGTTTCAGAAGAATCCTGAAGGGACCACCACATCACCTACTCTTAGATGGAAGGTTCCGTTCCCTGCCCCAGGGTATGGACCAGGCCCTTCGAAGGCGTGCGCCGTCTCGTTGATTCGGGCATACAGTGTTGACGATTCGGGTCCGCGACGTTGACGACTTCGGGGTCTCGGATCTCGGACATAAGGTGTTCAGTGGCGTTGTTCTCTTCCGGTCGCACTCCGTTGTTTCTGGGTCTTGTCAGTCTTTATTTATTTAGTTTTTTTTTAAAAAAATAAATTAAAACTAGATAGTCAGAGTCTCACCGGAGCAGAGTATGACTACAAGACACTTTAATTCAGGTTGTCCTCTTGTGGTTGCAGAGTGACGTCCACGGTCTCGTCGAACATTGTTATGGTTCTGGGCGGTTAGTGCGGGCCTCTCGGGGTCTACGACCCCGACGTGTCTGGAATCTCTCCCATGTACCTGGAGACCGTCCCTGAGGAGTCGTCGGGTCGAAGTCGTTGCCCTACTCGAACCGAAGAGACTGACTGTCCTCCCGCAGAGAAGGCTACGAGGTCGAGGGACAACATCTGGAAGTTAAGACGTCGAATTGAGGATTGACACAGTTCCGGCTAAAGGTATTATTGACGGAATAGGGTATCGAGTGCCACAAAGACGAGGGGATTAATTTGTGACTGACACGACGACCCTATATTTATTCCTCCTAACTAATTTTCGGTAAATTCTTCGTGTCTCTAGGGGTCTCTGGGGAGACTTTTAGGTACGCAATTCTCCGACGGGAGAGTCAGTTCCGTTTTCTCTCCCCCCATGTACACTTCCGTCCCATACAAAGATTTTGGGCCCCTTATTAAAGTTTCATACACTCGACTTGCGACTAGAGTCCCCAGAGGAAAAAGACGAGTCGGGACCTTCAAGTCGTCAGTGTGTTTTATGTGGGACATCTTCCTCGGACCTTCTTAAACGAGACACTTTAGACTTTAGACTGGTTTATGTATGTCGTCACCACCCGTCCCCATCCCCCACCCGCCACCTCACGTAATGATAGACTTCGTATTTTACTAAAAAAAATTTACGACTTGTGGTAAGACGAACGGACTACGTAACTGAGAGGATAGTAACTTTTTGACTGAAGGAAATGAGGACCTTTATAAGAAAAGAGACTTTTGCCGAAACAGACAATTTATCTTAGTTATATCGGTAGGGTCGAAAGGAACCTAAGCAATCGTACCATATATTAAAAGTAAAAGGAAAGGTAAATAAACTCAGTGAAACAAATGTAAACAATGTTCGTTGTGTGATCGACCCAGAATCTAAAAATTGGTGAGACCGTTAGAAAGGGAAAATTAAGCCTACAAATCTGATGAATATAAATTACACTAATTATTATATAAATACAGTAGTGGAACGATAAACGAAAGACAAACGGGGTAGATAAGAAAAAAAGACGAAAAATGATAGAAGAAACGAAACAATAGAATTACCCATAAACCATCTATAGTGTCCGTGGGAAGTCCAATATAAAAATACCCATTTTGGAGTGTTATCATACGAAAATAGAGAGAGGAGGGTGGGAAATAAGGAAATACAATAAAACGGATGTATGGATTTGAGATACAATGTGAGACAATGAAAAACCAAATTTGTTTAGTAGTAGAAAAAATTTTACGTTCATCGTAAAATTTTCAAAACATATAAAGGTGGAGACCCATAGTAAAGGTTACAAGAAGTAATGAAAACGTCTGAGTAGACGGACTAGAGTAAAAGAAAAAAGGTCTTCTCGAAGGACTTTCTAAGGAATCTCTCTTGTTTCGGTCCCAGGTCAACAAGGTAGAGAGGATGAACCTCCTTGTTCAACCTCAAGAGACGTGGATGCGTGGAGGAGTTGACGAGACATTCACTATTGATTCGGTCTCTCAGGCCCTGGGCAACCGTGTGGTCGTAATAAACACGGGCGGAAGAAGTGGCACTCGTCTTCGACCTCTAATTAAGAGGAAGTGTGAAACACATAAAATGCACAACTATGTAGTCTCCTTTTGTAAAAGGATTTTATAAATTTGAAATTTTCCTGACTAAAGATATATTTGCACACACCCTGAAACTTTAATAAGGAGTACTAAAATATATTACCAAATTTTGTCTCTAGTTTCCTTGTTGCATCCTACATGTATATAGTGTTCGACATTGTCATGTCCTTTAGTCTGAAAATGGGGTAAACTCAGGCATAAAACTCTTCTGGGAGACAGACCTCTCGGGAAACGTCAAGATACGCAAAGTCTACCTTTGAAGGGTTGTGTAGAAAGACAGGAGAAGGAAGCTTTGTGACAGGTCATCGCCGTCTTTCGTCACATGTGCGACGTAAATCAGCCGTAATGTGAGTCGCATCAAAGATAAATACTAGACGGACTTGCCGAGGACTTACAAGTGACCTTCCTGACTACGACTTCGACTTTGAGGTTATGAAACCGGAGGACTACGGTTCTTGACTGAGTAACCTTTTCTGGGACTACGACCCTTCTCACGTCCGTCCTCCTCTTCCCCTACTGTCTCCTACTCTACAGACCCACCGTAGTGGCTGAGTTACCTGTACTCAAACTCGTTTGAGACCCTCATCCACTACCTGTCCCGTCGGACCGCATGACGTCAGGTACCCAGTGTTTCTCAGTCTGCGTTACTCGCTGACTTGACTTGACCACTGAGGTTTGTCGTCGTCGCCTAAGGGCGTGTCGAGACCTCCGTCTGCAGACGTCCGTCACGCAGACGTCCCGACCGAGGAGGGGCTCCAAGACTCCCTCTTAGTCACCGGTGGACGACTTCGGATCGTCCTGGGACACCCGGAGAACTCGTCCTTCGGAAAGTTCACGATTAGGTCCTTCCCCTCCCCTAACGTGTCTGTCCCCTCCTCGTCGGTCCTTCGTCATCGTAGGTCTAGGGTCAAAATGGAGTTCCCTATACGTAGAGACTCGAGAAATATTTTGATTTCACTTTCACTTCACCGAGAAACGTTGTAATTTTGATTTTGGGAGTCTTTTTATGTTCCACAATCTTAGGAAGTAAGGTCCCTTCTAGTCTCAAACCATTGAAGTTCTTCAATTAGTCCTCTTTGGTGGACTCCGGTCTAATTTCCTTACGTCCGGGACGTGTGTGGGACTAGGAAGAGTGTCGTCGTCGGCGTGGGACTTGGTAGCGATAAAGTCAAGTCAAGTCAGCGAGTCAGGACAGACTGAGAAACGCTGGGGTACTTAGCGTCGTGCGGTCCGGAGGGACAGGTAGTGGTTGAGGGCCTCAAGTGAGTCTGAGTGCAGGTAGCTCAGTCACTACGGTAGGTCGGTAGAGTAGGAGACAGCAGGGGAAGAGGAGGACGGGAGTCAGGGAGGGTCGTAGTCTTAGAAAAGGTTACTCAGTTGAGAAGCGTACTCCACCGATTTCATGACCTCAAAGTCGAAATCGTAGTAAGGAAGGTTTCTTTAGGGTCCCGACTAGAGGAAGTCTTACCTGACCAACCTAGAGGAATGTCAGGTTCCCTGAGAGTTTTCAGAAGAGGTTGTGGTGTCAAGTTTGCGTAGTTAAGAAACCACGAGTCGGAAGGAGTGTCAGGTTGAGAGTATAGGTATGTACTGGTGACCTTTTTGGTATCGGAACTGATCTACCTGGAATCAGCCGTTTCATTACAGAGACGAAAACTTATATGATAGATCCAACCAGTATTGAAAAGAAGGTTCCTCATTCGGAGAAAATTAAAGTACCGACTTCAGTAGTAGACGTCACTAAAACCTCGGGTCTTTTTATTTCCGACTGTGACAAAGGTGACAAAGGGGTAGATAAAGGGTACTTCACTACCCTGGCCTACGGTACTAGAAGCAAAAGACTTACAACTCGAAGTTCGGTCGAAAAAGTGAGAGGAGAAAGTGAAAGTAGTCTGCGAAAAATCAAGGAGAAGTGAAAGACGGTATTCCACCACAGTAGACGTATAGAGGAGTGGTTTAGGAGGTTCCAACCTTGAATGTCAAAGAGTCCCATGTTCGGGCCGACAAAGGGAGAAATAAACCGTTTTGTTATGTTGATTTGAAGTGGGTTTTGAGACAGAGACTCTAAGTTAAGTCGGGACTACGTGCCTCCGACTCCAAAGTCGTAGCGACCACTAGGAGCTATAAGGAACCGAGTATCGACGTAGGGAGGTCAGAAGATGGAGGTAGGAGTATACTGGAAGAAGAACCATTCAGGTACAACATCGAAGAAAAACATTCCTGTACATAGTACCCTAGACCCGAAGGGTCCACCGAGTCACCACTTCTTAGATGGACGGTCACGTCCTCCGTAGTCTCTCCACTCAAACTAGGGACCCAGTTCTTCTATGGGACTTCCTCCTTTACCGTTGGATGAGGTCATAAGAATTGACCTTTAAAGGTACCTGTCTTCTCGGACCACCTGATGTCAGGTACCGTACCTTTTCTCAGTCTGTATTGACTCGTGTGTAGTACCCTAAACTCCTGGTGGGATTTAGGTCCTACTGGAATGGACCTCTAGGAATTGTATTAATACAGACTTTTGTTTGTTTGTTTTTAGGAAGGAGGTTTATTTAATTGGAGGTATGTAACACCCACAATCCTGAGCTTGGATAAACCCCTTCCCCCGTAAGTTGGGTTATCTTGATGACATAAGTTCTATGACAAGATTCGTAAGACATACATAATTGAATAAGTGAATAGTCCACACACAAACGAGTTAGAGAGGCAGCACAGACTGACGTACGGTGGGGTACCTCACATCGGGTGGTCTGAGGAGACAGGTACCTTAAAAGGTCCGTTCTTATGACATCACTCAACGGTAGAGGAAGAGACCCCCTAGAAGGACTGGGTTCCTAGTTCGAACTCAGAGAACGTAGAGAAAGTAACCGTCCACCTAAGGAATGGTGACACGGGGGCCCTTCGGGAATGAAGAGTACGGTTCAGAAATTGTATAAACGGTTATAATCTTGATAAAATCTTTGTTTCTTAGACTCCACACTTTTACAAGTAAAAGGGCTTTAGGGTGTAGACATTCACAACAACGACAAGTCAACGAGTCGACACAGGTTGAGAAACGCTGGGGTACCTAACGTTCTAGGGTCCGAAGGGTCAGGTAATGGTTGAAGGTCTCGAACGAGTTTGAGTACAGGTGGCTCAGTCACTACGGTAGGTTGGTAGGGTAGGAGACAACAGAGGAGGAGGACGAAAGTTGGAAAGGGTCGTAGTGCCAGAAAAGTTTACTCAGTGAAGAAACGTAGTCCACCGGTTTAATAACCTCGAAGTCGCAGTCGTAGTCGTGAAGGTTACTTATACGTCTTAACTATAGGAAATCCTAACTGACTAAACTAGAGGAACGTCAGGTTCCCTGACAGTTCTCAGAAGTTGTGGTGTCTAGTTTTCGTAGTCGAGAAGTCAAAAATCGGAAGAAATACCAGGTTGAGAGTGTAAGTGTGTACTGATGACCTTTTTGGTTTGAAACTGACATGCCTGGAAACGGCCGTTTCACTATAGAGACGAAAGATTATACGACGGATCCAAAGAGTATCGAAAGGAAGGTTCCTCTTTCACAAGTCAATACAAATTTAGGTCCGTCTGTTTGAGGTGTCTAATGTACAAATTGGTGACACGAAATCTGGGACGATCGATAAAGACTCGGAGACAAAGAAGTAGATATTTTACCCCTGTAATAATTATTGTCTTATTATGCACATTTCTGTGGTTACAAACCTTTCGACGATGTCAAATTTAAGATTATACTTATTATCTCACTTTTCGGAGTTTAGTTCTCAGTCGACCCCACTCAGGACTTTTTAAAAAATTTATAGACTGAAAATGACCGTAGTGGGTTCACACTGTGTTCTTACGACCGACACGACTTTAGCTGTGTCCTCGGTGATCCCACCTTCGAAGACCTTCCTTCCTCCGACAAAGAGTAAGAGGACAGTGGTCGTGGGTTATCCTACCGTGGGTGTACCACACCAGTCATTCACAACCTCACCTACTTACTGACTTGGTCTTATATCAAAAAAGTTTGGTCGTAACAATCAGTAGAGAGGACATATAGTAAGAGTGATCAGGAACGGAAAAGTTCCAGTCTACCTGACGATCAGTAGGTTTCCTTAATTAAATACGGTTAAGAACTCAAGATGTAGTGTAAAAAGACCCCTGATATATAGAAGTCGTGGGGTATCTAGTGTGTGAAGGGATAATATCAGAAGACAACGGGTAGAAAGAGTGCTCAAGACGAGTAAGTTCTAGTTCAAGTCGTCACGAGCGTTTATTCTCAATTAAATCCGTCTAGGAAAAGAAAAGACCGTATCCATGTACCGTCGAGATAATGAAGGGTAGGAATCTATTTTTAAGAGAGTAATCTTACTCTTTGTACCCGTCTTTCCAAACTCTCGTTAAGGAGGGGCACTCCGGGTTCTTGTACCATCTTTTTTATACCCACATCCTTAACCACTTCACATCGACCCACTCGTGTAAATGACACCTGGGTCAAACACGTAACGAGATCTAACACCTTTGTTCTGTCTGTGGTTGTTACCTTATTATCTACTCCTACCTATCTATCTAAATTAAGAGTGGGACGGTGAATCATAGACACCTTAGAACGTGTTCAATCTCGTTGTTAGATTCAGAGTCAAATTTATTTTAGTAAATTTACGAATAAAGTATCCCAAAGACATTCTTGATTTATTTATTTATTAGTATATGTACATACACACACACACACACACACACACACACACACACACACATCTAAAGGGACCACCGAATTGTCACTTCTTAGACGGACGTTAAGTCCTCCACGTCCTCTAAACCCAAACTAAGGACCCATCTCTTCTGACAGACCTCCTCCCGTGCCGTTGGGTGAGGTCATAAGAACAGACCTCTTAGGGTGTCTGTCTCCTCGGACCTCCCAGTGTGAGGTACCCTAGTGTTTCCCAGTCTGTACTGTCTTCGTTGACTCGTGTGTGTGTACGTGTATATACTTGGATTGTCTTCGTTTTCTCTAATTCTTCTCCACCGTTCTTATGTGCCTTCTCGACATGTTTTTTCTAGAAGTACTGGGTCTATTGGTACTACCACACTAGTGAGTGGATCTCGGTCTGTAGAACCTTACACTTCAGTTCACCCGGAATCCTTCGTAGTAATCCTTGTTTCGATTACCTCCACTACCTTAAGGTCAACTCGATAAAGTTTAGGACTTTCTACTACGACACTTTCACGACGTGAGTTATACTGTCGTTTAAACCTTTTGAGTCGTCACCGGTGTCCTGACCTTTTCCAGTCAAAAGTAAGGTTAGGGTTTCTTTCCGTTACGGTTTCTTACAAGTTTGATGACGTGTTAACGTGAGTAGAGTGTGTGATCGTTTCATTACGAGTTTTAAGAGGTTCGGTCCGAAGTTGTCATGTACTTTGTACTTGAAGGTCTATAAGTTCGACCTAAATCCTTTCCGGCTCCTTGGTCTCTAGTTTTCACGGTTGTAAGTAACCTAGTAGTTTTTTCGTTCTCTCAAGGTCTTTTTGTAGATAAAGACGAAATGACTGATGTGGTTTCGGAAACTGACACACCTAGTGTTATTTCAGACCTTTTAAGAAGTTCTCTACCCTTATGGTTTGGTGAACTGGAAGGAAAACTCTTTAGACATACGTCCAGTCCTTCGTTGTCAATCATGACCTGTACCTCGTTGTCTAACAAAGGTTTATCCCTTTCCTTACAACATATAACAGTGGGACGAATAAATTGAGTATACGCCTCATGTAGTACTCTTTATGGGTCGACCTTCTTCGTGGTCGACCTTAGTTCTAAAGACCTTCTTTATAGTTATTGGAGTCTATACGTCTACTGTGGTGGGAATACCGTTTTTTAACTTCTTGATTTCTCAGAGAACTATTTTCACTTTCTCCTCTCACTTTTTCAACCGAATTTTGAGTTGTGAGTCTTTTGATTCTAGTACCGTAGACCAGGGTAGTAAAGTACCGTTTATCTACCCCTTTGTTACCTTTGTTGTTCTCTGAAATATAAACTACCGAGGTTTTAGTGACGTCTACCACTGACGACGGTACTTTAATTTTCCGTGAACGAGGAACCTTCTTTTCAATACTGGTAGGATGTGTCGTATAACTTTCCGTCTCTATAATGAAACGGTTGTTTCCAGACAGATCCGTAGTAGCTGAGTTACCTGTACTCGAACTCGTTCGAGGCCGGCAACCACTACCTGTCCCTTCGGACCCCACGACGTCAGGTGGCCCAACGTTTCTCAACCTGTGTCGACTCGCTGACTTGACTTGACTATAAGTTTACAGATATAGATAAATGTATATATTACACACTCACATACATATGTATCTATATACAGATAGATGTCAGAGTCTGAAATGAAAACCCCGAGGTTTTAGTGACGTCTACCACTGACGTCGGTACTTTAAATTTCTGCGAATGAGGAACCTTCTTTTCAATACTGGTTGGATCTATCGTATAAGTTCTCGTCTCTGTAATGAAACGTCTGATTCCAGGTAGATCAGTTCCGATACCAAAAAGGTCATCAGTACATACCTACGCTCTCAACCTGACACTTCTTCCGACTCGCGGCTTCTTAACTACGAAAACTTTACACCACAACCTCTTCTGAGAACTCTCAGGGTACCTGAAGTTCCTTTAGGTTGGTCAGGTAAGACTTCCTCTAGTTGGGACCCTAAAGAAACCTTCTTTACTACGATTTCGACTTTGAGGTCATGAAACCGGTGGAGTACGCTTCTCAACTGAGTAACCTTTTCTGAGACTACGACCCTCCTTAACCCCCGTCCTCCTCTTCCCCTGCTGTCTCCTACTCTACCGACCTACCGTAGTGACTGAGCTACCTACACTCAGACTCACTTGAGGCCCTCAACCACTACCTGTCCCTCCGGACCACACGACTTTAAGTGGCCCAGCGTTTCTCAGTCTGTACTGACTCACTGACTTGCCTTGACTTGACTAGGGATCTCTCTTTCCTTACTCGAACGATGTACTATATTACGTAAACCGAAGGGAAAGAAGGGCCGGGGACGTGATATTCCGTCTCCATTGAGGACAGACACAACACGGTAGGCTCAAGGTCGAAAGAAGTTTCTAGTAGAGTTGGATGTCGTGGCCGAAACCCGGGACGTGGAAGGATGGAAGGATTTTCCGAGAGTTACTGAAGATCCAAAGACTACTGGAAGTAACGAGGGCTAGGTAGGGACTATGTTCTTTCGTGGACCATTATTACAACCCGACTGGGTCCCCGTTAAAGACAGGGTCGAGGAGGTCTGGACATGCCTGGTACGACCCCCGACAGAAGTCTACCATTACTAAGAATAGACGTCGGTACCGGGGTAATTTCTGTATTGAGATCTCTCTTTTTCAGGACTTAGGGTAATAGTCAGGGATGAGTCTGTATTTACGACCCTGAGCTGTGGAGAAGTACACCGAAGGCGCCGAATTACTGTGGTAGTCATTTGAGGATGGACTTACTTCCGACGTGATTAATGCCGCGATTCTACGTACCGGGATAAACTCAATTAACTCAAGTAAACGATCAAACGTTTCTTTGTGTTAATTATTTTCTTCAACACGTACGGTATAAAAAAACGTCCAGTTGAAACTTCGTTATCGTAAAACTGACTAGACGAGACTTATTTTACTCCGTTTGTCGAGTGTGATTTGATAAGTGTCCGTCTCCACTACTCGTATACGAAGATTAAACTCGGTTCTTTTTTTCGTTTTTATTTGTTTAAAACGTTTAGAATCAAGAACTGTTGGCGAGTGTCCTATAAAGTCGATTCTTTACTCGTATACCAGGTTCCTTATTTCTTTGATCGACTAAGCCACACCTTTACTTTAAGGATCCGAGTGTCAAAGTACTGACACCACTAGAGTAAGGAAAACTCAGGAGAATTGAATAAGACGGGACGGACGAGACTCAAAGATGTTCGAAGGGAAACACCAGGTTGTCTTAATAACTACTGTTGAACGACTCTTTTCTGGGGTGTTGAGTATAACCGATTTTACTGGAAAATTGGGTAGTCGGACCGGGAAATCGGGGGAGGTCAATTTCCCGGTTCTGTGCGAAGGAACTTTAAAGATTACGTTACGAGTTCCAATTGAAAGGAACTCCTTTTCCAATTGAGTCCCGTAGAGGCACCCTTTCTTTTGGAAATGTCCTTTAACCGTACTTTTACCTTAATCTACGAGTCAACATGAAAGGTAAGGTGGGAGTGGAATCGACAGAGGACACTGAACAAAAGGAAGGGTCATCGTTCCCACCTAGAACGTTGTCATTCTATGACTCGTCCCGGGAGACCCCGAGGGCCCGTGTTTCGGAAAGACACAGGACTTAAAGAAACCAAACCTCTTCCGTTACCGTGGGGTGAGGTCACGAGAACGGTCCTTTTAGGGTACCTGCCTCCTCGGACCATCCGACGTCAGGTACCCCAGCGTTTCTCAGTCTGTGCTGACTCGCTGAAGTGAAAGTGAAAAGTGAAAGTGCGTAACCTCTTCCTTTAGCGTTAGGTGAGGTCACAAGAACGGACCTCTTAGGGTCCCTGTCCCCTTGGATCACCCGACGGCAGAGACCCCAGCGTGTCTCAACCTGTGCTGATTTCGCTGAATCGTCGTCGTCGTCGTGGAAGGGGTCGAAGGTTGGACGTTTAAGTTGGTCAACGATTAATCCCTTCCCTTTCCTACGATCTGATCCCTCTCTGGTAATTCCTTTTGCTATCAAGTCGGAACCCCGTTCCAGGACCAAGGGGTAGTTGACTGTGTGTGACTCTATAGAATCTCGACAAAACGTCTATGGTTTTGGGGCAGATCCACTCTCTTCAATTGTCAATTTCTACCATACCACGGGTGTTCGTGTATCTGGGGTCGTCTGGTCAACCTTGGACTCCCAACTACTACGACTGAGGTAATGAAGTGGCGGTTGGGCAGTCTTACCTTCGGACAGTGACGGAACTAGGAATAGTGGATGGGAACTTGTGTCCACCATTTAGTAGACGAACGTTACGTTTTCTCGGCCCAAACTAAGGACCCAGCCCTTCTAGGGGACCTCTTCCTTTACCGTTGGGTGAGGTCGTAAGAAAGGACCTCTTGGGGCACCTGTCTCCTCGGACCGCCCGATGTCAGGTGTCTAGCGTTCTCAGTCCGTACTGAATCCCTGATTTGGTGGTAGTGGTGGGAGAAACGGACCGTTCCCCTATTTCGGTGAGAAAGAAAGAGGAGGTATTAAGACAGAGGTGTAGAGTAAAGTCGCAGTCACATGTCTTTCGGTTCTTAACCGTAGTGTTACTTCATACAAGACTTCGAACGATTTGTTCACCTGAAGAGAGTGAGTGGAGGAAATTTACTGGACAACGACGTTTCACAATTTTTCTTTGTTCCGGTTTTATCTCAGTGAAACTGATTTGGAGTGAGTTTGACTTGTGGATTGAACACCTCACAGTCAGAGAGGTGCTCATTTTAAAATATGGTCAGACCTTAAAAGACCTACCGTCATCACTCCATTAGAACGGACTTTATTAGGAAAGACAAGAAAACGATTATTGGAAAAACATCGTGGGGTAAAGACATTTTCGGAAGGCGAGACATGTCGAGGAACCTCCTCGAGGAAAGACAAACGATCTACACTGTAATAGGTTAAGTACTTGATAACCTATCTCGGTTAATCTAGAAATTCAAATGAACCGACTTAAAGCCAAAAAGAAAACAAAACAAAAAATGTTCTCTTTAAATCAACATCCTTTTATTCTGAACCACCTATTGTAAATCGGGAAACTCAAAAAAAGTAATCGGTTAGTAACACGTTAATTTAGTTTCTAACGGGAATCTCTCTTCTGAATGGGACACCGGTACCATTTCGATCAATTCGGGGGAACACGGTCTTCAATTCAAAGATAAACATTCTTGACGACCCGAAGATTTACTGATTGAACGGAAAAGGTAAAACATAAAGTCTACGTAAGGGTAAACGATACATGTAAAAAACCTCATGTTTGTCTTAGTGATTATAAATTGAAACGTACAGAAACAAAGTTTTTATTCGTTTTAAGATTTTTGAGTAGAGACTGATTTTATTTTTATTACGTCCCCATATTACATGACACAAGTTTCATAATTATTTATTTTAGACACGCCAGTTAGGTATACTTTTGTTTTCTTTAGTTTTATGAAAGGCTAACCCGCATACAGTACCAAAGTTAATATAATATTTTTTTTTAAATTACTATATATCATATAATACTCCAGGTAAATCAATATCCCAATAAATAAAAAATTTAATGTAATAATTTGACATAAATAAAGTCTTATAAAGTGAACAGAAAGGAATCACTCCACGAATTGTCAGGGACTAATGAGTCTTCGTCTTTACTTGAAAATAAAGTATATAGACTCAATGTCAATATATCAACTAACAATATCAAGTAGGTTCCGTCCGACATTCTCTCACTTTTTTTTAATAATATACGGTTACCATCAATAATTAGTTACGTACATTAATTTTCGTACATAGGCCGACGATACCCGTAAAGTTAGTCACGTCCTTATTTCAAAACCTCCCGTATCAAACGGGGTTCTCTTACAGAACCAGTCCATTGTTCCTTCCTAAATTTCCTTTCAATTAAACCCTAAATATTCACGTTATTTACAAGTCGTACACAATTTATACTGACCTAGTCTCGTTGGCTGAGGAGGGGGTCTTTACTTCTCTCCGTCCCTTCTTCCTCTACAAATGTTTCGTACTGATCTGAAGTAGTCCCTTTTCATCCGATTGTTAGAATTTGAAATAGACCATCAATAACTTCATGAAGACTACTGAAATTAGTTTCTTTGTCTATGTTTTATGATTATAAAAATGATAGTTTACTAATGATACCCTTTAACAAGACTGAAGTATAACTCCTGACCGAAGGGACTACTGAGTCTCCATTTCTTAGACGGACGGTTAGGTCCTTTACGTCTTCACCTAAACTAGGGACCTAGTCCTTCTAGGGGACCTCCTCCCGTACCGTTGGGTGCGGTCACAAGAACGGGTCCTTTAGAGTGCCGTCTCCTCGAACCGTCCCATGTCAGGTACCCCAGTGTTTCTCAGTCTGTACTTAATAACTGATTTATCGTTAATATCTGTTTAAAGACTTTTTCTGTTTATCGACAAAAGACGTCATCACTGACCACAGGCACTAGTCAACGATTCAGTAAGTTGGAGTACCTGACATGTAGTGGTCCGAGAAGACGGGTACCCTAAAAGGTTCGTTCTTGTGACCTCCCCTGACAGTAAAGGAAGAGGTCCGATAGAAGGACTGGGTGTCTAACTTGGGTTCACAGGACACTACGGACGTAACGGTCCGTATATGAAAATGGTGGCTCGGTGAACCCTTCGTGTGTTATCACAGGATAAAGACGACAAATACAAGTTTATAAATTAGGTCGAACAACGACAACAACAACAAGTCATTGAGTCAGTACAAGTTCATACATTTGGGTTCCTACCGTCGTACGGTCCGACGGGACAGGTAGTGGTCGAGGACCTCGAACGAGTTTGAGTACAGGTAGATCAGTCACTACGGTAGGTTGGTAGAGTAGGAGACAGTAGGGGAAGAGGAAGACGGAAGTTAGAAAGGGTCGTAGTCTCAGAAAAGGTTACTCAGTCAAGAAGTGTAGTCCACCGGTTTCATAACCTCAAAGTCGAAGTTGTAGTCAGAAAGGTTACTTATAAGTCCTGACTAAAGGAGATCCTAACTGACCAAAATAAGGGAACGACAGGTTCCCTACGCGTTCTCAGAAGAGGTTGTGGTGTCAAGTTTTCGTAGTTAAGAAGTCACAAGTCGGAAAAAAGACCAGGTTGAGAGTGTAGGTAGTACTGATGACCTTTTTAGTTTCGGGACTGACATGTCTGGAAACAACCGTTTCACCACAGAGACGAAAAATTATATGACAGATCCAAACCTCAACAAAAAGAAGGTTTTTCGTTCGTAGAAAATTAAAGTACCAACGTCAGTGGTAGGCGTCACTGAGACCTCGGGTTTTTTTATTTCAGACCGTGACAAAGGTAAAAAAAGGGACAGATAAACTGTACTTCACTACTTTAGTCTACGGTACCAGAATCAAAAAACTTACAACTCAAAATTCGGTCGAAAAAGGTGAGAGAAGAAAGTGAAAGGAGTTCTCCGAGAAATCAAAAAGAAGTGAAATACGGTAATCCCACCACAGTAGACGTATATACTCAAATAACTATAAAGAGGGTCCTTAGAACTAAGGTCGAACACGAAGTAGGTCGAGTCGTAAAGTGTGTTACATGAGCCGTATCTACAATTTCTTCGTCCCACTGTTACATGTCAGAACTACATGAGGAAGGGTTGAAATTTGGTCAGACAACAAGGTACAGGTCAAGATTGACAACGAACAACTGGATGTATGGCCAAAAAGTCTATTCCACCAGACCATAAGGGTAGAGAAAGTCTTAAAAGGTGACAAACAACACTAGGTGTAACAGTTGCCGAAATCGGATCAGTTGTTTCGTCTTCACCTACAAAAAGACCTTAGGAAAACGAAAAAGATACTAGGTCGTTGTCTACAACCGTTAAACTAGAGACCAAGGAGACGGAAAAGATTTAGGTCGAACATGTAAGCCTTCCAGACGATTTCGGATCGAACCTCCTAAAACTTGTAATGCAACGATCGTACACTTTACCTACGTCAATACATCACCAAACTTGTAAGAAACCCTAACTTTACTTTTGACTGGAAAAGGTGAAGACACCGGTGACGACTCAAAAAGTTTAAGGGACCGTACAACTTACGTGGTGAAATCGTGTACTAGAAAATAATAAACTTCAACGAATCACTCTAAGGTAATGGAGGTGATCGAAACATCATTACGAAGGACTTTGGGTGATCTTATCGATTTTAGGTGTTTTTACTGTCGTTGTTAATGACTGAACCTATTTCGAACATTTTTACATTTTACTGTGTCAGGAAAGCCATCTCGTTACATCAAAGACTGTTAAATTTGTAACAGGATGGTTTTTTGACCCGACTGAACTTTTGAATACAGGTGTGTTTTAGAGGTACACTCATAAATATCGTCATAATAAGTATTGATGGGATTTGACGTTCTTTGGTTCCAGAAAGTTATCCATTTACCTATTTGTTTGTCATTATATAGGTATGCTGTCTTATCATAAGTCGTTATCCATCTTTGCTTGATACTTTATTGCATTTCCGTACCAAGTTAAAATTTAACAATTCATTTTATTCAGTCGACTTTCAGTTGGGTGACATACTAAGGTAAATATCTTATACGACCTTTTCCGTTTTTATACTTCAACCCTTCGCCTGTTCACCAACAGTTCTCTAACTCCAGTTCTTCCCAACTTGCCCAACTCGTGTCCCGTAAAAAATCCCGTTATTTATAAGTCATATAGAGTTACCACCTGTTCACTACATTACGTAAACGAATTTGGGTATCTTCAAATCGTGCGTTTCTTACTTTCGAAGTTCTTTATGTGTCTTTGAAATTCTTTAGCAAATCCTCTAGTGTTTTAGGTTCCTACTTTACTATTATACCGGTTTCTTAGATTGATATGATGTTTACAGACAGTGTTAGAGGAATTTCTCCCCTCCTTTCTCTGTTGTAACTTTTCCTCACTTAAGAACGTCTACCTTTCGTGTTCCTTTATATATATGTATTCGTAACGTGAGTTAGGCTAGTTCAATAAGGATGTCTCCGTGTTTCGTCGTTAAGATTTTGGTGAGTGTACAAATAACCGTATGTTCTTAATTCATTATACACCTTTTACCACTCTCGGACCAAAGAGTGTCGACTTCACCCTCCAATGTCTATTCCTCCACTTCTTCGTACCTTATCAGGAATACCTTCAACCAATCTGAACCTGAAGTCACACTCGAGTGTAAATTGAATTACATTTATATCTTATTTAATTTTCTACGAATGAGGAATCTTCCTTTCAATACTGGTTGTATCTGTCGTATAATTTTTCGTCTCTGCAATGAAACGGTTGTTTCCAGGTAGATCAGTTCCAATACCAAAAAGGTCATCAATACATACCTACATTCTCAACCTGATATTTCTTTCGACTTGTGGTTTCTTAACTACGAAAACTTGACACCACAACCTCTTCTGAGAACTCTCAGGGAACCTACCTTTTCTCTAGGTTGGTCAGGTAGGATTTCCTTTAGTCAGGACTTATAAGGAACCTTCCTGACTACGACTTCGCCTTTGAGTTTTATGAAACCGGTGGACTACACTTCTTGACTGAGTAGCCTTTTCTGGGACTACGACCCTTTCTAACTTCCACCTTCCTCTTCCCCTGCTATCTCCTACGCTACTAACCTACCGTAGTGGCTGAGTTATCTGTACTCAAACTCATTTAAAGCCCTCAACCACTACCTGTCCCTCCGGACCACACGACGTCAGGTACCCCAGAGTTTCTCAGTCTGTGCTGACTCGCTGACTTGACTTGACTTTATATTTTCTATGTGTATCTTTACAAGTATCCATACACATACGAGTAGACAGACCATTATATGTATAAAAAAACGAGACCTTCAACTCCCTCAAACCTTCGTTACTGTGGGGTTTCGTTACTCATGTCGACCATGAGTCTAAACGAAAGATTGTGTTAACAGGTTATTTTCTTTGACCCTGAGAAACCTATTTACCAACCAACCAACTGACCCTGTCCTTCATGTCCTACTCAGACCTCATGGAACGTCAAGGTTTTTCACAAAGCAAACAACAACAAGTCACCGAGTCAGTACAGACTGAGACACTGGGGTACCTGACGTCGTGCCTTCTTAGTTATATCACTTTTACTCATATGATGGGTTTCGTTAAATGTTTAAGTTACGTTAGGGATAGTTCGATGGTCGGTGTAAAAAGTGTCTTGATCTTGTTTATTAAAGTTCTAAACATACCTTTATGTTTTTTGGAGCTTATCGGTTTCGTTAGAACTCTTTCTTCTTACCTTGACCTCCTTAGTTGAACGGACTGAAGTCCGAGATGATGTTTCGGTGTCAGTAGTTCTGTCATACCATGACCGTGTTTCTGTCTGTATATCTAGTTACCTTGTTTTATCTTTCGGGTCTCTATTTAGGTGTGTGTATACCTGTGGAATAGAAACTGTTTCCTCCGTTCTTATATGTTACCTCATTTCTGTTAGAGAAATTGTTCACCACGACCCTTTTGACCAGTTGGTGAACATTTTCTTACTTTGATCTAGTGAAAGATTGTGGCGTGTGTTTTTATTTGAGTTTTACCTAATTTCTAGATTTACATTCTGGTCTTTGATATTTTGAGGATCTCCTCTTGTATCCGTTTTGTGAGAGTCTGTATTTAGTGTCGTCCTAGGAGATACTAGGTGGAGGGTCTTAAGACCTTTATTTTCGTTTTTATTTGTTTACCCTAGATTAATTTTAATTTTCGAAGACGTGTTGTTTCCTTTTATATTCGTTCCACTTTTCTGTCGGAAGACTTACCCTCTTTTATTATCGTTTACTTCGTTGACTGTTTGTTGATTAGAGTTTTTATATGTTCGTTGAATACGTCGAGTTAAGGTCTTTTTATTTGCTGGGTTAGTTTTTTACCCGGTTTCTTGATTTATCTGTAAAGAGGTTTCTTCTGTATGCCTACCGATTGTTTGTGTACTTTTCTACGAGTTGTAGTGAGTAATAATCTCTTTACGTTTAGTTTTGGTGTTACTCCATGGTGAAGTGTGGTCAGTCTTACCGACGCTAGGTTTTTAGACGTTCGTTATTTACGACCTCTCCCACACCTCTTTTCCCTTGGGAGGATGTGACAACCACCCTTACGTTTGATCATGTCGGTGATACCTCTTGTCACACCTCTAAGGAATTTTTTAACGTTTATCTTGATGGAATACTGGGTCGTTAGGGTGACGACCCGTATGTGTGGCTCCTTTGGTCTTAACTTTCTCTGTGTACATGGGGTTACAAGTAGCGTCGTGACAAATATTATCGGTCCTGTACCTTTGTTGGATCTACAGGTAGTCGTCTACTTACCTATTCTTTCGACACCATGTATATGTGTTACCTCATAATGAGTCGGCAATTTTTCTTAAGTAAACTTAGTCAAGACTACTCTACCTACTTTGACCTCGGCTAATATGTCTCACTTCATTCGGTCTTTCTTTTTGTGGTTATGTCATATGATTGTGTATATATACCTTAAATCCTTCTACCGTTACTGCTGGGACATACGTTCTGTCCTTTTTTCTGTGTCTACACATATTGCCTGAAAACCTGAGTCTCCCTCTCCCTCTCCCACCCTACTAAACCCTCTTACTGTAAGATTGTACATATGATAGTACATTCTTAACTTAGCGGTCAGATACAGACTACGTCCTATGTCGTACGAACCTCGACCACGTACCCCTACTGGGTCTCTCTACAATACCCCTCCCTCCACCCTCCCCCCAAGTACAAACCCTTGCGTACATTCTTAATTTCTAAAATTTTAATTTTTTTTTATTTTATTTTATTTTTTTCTTTCTTTTTCTTTATTAACCTTTTATACTTGAAAAGGGAACCCTGTCTTTTTCGTCTCGTCTCGTCTTGTCTTGTTATACCGGTATCCTATTATGAAGTATACAGAAGGGTGTTACAATCCAGAGACCTTATAAAGACGATTTAAGTGTTTGAACCATTTATTACTCAGAAAAGTGAATAATCAAATCGAGAGGAAAGGGGTGCACCTTTAATTTAGAAGTCCTAAGGTCACTCTTCGTGTAAAACTTATTTTTTCTTCTTTGGTGAAATAGAAGGAGTCCTTTCGACAGTGTGGTGAGTGACGCACTCGCTTTCGTGAATAAAAATCGTGTCTAAAGTTAAACCTCCAGTAATTTAAATTGAAGATTTTGAGACTCCGAAATAAAGATAAATGAGAAGTCTTTGAACAAGAAAGGTCTTAGTTCAACTTTCTTCTGTTAACTTCGTAGATTGAACATAGTTTTTGGTATTGTAACATTTTGTTAAAATACGAAAACACGAAAAATAATACATATAAACTATAAGATTCTCTTATTATCTTGACTAGGTTAATCGTCGTAAAAAAAAAAGTTCATGGGCGTTCTACGGTCCCCATACGAACACTTCTTCGGTAGGGTAGAAGGTCCCTCTGTCTGTTGTTTTTGAGTAGTGGAACTGTGAGTCAGTACCACACTATTCCTGTCGGGTGAGCCGGGTCGGACTCCAAGGTCCTCATTAAGGGATATTTCCCTATAAATTTCACTCTGGACTTGGTCCCCGAGTCCCCACTTCCTACTCACCCCCGTTCTCCAATCCCCTGTCCTTTTTCCGGACACCAAACCTCTTGAACCGGGGAAACCCTGTTTACTTATTCCAGGGGTTTCGTCCAGGGATCTCCTTCTTACCACTCGTACTCCCTCCTCCTCGATTCGAGTCTCCTGAACTCTCGGTCTTCCGAATAAAAAATAGATGTCTCGGTTCCTTTCGGCAATTTCTCAAAGGAAAGGTATTGACAGAAATATTTATGGGGAGACTGTCGTCTGTCCTCCCCTTCGTACCCGTGTTCTCTGTTTGGTCTCTCGATCTCGGTGTCTGTCCTAGTTCCACTGAACGTCTGAGATGCCCCTTACCCTACCCCCTTTCCCTTTCTACGTTCTCGGCAAAATCTTCGTCTCGATTTACGTGAACCACTAACTTGCAACCACTATTCTCTCCTCCTCCTATAGTCTGGGGTATGTCAACGGGTCCAACACGTGATTCGTTAGGCTCCGACGGTGACGGTAGGGTAGATGCCCTTTCAGAGAGCTACTTCAACACGTCGTGCCGTCTTGAGTTCTCGGGTTGCTACTTTCTCACACAGGGTCGGAACTGGGACCCGTCTGCCCTTTAACACTCACATTCCGTCCTCCTCTTAATCCCAGGTACTACCTCCCCCACCCTCAATCTCGGTATTACTCCCCTTTATTACAGTCGACTCATGACTTGTCAAACGCAAACTTACCTCTACGTGTTATCTTTTCGCTTAGGCACAGACCAGGAGTCCTATGACCAGACATACTGTTGCCTATGACTACTTACGGATGGCAGTACGTCATTCGTTCATCTCTGTTTTTCTTATCTTCGGACTTAGTCTTGGAAACTTTCCTGGGGTAGACTACTTCCCGTCTACGTCTCCTCTGATTGTTTCTCTGTCCTTCCATCCACACTCCGGTCCTTTCCCGCCACGGTACCCCAGGTACCTCCTCTTACCCCTTTGTCGGTCGTAGACCACAATGTTTTCCCTTTGACATACGTCAAATTACCGCACTCCCAGTATCCACGGGACTAGTCTTGTGAAGGGAACCTCCCGCCTCCCGTTTTCGGTGTGACTTTACTTAATTTTACATTATCTTTCACGTCTTTGCCTTCCCCTTGCACATTTGTCAAGTGAGACGTCAAATCAACACTTGTAGTCGTAGTCCCTCGTCTCCTCTGCAACTCTTTTCCCTTCGTCGCTTCTGCGCTCTCTGTGAGCACTCACCGACCCCAGCAAGAGTCGTAGTAAATCACCTTGTCGTCATCCGAGATCTTGTGTCTAGTCCGAAGGTCGTCCTTTTCTGTGTGGAGAAGACAATGTTATTCTCCCATATAAGAGGGGGTGTATTGGTAATAAAAAAATGAACTCAATCGAGTCTTACGGTTCCATTTGATTTTTAGAACTACAAGTCACTTCTTCCAAATCCCCTCGGTAGAATTTTTAGGTATGCAAGGGATTGCGTTACTGATAAAGTAGTAAAAAGCCTCTTCAAGAGAAAGGGAAAAGTTAAATGGACAAGTGACTAAATATTTTAAAAGTAAGATTATCATCTCCTTTAAGTTTATTACTGTATCTGCATCTTCCTTTTTTAGTAGTCAGAAGTGGATTTATTCAATACCTTTGGACTCCTTTAACCTTATCTCTGTTTCTTCATCTTCTTTTTCTGGTAGTTAGGAGTGGAATTTTGAATGCCCTTGGACACTCCGACTTCAACCTCCGGCACAGACCTAAGAACTTTCTTCTTGAAAGACGATTTCTAGAGGTAGAATCGACGGACATCAGGTCAACCCTTACAAATACCCATGTAACCCGAAGGGACCACCGAGTCTGCCATTCCGTAGACAGACGTTACGACCTCTGGGTCCAAGCTAGGGACCCAACCCTTCTAGGGGCCTCTTCCTTTACCGTTGGGTAAGGTCATGAGAACAGACCTTTTAGGGTAACTGTCTCCTCGGACCGTCCGATGTCAGGTACCTCAGAGTTTCTCAGTCTGTGCTGACTCGCTGAAGTGAAAATGAAATGTCCCTTAGGACTGAGTATGACTGCGAACTGACCAAGTTTGAAACGAGACCAGACTGAGAGTCAGGACGTGTGACGAACAGTCCTTCGAATGTCTACCGAAGTCTATAACGGGTTGGAGGTCCTTTTTAAACTTGTGTTTCAGAGTCTAAAATGAGGACTACCAGGTACCGTAGTATGACCGAAAACAGCTCTTCCTTGAGAAGTCTATGGTACTTTCCCTTCGATCGCATGGAAGACACGGGTTCTCGACCACGAATGAGGTCAATTCAACCCCTTATCGGAAGTAACTTTCATAAGGGGAGACAAAACAGGAAAGGATCGAGTCAGATACCAGGGTCCAGGAGTCACTAGTACGACAATTAATATAGAAGGGAGAGTAAGAAGGGACTGGGGTCACACCTTCTATCAAAAGGTTTGTTTAGACCACAAAGGAGGATAATAAACTCAGATAAAGTTCTCAGAAAAGGTACAAGAAGTCTCCCATTCTATAACTTTTCGTTTTAGGGTCTTTCATAATAAAAACGGAAGTGAAAGACAACAACACGGGAAGGATATCTGTTCTTCAAATCTTACTCTCACTCCTTCTTTACCTTATAACTCCTTCTTACTTCGTATCATTTCGTTTCCCAAGGTAGGGTTACTGTTTAATAATCTCACGAGTCTAATCGTCCTTCCCACACTCGAACCTTTGGAACGAGGGAGAAACAGGATCTCGAGTATGTCAGCACTTCTGGGAGATCTCATTCTTAAAGGGACTTGCCCTCGCACGTTGGGACTCGTACCACGCACCTTGTACGTGTCGGACCCCAACCCCCTTTACCGATCGTCCTGTGTCAGGAATTTCGAGGTAAGGAGAGGGGTAGGACTCCCCACGACTACGGCGACTGTAAGGTCTCTTGTTTCCTACCAGGAGTGTTCCGGTACCTAGTCTGAGACTGGGAGCAAAATTTTTCCTAAATCACCCCTTGGATGTCCCAGACAGAAATCGTGACCTCCACGTCCCTCAGTGTTCCATTTGTGTCTTGAAGTTCGGGTTCCACCCTTTCCAACTATACTTTAACTTGTTCATGCATTACCAATAGTGCACTACCACGTTACTCCTCTGGCGGACACTAAGTCCTGTAGGGGCCAAGTTAAGGACTCAGGCCTTCTAGGGGACCTCCTCTTTATCCGATGGTCAGATCATAAGAACCCGAAGGGGCGACAGAGCCAGTCATTGCTTAGGCGGACGTTACACCCTCTGGAGCCAAGCTAGGGACCCAACCCTTCTAGGGGACCTCTTCCCGTTCCGATAAGTTAGGTCATAAGAACGGACCTCTTAGGGTACCTCTCTCCTCGGACTGCCAAATGTCAGGCATCCCAGTGTTTCTCAGCTCGTGCTGACTCGTAGATTCGCGTCGATCAGATCCTCTACTTTATCACAGGACCTCTTTGCTTTAAAGTCCGCTGTCAACCCTTGATCTCTCCCAGTCGTTCCGTTTCTCTTTTTGCTCCTTGTTGGTATGTGTCTCCAGAACCTTGTCCTCTTTAAAGTCGGCAAAGTCGTTTCAATCTTTCGTAGTCACACTGTTCTTCCTTTCCTGCGTCCCGTTTCGTCCTCTGGACCT
The DNA here is from genome assembly GCA_006410555.1 of Capra ibex. NCBI lineage: Eukaryota > Metazoa > Chordata > Mammalia > Artiodactyla > Bovidae > Capra > Capra ibex. The sequence goes on from SJYO01037955.1 coordinate 55,201,233, forward strand.
GCTTCGATCCAAAATACTTGAACCCCTGAAATAAAAGTATATTCACCCCTGCTAAAACCTTCCGAGTGAGTCCGACGACAAACCTCGTCGTAAACCGCTCCGACTGTCCCCAGACCTTTTACAGACAATGTTCCAATAGTAGAAGGGAAACTGTTTATAACCGAACGTGAAAGTCCCCGACTGTCTAGTGGACGAGGGATACTTCGTCTGTTAAAATTAATTTCAGTTTACACTGAAAAATGTCGAAACCACTGAAAAATAATAGACGACATAAGTAGTCCTGTAAGATTTGACAAATGTTATTCCCTAGGTTTTCCGTTCCCGATCTTGTTATTCCGAGCTTGACTGAGTAACCTTTTCTGGGACGACGACCCTTTCTAACTTCCGTCCTCCTCTTCCCCTGGTGTCTCCTACTCTACCAACCTACCGTAGAGACTGAACTACCTGGCCTCAAACTCACTTGAGGCTCTCAACCACTACCCGTCCCTCCGGACCGCACGACGTTAAGTACCCTAGCGTCTCAGTCTGTGCTGACTCGCTGACTTGACTCTTGTTGTCGCCAAAATAAAGACCGAACGTCTTGTCCGATTCCAACAAGGTCAACGAGACGGTGAAATCCCACGCCAAAGGTTCCCACACCCCCGAGGAGTACGGTCAGTCAACCTTCCTGTCTTCTACCTCTTGGACCGCCCACCCCGTCCAAAGGAGGGTCACCTGGGAATAGTAAAGACGGTTACAGGGGCACCCTCTTGGTCAGTGCACTGTTGTGTATTGTCGGCCCTCCGTTTGACGTCAGATGGACACACGAATTCTCCGGTCTCACCTAAGATCGCGTAATGACTAGTCTGTCACCAGCCTCCCAACGACCGCTATAAAATCGAAGACTCTCATGGGGAGTTTCTAATTAGAAGGTCGATCTCGTCCACCTGGGGTTGTTGGAAGAAGGATGGGCACGTGGATTGGATTTCCTGGTCAAAGAGAGACCAGAACTAAGACTTAGTATAAAAACCGAGTTGTCTTTTGTTTTTCCACAATTCCCGAAGATCTCAATCATACTTGTATGGGACAAAATCCGTCGTAGGAAATAAAGGACGATTTGGGATCTGTGGTTTTCAAAAGGAATAAACCGTATTTGTCATGTAGGGTTGGTTGTTATTTGACTTCAAGTCAAGTGGACAAGAGATGAGAGATCAAAACGTGACGTTAGGGGTCTACGGTACTCGAAGCTTACTTTATTAGAGAAACATTTTTAATAAGTACTTTTTAAGGAGGGACGAAGACATCCTTAGAGACGTCCTTTTCCAAGACATGGTCGAGATGCTCGGGTTTGTCGGTCACATTAAAAATTTCTAATAAGACACCTCTTTCGAGATTTTTCGTAATTTGACGGTAATTATTACTGAAGACTGAGAGGGACGAGTCTAAATAACATAGAGTGTAATTTCGTCAGTTAGGAGACACATTTTAAGAATATTATAATTACAAGACTCTGACTGCGTTAGATAGGTACTAACGTAAGTAGTACCTGTCTCCTCGGACCACCCGATGTCAGATGTCCCAGTTTTTCTCAACCTGCACTGCCTTCTCTATGTCAAGACATAGAAGTGGACCTTTTTATAACGAGAGTAATAAACTTGCCCGGAAGTTGCTTTCATTCTGTAGTGGAATCAAATCCTACTTCACTTACACGTGCGGACGGAGACGGCAGAGTCCAGAGACATGAATTGGAACACCTCGGACCTAAAATTTGGTCCAACTCTACAATCTTCGGGTCTCTGTTTCGTTGTATAGAACATCTCGAAAAGAGAAGAAATTAGTGAAAAATTTTACTGTTTAATCTTAGGTTGGGAAGAAAGACTCCTACACTCTTCTATGGATTACCACTTCAATTCACATATTGTTCATTGTCTCTATGTATGTGACATACATTTTATTTGTTCCTAGAATCGTATCGTGTCTCTTGATATAAGTCATAAAACATTAGTCAACAGTACATTTCCGTAGACTTTTTCTTATCTCTTCGTATATTGACTTATGGAAACGACATATGGACCTTGTAACATACATTTCGTTGGTACGTACACACGTACGGACGATTCGGAGAAGGTAGTACAGGTCGAGAAAAACTGAGACATCTGACATCGGGTGGTCCGAGGAGACAGGTACCCTAAGAGGTCCTTTATTACGATCTCACCCTACGGCACGGAAGGAGGTCCCTAGAAGGACTAGGTCCCTAGGTTGGTCGTAGAGAATACAGAAATCGGAACCGTTTCGTCCAGGGAATGGTGATCGAGGTGGACTTTTCTCATATAAATTACGCCAAAACGATCTGTCAATGTCCATTCGTAACTACAAGTACGTACAAACAATGCAACCCCCACCCCTCCTAAAAACGTCTGCCACTATTTGTGAACATTATAAGTTTCGCTGAAATGGAACTTTTTATTTTCGCATCATTACGGTGACTCCAAAATGTTCATGGATGACTACAGTCACGATAGCATCGTTTTAGAAAAAGGAATACCAATAATAATATACTTTGACATCGACACTCACGCATAATGAATTGTCAGTTTGATGAGAAAAAGTAACTTTTACTTTTCGAATCACCAATTCCCGTAACATTTTTGACCTCTAACATTTGCGACACACAAATAAAAAAGTTATTTATGAAGTCCCTTGTTATCAAAGACCCCCTTTCATCAAATCCTTCGAAATGATTGACAAAATACTCATGGCACAAAAGTTTTGAAACTTTTTGTCAATAAAATTTCTTGGTTACTAACGAAACGATTTCACAATGTTCGTTAAAAATACAATATTCTGTTCTGAGTAATAGGTAGAGTAGTTGACGGTGTGTCAGATTTCGTCCTAAGGTACATTCATTTACGATGACATTATGTCTAAACTCAAAAGTTCTGTAAAAAAAAAAAGGAAAAACTTCTAAACCGTTATCGAGAGAGAGAGTGTGTTTACACAAATCAGTGAGTAAGGACAGACTGAGACGTTGGGATACCTGACATCGGGTGGGCCGAGGAGCCAGGTACTTCGAAGAGTCCGTTCTTATGACCTCACTCAACGGAAAATGGAAGAGGTTCCCTAGAAGGGTTGAGTCCCGAACTTGAGCACAGAGGATGTGTGAGCTTAGAGGACGCAACCGTCCGTCTAAGCAGTGGTGACGTGGTGGACCCTTCGGGAGTGTTTGTCTCGGACCCAATAAATGTCGTCTTGTCTCCGTAATTTTGTTTGGTCTCGTAGACCCCAGAAGACACGCCAAGTAAAAGGCAGTCACAGGTACACAGCCGTGCAGGTAGACCACCGGACAGTCGACCTTGAATGGGAGGACAGACGGAGAGACCCGGGGGAACAATCGGGAGAGTGGTCGTGTACCCGTTAGGAGGGTCGGACACTGGTTCGACATTTCGGGACGAGAAGTGATCGCACCTAGATGAGAAAAGAGAACACTACGTTTCAACTGACCAGGGTACAATCTAGGAGGGTCCCCAAAGTTCCCCTTTCTATTTCCTTTGGGTTGTTTCCTGAAGAGTGTCGGTCTCTTTATTTCATTTGGTACCCCCTTTGAAACCCCGAAAACAAAACCAAAACCGGTTGGGTAACAAAATTCAAATTTACAGGTTTTTGCTGAAGAGATCCACCCTTACGTTTGACCACGTCAGTGATACCTCTTGTCATGCCCTCAAGGAGTATTTTAATTTTTATCTTGATGGCACCAGAGGTCCTAAGGTAAGGTCTATAAATAGATTTTCTTTTGTTTTGTCCTCAAGTTTCTCTATAGACGTGTGGACACGAGTAGAGTCGTAATAAGTCTTATTGACGTGGTGTGGTTCTACACCTTTTTTAGATTCACAGGTAGTCGCCTACTTATTTCTTCTTTACTTTACACACGCGAGCACGTGTGTGTGTGTGTGTTTCCTTATAGTAAGTCGGTATTCTTCCTCCCTTTAAGACGGCAAACTTCGTTGCACTTACCTAGAACTCCCATAATACGATTCACTCCGGTTAGAGTATCTTTGTCTTATCTTTTTACCAACGATTTCCGACCTTCCACCCCCTAAATATATTCCTCTCTAACTACTTTTCCGATGTATAAAAATCGATGTTCTACTTACTCTAGACTCTGAGATTACACATTGTATCACTGATGTGAATTGACGAAACATAACATAGTAACTTTCAACGTTTATCCCATCTCGAATGTACAAAAGTTGTTGTTACCTTTTCTATTTGTACACTCCCCTGTCTACAAAATTGATTTATCCTCCTTAGAGAGTGTTACATACGTATCCAGTTAAGTAGTACTACATGTGAAGTTTTAAGAATGTCAAGACAGTCAATATGAAGTCATTTCGACTTTTTTCCTAGTGATGGGACATTTGTCTTACACGCCTTTGGTTACTCCCCCTTTTTTGTCCGTTTATTTAATCTCAGAACCTTTGATCCGCCACGTCATCGACTTACCAGACACCCTGGTCGAAAGTATGAAAAAGTGTGGCAAAGGAGAAAGTCCTCTACAAGGGTTCGGAGAAGAACTACAGAAGTCACAAACCGAAATAGAGAAAAAGTAGTAAAGAACCAATAGAGTACGAGTCTCTTTGATTATTCCGTCTGAGAATTAAAAGGGTCCTACTGTAAATTTTACTGGAGTACTGTTTTGGGGGTCCTGAAGAGAGGTTTAGGGTTGGCACTAATTACCGAGACTTAAACCGTTAATCCTACTTTTACTATTGCACCCCCTTAAAACAAACAAGGTCCGACAACTTTATACTTCTCGAATTGAAACCGGAGGAAAGATGTTAAGAGAACCCGAATAAGAAATGAGTTTAACACATAAATATTCAAAACTGATTTTGGTACTCTTTCAAACACATTAGAGATGAAGAGTCGAAGTTCTTCCCTTTCGAACGACAACTTTTAAGGGTCGTAGTAAAAAGGATTGTTCCACTATAAAGAGAAGAATGGTGTTATAATTTATAGTAAAACGAACAGATTTTGTGTCTGAATTTTTATCGGAACGTAAGGTATTTTTTATTTGTTAAGATGACCGTCGACTAACTTAACAATTGTGAAAGATAATGTCTCAGTGTTGTGGTACTGTCTGAATGTTTTACATTTCGATAAAATTTTTATTTAGAGTTCAGACCTACCATTTTATCTAAATTTCACATGTATTTTTCTCTATACATGGAAGGGAGACCTCTTCCCTCTTCGTTGGGTGAGATCATAAGAATGGACCTCTTAAGACACCTGTCTCCTTGGACTGTCAGGTGCCCCAGCGTATCCCAGTCTGTGTTGACTCACTGATTGTGTGTGTTTTTCTTTATTCTTCGTCTTAGGATTTCTAAGTGGTCATCATTACGTTTGCAATAACGGAAGCACGTTAGTCTTAACGTCAGACTGAGAGAGACCTCGCGGACACAGGTTTACGTTGACGCATTCGAGTCAGGCAAAGAAGAGTTCTCTGCTTTTCTCTTAAGCTCTAAATCGACCCAGTTTTAATTTGTTAACGGACGATATCCTTCTTTTGTCCTTTAACCAAAAAACAAACAAAGAAGTGAAAATTTATGAATTCCTACTATTAAAAGAGTCTGCTCAGTGACTTGAACCTTAGTTAAATATTATTGAGGGTAAATATTAATTTACGAAAATAATCTTGGTTCCGGTCATTTCATTAAAAAAAAGTTCTTCATTGTATTCCAACGATAAAGAGATTCCAAACTACCCTTCACCTCTGGTTTAATTAAAACTGAAAAATTTTTCCCGAATACACGAAACTATAGACTTATAATCATACATACTTGTTACTACTTTACGAATAACGACGGTCGATAATTTAAGGGTCGTCAACGTAAATTCAGTACATTTATTGAAACTTCTACGGACGAGTGACTCCTCTTTAAATAACTTACAAAAACATTGTGATGAAATGTATCTCTATGAAAATTTTAATCTCACGGTACTTTTATTCGAATATAACATATTATGTAATTGACTTAAGAAATTGACATAATCGTAAGACTCTTGACAAAGAGAGAAATCCCTGTTACATTAATATATAACGGATATCCGTCTGTCACCAAAAAAACACGATTATAATAGTAATGTTATATACCTTAATTATCAATTTTGTCAATTGAAAGAAATTTCAAAATCTCGTTCAGAGTAATTAGACTCAAAATTAATATGAACGTGTCCCATTTGTATGACTCATTGACTATCTGTTTAATTTAATAATTTGAAAAGAAGAGGTATGCCATAAGACCCGAAGGGTCCACTACGATCCCCATTTATCGGGCGAGCGGTCACGTCCTCTGTACTCTGTGAACCCAAGTTAGGGAGCTAGTCGTTCTAGGGGACCTCCTCTCGTACCGTTGGGCGAGGTCATAGGAACGGACCTCTTAGGGGTACGAGTCTCTCGGACCACCCGATGTCAGGAATTCGACCGTTTCTCAGTCTGTCCTGACTTCACTGAATTGTGAACGTGTACTTACTATAAAAATAAAAAATTTTTCGGTAATGTAAATAATAAGATTATTCCCTTATCTACTTTTTATCGTAACAATCTATCGATAAATTTAATAATTTACAACCTACGTTAAAAGAGTGTGTAACTAAGATCGAAAGGGACGGTCGAAAAGAAATGAAGAAACTCGTTAATAGACACTGAATTATATTCGACAACGTAAGTATTACTTAACGTCGTAGAGTTATGAGACAATCTATTTTAATTACAAAAGAGTCTGAATCCGGAAATAGTTTTAAGTCGTTTGTGTGGAAATGCTAAATTCGTAAAGTAATGTATATTTAAAATGTATTTCGATATTTGTTTATGACCCGAAGGGTCCACCACGTTACCATTTCTTAGACGGACGGTTACGTCCTCTGTGTCCTCTGTACCCAAACTCGGGTCCTAACCCTCATAGGGGAACTCATCCTTTACCGTCGGGTGAGGGTGAGGTCGTAAGAACGGACCTCTTAGGGTACCTGTCTCCTCGGACCACCCGATGGTAGGTCTCCCGACGTTTCTCAACCTGTACCGACTCGTGATTCGTGATTACGTAACGTTACAAAAGATTAACCACATAGTCAAGTCAAGTCCAGTCAGTGAGTCAGCACAGGTTGAGAAACATTGGGGTACCTGAAGTCGTGCGGTCCGGAGGGCCAGGTAGTGTTTGAGGGTCTCAAATGAGTTTGAGTACAGGTAACTCAGACACTAAGGTAGGTTGGTAGAATAGGAGACAACAGGGGAAGAGGGGGACGGAAGTTAGAAAGGGTCTTAGTCCCAGAAAAGTTTACACAGTCGAGAAGCGTAGTCCACCGGTTTGATAACCTCGAAGTAAGTCGTAGTGAGGAAGGTTACTTATAAGTCCTGACTAGAAATCCTACCTGACCAACCTAGAGGAACGTCAGGTTCCCTGAGAGTTCTCAGAAGAGGTTGTGGTGTCAAGTTTTCGTTATACGTAAAATATAAAGATCAAGAAGCAGTTATCTAGGTATACACGTTCTGTATAGAACTAACTCTTTCCTCATGTTGCCCTGACAGACGACAATGGGACAACCAAATTAGACATACGACTCGTGTAGTACTCTTTACGAACCGACCTACTCAATGTTAGACCTTAGTTCTGTCCACCCTCTTTGTAGTTCTTGGAGTCTATCCGTCTACTATGGTGAGATTACCGTCTTTCGTTTCTCTTAGATTCCTCGGAGAACTACGTCCCACTTCACCCTCTCACTTTCTCGGTCGAATTTTGATTTATAATTTTTTGATTCTAGTACCGTAGGTCGGGGTAATGAAGTACCGTTTATCTCCTGTCGTTTCACCTTCATCACTGACTAAAGGAGAAGGACTCGAGATTTTAATGACGCCTACCAGTGACGCCGGTACTTTAGTCTTCGCCTAACGAAGAACCGTCCTTTCGATACTGTTTGGATCTGTCACATAACTTGTGTCTCTGTAATGAGACACCTGTTTCCAGGCATATCAGTTCCGATACCAGAAGGGTTACCAGTGTATGTCAACACTGTCGACCTGGTATTTCTTCCGTCTCGTGACTTCTTGACTGCGGAACTTGACACCACGACCTCTTCTGAGGACTCTCAGAGAATCTGACGTTCCTCTAGGTTGGTCAGGTAAGACTTCCTCTAGTTGGGACCCTAAAGAAACCTTCCTTACTACGATTTCGACTTCGAGGACATGAAACCGGTGGAGTACACTTCTCAACTGAGCAACCTTTTCTGAGACTACGACCCTCTCTAACCCCCGTCCTCCTCTTCCTCTGCTGTCTCCTACCTACTCTACCGACCTACCGTAGTGTCCGAGCTACCTGCACTCAGACTCACTTGAGACCTTCTACCACTACCTGTCCCTCCGGACCGCACGACGCCAAGTACCCCACCGTTTCTCAGCCTGTACTGACTCGCTGACTTGACTTGACTTGACTGTAATAGAAGATCTTCTACGTAGAAAAAATGAAAATGGAGAATCTAGCTGTTGAATGAACTTTAACTAAAAGAGATACCATATTGTATCCCGAAGGGACCATCGAGTCACCATTTCTTAGACGGACGTTACGTCCTCGGTCCTCTACACCCAAACTAGGGACTCAGCCCTTCTAGGGAACCTTTTCCCGTACCGTCGGGTGAGGTCATAAGAACGGACCTCTTAAGGTACCTGTCTCCTAGGACCACCCGATGTCAGGTACCCTAACGTTTCTCGACCTGTGCTGACTTCGTTGAATCGTACATGTTTACGCACCATTTTACGTCTCCGGTACGGCGTAAAAAAAATTGGGTATACCTCTCTCTTAACGTTCCTGGTACAAGATTTTTTCTTAGTAGAAAGTGGTTAACAAGAGTCTTCGGTAGAAACAGTATTTGTCTCACACTCACATACATAACACACACACACACACACATATATACACACACATGCGTACAATAGAACCAAAACTCATCACAAGATTAAAAACTAGTGAATATTCTTTAATATATTGGAGAGTAAACTTACCGAGAACAATTTTTTCTCGATAATTCTTAATACGCAAGTATTTAAAGTCTTATAATAAAAGAAAACAATATAAGTTCGAAAAATGTATACTGGGTCACTGTCGTCTTGTACACAAAAACCTAAAGTCCTTTCTATCCACGATTCAAAAGTTGTCACGTACATATATAGTCGTTTGAAACAAGAAGTCATCGATTTATATTTTACCACATACATTGTAAACGAATGGGTACGCTTTCACAAAATTTTTAAGAGTGTATAGGAGTATATAAACGAATTAAATAAGGGACCTAAAGGTTCTCTCTATGCAACACGGAAACAGTTTAAGAGGAACATAAAGAAAGTTTAAAATTTTTTATAAAATTAGGGTGCAATAATTGATTTTCATTAGTAACGAGATTGAAGTATCTTATAATAATAAAATTAATTATATTTCATAAGATGAAAAAGAAAGTCTAGAATTTAATTCCGGACGGTTAATAATAAATAGTAATATTGTTACTATTTATATACAAATATTAAATAGTAATATTGTATATTTTACGATATACAATATGGTATATGTTGTATTTATAGTATATAAATTTTATAGTAAAAGTAATATTGTTACGATAGTAATAACAATCTATACAAAGGAAAACGAATAGTAAAAAATAACTATGAAATACAATAGAAAACACATCGTCTCCATCTTAAAAGATAAAGTAAAACGAGTAATTATTTTTTTTATGTGTAGTCATTAACGGTTGTATTCAACTTTTAAAATTTCTATTTCGATACTTTATTTTATCTTCCCTGTATCAGTTCAAAAAGAAAACTAATAAGAAAATATATCGTGATAGAATCGGTTAGGACACCTCACTTTATGTTATCATAAACAAAAATAAAAAGTTTTTTTCTATATCGAAGAAAAATTACTGTACCTTGTTTACTGACCGAGTTTAAACCCTTTCCACATGCAATTCTGATATATAACAACGGGACGAATAAATTGAGTATACGTCTCATGTAGATTCTTTGAGACCCGACCTACTGGGTGTTCGACCTTAGTTCTAACGGCCTTCTTTATAGTCGGTGGACTCTATTCGTGTACTATGGTGAAATTACCGTCTTTCACTTCTCCTTGATATCTCGGAGAACTACTTCGACTTTCTCCTCTCACTTTTTCTACCGAATTCTGAGTTGTAAACTTTTTGATTCTAGTGCTGTAGACCAGGGTAGTGAAATACCGTTTATCCATCCTTTTTTCACCTTTGACAGTCTAAAGTAAAAGAACCCGAGGTTTTAGTGACACCTACCACTGACATCGGTACGTTAATTTTCTTCGAGTGAGAAACCTTCATTTCGATACCGTTTGTATCTGTCGTATAATTTTTCATCTCTGTAGTGAAACGACTGTTTCTTGAGAAACACTCGGATGCCTTACATCGGGTGGTCCGAGGAGACAGATACCCTAAGAGGTCCGTTGTCATGACCTCACCCAACGGTAAAGAACAAGGTCCCCTAGAAGGGCTGGGTCCCTAGTTTGGACCTAGAGAACGTGACGTCAGTCTAAGAAATGGTGACCCAGTGGACCCTTCAGGGTGTTACTCAGTATCTGTCTAGTATTAAGATGTTTTAAAACTAATCCCGTTGAATTTTTAAAACTAGAGTCATAGACTCTTAAGGTACATAGAGTCACTCACACGGAGTACGAAAGTGTCTCGGTCTTTCGACCCACATTGGTCCAAATTAGAATAATGAGTCAACTCTTTCACATTGAATGGTCACAATTAGTGATAAACTTCCCTTAAATTTTATTTTGGAAATATATTCTCCTCTTTAATTACACATTGTACATATTAACAATGACACGTAGTACGGATTAATTCTACGTTTCATATATATTAAATATTTCAGGGTAGTAGAAGAAAAAGGTCACTTTCTATATACATACCTAAACTTTCTTGATAAGACACAGAGTCCTTCTGTGTCATTGGGTTCGGTCCGACAAAATACCACATATTTTAAAATTAGTAAACTGTAAAAGGTTTTTAAGTCGCGTCTTCATAAATGTATACTGATAGGTCAATGGATAAGTAAGTCATTCTAAATACTTCATTGACATAGTTCTGGATCACCCCATTTTCGCATATTCTTCACGCGGTCACGATTTGGTCCGTTCCCTATGGAAGTGAAAACAAATTCAGAGGTAGTACAGGAGGTTCTCTGAAACCTCGTGTTCCAAATTAAAATACGAATCGCGAAAATAGAAAAGTACATAATGTAATTAAACACTATAATATTCACTTAGACAATACAAAGGTTAGTCATTGAGAACTAATGACTAATATATCGAACGAAAAGTGAGTTAAGAGAATAACATCAGGGTAAAGTGACTAAGAAACTTAAAAATTTTATATTCCGGTAGAATGGATGTCTATGTACATCAAAATGGATAAAGCAAGGTGTAGGCTACGGAAATCAATCAAAGGAGTCACATTATAAAAAGGACAAAAAACTTACAGAGTTATATTTACACATAAGTTGTAACATTGAGTAATTTAGTTGATATGAAGTTATTTTTTATATATTTATACATAATTTTGAGTTTTTAGTAGTTTGTACGTAAAAGACGTTGTTACCCTACCAGTATCCTAAATAAGAACTATAGAACAATTGGATAAGAGTGTAGGGTCGTTACGTGGGGTCAATTGGTACTATATAATAAAAGAAGTTACGTAGTAAATTAATCTACGACGTTTCACTAATTAGTTCTCCTCCACGTAAGAGGAAAAGAGGACAAAGATGGGTCCCCTGACCGAAGGTGAGTTGAGGGATTCTTACCGTTGTAACCTTGTCTCCGTCAATCAGTAGAAAACGTGTGAAATAATAAAAAAAGGATTTTATTTCTCTGATGATTGGTCTAACGCAAATAAATGGTCACCACTCTTATAGCATAGAGTTTCGTTCTTTCGTCTTTCCCAGAGAACGACAGAGAAGATCCCTATTCTTTTAGACTCCCCCATTCTTTACGAAAAACGAAAAGAAAGAAGGGTCCACGTCAAGGACCTTCAGTCTTGGACCGGTATACTCTTGCGTCGTTCCTCTGAGGTCGTCTCTCGTTTAACGACAATTGAGACTCCAGAAGAAGAGACGAAAGTGAGAAGGGAAAAGTGATTCGGAATGTTCGTCTGATTGGAGTCGAGACTAGGGTCGAAAGAGTTTCTATAGTCCATCTTTTTGTGTACTTATATCACCAATTTCTGTAGTAAGAACTCGTTTTAATTCCCATTTATACAAGACTAGAAAAGGAAATGCTACTGTAAAGTAATCCCGGAAGACGACGACGATGGCGACGACGATTCAGTGAAGTCAACACAGGATGAGAATCGATGAGGTACCTGACGTCGGGTGGTCCGAGGAGACAGGTACCCTAAAAGGTCCGTTCTCATGACCTCACCCCACGGTAACGGAAGAGGCAATCCCGGAACATTATCTACAAATTTTCGGACCTCTTTTCCGGTAGTATTGAACTACTATAACGTTAAGAGAGAACCGTAATACTACTCTTTTTGTCTCCTCTACCTGAGATCGAGGAAAACTCATTGTCACTATAATTTTGGACTAACCTTTTAGGAGTCTCATTGAGACCACCCTCTAAGGATACTTCGTAAAATACCTGACTGAAACTCACAATGTAGATCCTTTGACAACACAGGTACGTCTCCAGTGCACGTCCGAAGGTTGTAGACTCAACAACGGATGTGATTTTGGTACGTTGTCGGGTTGACCCATAGGAGTCCGTGACTACTTCTTTCGAGATTTAATGTACTCAACTCTTCATACTCCAGTAACTATTCGTTTATAAATTCCCTCAACCACTACCTGTCCCTCCGGACACAATTAAAACAACATGAAACCGGTGGAGTACGCTTCTCAACTGAGTAACCTTTTCTGAAACTACGACCCTCCCTAACCCCCGTCCTCTTCTTCCCCTGCTGTCTCCTACTCTACCGACCTACCATAGTGACTGAGCTCCCTGCACTCAGACTCACTTGAGGCCCTCAACCACTACCTGTCCCTCCGGACCGCACGGCGCTAAGTACCCCAGCGTTTCTCAGCCTGTGCTGACTCGCTGACTTGACTTTACTTGACTAAAGTACAAAATCTACCTGGACATAAGGCTATACCTCGTTAATCTTTCGTTCTGTCTAAAGGATTGGAACAAGACCACAAGTCACTTTTTTTTTTTTTTTTGTCTCGTCGTTCCAAACACACATGCAGTTAAAAGAGAGGATAACAGTTTTCGTAAGATACGATACAGATCTTAAGTACGTGAAGTAAAAGACTATGGTCTCCACGAGTGAACCAAAAAAGTTATCTGTCAAATTTATAAGATCGATACAATCGAAAGGAACAAATTTCGCGGAAAACAATGTATACATACAGTATGGAACCCTTTCTTTTTACACCTAAGTTGATTAGAGATGCCACTCGTATTAAAAATCATAAGAGACCATCAATTCCATCTTAGGATTTAAATAAGTATGGAACTCTGAGTTATCACTTTCTAAAGAACCTCAACGGAGACTTCTTAAAATACGTTTTACATTATAAAGTTTAACTTAGTGGAAAATTACGTGATCTCTTCAATTGAAGTCTTTCTTTTTTTTTTCGTTTTCAGTTTTTTGAAATTCTTTCACTTCTTAACCGACAGAAAATTGATGGAGACCACAAACAACAGGACACTTTTGGTTCAAGTCGGATTAACTTAAAAGGATCTCAAATTGTTAAGACCTAATGAAAGTCAAGTCAAGTCAAGTCAGCGAGTCAGCACAGGCTGAGAAACGCTGGGGTACTTAGCGTCGTGTGGTCCGGAGGGACAGGTAGTGGTTGAGGGAATCCTTACGATTTTTTTTTTTTTTTTGTTATGAGTTCAAGTCCAAGTCTACAATCTACTTCGATCAATTACACTGGAACCGATAGAACACGTTTATTTCCACCCAGGTAAACACTCGAGTAGAGGACCAGAGAAACATTGTGAAACGTCTTCTTCCTTTATCTTTTTACTGGACTAAAGAACTAGTTCCCGAGGACTGGTGGACGGCTAATTATTCGATAATTAAGAGCTGAAGTTCCGTAAGTAGAGTGAAGTGTGGAGTTGACAGTTTTAGTAGTAATCTGATCGACGAGTGGAACTCTTCTAAAGAAGATAGACGGGGAAGGGGAGATAGCAGGGAGGGTAACCGGATGAGACGTGAAAGTATGGTCTGAGAGGTGGTCATTCGTCAATAGTCGGTGGGGCGGGTTCCGTGGATATAACTAAATGGGTATTTAATATGTGTTGACGATGATATAATGGATCTAATACTTTGTTCATGTTTCCTACCGTAATTTTTCATACTAAATTTTATTTGCATGTGTATGTGACCTTTTGTATGGGGGAGACCTACCTAACCGTACATGGGAGGTCGGACCTCTGGTGACGAGTCTGCTGATTAAGGAGGGGCACTGAAGGGAGACGAGGTGAAAGAGAGGACAACACTGTGTCTGGTGCGTGAGACGGATCGAAAAGGTCCCATAAGGAAAGCACTATAGGGAAAGGGCGTGGTAAATTCTTAAAAGGGTGTCTAGTCGACCAATCAAAGTTTAAGGATTTGAATCTTAACTTACAACAGGTTTTACTCGAAACAGAAGTAGGGGTGATATAGGGGAGAGGGCCCGGTGAGGCACATGTGTAGGTACACAACGACGTGTGTGGTCCGACCCGTCCACGTGGGAAAACGGGAAGAACCGAAGGTGTGTGGAGATGACTTTAGTGGGACAGTGAGAGATCGAACTCGGGTGTCTTCTTTTGTTGGAAAGTGTTACATATTTTATATATATAAAATATGGGCAAACGTAGAGGGGTAACGACTTCTCTTAAAACAAAGTACGATTAAAGTCAAAGAATCTGTCCCCATACTCGTTCGTCCAGTTTCTTTTGTTTGTTGTTCGTTTACTTCGCATCTATGTCCGAAAAGAAAGGCAATTTAGTACAAGTTTGAATACGAAAGGTAGTATAAAGATTGTACTTTTTTTTATGTAGGTGGTTTCTCTAAAAACTTTAACACTTTAACTCAAAGTTCTCATTATCCAACAAGTACGTATGACCTTAGTGTGTCTTAGAAGGTAAAATAACGTAAACGATCTTCTCTTTTATATAGATTTTCTTGTTCATCTTTGGTTGTATATATATATATATATTCGTAATTATAAATTTCATTTAATATGTATAAAATCATATTCTTCGTAAAACGTACTTAAAATATAAAGGTTTTCCGGATATAAATCTTTTCACGACAAAATAACTCTGTTGACATAGACACTTGAGAAAAATAAAGAAATATACAGAAAGAAATTTGATGAGATCTCGTTATATTTGTCGTTATTTCGATGTTAACCTGTCAGACAAAATCACTGTCTAAAAGGTTTACATACTGTAAAACAAACGACATATTTTTCTGAATTCACTTGAACCTTCCGTACTGTTCCCTGACTTATCTTCTGGAGAACTGAGACATAGTCGTAATTCTCAAACATCCAAGTTGTCACTGTAGTCGGAACTTATTACTTTGGTATCGTTTATTGTAAATTCCAACTTACTTAAAAAGGTTCCAGATAAAAAAGGGGTTTACCTCGACCGTTACAGAGGACGAAATTACGTATGTCCAATCTTATTACAAAGTTGGGTGTACGGAGGTATTATCCGAATAGGTAAGGACTTAAATAAATGGTTAACAGTACGCTCTTCCCGATCGTTGGGGTGGTCGACTCCCAGTCTTACTTTCATCTGTCGTGTCTTTATAGTCCACTCGGGCGACCGGTGAAGGAGGGGACGTGCAAGTGACGTCTCGGTATCGACTCCAGGTGGGTCAACGCCCCCAAGAACCGAGTAAACCCTTTCACGTCTCTCCGAGTGCAGACTCAGTAGTGCTCCGTCGGATCTTTAGTGTTTACACGTTCTCTTTAGTGTTTACACACTAACACAAAAGTGTTAGTGTTTACACTTGGGGTTTGGTGCCCCGGTACCCCTACCTCCACGGATTTTCACGCCTTTAACACTTCCGAAATCCGAAGAGGTTCGGTACCTTAAACTCCAACCTCTACATGGAAATAGAGAATATTCCTACTGTTTTACAGTCATAGTTCCGAACCCGTGGTGAAGTCACAGAGGGATACATGTTACTCGTGGTGGTCGGAGGGGAAAGAGTCTTTATTCTTCTACGTTTCTTAAGGGTTTTATTTCTGGTACCGTTAAGGTAACAGAGGACGACGTCTTTACTGCACCAATGACCCTTCGGAAATTCTCGGTATTCCACTTTCAGTACAAACAACTTTAGTCTCCAAGATAAGTACAGAAATGTGAGTTCGTACCCTACCGGTCTTACATTTCCCTGACTCGACTTATTTGAGTCCCCATAGAGTTTCTACGGAGTTAAAACACCACAATGTAGTAATGGATACGACTCTAAAACTATTAGACAATGTTTTGATCCTTTAGATACACACTAGTGGGTTTAAAGAATTTCTGAAGGGACCACTGAGTCACCATTTCTTGGGTAGACGGTTCCGTCCTCCACGTTCTGTGAGTCCAAGTTGAGAACCTGAGAATCCAACCCTTCTAGGGGACCTCCTCTTTTACCGTTGGGGAACGTCATAAGAACGGACCCTTTAGGGTACCTGTCTCCTTGGACCGTCCAATGTCAGATGCCCCAGTGTTCTCAGCCCGTACTGACTCCCTGATTCGTGTCGTGCTGTTTGATTCTGACTCGGCGATTTAAAAGGTTCGGGAGACCCGATTTGTGAGAACACCACTGAAGAGACTACCAGGTCACCAATTCTGAGTCATAAAGGTGACGTCTCCAGTGTCCAAGGGAGGGACCAGCCTCTTCATTTTAGGACGTACGGGAATCGGTTTTTTTTTTTTTTTTTTCACACAACTAAATATTTGTGAGAGTACGTCTCTATTTTTAAGTCAATATAGATTTTACACAAATTGAGTCTAGATCTAACTGCAAACGTGAGACTTCAGGGGGTTGTGGGATCGGTCGACCAGGTAGACCTCCCTCACAGACGGGAACCGGGACCGTACCGACTCAGGGTGGGTCCGACACGGTCCCGACCCGAGACACCACCGAGAGGGGGACACGGTCGGGCCTGGTGGGGAGTTTACAAGGTAGAATACATAAGGTCCATAAGACTCCCAATGTTGGACCGGACGCGTAATATATGATTATGTAAACGAGATAATGTGGATCCTTTAATGTTTTGTTGCTACACAATATTAAGTTGCCGTATTTAGGTACCAGTGATATAAACATAATCATGGTACTACAATTGGTTATAAAGGATAAAGCCATCGATTTTACGTAAATTCAAATTTAAGTGCAATTCCTTGAACCATCGTATTTAAGAGTAGATATGTTTTCTGCCTTTTCTCGTAGTAATTTTTTTTATATACACATATACGTATGTATATGTGTTATGTATATACTTATAAAATATAACGATATAAAGGAGGTTATATTGGTAAAAAATTAAATTGAAGAAGGGTCAAGACTTTCTGTGTATTTTTGTACTTCTCTTTATAGACCCCGAATGAAAACTACTCGTAAACACACACAAGTACTCGACGCACACACATGACGTACACATAGTACACATATAGACACGTGTGTACGTACACATACGTACATAACGAAACGAATCCGTTTGTCATCGTCTGTTATATATGAAAAATAGTAAGTTGGACTTTTAGTAAGGTGTCATAATACATTTCGAATAAGGAATATATGAAAATACTATTGTATCATGAAATAAATTACTCACTTGGTGTAACATCAGTTTAAAAGATAATGACTTTCAAAGTCAAGTCAAGTCAAGTCAGCGAGTCANATATATGAAAAATAGTAAGTTGGACTTTTAGTAAGGTGTCATAATACATTTCGAATAAGGAATATATGAAAATACTATTGTATCATGAAATAAATTACTCACTTGGTGTAACATCAGTTTAAAAGATAATGACTTTCAAAGTCAAGTCAAGTCAAGTCAAGTCAAGTCAGCGAGTCAGTACAGGCTGAAAAACGCTGGGGTACTTAGCGTCGTGCGGTCCGGAGGGACAGGTAGTGGTTGAGGGCCTCAAGTGAGTCTGAGTGCAGGTAACTCAGGCACTACGGTAGGTCGGTAGAGTAGAACCCAGCAGGGGAAGAGGAGGACGGGGGTTAGGGAGGGTCGTAGTCTCAGAAAAGGTTACTCAGTTGAGAAGCGTACTCCACCGGTTTCATGACCTCAAAGTCGGAGTCGTAGTAAGGAAGGTTTCTTTAGGGTCCCGACTAGAGGAAGTCCTACCTGACCAACCTAGAGGAACGTCAGGTTCCCTGAGAGTTCTCAGAAGAGGTTGTGGTGTCAAGTTTGCGTAGTTAAGAAACCGCGAGTCGAAAGAAGTGTCAGGTTGAGAGTGTAGGTATGTACTGATGACCTTTTTGGTATCGGAACTGATCTGCCTGTAATCAGCCGTTTCATTACAGAGACGAAAACTTATATGATAGATCCGACCAGAATTGAAAAGAAGGTTCCTCATTCGTAGAAAATTAAAGTACCAACGTCAGTGGTAGACGTCAGTAAAACCTCGGGTTTTTTTATTTCAGACTGTGACAAAGGTGACAAAGGGGTAGATAAAGGGTACTTCATTACCCTGGTCTACGGTACTAGAAGTAAAAGACTTACAACTCGAAATTCGGTTGCAAAAGTGAGAGGAGAAAGTGAAAGTAGTTCTGCGAAAACTCAAGGAGAAGTGAAAGACGGTATTCCCACCACAGTAGACGTATAGACTCCAATAACTATAAAGAGGGGTGTTAGAGTTAAGGTCGAACACAAAGAAGGTCAGGTCGTAAAGAGTACTACATGAGACATATCTTCAACTTATTCGTCCCACTGTTATATGTCGGAACTGCGTGAGGAAAAGGATAATCCTTGGTCAGACAACAAGGTACAGGTCAAGATTGACAACGAAGGACTGGACGTATGTCTAAAGAGTTCTCCGTCCAATCCACCAGACCATAAGGGTAGAAAGAGTCTTAAAAGGTGTCAAATAACATTAGGTGTGTCAGTTTCCGAAACCGTATCAGTTATTTCGTCTTTATCTACAAAAAGACCTTGAGAGAACGAAAAAGGTACTAGGTCGCCTACAACCGTTAAACTGGAGACCAAGGAGACGGAAAAGATTTTGGTCGAACTTGTAGTCCCTCAAGTGCTAAGTGTATAACGACTTCAGACCGAACCTCTTAAAACTCGTAATGAAGTGATCGTACACTCTACTCATGTTAACACACTATCAAACTCGTAAGAAACAGTAACGGAAAGAAACCTTAACCTTACTTTTACCTACAAAAGGTCAGGACACCGGTGACGACTCAAAGGGTTTAAACGACTGTATAACTCACGTCGTGAAAGTGTCGTAGTAGAAAGTCCTAAACTTTGTCGAGTTGACCTTAAGGTAGTGGAGGTGATCGAAACAAGCATCACTACGAAAGATTCCGGGTGAACTGAAGTGTAAGGTTCTACAGACCGAGATCTACTCACTAGTGTAGTAGTGCTAATAGACCCAGTACTTCTAGNACTGTATAACTCACGTCGTGAAAGTGTCGTAGTAGAAAGTCCTAAACTTTGTCGAGTTGACCTTAAGGTAGTGGAGGTGATCGAAACAAGCATCACTACGAAAGATTCCGGGTGAACTGAAGTGTAAGGTTCTACAGACCGAGATCTACTAACTAGTGTAGTAGTGCTAATAGACCCAGTACTTCTAGAAAAAACATGTCAAGAAGACACATAAGAACGGTGGAGAAGAATTATAGAAGACGAAGACAATCCAGGTAGGGTAAAGACAGGAATAACTCGGGTAGAAACGTACTTTACAAGGGAACCATAGAGATTAAAAGAACTTCTCTAGAGATCAGAAAGAGTAAGACAATAAAAGGAGCTAAAGAAACGTAACTAGTGACTTCTTCCGAAAGAATAGAGAAGAACGATAAGAAACCTTGAGACGTAAGTCTACGAATATAGACAGGAAAAGAGGAAACGAAAAGAGGAGAGAAGAAAAGTGTCGATAAACATTCCGGAGGGGTCTGCCGGTAAAACGAAAAAACGTAAAGAAAAGGCACCCCTACCAGAACTAGGGACAGAGGACATGTTACAGTACTTGGAGTAAGGCATCAATTCACCCCAGTTTATAAAACAATAATCAAAACATACAAAAACTATCTTTAGTGATCTCAATTTAAACCCCGTCTAAACGAAACCCCTTTTTTACGTACAAGAGAATTGGAGCAGATCACTATGTCCCTCTGAATTTTTGTTCTAAAAAAGGGGTATCTCTTATTACTCATTTAGTCAAGACCCAGTCAGATCCCGGTTTAGACACCCAGGTGTTTGAAACTGAAAGTCTAATCAGTACAGACTTTCGTAGGTCTAATCAGTACACACTTTTGTAACGGGCAAACCGCTTACAATCGAGGGTCCTACCTTTGGAACCCGACGTCTCAAATCTCTTGGGACCCAAATCGTCAACTGAACCGTTAAAGGGTCGTTCACTACGTACGGGAGACCCGAAGTCACACCTTTAGTTCAAGTGATATTTCTCAATTTCATTCCTAGGGTACTCTATTACAAATATTCAGTACTCAGTATCTCGAAACTCATCTTAAACCACGGGTCATTTACGGTTTAATAATACTAATAGTAGTTGTTACTGTTTTACGACAACAGTCCAGTGAGGGTACTTAAGAAAAACATTAGACTATCAAATTCAAAACAGACCCCTTGAACCTACGTACGAACTTTAACTTCGAAACCCGGACTAGAGAAATCGACTGAATTTAAGGAACCCGTTTGACACCGGTAGTCACAAACGTGTGAAAGTGAGGTATTGGAAGGTCCTGATAGACTTCTGGGAAGTTCTGAGGACACTCCTATTAATAGTTCCGTCACAGTTTTCCCGGTCTCACTTTAGAAGTTTACACTACTAGGAGGGACATATATTCGGAGTTTTAATAGACTGCTTGGTTGTTGTGAGTAAAATGAATTACAAGTAAAACCCAAAACTTCTTAAAGAAGTTTAATCCATAATTTCCTTTGGATGTAATAAAACTTTTTTTATAAAGAAAAATATCTTGTTTAAGGTGGTTTAACTAATACTTCTAAATGAAAGTAACACTGACTATCTGTGTACTCTTAAATGAACTTTTTGAATTTTATTAGTAGTGTGAGATCAGAAGACGGTCGACACCAATTTTTTTTATTTATTGACCACTCTTATTCAGAAAACCCCTTCTATCATATTCTCAAGTGTGTCAAAAAGGTAAACCCAGTCTTAAAAGTTATTTAATCTTAAGATGTACTTAGGGAGAGTCCATAATATTAGATTTAACTTATAATGATGTAACAATATGATTCTTTATAGAGTAAAAAGACTCTAAAAGGAACCGAGTCAAGTTATATAAAATCATTAAAAGTGACTTTTTAGTACTGGATACGTTAATTTTATTTAGGTGATGACTCGTGATCCAAAGTTAATTAAAATCTTTCGTCTTGTCTCACTTTCTCGTCGTGTATCTAGACCTTTACTAAAGGTCAGGTCTCATCTAAAAGTACTTAAGAATAAAAAGTTCGATACAAGGATTTTGAATTATAAATGTTTAATAACTGGTTCTGAAAAGTTAAATACGAATATTAATTTTAACACGATTTTATTTCTAAATATTAATCGTTTTGTAGATTGGACAGTACTATTTGAGTAGTTAAATCATTGGAAATAGAATTACGAAGAGATTACAAGGACTTTAGACTTTTACTGGTTGTAAATAAAAAAGGGGACTGTCGTCATAACCTTTTACCATCTTTTTTTAACTTCTTTTCCTGTCCCTTAAATGATCTGTTTACCTTAAGTACTAAGAAATTCAATTATCGTATTTGTGTTGACTTAGGTTTGAACACATATCTATTTGTTCTTTTCGACAACCAGTGGTCCTACCAGATGTTTATATTACTTTCTTATGATCATTTCACGTTGTCATTTTTTTCTTTTGAGAGTTTTATACAACTTTTTAAGTTAAACGACGGGCGTAGAAAACTAAATACCCAGAATGAAGGGTGAAAATATTTACGGTAATTACAATTGATTTAATCAGTTATAAAGAAATTTTAGTGTTAATCATAAATTTATAAACAATCTCTCTGAAGCTATGACAAGTTGAATTTATTAGTCGTAAGTCGAGATTGTAATTCTCCAAACTAACCCTTCTCACGGACGATAGTTGAAAAATATAAAAAACCATTTTGAGAGTTTGTACAATAGAAAAGTTTAAATTAATATAATGAGGTAAAACGAACGACTAACTATTGTACTAGTGTTTATAGAAAAAAATAAAAATTTATTAAGGAAACTAAAGAAAACGAAAGTAAAACCAAAACTCATAAATTATCTCTTTAAGATGTAGCTATAAAATAGAGAACGTTCTCATACTTTAAGAAAAAAAATAAAAAACTTACCCTTGATGAAACTAGGACTCGTAGGTTGGACCATAACACACGTAGACGCTCAATCGTCTTACAAATATCGTTCAAAGAAAAAAAAAAAAAGACTAATGAGTTTTTATACTTTAAGAATTTAATTGTAAACAAACTGTAATTACTATTCGGACAGGGGAATACATTCGATTAAAATAGATTTTCTAATGAAATAGAAAAGTTCCTTCAACTTTCTTTAAATTTTAAAATAAGCAAAAGGTGATTGCAAAGACAGTGACACAAGTTGAAATATATTATTAAAAGTAATATAGAAAACAATAGGAAGAATCATACGAAGAATTTTAAATTTACGTAACGACAATTTTGGTCGATATAATCCCGGTAATGACATGTCCATTTGACTTCTTATTATTTATTAACTGTCTAACTTTATTCTCAGGAGTGGGGTTATTGTCTCCAGTAATATACGGGTCATCCCCAACATCTCAGTCTATACCGTTTTACGTCGACCGTTAAAGTTCCAAATTAACGACGTGAATTTCGGTAAAAGGTGTGTTGTCGAGTCGTTGGACAAGTGTCGAATTTCTTTTTTAAAGTATAAGTGGTCGATAGTGTTTTTACTTTAGGGGTACGTTTCATTTTTCTTTTTTTTTAAGTAATCACAGTCACTGTCTCCGAGTCCTTTTATGTCTCAAAGTCTTTGGATCCTTCCTTCCCTCGTTTCTTCGCCCCTTATAAAATACGTAGGAGTATCTATTATGATAAACTACTGTATAGTAGTATATGAACTTAACAAGAGAACTGAATAATAGATATTGAGTTTAATAGATTCAAACTGTGGCGTTTAAAATGACTGAGGGTTAAAGACTATCCTCACAGTGACTCGTAATTTCCATATGTGGGTCCAGGATGGGTGGAATGAGAGAGACACCCCATTCCCTTGGGTCTCTGGGGACACTTAGGGTTGATCAGGGGAGGGGGTCAAGATGAACTACCGGTTGGTCTCTCACCCTGCAAGGGGTTTAAATTTACACCCTCCTCCTCTGTTACTTGCGGGAGTAAGTAGTTACTCGAGTTCGGTGTCAAGGTGTAACCCAATCTTTATTTTGCTACGACAGGAAGGGACAACAGGGTCGCGTGTACGATGGTGTAACGATCATCTCTCGTCTCTCCCCCTTTGAGGCCGTCCTGGTACGTGGTATTCTCGTAGTCTAAGACCGCTGTGAACTGGAAGAGCACATAAGTAGTAGTGATTCTCACCAGTTCTTCTTTCGGATGGTGACAGTTCACCGGTACGAATGAGAGTCTTTAGGGGAAAGGTTCCTCTGGAAGCTAGCAATTTATGCAACTAAGGAAGTCAGTGAATGTAGTTTCGGACCCAATGATAATATTGGGACATACTACTGAAATATTTGGGAACGAAAATAGGTAATCCTTAGACCAACAACACAAAACAAAACAAAACAAAACAAAATTAATAAAGGATCGAATTGGACGTCTGTTACAATAAAAAGTAGAGCGGTCAAAACCTTTTGTCGAGTAACATCAGGAGTTTACATCTGTTGTAATAAACGTTTCAAAGTAGTTTGGAAGGACTGTCACAAAATTCAACACGGGGGGTTTATTTTATCTTGTAAAACATTTCAATGTTTTACTTTTTTAATTTTGATTTTTACTTACACCCATATCTGTAGACGGACGTGGTTTATCTAACTTAATATAAATGGATTTACTCTTTCTTTTTTTTTTAATTCGGATAGTAGGTCTGTTGACAATTGACCTTAAAAACGAATAAAGTTTTCTCTTCTTTTCGACACACCAAATGTGAGAGTTATAAGAGTCCATCTCGTTTTTGTTTACTACTCTTCTCTAACCTCTTCCCTTGTGGCTCTCCTTCAAATTCGTGTACCATAATGGAAAACTACCGGATCACGTAAAGCCCAAAAATAAACATTCGTGTAGTCTACCATCCAAATACCGTTTAAACTGTATTAAATTAAGTGACCGTTGGTACGTAACGAATGAGATATAGGCGGTGATCTCCAAATTTCGTTGCAAGTGTACTCTATGCAGTATTACCCGTGAAACCAGATTTTGGATTTAAGGAAACATAACAGTGTATAGTCACTTATCGTAGAAACGGTCTTTACATATCGGTATCACTGCCGTTAATCTCCCTTTGTTTAAAGTCCTAGTGAATGATCCTACTCCGGAGTCTGTCCGGGTGAGTCTGGACCTTAATATCTTATTTGGGTACTAGGAGAGTACTCCAAAAGGTGGTTGGTTAGTCTTTAGACCTAAAAATAACGTAGTAAGTCTGGAGAAACTCGAACCTCTAAACAGGAAGACAAGTCACTGGTCTCATATACCGATTTCCCGGTCCTTTATTAAGTTGTCAATTTTTAACATCTCGTCGATCTCTGTCAACAAGAGTGCATCGTTAGACCCTAAGTACGTTGGGTCACACAAGGGCACCTTTGAGATTGGTACTCCTAGGTCTCCTCTTACGTCTCACCTCTTGCCGGCGATGTCTCTACTTACACAACGGAGTAGGTCCCTCCGGGGGTCGGGTGAGTGGTTTCTGGGGCCCACCTTTATTCCGGGACACGTCGACCCTGTCCTTCCGCTGTCCCGTGTCGAGAATTTTCCTACTGTCGTCTTCCCCTGTTGTATTTGACAAATCTTGGTTGATCCAGGTTCTACCGTCCACTCAACTGAAGGTGATCTGGGGTTGGGTGTCATATACGAGTAACATTGTATCGTACGATTGGAATGGGTGTCCGCGACCCTGTCGAGGTTCCGGCTGGTGCTTTCCAGTTTTTCGTCCGTACATTACTAGTGACGTCTACCACTGACGTCGGTACTTTAATTTTCTGCGAATGAGGAACCTTCTTTTCAATACTGGTTGGATCTGTCATATAAGTTTTCGTCTCTGTAATGAAACGGTTGATTCCAGGCAGATCAGTTCCGATACCAAAAAGGACATCAGTACATACCTACACTCTCAACCTGACACTTCTTCCGACTCGCGGTTTCTTAACTACGAAAACTTGACACCACAACCTCTTCTGAGAACTCTCAGGGAACCTGACGTTCCTCTAGGTTGGTCAGGTAAGACTTCCTCTAGTTGGGACCCTAAAAAAACCTTCCTTATTACGACTCCGACTTTGAGGTCATGAAACCGGTGGACTACGTTTCTCAACTGAGTAACCTTTTCTGAAACGACGACCCTCCCTAATCCCCGTCCTCTTCTTCGCCTGTTGTCTCCTACTCTACCAACCTACCGTAATGACTGAGCTACCTGCTCTTAGACTCACTTGAGGCCCTGAACCACTACCTGTCCCTCCGGACCGTACGACGCTAAGTACCCCAGCGTTTCTGAGCCTGTGCTGACTCCTTGACTTGACTTGACTTACTAGTGATAATGATATACATATAATTTATAATTTTGTATGAGTGGAGAATTTTCATTGTTTTAAACAAACTTGGTCACTTCAACGAGTCAGCACACACTGAGAAACTCTAGGGTACCTGACATCGAGTGGTCCGAGGAGGTAGGTACCTTAAAAGGTCCGTTCTCATGACCTAACCCAACGATAAAGGAAGAGGTCCCCTAGAAGGGTTAGGTCCCTAACTTGGGTCCAAAGGGTGTAACGTCCGTCTGCGAAATGGCAGACTCGATGGTTAAACAAATCCAAGACGGTAAAACAATTTAGAACAGTAGTATGACCCAACCACGAAATATAAAAATACTTAAAAATTCCAAAATTTCCATTAAAATTTTATTTATAAGAAAGACGACGAAGGGTTTCTTGTATGTGTCCCTTGATGAGGAATGGATATGTAACATTTTAACCCCTACGTTAATTAATTTTTTTTTCATACTCAATCTATCGTTTCGTCGTTAAGTTAATTTTAGATTCCGGTGCCTTGAAGGGACCACCAGGTCGGCAATTCTTAGGTGGAAGGTCACGGTCCCTAGTCCAAGTCAGAGTCCACATTGATCCTAGGGTGGAAGGTCCCCTGTCGATTGGGACCTGAGGTGTGGAGCTCACGGTGTTGGTCTCTTCGGGGACGCGACGTCACTTCTGGGTCGTGTCGGTTTTTTTTTTTTTTTTTAGACTCTGGGGATACTTTCGCCTATGAAATACAATCATTAAGTGGTACTCGATTTTCAGTGGTCTACTCTTCTAAGGACTGCCACCCCTACTACTCCTTTTAGTTCTGTCTCGACCGGCTCCCCTTAATGGATCTTAATACGTCTTTCTGTCTGTAACCTCTTTTTCAGTAAGACCTCAACACAGACTGAGAAACATTAGAGCACCTGACTCCAGGTCGTCCGAACGAGTCCCTAGCTCGAGTGTAGAGAAAATAGAGGACGTAACGGTCCGTCCAAGAAATGGAACACTCGGTGTCCGGATCAGAAACCGTTTCACACCTCGTCTCTCGTCATTGTGTCTGACTTTATCAAGAGAGAGGACCGGTGGGTCCCTTCGACCTCCCCTACTTAAATTCGTCCACCCTACGTACCTCATTGGAACCTCAGTGACGTATAAAGTTGTATCGGTTCTAACTACTTGTTTCTGTTCAGGACCACCGAGTCTACCATTTCTTGAGTGGTTATTGTGAAAAGTTGAAAGTTCTAATCCTTGTCTACGACAAACGTACTTTTTTTTCTCTCTTTAGTACCAGTCTGACAGAGGTCATAACATTTTATAAGAGTCTTTAGACTCATTTAACCAGATTAATCGTGTTCGTAATAACAAGCAAATCTGTTAGGTAACCTCCCTAACTACGACTTCGGTTTTGAGGTTAAGAAACCGGAGGACTACGTTTCTCGGCTGAGTGACCTTTTCTGAGACTACGACCCTTTCTAACTCCCGTCCTCCTCTTCCCCTGTTGTCTCCTACTCTACCAACCTACCGTAGTGGTTGCGCTACCTGTACTCAAACTCGTTTGAGGCCCTTAACCACTACCTGTCCCTCCGGACCGCACGACGTCAGGTACCCCAGCGTTTCTCAGTCTGTGCTGATTCCCTGATTTGACTTGACTTGACTCTGTTAGGTTCAATATTCTTGAAAGAGAGTCTCGACTACCGGTGTAGACTCACACCACCAATCAAAATACACCCTTTAACCGACCCTATTTCTTACGGGTCTTTCAACTATCTCGTAAAAAACCTACACAGACACTCCCACAAAGGTCTTCTTTAATCGTAAACTTAGCCATCTAAATCATTTCTTTTGATGAGAGAGGTCACTTTCCTCCTTCTACTACACGACGGATTCGTCTCTGTAAAAAGGTGAGGGCGGGGAACCTGTAGGTTGGAAGACCAAGGTCTTGAAAGTCTGAGTCTGATCTGGAATGGGGTGACTCAGGGGACTAAGAGTTCCGGTCCCCAACCTGACTTTGTTTTGGTAACGGAAAAGACCCGGAGGTCCACCGTCTACCGTCTAAACCCCAAAGGAACGACCGAGCCAGTCATCTCTTAGGTGGACTTTACGTCTTCTGACGGACGTTACGTCCTCTAGACTCAAACTAGGGACCCACCCTTCCAGGGGACGTCTTCCTTTACCGTTGGGTGAGGTCATAAGAACAGACCTTTAGGGTACCTGTGTCCTCGGACTATCCGATGTCACGTACCCCAGTGTTCTCAGCCTGGACTGAATCACTGATTTGGTGGTGGTGTGAGGCACTCATGTACTCTGTCCGAAGGTATTATTTATCAAAAGATCTATCTATCTATTGAATAACCAAGATAAAGAGATCTCTCGGAAATGATTAGGTAGTTTAGAAGTCTATAAACTTCCTAAGAGGAATTAGAATTTCTCGACTAAGACCAGTACCTTATGATAGATGTTATCGGTTCTGTATCTTCGTTGGAGTTACAGGTAGTTTTCTACTTACCTATTTCTTCTACTCCATGTTTTTATGTTACCTTATAATAAGTCGGTAATTTTTCTTGTTTTATTACGGCAAACATTGTTGTAACAACCTGGATCTCTACTGGTACGATTCACTTCCTTCAGTCTATCTCTTTCTATTTATAAAACACGATAGTGACAATAAAAACGAAAATTTACATAGGATTGTTATAATTCCCTATAATGGTATACTGAATAGTGTACTGATGGATGAAAATAGAAAAGAGACATAGTAAAACATGTTTACTTTCCTAAGTGAACTACCACAAAATTAGATTAATCAGGAAAATTCTTTTCCGTACGATTTCACTTTCACAATCAGTGAGTCAGCACAGACTGAGAAACACTGGGGTACCTGACATCGGGTGGTCCGACGAGACAGATACCTTAAGAAGTCCGTTCTTATGACCTCACCCAACGGTAAAGGAAGAGGTCCCCTAGAAGGGGTGGATCCCTAGCTTGTACTTGTGGATCCAGAGTTCTGTACGTTTGATGTCGAAATTAAAATAGAAAGAGGTGGTTTTGACGAAGTCGCCAGTCAAGGTAAAAGATTGGAAGGTTTATCATAGGGAAGTGCAAGGAAGAGTAAAGATGGACGTTTAATCGGTCAGGAAAGTACTCAAGTAAAGAGGGGAAGTCATGAATTAATTTACTAGGTTATTGTTGGTCAAGTCGATTCATTGTAGTCGTAACTTTCGTTCTGTAAGTCTAGGAACCTAATGGTCTCTTTTACCTCCTGTCGGTCAATTTAAATTTAAAGTCCATTCGTGGTTGATAACAAAACATAATCACACAACGTTTATGACCTACCTTGTCTGTATATGATTTTTCAAAGAGTGACAAATAGACTTTAAGTTTAAATTAGTTTACGGGACATAAAAACAAACGATTTAGACCGTCAGAATGTTCTCGGAGTCCAAGTTATCCATCTACGGATCGAAGAGTTAGTAGTGTCCACTATTACAGTTTTTTAGTTCTAATATTTTACATATCGAGACAAACTGTGTACGACTAAATACCGTCGTCTTCGTTCCTGTTTACAGATCCGGTTTGTTTTATTGTGTAAATCTGATCCAGTACGGAATACGATTTTGTACTTTACTCAGTGTTAGTAGGTATAAGTGTGGAGATTGATATTTTATATATGGTAGTTAAAACAACAAATCGTATTTACAGTATTTGTCGTTAGAAATGAAATAACATGTTGAAAAAATGTGATGTATTAAAATTTCTAGAAAGATACCGACATACTTTTATATCTAAGAGTATTAAATAAGTTACACATAAAAATAAAATAGATAAGGATTATGTATCAAATGAATAAAATGTAAATAAATATAAAATATTATATAGAACGACAAGAAGGGGTGGAGGGGGGGAGTAACCCCAAGACAACTAAAAGGGGGAGACAGAAAAAGATTTTAAAAATAACCTTATATCAACTGCATATTACAACACAATCGAAGTCCATATGTTGTTTCACTTAGTCAATATGTATCTGTATATGGACGAGGAAAGAAATCCAAGAAAGAGGTATATCTGGTAATCTACAAGTCATCTCAAGGGACACGATATGTCGTCCAAGAATAATAAAAATAATATATATTATCACACATATTTAATTAGGGTTAGAGGGTTAAATAGGGAGGGGGAGGGGACATGGGTATTCAAACAAAGAGTGTGGATATGAGATGACGACCAAACATTTACTCGAGTAAACAGGAAAAACCCCCCTCCCACCCCGAAGGGTGTGCCGTGTCACCATTTCTTAGATTCACGGTCACGTCCTCTGCGTTCTCTGCACCCAAGGTAGGGACCCAACCCTTCTAAGGGACGTCATCCTTCACCGTTGGGCGAGGTCATAAGGACGGACCTCTTAGGGTGCCTGTCTCCTCGGACCTCCTGACGTCCCCATCTTTTCTCAGTCTGTGTTGACTCGTACGTGTGGAGGAAAATAAAAAAAAATTAAAAGAAAATAACTTCCTATTAACGAAATGTCTTGACACAACAAAAGACGATTTGGAGGTGTACTTAGTCGGTATCCACATGTATACAGGGGAGGAAAGCCTTGGAGGGAGGGTAGAGGGAGGGGTAGGGTCGGACGATCCAACTTTGTCGGGGCAGACTCAGGGGTATCTTTACTACAGTACAACAAACAGAAAGACACAGACTGAAGGAATCGTACTGTCAGAAATCCAGATGGGTACAACGACATTTACCGTAATAGAAGAAGAAAAAATACCACCTCGTTATAAGGTGACATATATGCATGGTGTAGTTGAGTAGACAGCTACCTGTAAACCCCACGAAGTCACAGGACTGATAACATTTATCACGACCCTCGTAACTCTACGTACATAGAAAAGTTTAATACCAAAAGAGACACATATACGGGTTTTCGCCCTTGTGACAATTCAAAATACCTTCGTCTAAAAATGGGTTTAGAGAACATCATTGGATTACTATATTTTAACCCATAAATTTAATAAAAAATCGGTTTTAATAGAACTTTTCTTAATTTAACGATTACTAAATGTAAACCAATCACTCTAGTGTACACTTGAATACATAATTTCCATCGATATGTATATGATGTATTATAGGAATGTACATGTTAAAAGAATTTTAATGTTTACGTTATTTGTTATAAATAACATATTTGTAATAATAATGTATATATAAGATGAATATTCATTTTAAATTTAATCAGTCGTCACATCACTATTGTTTCCAAAAAAAGAATAAATCTATTTTAAACGGGTTTCTCAGTAAAGGATACACGGATCATGATGAAACTTTTTCGGAATATAGTCAAGTCACTAACTCGATTTTTCACAGTTTGATTCAGTTGGAAAGTTTTTATTATTACACCTGGATTAAAGTAAGACAAAGAGAAGGACTCTATAAAGATGCCTTACATTAGATAGTTCTCGTCCTTTAATAAAAGTGTAAATCCAGTAAGTATATTAATTAATTTAGACTTAAGTCTATGTAAAATCTCTTCATGGGATTTCTCTAATTTCACAATTCTACGTTGTAGTAAGAAGTATCGAACGATCTAATCCCGACACATTGTTTATTTTTTCATTATGTTCTTCCTGTTAAAGACTTGATCACTTAATGTCGACTACTCACTTATGTCCGACGAGATCCGTTCCGAACTTCGTTCAGTTAAAGTCACTCTGGATAGATAAAGTCGGATCGAAAGATCCATAGAGGATAATTTAAATTTGAAAGGTAAAAACCTATATAAGAGATTATGTAATTCTGGTGTTGACTTTTCTAGACTAGTGGTATCAGTTGTATTTTTCCCGTCTCTCTCGTTACATAAAAACTATATTACAGTCTAAAATGAAAATGAAGAGAAGATACTTTACCTTACTTAGGTTTTAGGTAAGTTTCAATTATCTTATATCATAAGGTCGGACTTCAGAGACCTTCTCAGATTCCTTGTGCCGAACAGATAGATAAGTAAAAAGGGAAAACTTAGGATGGAACTACTTCGAATTCTATCGTGTCTTTTTTCTTATTTAGATTTTATTTTGTATGTGGACTAAAGAAACCGGAGGACGTTTGATTGTCCGTTCTTGTAAAGGACACAAGTTTCACCTACGACCCGATTTACTTCAGTATTAACGATTCTTATAAAAATCCCAAAATAAAATTTCGAACACTAATATACCTTTCTAAAAATCTAAGGATCTGGAATCCAACCCACTGGCTCCCCCTACCCGTGGAGGACATTACCCCGAAGGGTCCACAGAGTCACCATTTCTTAGATAGATGCTTACGTCCTCTACGTTCTTTGCGTCCAAGGTAAGGACTCAACTCTCCTAGGGAACCTCCTCTCGTACAGTTAAGTGAGGTCATAAAAACGGACCTCTTAGGGTACCTGTCTCCTCGGACCGTCCGATGTCAGGATCTCTAGTGTTTCTCAGTCTGTGTTGCCTCGTTATCTCGTGTCACTGTGTGGAGGACACTACTCACTTGCAAGACACCCATCTTTTTTCTTCGACACTACAACTACGAGTCCCTCTAAAAGTCAAGGACTTAGGATAGCTGAAGAGAAGTGCGTTGAATCTCTTCTAGGTCTCTCAATGCTGGAGACAGAGACCTGTCTCCCGTCTGGACGATTCCCCCATACACAAAATTGTATTTCAGTTGGTGGTTCGGGGCGACCGTAGGGGACCTTGGACCTGTCCTGGTGGGGGGAAATTCCTTCGTCCGCATCCCGTCCGACCTGACGAAAGAGGTAGAAAGGGGAAATCTGACCGTAGGTAGTCGGGAGACGACGGTGAA
Organism: Capra ibex; assembly: GCA_006410555.1. NCBI lineage: Eukaryota > Metazoa > Chordata > Mammalia > Artiodactyla > Bovidae > Capra > Capra ibex. The sequence continues at coordinate 55,234,032 of SJYO01037955.1, forward strand.
TCCCCTCTGGTCAGTGGTAGGGTACTCTGACCTATAGTTCTGTCTTAGTCTGGTACGAGCATCTGGGTCCTGGGTCCCGTTTCAGAACCGGGACTTTGGACGGGGTCGGAACGTCTTTCCTCTCTTCCCCTCTCCCTTTCTCCCCTTCTCGGACGGACGAAAGATGGTCGTTGAGTAATTAGGTGGTCGAGGAACACTTAAGTCTATGGTGGTGGGATCCCAGACCGGTTGTGTGTCTCGTGACTCCGCGTCCTAAAGACTCGAAACCAAAAGTACTTTAAAGGAAAAGACTGACATAAGTGAGTCCTGAGACACTTATCACTGTAATATAAAATAGAGAGTTATCTGAGGCCTTTCTGTATAAGGATAACCCTTGTTAGAATTTTATCTGTTTCTTACGTCATTTTTCGTTCTTCCTTCTACCTTGAGATTTACGGTGGAAAAATGTGACATTTTAGTTTAAAGTTAGTTACATTGTCGTCTGTCCAAATTGGGGTAACTCACCTTAATTTAATAACTAAATGAAATCGTACTATTAGAACTACACGACAATAACAAACCAGTTAGTCAGTACAGGTTGAGAAACGTTGGGGTACCTGACGTCGGGTGGTCCTAGGAGACAGGAACCCTAAAGGGTCCATTCTTATGACCTCACCCAACACTAAGGGATGAAGTCTCTTAGAAGGACTAGGTCCCTAGTTTGAGTGCACAGGACGTAGAGGACGTAACCGTCCACCTAAAAAATGACGACATGTTGGACCCGTCAAAGACTTTCGGTTTTTTAACATTAACGGGTTTTCAAAAAACTATTATAAAGACGGTAGGTTCTCCGTACTTCCGAAATGGATTCAATAGGACAAGTCACAGGAGTTTTGGGATCGTTACTCCCTATAAACTGGTGTGGGACTTCCTTCTCCAATCCGGTACTAATCCGGTACGAATCGGACTGCGATCTCCGACTGTACCGACTACCAACCACTAGAAAGAGTCACCCTCAGCGATTTTGTAAAAGTCTAGAGGTTTTTAGTATAGTGAAGGTAGAGAAGAACGAAAAACTTATACATAATTTTAGTGAAAAGAGAAAAAGATTTTCATTATTATTTTAGTCAAGTCACGACAACGAGTTAGCACAGGTTGTGAAACGTTTGGGTACCTGACGTCGTGCGGTCCGGAGGGATAGGTAGTGGTTGAGGGTCTCGAACGAGTTTCAGTACAAGTAAGTTCAGACACTATGGTAGGTTTGTAGAGTAGGAGACAGTAGGAGAAGAGGAGGGTGGAAGTTAGAAAGGGTGGTAGTTACAGAAAAGGTTACTCAGTCAAGAAGGGTAGTCCACCGGTTTTATAACCTCGAAGTCGAAATCGTAGTCAGGAAGGGTACTTATAAGTCCCAACTAAAGGAAATCCCAACTGACCAAACTTGAGGAACGTCAGGTTCCCTGAGAGTTCCCAGAAGAGGTTGTGGTGTCAACTTTTCGTAGTTAAGAAGCCGCGAGTCGAAAGAAATACCAGATTGAGAGTATAGGTATATTCTGATGACCTTTTGGTATCGAAATTGATCTACTTGGACCAACCTTTTCATTACAGAGACGAAAAATTATACGACAGATCCAACCAGTATCGAAAGAAAGGTTCCTCGTTCGCAGAAAATTAAAGCACCGAAGTCAGTAGTAGACGTCACTAAAACCTCGGGTTTTTTATTTCAGACTGTGACAAAGGTGACAAAGGGGTAGATAAACGGTACTTCACTACCCTGTCCTACGGTACTAAAATCACAAAACTTACAACTCGAAATTCGGTTGAAAAAGTGAAAGAAGAAAGTGAAAGTAGTCCTCCGAGAACTCAAGAAGAAGTGAAAGACGTTATTCCACCACAGTAGACCTATAAACTCCAATAATTATAAAGAGGGCCGTTAGAACTAAGGTCGAACACAAAGTAGGTCGGGTCGCAAAGTGTACTACGTGAGACGTATCTTCAATTTATTCGTCCCACTGTTATATGTCGGAAGGGCTAAACCTTGGTCAGGTAACAAGGTACAAGTCAAGACTGACAACGAAGAACTGGACGTATGTCTAAAGAGTCCTCCGTCCAGTCCACCAGACCATAAGGGTAGAGAAAGTCTCAAAAGGTGTCAAATAACACTAGGTGTTTTAGTTTCCGAAATCAGTTACTTCGTAATCCACAAAAAGACCTTGAGAGGACGAAAAAGTTACTAGGTTGCCTACAGTCGTTAAACTAGAGACCAAGGAGACGGAAAAGATTTAGGTCGAACTTGTACACCTTTAAGAAACAAGTACATGACAACTTTGTATCGAACCTCTTAAAACTCATAATGAAACGATTGTACTCTACTCACGTTAAAACGTCATCAAACTTGTAACAAGCCGTAACGGAAAGAAACCCTAACCTTACTTTTGACTGGAAAAGGTCGGGACACCGGTAACGACTCAAAAGGTCTAAACGCCCGTATAACTCACGTCGTAAAAGTGTCTTAGTAGAAAATCTTAAACTTTATCGAGTTGACCTTAAGGTAGTAAAGGACATTGAAACAAACATCACTACGAAGGATTACCGGGGAACTGAAGCGTAAGGTCCTACAGACCGAGCTCCACTCACTAGTGTCGTAACACCAATAGACCCAGTAGTTCTAGAAAAAACAAAAGAACACATAAGAACGGTGGAGAAGAATTACAGAATACGAAGACAATCCAGGTACGGTGAAGACAGGAAATAACACGGGTAGAAAGGTACTTTACAAGGGAATTGAGAGATTAAAAGAACTTCTCTAGAGATCAGTAAGGGTAAGATAACAAAAGGAGATGAATTATTTCAGGGTATTTTCAGTATGGAATAAAACCTTTTATCCTTTCAGACTAAAATCATGATAGAAAAAATACTATGGTAGTTTCTTTACTAATTTCTGAAATTTACACGTGGAGTTTAGGATTTGAGGAACATGTTATTCAAAATGAAGACGTATGAAAAGAAGCACACAGTCTACATGTGTATAAAATACGGCAACATTATTTCAGTTTTGCCAATAGAAAAAGTTATTAATAATCGGACATCTGGAAGAAGAGTAAAAATATAATAGGAGTGTTAATAGTACACACGTGTTGGATTACTAGGAAATCCTGAATTGGTACAGGACGCACAACCCAATTTTAAGACCACTCTCTCTACAAAAGGGATTATGTACAGAATAGGCACCAGTCTTGACTGTGTCGTAAACTAATAAAGACATATATACAACCCCGATAGTAGTAACGGTGAGATTATTCGTATGGTTATATACAGTCGTATACTAAAGAGAGATTTTAAGTCGACCACCATTAGGAACGTAATGACCTTCGATCACCAGAATCGACAAAGATGAATACTTACTTTTTTACAACGGGCGGTATAGTCACTTGTTTCCTACCACGTCGGTAGTCCGATAGTGAACGTCGGTGGGGGTACCCTTCGGGACTCCCCTGAGTCCTACCTCTACTCGTCCTATAACCAGGATCAATCGATTCGGAATCAGTGAGTCGGTACAGGTTGAGAAACGCTGGGACACCTGACGTCGGGTGGTCCGAGAAGATAGGGATCTTAAGAGGTCCGTTCTTGTGACCTCTCCCATCGGTAAGGGAAGATGTCCCCTAGAAAGGTTGGATCCTTAACTTGGACCCAGAGGACGTAACGTCTGTCTAAGAAACGACAGACAGACTCGGTGGTCCCTTCGAGGGCAATCAATTCCTCATGTAGTTTCTTTACTAAAATTATTCGGGACTGAGAAGTAGAAGGGCATATATCTTTCCACGATTTAAGTAATTGAACTATATAGAATAAAAGAAATTAATTGTCAGTATAAAACTTCAAGGTTAATGAACCTTAAACAACAATTTTTTTTTTTAGAATATAAGGACCGATAAGGGAATGGAGAAGTCTCGTCTGACAGTATCGATGGACTCTTCGACGTAGGTCCCGAATTCAGGACAAAAGAGGTGGTTTATTTTGTATTAAAGTTGGAAATCCTACACGTAAAAAAAGTCAACTGTATGAGGAAAGGGGATGTTACCGAGACTCTAAACATTACCTCCCTTTCACCTCGTATCTCTTTTATGTTTTCCTTAACGAGAAGTCCACGACAGGGACGGAGCAATCTTTCGATGCAGAAACATGCCAAGACCCGTTTACCTCCCGAGACAAGGGGTTACGAAGTGAGTCTAATTGTAAGTCATCACTGATTAGGTCTTACAACCGTGAGTCATATCACTCTCGTGAAATCAATAATATCAGACTACTTACTTACCGTAAGACGATGAAAATATCAGCATAATATATAATATCTCCATTACGGGACCACCCCTTTATAAAAGTTATTGATCATTGTTATTATAACTATAATAGTGTAATAGGGAATCTTGACTCACGGTCTTTTACGATCCGAAGGACGTCGTGACTCCCGAAGGGACCACCGGGTCGTCATTTCTTGGGTGAACGTCACGTCCTCTGAACCCAAACTAGGAACGTAGTCTTTCTAAGAGACCTCTTCCTTTATCGTTGGGTGAGGTCCCAAGAATCGAGAAAGGGTCAACCTGGATCACCATTTCTTGGGCAGACGGTTACGTCCTCTGCATTCTCTGTGCCCAAGTTAGGGACCCAGTCCTTCAGGGGACCTTATCCTTTACCGTTGGGTGAGTCATAAGAACGGACCTCTTAGGGTTCCTGTCTCCTTGGACCACCCGATATCAGGTTCCCCAACGTTTCTTAGTCTGTACTAACTTCGTTGAATCGTGTGGTCATAAGAACGGACCTTTTATGGGACCTGTCTCCTTGGACCGTCCGATGTTGGGTACCCCAGGATTCTCAGTCTGTACTAAATCTTTGATTTGGTGATGGTGGCGACGTCGTGACTTTCGGACTGTGTCAACCAAACAAGTGTACCTAACTAACCTGATCTGTAAGGACGTCGACTTAAATCTTTTCATGGAAATAAACCCCTGTTACGTTAATCGGACTCCCCAAAGTGAATCGAACAAAGAGGCTACGACTTGTCAACCAAAAGTAAGTGTTAGTACAAAGTCTTTACGTATCAACTTAACATAAGCTCTTACGTCGAATTAGACTGAAAAGGTCTGAAATACTTTGTTGGTTTATGTCACGGAAACGTCCAGAATAGTGTCTGACAGTTGTAACGAAGTTTCAGTAACGGTCTCACTTTCTTTGGAGAGCGGAATGAATTACACGAGTCAACGAGTCAGGACAGACTGAGAAACGCTGGGGTCCCTGACATTGAGTGGTGCGAGGAGACAGGTACCCTAAGAGGTCCGTTCTTGTGACATCACCCAACTACAAAGGAAGAGGTCCTCTAGAAGGACTAGGTCCCTAGTTTGGGGAAGAGAACGTAGAGGACGGACCCGTCCGTATAAGGAATGGTTCGGTAAGGAAGATCAGAATCTTCGGTGGAGTCTTATCTTCAAATGTCGGTTTGCTTTTCTTCTTTGGACCTTCGAGACGTCGGGACCTCATTTCACGACGTGTTCGTAGGCACGGGTCTCGTACGACCGGTCGTCCGTCTCTCGACGTCAATAGACAGGTACCAAACGTTTGCACAGGAGACTTTACTTACGTAAGGTTACGAGAAACCAAGATAGGACACACCTTTTAAGAAGTAGACGTCTAAGAAATTGTAACAACAATCCTTAGGAGTTGAGACAAGACGACTTTGGGGCAAAGGACCCATGGACAGTGAAGGGAAACCAGAACAGACATAGCTGGTTCAGGAGAAGAGTGTCAATATCAGGACAGCCTAGGACTACGACGTTTAGACTCTAGGCTTCTACGTATAGGAAATGGGACCTAGAAAGCAAGAACGTTCCGAAGATAAGTAAAGTAAATGAGGTCACATATTTACCTCCGTCGTGAGGGACGAGAAACAAGTCATAATCATAATATGTATGAAGAGACGAAGTCCGAACGAGATTTTTAAAAAAAAGTAAAGACGTAAAAACAAACAAGACATGCAAAACAAAATAAAAACAAACGAAAAAAAAAAAATTTATTACACCCAACAACTCCTCCTCCTTTTTTTACAGGAGATGGGAAACTCCAAGAAAACCGACAGATCATTAATGTAACAGTATTTTATTGAATTGTCCTCTTTTTGTTTAAATTAATAAATTTGTCTCCTCAGGGTATTCTGACACTCTGAGTCTCCCTCAGTCCGTTAACCGTGAATCGAAGGGTCCGTCGTGAACGTTACGTTTCTTAGACGAACGTTTCGTTTCTTAGACAAACGTTACGTTCTCTCCGTCCAAGCTAGGGACCCAGTCCTTCTAGGGGACCTCCTCCTCTACCGTTGGGTGAGGTCATAAGAGTTGACCTCTTAGAACACCCGTCTCCTCCGACCACCCGATATCAGGTATCGTAGTGTCACTCGGCCTGTGCTGGGTTCCCTGAGTCTTGTGTGTGTGCGTGTATGGCAGGACTCGATTCCTCTTCTCTTGCCCCGAGACCCCGTTGTTTCCCCTCCTTCTATCGAGTGTCCTTACACTCTTCCCGTTGACAACCCATTTCTCTACGAACAGTCCGGTGTACCTCTGCTACCCTGTGTCTTTCCTCAGACTAGAGGTCCGGGATGGTACGAGGGGGGGGCCGCGGGGTGTAGGTTGGGTATGTGGAACATCAATAGAAACCACTACCAAGAGAAGGACCTGGTCTGGGAGCGCGATATTAGAAAATCCGTCCACTCCCTCTTCACTTTCCGAGACAGACTCAGAAAACACAGAACTTACAGAAGTCGAGTTTTATTGGATGTACTGTTTCACCGTGTAAATCCCCTCGAAGTAAGACTTGGGGTAAGTCTCACTTAGGTGGGTAGAAGAGTAAATTACGAAGACTAGTTATTAATCACTCTTTACCTTAGAAAGGACGACGTAGTCATTTGCTTTCTACAGGGTCAGCAGTCGTAAACGTCGGTGGCACTAACACTCGACCACTCGGGACTCCCTTGAGTCCTTCCTTTCTTAAGGACAGGAGCCTGACGTCGGTGAGGAGTGATACTCCGGATTCCTTTAAGTGTTACACCTTTGTGTCCTATGATCGGGATCTATCATCTACGTATAGTTTCCTTACTAAAGTAACTCGGGTCTGAGAACTAGACGGGTATGTATCTCTCCCCCTCTTCCCTTCCTGTCTCCTACTCTACCAACCTACCGTAGTCACCTGTACTCGAACTCGATGAGCTCCTCTACCACTTCCTGTCTCTTCGGACCTCACGACGTCAGGTACCCCAACGTTTCTCAGTCTGTGCTGAACCGCTGACTTGTCGTTGTATGTATCTTTTCGTGATTTAAGGAAATGAACTGTATAGACCAAAGAAATTAATTGTCATTAGAAAATTACACGAGATACACCGTTTTTAGGGATATGTAGGATCAAGGAGGGAAACGGAGACGTTTCGTCAATAGTCTCGATAGACTTTGTGACGGGACAGAGGGTCCGACGTCAGGAGTAAAACGAGACCTATTTTAAATTGAACGTTGTGAATGTAACACACCTATAACAAAAGTTGTAATCTTTTCGAAAGAAGAAAAGTTTTAATAAAAATCAATATAGTATAAACACCAAAATTAAAAAGTTCATTAAAAAAAAATAAACAACAAGTCAGTGAGTCAGTACCGGTTGAGAGACGTTGGACTGTCTGACGTCGTGAGGTCCGGAGGGACAGGAAGTGGTAGAAGACCTCAAACGAGTTTGAGTACAGGTAACTCAGTCACTACGGTAGGTTAGTAGAGTAGGAGACAGTAAGGGAAGAGGAGGACGGAAGTTAGAAAGGGTCGTAGTCCCAGAAAAGATTTCGCAGTCGAGAAGGGCAGTCCACTGGTTTCATAACCTCTAAGTCGAAGTCGTAGACAGGAAGGTCACTTATAAGTCCTGACTAAAGGATATGCTAACTGACCAAACTATAGGAACGTCAAGTTCCCTGAGAGTTCTCAGAAGAGGTTGTGGTGTCAAGTTTTCCTAGTCAAGAAGTCGTGTGTCGAAAGAAATATCAGGTTGAGAGTGTAGGTATGTACTGACGACCTTTTTAGTATCGAAACTGATATACCTGGAAACAGTCATTTCATTACAAAGACGAAAAGTTATATGACAAATTCAAACGGTATCGAAAAGAAGGTTCCTCGTTCATAGAAAATTAAAGTACCGACGTCCGTGGTAGACGTCACTACACCTCGGGTTCTTTTGTTTCGTAGAGTGACAAAGGTAACAAAGGGGTAGATTAACGGTACTTCACTACCCTGGTCTACGGTACTAGAATCGAAATACTTACAAATCAAAATTCGGTCGAAAAAGTGAGAGGAGAAAGTGGAAGTAGTTTCTACTTTCACTTTTCTATAAGTAGTTCTTCGAGAAATCGAGGAGAAAAGAAAGCGGAATCCACACCACAGTAGATGTATATGCTTTAATAACTATAAAGAGGGTCGCTAGAACTAAGGTCGAACACGAAGTAGGTCGGGTCGTGCACTAAAGTAACGTGTTAAAGTAACAACCAGACCCGTTACCTTAGGATATGTATGTAAGTGTAGTGTTATTAAGTCCGTTACGAAAAGGGAAATATAAAGGACTTTCAGTGTGGTGATTGTAATAGGTCTGTGGATGTTTTACCCAACAGTACATTTGTCAAACTTTTCGTGTGTCCCCTGAAGAGACCACCAAAGTGTCGACTCCTGGGTCCAAGTCAGGGACCGACTCCTTGATTTTAGGGTCTTCGGTACCCCATATCGATTTTCCCTCTCTCCTTTCTTTCTTTCTTTTCGTGTATCCACAAATATCGTCTTTATTTAACAATGAATCTAAATGTGTGACATAAAGGGGATTCACAGAAAGGACCAATTTCCAATTAATCAAAAGACTACATAGAGACGAGAGTAGCTCTACAATGGGTTTATCTAAGTTGGGACCTATAGTGGACTCGATAGACATGTAATCAATAATAGAAGACTCACACAGACTCGAGACTCTAGACTCGAGAAATAGGTCTTAACGTCGTGGTCACACTTTGTCATCAATATATGTACTGTTTCTATAAAGTATCTAGTATATAAAAGTGTGTTAAAAAGTAAAATTTTATTCACACCACGTTTTCCCGGGTGCTACCTCTGTCATAAGGGTATTTCAAAATCTGCCTCACATAACCTTTCAAGTATTTTGACCTACTACCATTCTTGTCGTGTAAAAGTATATTAATCTCTAAATACGACCGTAATATTAAATTAAAGACGTTTCGTTCGAAAGTATGCACCCAAAAAGTTCGTACATTAACACTTTACGTTAACCTTTGTGGTTTACCTTCAGACGTATATCTTAAGGACTTCTCGGTGCAGTCCGTGTTAGACGCGAATGTCCTTTAACTCGTTCAATCCTTCTTGATACCGTGAAACACAAAGATATTTCCTTCCGATCTCACTGTTTTCCTCATCATCCTACGTTCACTTAAGGAATGTCACCCCTGTCCTCCCCTGCGACGCTAAAAGAAAAGACACGCACATGTCTGGTGCCACCGTCCCAACAGGACACGACACACGGGGCCGGGGCACTCGGTTGCTACGGCGGACGACATAGTCAAGTGGTTCCTACAACGTCGGTAGATCGGTGGTGTAATGTCGGTGGTCCTGCCACTCGGGATTCTCTTGTGACCTACCTTTGGTTCCGCCGGGCGGTAGATCTCAGTTGACGTCGTCCGTGGGACTGTCACGTGGGTTCCTTTGAGTCCTACTTTTCTGTCTGCTAGGACCGGGGTCCCTCGGCTCCACGTGTAGTCTCTTTCCTAAAGTCACTCGGGTCTGCAAGGTAGAACGGTATGTATCTGTTCACGAATTAAAGTAATTGGACTCTATGTACGAAAAGATTTGAAACCTACAAGACTGGTGGACCAGAAAAGAACGTTTTTGGGTATCTACAGGAAGGGGGTAGGGGTGGGGAGTGGAAAAGTCGTGTGAGAGAGTCTCGGTATATTCTACGACACAGGGTCTACATGTAGAAGTATAAACAGGTGACTTACTTATTTTGGATTTAGTTGAAATTGCAACACACACACACACACACACACAAAGTCAGCTGTCGTGTGTCCTCACGCGACGGTCCACCTTATCTAAAAGGTCAATAGCGGTCAACGATCACTGTCAGTGTCTCCGTTCCAGAGTCCTCTACAACATGCTAATTCTCGCGATTATCAGACTTAATGTGAGGAGGGGCTAGGTACGACTTTGGGTAGAGGGGTAATGAAGTCTTACCCTGGAATAGACCTTTATCCCAGAACCCTCTACATTGACCCACGTACGAGTCAGCACAGACTGAGAAACACTGGGGTACCTGACATCGGGCGACCCGAAGAGAGACACTTAAAAGGTCCGTTCTTATGACCTCCCCCAACGGTAAAGGATGAGGTCCCCTAGAAGGGTTAGTCCCTGACCTGGGTGCAGAGACTGCAGAAGACGCAGCCGTCCGTCTAAGAAATGGCAATCGTGGTGGACCCTTCGTCTACATTAATCGACTCAATACTACTCCAGTATGACCATCCACAATTGGGTTATACTGACCGTAAGAAGATTTTACCCTTTCAATCCTCCGTCTGTGTGTGTCCCTCTTGTGGTGTACTTGTGCTTCCGTCTCGACCCCCCTCCGAACTTGTTCGGTGTCTTGTGTTACGACTCGTCGTTGAGGGACCTTCGGTCCTCTTCTCGGACCTCGTTGAAAGGAGAGTGTTTAAAGATCTCCTTGGTCGGGACAGTTGTAGAACCAGAGTATTAAGACCAGGGGTCTTGGGATTCTGTTATTAAAGATAATTTCATAAGTCGGCCCCTTTGACAATGTCGTCAGGATGTAAATTCATTTTTCAACATGAATTTTTCCTCACACTGAATCATTTGTTTTTATGTGGACTGATTTAATCTACAACATACAAACATTAGAGTTTAGGTGGACTTTTTCGTGAGACAGTTACCAGGTACATAAAATTAATCCGTGTTCCGAAAGTACTTATATCTCACCCACTTTAAGGTATTTATAGACTCGATAGAGACAAAAAAAGAACTAATAGATACCTGTTTATTGATACCTTTACTCGACATTGTCAATTTAGGACGGGAGAATTAAGGACCTATTGTTTCGAGAACCCTCTGATTTAATACATTGTACTTTCCTTTGTATTTATGGTAATGTTTCTCATAATAAAATCTGTAAACATGAGTCATTAATTGTAATTTTTACGGTGAGTGTGTACGTAATAAGATAATCTTTTACCTTATTTAGACCTCTTTGACAGTTCTTTGTGACATGGGTTTTACTCACAAAAAGGACTTGTGATCATTACAACTATTAAAATTTGGTTATTTAAATATACCTACTTTCTGGTGTAAGTCTTTATATTTCTACCATGTTAAGTCACAAATTTATTATATACCCTCAGTGATGTTATTTTACAGGGAAGATGTGATTTGGTAATTTTTGCTTTTTCAACATCTCTTTGTTTTTATTAAATCAACAACGGATCCCGACTCTTAACCTTATCCCTGACTGATATTACCTCATATTTCAGAGAAACATCCCACTATACCATCCGACTTTTACGATGTAGGTAGGGGTGTTGTTAGATAGGTACAGAATTAGGGGTTTAACACTGGTAATGGAACATACATACCTATACTCTCGATCTGGTATTTCTTTTGACTCGTGACTTCTTAACTACGAAAACTTGACACCACAACCTTTTCTGAGAACTCCCAGGGAAACTGACGTTCTAGGTTGGTCAGTTAGGATTTCCTTTAGTCAAGACTTATAAGTAACCTTCCTGACTACGACTTCGACTTTGAGGTTATGACACCGGTGTACTACGTTTCTTGACTGAGTAACCTTTTCCGGAACTACGACCCATTCTGACTGCCGTCCTCCTCTTCCCCTACTGTCTTCTACTTTACCAACCTACCGTAGTGACTAAGTTACATGTACTCAGACTCGTTCGATACCCTCAACCACTACCTGTCCCTTCAGACCGTACGACGTCAGGTTCCCCGACGTCTCAATCTGTACTGACTCATTGACTCGACTTAACTTGCAATAATGGAATTTACTGTTTTCTATACTAATTTTTAGAACTTTACGTTTAGTTCCGATGTTACTCTATACTGAAGTAAAACAATTCTATAGATGATAGTTGTTTTTTTCGATCTATTTACAACCACTCCTACGCCTCTTTTCGTTTGACAAGTTGTAATAAACATCCTTACATTCAACCATGTCAGTATCACCTTTTAACATACCTCTAAGGAGTTTTTAAATTTTTATCCTGATGGCATACTAAGTCGTTAGGATGAAGACCCATATGTGTGTTTTCTATCCTTTAGTGATGACACTTTTCTACACACAGGGACCTAAGTGACGTCGTGAGAAGTGTTATCTATTCTCTACCTGTGTTGGGCTCACGGGTAGTTGCCTACTTACCCATTTCTTTCATAGTATGTGGTCTGTGTTCCGATACGATAAGTAGGAAATTTCTCTTCCTTTAGAACGGTAAGCGCTGTCGCACCCACTTTGGCCTTCTGCGACACAATTCGCTTTATTCGGTCTGTCTTGTTCTTTCTAAGACGTATCAGAGTTAATGTACACCTTAAAATTTTTCAGTTTATGCATCTTCGTCTCTCATATCTCATCATTGGCCCCCGTCCCTCCACCCCCTCTACCCCTCTACGACCAATTCTATTTATTCAGAACTCTAGATTACACGTCGCAATACCGATGTCAATTATAAGAGTACACGTTATAGAATATTATTTGATATTTTACTTCCTTAAACTTTTTCTTATACACATATATGTATATATATATAGAGACTTAGTGAAACGACATGTGGACTTTACTTGGTTTGTAACATTTAGTTGATATGAAGTAGTATTTTTTTGTCATTTACCTACTCCTTCACTTATACAATTAACAGAATTGTTATCATTACAAGAGTAACATATATACATATAGTTTTGTGTTACAACATGAGAGAGAGAGTTATCCATCTACCCATCTATCCAACTATCTACTATCTATCTCTTTATCTGTCCCTCTATCTAATATATACACATATATATGTATGTTAACATAAACCGAAGGGACGACCGAGTCTACCATTTCTTAGACGAACGTTGCATCCTCCAAGCCCAAGCTAGGAACCCAGTCCTTCTAGGGGACCTCTTCCCTTACCGTTGGTTGAGGTCATAAGAACGGACCCTTTAAGGTACCTGTCTCCTTGGACCACTAAATGTCTGGTACCCCAGTGTTTCTCAGTCTCTATTGACTCGTTGATCATGAAAGTGTTAACATAATTATATATACACACGGAAGACGCCACCGAGTCCACTATTTCGTAGACGGATGTTACACCCTCTGGTCCCAAGTTAGGGACCCAGCCCTTCTAGGAGACCTCTTCCTTTACCGTTGGGTGAGGTCATGGGAACGGACCTTTTAGGGTACCTGCCTCCTCACACCATCCGATATCAGGTACTCCAACGTCTCAGCCTGTGCTGACTCGTTGAAGTGTGTATGTGATTTTTGACAATGTACTTTTTAACTTTTCTTATAAGGTTGATTGTTTATCTTACCTTTATTATAACCTCACAATGGTAAACTGTTCGGGTCACCTAATTGTCTATGTCCGTAGTTAGTTGTTACCGTGATCGCAGTGTTCTTTGTCTGTTAATCTGTAATTATCGAAGGAGTACTTTCTTACGTTAACATGGTTGTCAGCCTGGTTTCTTTACCTTCGTCTTAGTCGACAAAGACGTAGGGCGACGACGACCGCATAGACCTTATTTTATCTTCTCGTCCAATTTGGAGTGACTTCGTCCGTCCGTCGAAGGAAGTCGGGTCCCCTTCGGGACGTCCAGTTTCCGTAACTTAGGTGTCGTCTCTGGAGGATTTCTTCTCTCTCCTCTATGTGTCCTCAGTCGACGTCTCAGAGGTGGGCGTTTGCCACTTTTCACTGTGCATTCCTTCGACAGGGATGATGTCACTGCTACTACCACGAAAGACCCTGTAGACACGACTCTTCGACTAACCAAAGTTACCCTCCTGTTTAACTTATTCCAGAGTCTAAAACTCCATTTATTTATATTTATTTGTCAGTATAGGTTGAGTATAGGAATCTTAATTTTGAAATTTCCTTTACGGTAAGAGTATAATGGACAATCGAGAAACATTGTATATGTACTATATTTCAAGTTTTTTTCAAAGATTCTAGGTACAAAAGTAAAAGTTGTAATTCTAGGGGATACAAAAAGGAAACTGGACCAGTACAGGAGGTTTTACAACGGAACAGACTCACGAAATGGCACACTCGTTGACAGTTTGTGAACTCTTTTTAATGAATGTAAGAAGATTCAACGTCTTATTACTTTCTTTGTAAAAAATTTTCTCCCTATCGTCCAACTTAATCCTAAAGGTTTATTACCTAAATTTGAAGAGACTTTCGTCACAATATTATTAACGTATGATGATCTTCGACTCACACACTATAGTGTAAACTGGAAGTGATATTCGTCCACCGTAGTGACTACGTTACCTGTACTTGAACCCGTTGGAAATCCTCTACCACTCCCTGTCCCTCCGGAACTCACGACGCCAGGTACCCCAGCGTCTCTCAGTCTGTGCGGACCCGGTGACTTGTTGTCGTACTCGTTCACTCCTAATTCGTCCCACTGAGGTATGTATCCTTTTCTTTACTTTGCTCTTAGTAAAATGCGACTATTGACGTGACCAACATTGTCGAGTCTCTCCTTTATCAGATTAAACTTCAGTCTTCTCTTGGAAGACCTACAGTTTATCGGGGGTGAAATAAGATTTTCGACGGGGTCACTTTGTAGGTGGTGAAAAGGACCAGTTCTGTGGATTCTGGCGGGGGAGGGAGGAGGGAGGACGAAGGACGAGGGACGACCCCAGTAAGACAGTCCAGCGTCCCGTCGAAAAGGTAGAAACCCGAGGGGAGCGCCGAGTCTACTATTTCTTTGACAGACGTTACGTCTTCTAGTCCCAAGCTAGGGACCCAGTCCTTCTAGGGAACCTCTTCGTTTACCGAGGGATGAGGTCATAAGAACGGACCTCTTAGGGTAACTTTTTTTAATAGAGATTTCACAAGAAGTTAAAATTATAAAGCACAGATTACCTTCTGAAAATGTAGGACACTTAATAAAGATTAAAACGACATCTCCTTCTGGTGCCCCCGAACGTCACCGTCTTAAGATTTGAGGGATCTTTGAAAGGTATAAGTGGAACCCAACTTTTATTAAAGTTTAAGGGTAATCGATCGAAGGGTCCCGAAGGGTCTACCACGATCACCATTTCTTGGACTTACAGCTACGTCATCCGCATTCTCTGTGTTCAAGTTAGGGACCCGACCCCTCTAGGGGACCTTCTCCCGCACCGTTGAGGGAGGTCATTAGAACGGACCTCTTAGGACACCTGTCTCCTCGGACCTCCCGATGTCAGGTACTCCAGTGATTCTCAGTCTGTGTTGTGTCGCGTCTCAAACTAAAAACTTCCTTAGATTAAAGAATGACTTCAATTTTATAGAATGGACTATTACCCAGATCTTTTAGATATCTTGGCATCGTTACAGATAGATTTAGATATTGTTTCGGGTGATATTCCGGAAAACATGGTCACACTTTCTCTAATCTTTCAATTATCGTAAAGACTCGAAGTATAAATCGTCCGTAACACACCTTACGAAGTATACACAATAGTGTAAAATAAGAGTCTGTTGGTGCGTGAAGTCAGATTAAATTGAAAAACTATCTCTTCACTTTTCACTTTCAACGATGCATCACAGACTGAGGAACGCTGGGGTACCTGATATGTCAGGTGTCTTAGGAGGTCCGGTCCTATAACCTCATCTATCGGAAAGGGAAGAGGTCCCCTAGAAGGGTTGGGTCTCTAAAGTGGGTCCATTAAGTACGTTGTAGTAAATTAGTTGGTGCTCACCGGAAATCGGGGTTCAGACCCGTAGAGTCTTGGGTGAATGAATTCTTACACCAAACACTGGACTTAGAGTCGGAAAGATTCGAGGTGACTTTAACTAGACCCCCTGAAGGGATCACAAGGTCACCAATTCTTAGACAGAACGTCACGTTCCCTATACTCAAGATAGGAACCAGTCCCTTGATTCGTGGGTGTGTGGCACCTCGTTGATTCGGGCTCGTGGCGTTGACCTCTTAGGTACGTGGCGCTGTTTTTCTGGAACATACCGCGTTACTGCTAAGGTGGACGGTGTCGATTCTGGGCTACTCGGGTTTATTTGTTTCAATTTATAAAATTTTTGTTATTATTTAACTAAGACTTCTACTAAGTCACAACCCATTAGGAGTCTTGAAAGGACCTTCAGTAATTTCGAGAGGGGTTGTAAATAACGTCCTAGGATGTTCATACCGAACCTTTATGGTGTGACGTCCCGAATCGAGAATTTAAGTAGTGACATCGAAGGGTAAACTTCACTCCATCCTTTCGTGATAACCTTTGAAACTTACAAGAGTTAGGAACACAAATAACACGGTCCAGGTTAGAGACACTAAGAGGATTTTCCTCTACCAAAACCTCGTCTAGGACCCCGATCTTCTCAAACTCCTCCTTCTTTCACCACTTCTCGAAGTAAGAGTGGGGGTCGGTTCAAGTGTCCAAAGACTACAGTAGTGGGTCTACCACCGACAGGGGACGAAAAGGCCCTCTCCGTTATACACTTAAACCCGTCGTTGCCCCTCTCCGTCCTCCACTGTGTCATTCTCCAAGACGGACTCAAAACGAAGAAGTGTAACTTAACTTGGTCTTCAGTGAGAGGAGGCTTAGAAAGGATAATTGGACAGAACCTGTCCACCCTCATTTAGTAATGACCTCCTCTAACAACATTTCCCTAACCCCTAAAGTACAAAAAGACCAGATGTCCGTTTTTTTTTTTTCAAAACAATCACTGAGGTACCCCTCGCAGAGCGAAAAGACACTTAGGAGGTCTACCGTCAAGGCACGTCACTACTCTTTACTTTGATGACTGGAACCCTTAAATCAGGCACAACGATAATTTAGTAAAAGTACGAAGACGAAATCCCTTCACGGTTGTAGAAAAAAAGACACACACACACCAAACAAAAAACAAAAAAAAAACAAAAAAAAAAAAAAAAAACTATCTAGGGAACGGGTGTTAGTATGACGATAAAAAGAAATTTTAAAAATCCCAAAGTCAAGTCAAGTCAAGTCAGAGAGTCAGCACAGGCTGAGAAACGCTGGGGTACTTAACGTCGTGCGGTCCGGAGGGACAGGTAGTGGTTGAGGACCTCAAGTGAGTCTAAGTACAGGCAGTTCGGTCACTACGGTCGGTCGGTAGAGTAGGAGACAGCTGGGGAAAAGGAGGACGGGGGTTAGGGAGGGTCGTAGTCTCAGAAAAGGTTACTCAATTGAGAAACGTACTCCACCGGTTTCATGATCTCAATGTCGAAGTCGTAGTAAGGGAGGTTTCATTAGGGTCCCAACTAGAGGAAGTCTTCCCTGACCGACCTAGAGGAACGTCAGGTTCCGTGAGAGTTCTCAGAAGAGGTTGTGGTGTCAAGTTTACGTAGTTAAGAAGTCACGAGTCGGAAGGAGTGTCAGGTTGAGAGTGTAGGTATGTACTGGTGTCCTTTTTGATATCGGAGCTGATCTGCCTGGAATCAACCGTTTCATTACAGAGATGAAAACTTTTACGATAGATCCGACCAGTATTGAAAGGAAGGTTCCTCATTCACAGAAAATTAAAGTACCGATGTTAGTGGTAGACGTCACTAAAACCTCAGGTTTTTTTATTCAAGACTGTGACAAAGGTGACAAAGGGGTAGATAAAGGGTACTTCACTACCCTGACCTACGGTACTAGAAGCAAAAGACTTACAACTCGAAATTCGGTTGAAAAAGTGGGAGGAGAAAGTGAAAGTAGTTCTCCGAGAAATCAAGAAGAAGTTAAAGACGGTATTCCCACCACAGTAGACGTATAGACTCTAATAACTATAAAGAGGGCCGTTAGAACTAAGGTCGAACACGAAGAAGGTCAGGTCGCAAAGAGTACTACATGAGACGGATCTTCAATTTATTCGTCCCACTGTTATATGTCGGAAGTCCATGAGGAAAAAGATAAACCTTGGTCAGACAACAAGGTACAGGTCAAGATTGACAACTAAGGACTGGACGTATATCCAAAGAGTACTCCGTCCAGTCCACCAGACCATAAGAGTAGAGAAAGGATTACGATCCCGAATCCTTTATGGTTTATATTCATTTTAGAAGGGATAAAGGGTAACGATTGAAAAGAAAGACAACGGTAACGGACCAACCTATTCGTTGTGTCTCCTGGATAAGTAAAACAATCGTAGTTCCAAAACCACCTTCTCTCTCCTTCGTACTGTCACAGAAATTCTACGGAGAGAAGAGGGTGGTTCGATGCAACTTACAGAGACCTGGAACAAGTCTTTGACGGACCTCTTGTCTTTCGTACAACGTGACACACACACTCCCTCCAAAAGGAAAACGAATTAAACCTTGGTGACGGACGACGTCACCAGGGTTCGTCTTGTAGTTTTAGTCTCCCGACACTTCGCACTCGAGGAGAGCGATTAAATAGTAACTAGACTTGGAGCTAGTAAGAGACTGTGACTCGTAGACGAGCCCTCGAATAACCCAGGTTGTGCAGAGGGGTCTCGTAGGAGTCGTCCTCGTGTCGTCCGTCGGAGACCTGGTCGGGTTCCCTTCGGGTCACGTGGAGGAAGATAATCGTCCACGACGGACTCGATGGTAATCGGACTGTTGTATCTCTTCCTCTCTATTTTGGGTTTCACTACTACGGTGCTTGACATTGACGACCGACTCAGAGGACTCTGAGTATTGAAGTGTTGAAGACAAGTCTTGTACTTACCCCTCAATTAATCGGTAACAACACTGACTAAGACTTTACGTATCAAAAGTCCGACTAAATGTCTCCCAAATTGTTGGTCTCCAAAGTGTGGTCGTACTTTTTATTAAGTGTGTACGGTTTTTCGTAATTTTTGTAGGTTTATTAGTTAGAGATTTGACGGAGAGGACCAGTAATCGTAGTACTTTTTATCGTTGTTTCTCTTTTTAAAGTTCTTAAGTTGAGTTCAGGGTGAAAAATGGTAATTTTTTTTTTTTCTGTTGAAAGTGTAAGATTGACCTTAAACCTTAAAATCTCTGAGCTGATTTCCATGTCTACCGAACTTCCCGTTAAACCTAAATTAGAGTAGTCCGACTGTCCCTTCCGTATAGCACTCTGGTCGGGACAGTAGGTCCCTCACTCCTACCTCTACGACGGTCTCAATCACAATTTTAAGTCTAAGTTCACATTTACTCTTCGAAGGTCATCAGTACGTCCCTACACTCTCAACCTGGTATTTCTTCCGACTCGTGGCTTCTTGACTACAGAAGTCTAACACCACGACCTCTTCTGAGAAACTCTCAAGGAACCTGTCGTTCCTCTAGTTTGGTAAGTTAAGATTTCTTTTAGTTGTGACTTCTAAATAGTCTTCCTAACTACGACTTCGAGGTTATGAAACCGGTGGACTACCCTTCTCGACTGAGTAACCTTTTCTGGGACTATACTGCTTTATAACTTCCGTTTTCTTCTCCCTCCGTCTCCTACTCTACTGATCTATCGTAGTGGTTGAGTTACCTGTCCTTAGACTCTTTTGAGACCCTCTAACACTTCCTGTCCCTTCGACCTACACAACGTCAGATACCCTAGTGTTTCTCAGTCTGTACTGAACCGTTGACTTGTTGTCGTTGATGTCTTTCTACTTACATACTCACTTTAAGTCCTTTCTCCAGATCTAACCTCCACATATAAATAATCGACTGTTTCTTTCGTAACTTTCAATGTTCTGACCGTGTCTATTGGTTCCACCGCTCGGTGTACAATGTTCTACGATTTCGGTCTTTCGATCTTCAGAGAGGATAGAGAGAAGAAAAAAAATTAGAGATTTATAGGTGACATAAAAACTGGAAGAAGTAGAGAGGAATGTTCTATAGAAGATATGACGGTCTACAGGTGTTTCCAAAAGAAGTTTCCAGGTCTATCATTTGTAAAATCTAAGACTTCCAGTACACACTGGAGACAACGTCCTAAATAAAAGGTGTTAAATTTTTACATTTTTAATAAGAATTGCAAAATGAGTCTCTTTTTGTCTTGGTTTAATTGAAACCAAATACCTGACATCAAATGGTTGACGACCAGATTTGGTAAAGACTGAGAGACCCAAAGTTGACATAAGATGGACCGGAGGAACAAATGTAGGAAGAAGACGTTAAAGAAACGGTGTCTCTTGTTATTTAATACCTTAAACAGAGACGACAAAAATTTAGTTCAAGTCTACTACCGTGAATTTACCGAAATGTAACTTTGCTACTATTGCATTCAGTAGTAGTAACGTTACTATTGTATTTTAGAAAAATCTTACTATTGTACTTTTGAATATCATAAATGGACGAGACCTACGACAACTCGTGACGGTTAGGTCGGGTGTAGGACCAAAACATTTGTTTTAAAACGACCCTTTGTCAGTACACACCCCAAAAAAAAAAAAAAAAAAAATGGATAACACATATCGACGAAGTGAATACCGTCTCAACTCATCAACACTACTTTTGTTAGACCGGGGGCTTCGGATTTTATAAATGATAGACCTCTGATTGTCTTTTCACACGATGAGGACAGAGATTTTACAGTTGGAATAAATGATGTGTGTTTCGAAAAGATATATACTCAGGAGACATCCGAAAACGTTTGGATTCGGGAGGACGAAGGTGTCAAAAAAGTATACAAGGTTCAATTTTAAAATCAACCAATAAGAGAAATAAGTATTGTTTTATAGTAGTGACTAAACACGTTCAAAGGACACCACATAGTAAAATGACGTAAGATAAAATAAATACGGGAAATCAAGGGTAGGCAGAGAGTGAAGTGAGGGTTCACATCGGATTAACTTAATTCTAGATTTTTCTATTAGACATATTACTTGAAGAGACTTTAAACGACATCGTTCAGTAAGAAATGAACAATTCTTGAACACATGGGGTAAAAATACCAAAATTATTGATTCTGTAAGGAGGTACTCAGCACTCTAATATAAGTGTAGTAAATATTTTAAACTCCAACAAACTAGTAGAAAGATCTGTTACGTTCAGGTCAAATCAATTCAGCGAGTCAGCACAGGCTGAGACGTTGGGGTACCTGAAGTCGTGCGGTCCGAAGGGACAGGTTGTGGTTAAGGACCTCGAACGAGTTTAAATATAGGCAACTCAGTCATTACGTAGGTTGGCAGAGTAGGAGACAGTAAGGAAAGAGGAGGACGGAAGTTAGGTAGGGTCGTAGTCTCAGTTAAGAAGTGTAGTCTATCGGTTTCATAACCTCGAAGTCGAAGTCGTAGTCAGGAAGGTTACTTATAAGTCCCGACTAAAGTCGTAGTCAGGAAAGTTACTTATAAGTCCTGACTAAAGGAAATGACCAAACAAGACAAACGTCAGGTTCCCTGAGAGTTCTCAGAAGAGGTCGTGTTGTCAAGTATCGGTAGTTAAGAAACCACGAGTCGAAAGAATTACCAGGTTGAGATTTTAGGTATGTACTGATGACCTTTTTGGTATCGAGACTGTTATACCGGGTCAGTCAGAACCTATAGGTTCTTTTATTCAGGACTTATCAGTAAACTTTCTGACTACTACTTCGACTTCGAAGTTATGAAACCGGTGGATTACGTTTCTCGACTGAGTCTTTTCTGGGACTGCGACCCTTTCTAATTCCGTCCTCCTCTTCCCCTACTGTCTCCCACTTTAACAACCTACCGTAGTGGCTGAGTTACTTGTACTTAAACTCGTTCGAGGTCCTCAACTACTATCTGTTTCTTCTGACCGCACGACGTCAGGTACCCCAACGTTTCTCAGTTTGTGTTGACTTGACTACTGACTATATCTGGAAACACCTGATGGGAAGATCAAGTCAACCATTTCTTAGACGGACGTCATGTCCTCTGGACCCAAGTCAAGTACACAGAACTTCTTCGGGACCTCTTCCTTTACCGTTGGGTGAGGTCATAAGAACGGACCCCTTAGGGTACCTGTCTCCTCGGACCGTCCGATGTCAGGTACCCCGGTGTTCTCGACCTGTACTGAATTCACTGATTTGGTGTTGGTGGTGGTGGTGCCTGGAAACGACCATTTTATTATAGAGACAAAGAATTATACGACAGATCTAAACAGTTAAAGAAGGTTCCTCGTCCACAGGAAATTAAAGTACCGAAGTCAGTGGTAGACGTCGTTAAAACCTCAGGTTCTTTTATTTCAGACAGTGACAAAGGTAACAAAGGGATAGATAAACGGTACTTCACTACCCTGTCCTACGGTACTAGAAACAAAAAACTTATAACTCAAAATTCTGTCGATAAAGTGAGAGGAGAAAGTGAAAGTAGTCCTCCGAGAAATCAAAGAGAAATTAAATACGGTACTCCCACCACAGTAGACGTATAGACTCTAATAACTATAAAGAGGGCCGTTAGAACTAAGGTCGAACACGAAGTAGGTAGGGTCGTAAAACGTACTACATGAGACGGATATTCAATTTATTCGTCCCACTGTTATGTGTCGGAATTACATGAGGAAAGTGTTAAACCTTGGTCAGACAACAAAGTACAGGTAAAGATTGACAACGAAGTACTAGACGTATGTCTAAAGAGTCCTCCGTCCAGTCCACAAGACGATAAGGTTAGAGAAAGTCTTAAAAGGTCAAAGAACACTAGGTGAGTCAGTTTACGAAAGTACATCAGTTAATCCGTCTTCATCTACAAAAAGACCTTAAGAAAACGAAAAAGATACTGGGTTTCCTACAACCGTTAAACTAGAGACCAAAGAGACGGGAAAGATTTAGGTCGAACTTGTAGACCTTCAAGAGCCAAAGTGTATGACAACTTCGGATAGAACCCCTTAAAACTCGTAATGAAACGATCGTGCACTCTACTCACGTTAACGTGTCATCAAACTTGTCAGAAACCGTAACGGAAAGAAACCCTAACTCTACTTTTAACTGTAAAAGGTCAGGCCACCGGTGACGACTCAAAAGGTTTAAAGGACCGTATAACTCACGTCGTGAAAGTGTCGTAGTAGAAAACCCTAAACTTTATCGAGTCGACCTTAAGGTAGTAGAGGTGATTGAAACAAGCATCACTACGAAGGATTCCGGACGAACTAAAGTGTAAGGTCCTACAGACCACAATCCACTCACTAGTGTGGTAGCACTAATAGAGTCAGCACTTCGAGAAAAAACATGTCAAGAAGACACATAAGAACGGTGGAGAAGAATTATAGAAGACGAAAACAGTCCGGGTGTGGTAAAGACAGGAAATAACTCGGGTAGAACGTACGTTACAAGGGAACATAGAGATTAAAAGAGTTTCTCTAGAGATCAGAAAGAGTAAGATAACAAAAGGAGATACAGAAACGAGACTAGTAAACCCTTCCGAAAGAATAGAGAGGAACGATAAGAAACCTTAAGACGTTAGTCTACCTATATCGGAAGGAAAAGAGGAAACGGTAATCGAAGAGAAGAATCGATAAACGTTCAGGAGGAGTCTTTCGGTAAACGGAAAAATGTAAAAAAGAAGAACCCCTACCGAAACTAGTGGCGAAGGATATGTCACAATACTTGAAGGTAGGTATCAAGAAGTCCGTCAGATAGTCTAGATTAGGGAACTTAGATAAACAGTGAAGATGACATATTAATATTCCCTAAACTAAATCCAGTATGGACTCACCAGATCACCAATAGGAATGAAAGAAGTCAAATTCAGACTTAGAACATTATTCCTCAAGTACTAGACTCGGTGTTAGTCGAGGACTAGAACAAAAACGATTGACATATTCTCGAAGAAGATCTGTTAGTTTCTGGAAACCCTAAAATTTAGATAAATCGTAAAAGACTGACTTTTTTATAAAAACATTATATTATAGGTTTTGTAATAAAGTATGTCACGTTGAAGTAAAGATGAACCACGACACGAGTCAGTGAGTCAGCACAGACTGAGAATATTGGCGCACATGACACCGGGTGGTCCGAGGAGACAGGTACCCTAAGAGGTCCGTTCTTACGACCTCACCCAGCAATACGGGAGGAGGTCGCCTATAAGGACTAGGTCCCTGACTCGGGTCCAGAAAACGCAGAGGACGTAGTCGTCCGTTTAAGAAATGGTGTCACGGTGGACCCTTCGGGAACAAAGACAAATAAGTGAATATATGGTGGAGGAAACATTTTTGTAAAAATAAATCCATATAAGTTTGAAGATAGACCTTTTCTCAGGAGAGAAGGATATCATTGAGAAAAGGACAAAGAAAACGAATCTTAATGACGACTACTTGAGAGAGTCATAAGTAAATAGAATTTTATATAAATAAAACGAAAGAAACAACTTTCTATAAAAGTGACCTGTATCTTAAGGTCCGACGGTTAAAAAAAATTAGATCGTAAAAAAAAAATTATAACCCACATATTACAACACACGACCTATAAGAGGACCCGGTTTGTGTACATGTATTAATGAATATGTTTACCGTAATTAGACCATTTTAGGTTTATTTAGATTTCAGCCAAAGAATCAAAACTGATACGTCACATCAATACATTTTATAACCACAATTTCGTTACCCATTCCTTATATAGTTTTAAGAGACATGTTGAAACACTGAAAAGACTTTTAGATTTCAATAAAACTTATTTTTCGGAGACAAAATATATTCGTTTGTGACAGTTCTATTTATGCTGACTGTAAACTCATAATTCCAAGAGATCTAAGTCACGAAAGGATTTAGACCCGAAACGTCAAGGTAGACTACGTGTATAGTATCCAAGAACGTGTCAGAAGATTTCTACTTATTTATCCAGCCAAATTAAGGGACGAAGATGTTCGTCACGAGGTTTCTAATAGGACTACGGGAAGAAGAACCTGTACTTATATGAGATTCACAAACAGAATTATATATGTGTATACATTAACGTGGTTTATAAAGGTTTAATTAAAAATATTATGGACTTTATCACTGTAGTGTTAGGATCGTTAACAAAAATTACAAACTCTAGGGTGTAAGAATGGTAGTGAACTGTTCACAATTATTAAAAACGGTCAGATATCCATGTCTCATAAAAGAGTGTCAATAAAATTAAACGTGAAGAGACTAACGACCACACCAATTCTTAGAGAGGCATATAAATAATCAGTAAAGAAGTCCTAAAGGGAAAACACTTAACGAATCAATTAGTAAAAGTAGGACAAAAAAAGAATATCTTTATTAATACGGTAGGTATAATTACAAAACGGTTAAATCGATGACGTTCAAAACACTAAATACATTGTGTACAATGGAAACAAATATGACAAGAAAGAAACTTTTCTTTAAAATTAAAATCCCGTTTGTAGATAGTCACAAGGGGTATGATTGTAATTATAAAGACACCAGAGTAAAATTTTTTACAAGAACCTGAAGGAACCACAAGATCACCAATTCTTAGGAGTCCCTAGTGCTCAAACTGGGGATCAGACCCTTCTAGGGTGTACGGTGCCCTGTTAGTTCGGTCACGGTGTGTCGATGGCTCGGGCACGAGATCTTGAACACCAGGTGCCGTCCTCTCCGGTGTCGCTACTCTTCGTACGTGATGCGATCGTTCGTCGGGGCGAGTGGCGTTGGTCTCTTTCGGGTCCGTCGTCACCTCTAGGTCGTGTCCGTTTTTACTCTTCGTTTATCTCAAATTTTGACATGAATTGTTTACTTAGGTTTACACATTTGTCTTTGCGTTCTCTGGTTCTGATCGGTTGTGTCGTGACTTCTTGTTCGTGTCATGACTTCTTGTCCCTTTCCCGACTGATAATCGAAATTCTGAACGGTCCCCCGGTATTATTCAACTGTCCGTTTACTTATAACCGGGAGGTTTTTTCCATTTATCTAAATGTGTTCTCTTGTTTCTCTTTACCTGGGTTTATTTATATCAGGTGATTAGAAACTTTTTTTCTCGTTTCGAATAAAAATTATTTACCTTTTTCCGATCATAAAAGTTATTTACCTTGACCTTGTTAACCCGTAGGGGTACAATTTTTTTTTTTCACTTAGATCTGTGTATTGAATGTGAAAAGTGTCAATGGAGTTTTATTTAGTACTACATTTATATTTTTGGTATTAGAAAATTTTCTATTGGATCCTCTTTTAGATTCACTGAAGTCCAAGACACTGTATAAAATCTATGTGGAGGTTTTCATACTAGGTACTTTCTTTATTAACTATTAACCCTGAAGTAGTTTTAATTTTTAAAACGAGACACTTTCTGGGACAATTCTATACCCTTTCTATTTGGTACCGGACCATCTTTTATAGACGTTTCCTATACAGACCATTTCCGACGACGACGACGACGACGATTCAGCGAAGTCATCACAGACTGAGACACGTTGGGGTATCTGCCATCGGGTGGTCCGAGGAGGTAGGGACCCTAAGAGATCCGTTCTTATGACCTCACCCAGACCATTTCCGATTTAATAGGTTTTAAATGTTTCTTCAAGAACTTTGAACTATTCTGTTACTTGTTAGTTAATTTTTGTACCTGTTTCTAGATGTTTCTGTGGAGTGGCTTCTTCCATATGTCGTGTGTTTTTCTACGAGTAATCCTGATATATCACTATGTCAGTGAGACCTTCTGTCAAACTGTCAAAGAATGTTTCAACTGTGTGGCACTGGTACAACAACAAGTCGGAGAGTCAGTACAGGCTGAGAAACACTAGGGCACCTGACGTCGTGTGGTCCGAAGGGACAGGAAGTGAGAGAGGGCCTCAAACGAGTTTGAATACAAGTGACTCAGCCACTACGGTGGGTTGGGAGAGCAGGAGACAGCAGGGGAGGAGGAGACGGGAGTTAGAAAGGGTCGTAGTCCCAAAAAAGGTCAATCAGTCGAGGATCGTAGTCCCCGGGTTTCATGACCTCGTGACGCTGGTATTCTAGATCGTTAACGTGAAGAACCATAAATGGGTTTGCCTTTTAAATACGGGGGGGTTTTTTTCTGTGAGAGTGTGTCCACAAATGTCGTTCAAACAAGTATTAACAATTTCGAATTTTCGTTGGTTCTATAGGAAGTTACCAAACTCACCTATTTATTTGGCACTATATAAGTATGTCACTGTATATTAAGTCTTATTTTTTCTTTACTTAATTTTTATTTGTCTCCTCCCTGAAGCGTCCACCAGGTCACCGATTCTGAATCGCGAGGGTCACTTCCTCTGGTCCTAAGTTAGGGACCAGACCCTTGATCTAGGGTGTACGACGTTGATTCTGGGTTACGTCGGTTTAATTATTTACCGAAAAATTTTGTATCTCCTTTGTTTAAGTATAATAATTTAATTTCTTTGGTCAAACTTCTTCGATACCTTATATGCTAAGACTGATATACTACAAAATCTTTTCAGTCTTGATACCTCTGTCACTTTTCTAGTCACCAAAGGTCCCAAACCTCCCTCTCTTCCTCCCTACTTATTGTGCCTTAACAATCCGTTACCTTTATAAGCCATACTATGACATTACTACCCACATATTGTAAACAGTGTTGGGTATCTTGACATGTTGTGATTTTCAATCGGACTTATATTACTACCTGAATCTACAATGTCAATTATTATTACATAGTTATCCCTCTCTTTCTCTTCAGCGAGCCAACACAGGCTGAGAAACACTGAGGTACCTGACATCGACCGGTCCGAGGAGGTAGGTACCCTAAAAGGTCTGTTCTTATGTCCTCACCCAACGCTAAAGGAAAAGGTCCCCTAGAAGGGTTAGATCCCTAGCTTGGACCTAGAGGGCACGACGTCCGTCTGACAAATGGTAGACTCGGTGGTCCCTTCATTATAGATAATTAAGTAACGTTGTTTATGTGTTGTGAGTACGTTATATAATTATTGTCCCTTTACACCCTCCTCCTCTCTTTCACCCTTCTTCATAGACTCAAGAGACATGTAAAACGATTTGGATTTGAAAGACGTTTGGATTTTAAAGTTAATTTATTACATCAGATAAGTAAAAAGTTTTACAGTGTTACAAATTATTTCTATTTTATACTTTCTTTCCACCACTTTATTCAGGATGATATTGTCATCAACATCCTTTCTTAAATTACTATTAAATGACACTCACCTTGTAGAGGGTGCAATCTAAACAAAAATTAGGTCCTTATATGAATATAGTTCTCTTTCTGAACGGAGTCCGAGACGTAAATGTCGTTTCCTGCCGTTTGACACAGGTACCTAGGTTATATCATGGTAGACAAAAAGACATTTGACGTTAAATTCTTAAAAAAGTATAAAATTGACCAAAGAATTTTAGATTTCTTCTTTTTACAAAATACTGTGTACTTTTAAAACACGTGGGACTTCAAGTATTTATGTCAGAATGTTCTTGTATTAATTCATGGACGGGGAACTCCTAACATATGAATAAAAGAAAAGAAAGTTAAGTTCGTACACCAACACCTTCATGAGTAGCTAATCGTTCCTTAATGTTAGCGAATACAATGGACTCCACCGAAGACTCCACCGTCATCACCATTTCTTGGACGACGGTTGCGTCGTCTGCTTTCTCTGGACGCAATCTAGGGACCCACCCCTTCTAGGGGACCTCGTCCCGTACCGTTGCGTGAGGTCATAAGAGTAGAAATTTTAGGGTGCCTGTCTCCTCGGACCTCCCGATGCCAGTGTCTCAGCGTTTCTCAACCTGAGTCGTACTTGGTTGAATCGTCGAATTGGTGACTTGGTTAGTTGACTTGGATGAATCGTACGTGAGTACCATGGAGTCCTCGTAAAACGTGATTATTTTTCACTTTATGAACAAAATGACTCTACTGGGTCTCCCTACCATACCCCTCCCTCCACCCAAGTCCTACCCCTTGTGCACATATGGGCACCGCCTAAGTACAACTACATACCGTTTTGGTTATGTTATAACATTTCATTAATCGGAGGTTACTTTTATTTATTTAAATATAATTTTTTCACTTTAGAGAATTTAAACCTATCGGATTTTATAAGAATTTAGACATACAAGATGTATGAGAATTCACATAAATTAGATTTATTATATGAACTTCGTACTAGACTAAGAAATGTCTCCATTGGTGTTGGTCAATTTATAAGTAGTTCTGTTGTTAACCTCTATTTATAATTAGGTTATATTTTTACACGAATGGAATTTTCTTCACAAGAGTTTCTACATATATGTTAATAAAGTAACGTAACGTAGTATTGTTTTGAACCTTTATAGAATTTGCCGGAATGTATCCTCTGTAATTCTTTTCAAAATACGTTCACATGTTACTTGGGATCATGTCGACCATCTGGAGATACATTATCGTAAATCACTTTTTCGTACAATAATTCTTATATACTCTCCGATTCATAGACCCTTATAACGAATGGGTAACGTCGAAAAAGACCTAATAAATCTTAAAAAGTGGTCCTTACGTATAAAAATTTGATATAAAGTCAAGACCCCCCTTTTACTCCAAATACACTCGAAAATATATATATATATATACATATAGTCATTTATTTAGACTTTATAACCCAATTTTACTCTTTCGGTATAACATGATTTTTACCGGGTAAAAGAGGGGACTCGACAAGAGACCAGATTAAAAGACAGACGTCAAATAAAGTCTTAACGTACCTTCTAAATACCTTATGGTAATCGATACCAACTTCTTAATGAAAGTACGATTTCAGAACAAGAATCGGTGAAGATTGAAGAACCCTTTTTTGTAATCGGAATTTAAAGAGAACGACAAAAGTTCGGTTTCTATTTAAAATAAACTTTTCGAATCTCCTCTCCTTTTTTTTTTCTAGGGGAATCGAGACAATCAATAAATACGTATTTAGTTCCACAAAAAAAGATTACGTAACTTTCTTTTTCTTATAGTAAATGTAAAAATTTTTATCTATCGGACTCTTGTGAACGTGATTTTTGGGAAATTAAACAGTGTCAACATCCATTTTTTTTTATTATATCACCATCGACGTCGTAACGACGGAAACACCCAAGAGACATTGGTGCTAGAAGAGAATACGTTTACGGTAAGGGATCACAAACAAAAATTAGTATCGTCGACCTGTTACATCGTAAAGAGGACAAAAGTATAACACAAGAGATAGAGATCACAAAGGTGAAATAAAATAACGATCCATTACGTGTGTGTATTTAAAGTTACTTTATTTTAAAGTCCCCGTGTTTTAAAATTACTTTATTTTCCCATTTATCACTTTTAATTCAGAGGTGGTGGGTAAAAAGGGTCCTATTGGAGGGTTCTCAGTGTACTAACCTGTTCGAAGACACACAGGACTAACATGTGTAAATGTCCGTAAACACGTGTATATCTTCGGAAGGAAAATGAGTCCACTTAAACATTTATAAGACATAACGTTAGACCCCCTGAACCTCCGAAAACGTCTGTAGTCAATTTTCTCCCGTCGAGAATTTGTTAGAACGGTCTCCGACAAAATCATAAGACAGGAGTCAGTCGGAGTCGGTAAGTAACATTAGAGGAGAGTGGAGTTCCTTTCCTTTGAAGTGACCGAAGGTAATGTGGATAGGTAAATGAGACCTCTCTCTCCTCTGACACCTACCACTCGGGACGTACCTAGAATGTGATTGTAAAAATCTCAAACGATTTAGACCCACTCGACAGAAGAACTACGGTTTTTAAAACTGAAAATAGAGGTGGCTACGACTTTTTTATTTTGTGACTCTGTCTCTGAACCTTGTTTTCTCTCTACTGAAATAAGAAGATGATCCGTTCCCCCTTTTGCGTGCGGTCGTGGAGTTCTTGACACGGGGAAAGAAAACCCTTATCCCTCTACAAAATACAGACTCCCAGAACGAAAAAAAAAAGAAGACATTTGACAGTTTTGCCGGTGTCGACTATAGTCTGTTGAGTCGTCGACCCAGACCACAGGGATTTCAATAGTCGGCACTGGAAGAAAGACTTTACGTCTTACGATGTTCTCGCAACATCCCCCTCTTCGTACGGTCTACGTCTCATGTTGAGTATACCTCAGTCTCTCATTAATCGAGACAAATCGAAACACTTCCTGTTCAGGTCGATGTTCACAAACAATCATCATCGATTTTTTATTGGTTCTAACGAAGTGAGAAAGTCCAGACAAATACAATAAAAAGGTCGGATAAGTAACAAAGGAATAAAAGAAAGAAATAGACTTTTCTTTTCAGAGTAAAGGTAAAACCGACGTTGTGACAGACGAACACCGGTCGTCCGAAGGATTCTAAATGTGCATGGGAGTCGGACCCGTAGATGGAAGGTCTCAGGGTCTATTGAGTGAACACGAGAGGTGTCCTTCCGGTCTTGTACATCGGGGTCGTACGCCTCCTGGACCCTCCGATCGATCCTAATAGGTCCCTCCTTCGTCTCTGACTCCAGTCGTCTCTGTCCTGACATATTTATGGTACGGTCATCTGATGTCGGTTCTGTTCTGTACTTTTGTTAAATTACAGGTAGCTGTCTCCTGATCTATTTCTACACATGTACATATGTATATATAAGTGGTGCCTTATAATGAGTCGGTCAAACCAACTAAAACAACAAGTCAGTGAATCAGTGCAGGCTGAGAAACACTAGGGTACCTAACGTCGTGCGGTCCGAAGGGACAGGGAGTGGTAAAGGGTCTCACACTAGTTTCAGTACAGGTGACTCAGTCACTACGGTAGACTGAGTCATACTGTGAGAGGTCCAGGTAGGTACAACGACGTTTACCGGAATAAAGTAGGAAAAACGTGGATTGGTGACTCACTCTATCCATCTGTCAACTAATCAATAAGAATGGGTAACTAAAAGTGGTAAAGAGTTAAATGAGTAGTTCTACAAAACTAATGTCTCACATCTAGGTCTACATAAAGTTCTATATTGGAAAATCGGAAACGAGTCTTTGTGTCCGGAAGGGGTGTAAAAAGGGAGAGAGACGGACGGTGTCTTTATCGTGTGTAATATGTTCTTTACTTCCACGTGCAAAGCTATCCCTTGTGTGTAGGTCCCCGCACCTACCCTGCCTCTGTCCCCTGTCGGGACGAGTCCACAGGGACCGTCGTACTATTACTCGGTGCTTCCCTTCATTCAACCCTCTTTTTATGTCTCAACGGAGACCTCCTAATTAATACTTTTTATTGTTACTCGGAGACTGTCGCGACCCTTTTGGGCCCTTGTGTCCGTTCGTCTGACTTTACTTAGTCTGCGTCCCTCCGTAGTTGCGCCTGGGTCTCCTCTGGTCGGACGTGCACCGCCACAGTGTCGTCTTGGGGCCGTAACTTGTCTAGGGCCTCCCCGGGTGACCGGGCACTCGGGTGTCAGACCCCAGGTTTCGTTTCCACTTCTGGACGCAATCCAAGACCCCACCATCTCTACCACGGTCGTCCCTCGTAGGAAGTGGGGACTAAATAAAAGGTCCTGTAGAAGGTCCGTCCTTCTAGTGGTCAACGTAACTGTCACAGACTCAAGTCAATAGACGTCCCAGCCCCCTTACCCCCACAGGTGGCACTACACATTGTCGGACGGGACTCACACTCTGGTGCCTCTACGATTGGGTGGACAGACGGAAGACCGGACACTGATAAGGGGTTGTGACTCTGCTGCCCTCCCGTGTTCTGAGTGTGTGGGGAGTGGTTCCCCACACTTATTCGTTTATGTGGTTACTTTCTACTCGTGGTTCGCGTCGAGTGTGGTAGACTCACTCGTCTCGGGGTGCACGACAAGTGTCCGCGGACCTCGTTCTGCGACACCCTGGACACAAACTTCGACTCCTACAATTTTGGTGTGCCCACGGACCCACCACTGGAATCTTTTGTTTGAACTCTCTCCTATACCAAAAGTTCTCAAATCATTTCCTGGCGTACACCCTTCGTCGTAAGACCTCTTACAAAATATTCCTTCCTACAACGGTTCGTAGGAAATGTGGGTCGAACCACATTTATACATTTTGTCTAGGTCCCCCTTGGAAGCCAACTTCCAGACGAAATAAAAGGCTCCGATTCAGTCGAGGAGTCATGTGACTGTTGTTTCGTCCTAGTTAAAATAGAAGTGGAAAGGGGACAACCTCCCAAATAGGACAATGGTACTGTTGAGTGAGGTGTTTAAACAACGGTCTGTCCACTGTTTTTTTTTTTCCCACCCCCCTCCTCTGACGGAATAGGTTATTTTAACTTTTATTTGGGAGTCTTCATGTTAAATTTATTCTTAGGTCATCGGGTCTCTTAATTTTCCAGAAACCTCTTCAATGAAGTCACCATTTTGGCTAAAAATTTTTTTAAAAAATTAAAAAAATTTAACAATTTTGGAAGTGTTTGTTTATAACTTTTATATTGAAGAATTTTACACGTTTTAGTTTATAATTACATTTTATTCAAATTGAACAAGACTGTCTCGGACCAGGTGAGCTCTTCCCTTACCGTTTGGTGAATGAAGTCATAAGAACGGAACTCTTGGGGTACTTGTCATACTTTTCCGTTTTACTATCCTATGGTTTTCTCCTTGAGGGGTCCAGTAATCCACGGGTTATACGATGACCCCTAGTCACCTCTTTATTGAGGTCTTTCTTACTTCCTTACCTCGGTTTCGTTTTTGTTATGTGTCAACACCCACCCTGACCACTATCTTCGTTCTAGACTAGGATATTTCTCGTTATAACGTATCCTTGGACCTTACAGTCCAGGTACTTAGTTCCGTTTAACCTTCACGAGTTTGTTCTCTACCGTTCCTACTTGCAGCTTTAAGATCCTTAGTCGCTTGATTTTACCTGACCTTACCCACTTAAATTGAGTCTACTGGTAATATAGATGATGACGCCCGTCCTTAGGGAGTCTTCTTTACCTCATCGGTAGTACCAGTTGTTTTCTCAGACTTTACGTCATGAACCTACGTTAGAGTTTTTACTGTCTTACTAGAGACAAGCAGAGGTTCCGTTTGGTAAATTATCGTGTCATTAGGTTCAGATACGGGGTTGGTCATTACGACTTCTTCGACTTCACCTTGCCAAGATACTTCTGGATGTTCTAGAAAATCTTGATTGTGGGTTTTTTCTACAGGAAAAGTAATATCCCCTGACCTTACGTTTTCATCTTTCAGTTCTTTGTGGATCTCATTGTCCGTTTAAACCGGAACCTTACGTCTTACTTCGTCCCGTTTCTGATTATCTCAAAACGGTTCTTTTACGTGACCAGTATCGTTTGTGGGAGAAGGTTGTTGTGTTCTCTTCTGAGATGTGTACCTGTAGTGGTCTACCAGTTGTGG